>OY757928.1:53543414-53735914 GCA_963585895.1 Sepioteuthis lessoniana | reverse complement strand
CCTGGGAGAGGGGAGCATATATATATATATATATATATATATATATATATGTATAAGCAAGATATGAAGTTTAATGAGACAGATATGTTGTAAATTGAGGAAAACGAATAGAAAAATTGATAGAATTGGATGAGAATAATTTATAACTAAATATTAGTTTAGGTCGACCAACACGTTTCGACCGATATGAATGAAATTATGCACGACATTAATTTACGAAAATTTCTGTTAGAAAGTATTTTAGGTCATCTTTAGGGTAGGAAAAATGAATTTAATATAGAATTTATAAATTTCCGAATTAAAATAAATATATAAAATTCATAAATTTTTACATAAAGAAAATAAAATTGTGTTTCTTTCTGTTTTCTTCTTTTTAAACGGTGGTCTATAAAAACTGCCATCGTATATATATATATATATATATATATATATGTGTGTGTGTGTGTGTGTGTTTGTGTGTGTGTGGTTTGGTTAGGTTTCATTTTATGTATATCAACCGTAGTAGATTATGTAATGACGTTTAAACGTAAAAGGCCGTTCTATTTCAAACAATTCAGTTTAGCATGAATACACAGTTTAAGTTTCAAAACAGTTCTATTTCAAACACTCCAGTTAAGCATTAGTTCACAGATTAGTGTTATTTAACCAACATACAGGAACCTATCAAGTGGTAACAATCCGGGCCAGAGTGGACCGGGGAGCATTGGCAATAAAAGGGCACTGGGCATTCCCCAAAGCTCGAATATTACTGGAGACTCACAATCAGATATGTATCAATAACAGTTCAAATACATCAATAATTTGTTTAAACACAGATAAATGATAAAACACTTCTTTTTAAGACAATTCAATTTAGGATAAGTCAATGTTTTGCACACAGTTTGAATGCCAAACAGTTCTATTTGGCCCATATATAGAACCTTTTCATGTGCTACCACTACGGGTTAGAGCAGGTCTCAGAGAGATGCCAATAAAAGGGTACTCCGGATTCCCCAAAGCTCCAGCATTACGAAAACCTTACCATCAGATTGTATAATGCCATATCAGGACACTCGTTATAGGGTCTTATCCGTCTGCAGAGATGCAATCGGTGTATTCTGCAGCTATAGCCAGAGGGCCAACGTATATGTGTGTATGTGTGCATGTGAATATATATATATATACGAGGATCATTAAATAATTTTCCAGACCTTTTTTGTATGGGCACTTTTATTGATAGTACTCACGTGAAACTCTAGTCCCTTTCGAAATAATCTCCTCCGGCTGCAATGTACTTGTTGTACCGTTTCAATAACTTCTGGAAGGCCCTATGGAAGTCCTCTTGTGTGAGCGTGTCAATGACCTTCATCACAGCCTCTTTCATCTCCTCAATTGTCTCATAACGACAGCCTCTGAGCTTAGGGAATAAGCAAAAGTCACTGGGAGCAAGGTCTGGACTATAGGGACGGTGACAAACAATTTTGATGCCCACCTTGGTCAAATTGTTACAAGGATGGAGTTGTGGACAGGTGCATTGTCCATCTGGAAATGCTACTGACCCGATTTGAACTGTGTTGGCCTCTTCCGACAGAATCTTTTCCTGAACTCCCTTAAAATCTCAACAGAGTAACCCTAACCCTAAACCTTTGGCCAATCAACTCTGGTGTATTGACTTCTTTACTCCTTCCACACCTCTCATCATCACTCAATGACTCTCTGCCTTCCTTGAATCGCTTATGCCACTCAAAAACTGATGCTCGATTCATACAAGATGCACCAAAAGCAGTCTGAAGTGTTCCATATGTTTCTGTGGCATTTTTTCAAGTTTAAAACAGAATTTTATTGCGTATCGTTCTTCTAAAGTGTTCTCACGTCCAGATTGCATTTTCGAAATTCATCAGCTGTGACAATCAGACTTTAGTAGGGTGTATTCCAACTGCTGCTGTAGCTGTTAATTTGAACCTGAAATCATAAAAAGAAATGTTTCAATCATCTCATAAGATGTATAGCAATAACATACTGAATTTTCAAGAATCTATGACAATTTTAAATGCCTGTACAAATAAAGTCTGGAAACTTATTGAATGCACTACGTATATATATATATATATATATATATATATATATATATATATATATATTCAGAGAGAGAGAGAGAGTGGGGGAAGAGTGAGAGAGAGAAAGAAACCGAGCATTCACCTTCCATTTCAGTGTTATACATAGCACATTATCGACAACATTTTCAAATGCTGATTTTATTTTCGTTTCTAGTAGAAATAAAAAGGAGATTAGAATGCTACTAAATGCTTTAAAACATCATCTTAATGCTTAAGACATCCCTGACAAAGTACATTTTTTCGACTAATTTTAAAAGTCGATTTAATTTGTTTTTTCTAAAAGAAACCCATCCGTAGATGAAAATGCTGCCAAAGAAAGTGATTAATTCGAAGAATTAACGGAGAAATGAGGCTTTCAAAAGATCCCTAAGTTGGCTCTTAAAACATCGCTGACTTTTCCAATATTTAGATAGTTGATAATGCTGATGTGCAATAAAGATAAGGAGGTGCCCGTGGTGTAGTCGTTATCGTCGTAGGAAATGGACACGGCGACACGAGTTCAAATCCTGGACGAGACTGATTGCATTTCACATAGCACTAATACCCTTGGGAAAGGTATGAATCCAATTATTTTCCCTCCAGCTATGGGTAAATAGTAGGGCAGACAAGGTTCTTCAGCCTTGGTTAGGCAACTAGTCTAGAAGAAGGAAAACTCTAAATTCAAACCTGTTAAACTCCGCTTAAAAATTGACCTTGTGTCATATCCTGCCCGAGCGGAGGGGTTGGTAAATAGTACCTTTGATACGTACCTCATAATGATGAGTGTTAAGCAAAGAGGCATCAAAGTACCATTTTTAAAGTCTTTGGTATGACCCGACCTGGGACTGAATCCCGCTCTCCCGGACTATTGGCGAACATTAATGAACGCAATTTCAAACAATTTTCGTTTGTTATATCTTTAAAGTATCATAACGACCTGCTTCTCTGCAGGGTGGGAGGGGGGTAAAGCGCCCACACGCAAAGAATGTCCTAGATATGACACTGAACAATATGATGGTAAGGATCAAGTCCTGGAGCTTTGAGGAATGAAGAGTAACAATCATTGCAATTGCTTCCAGGTCTACTATGACTCAAATTGTTTGAACATGATAGGGCCCTATCAATGGTTCAAATAGAATTGATTTGACATTTAAACTGTGCATAAACAAAAAAACTTGTATTAAGTTGGATTCTTAGAAATAGAACTCCTTGAAAATTTAACCGTGTGTAAACAAATGACTGATGTCTAATCGAATACATAATGATACATTGCTATATTTGGAAACATTTAATCGTGTGAAAACGAATAAGTTATGTAGAAAAAGAATTATCAATATTAAATAACAATGTAAAATACCCATGATACGGATACGTGAAATAGACATAGAATGTTCATAACTCATATATATAGATAACATAGGAATCCCGAAACACGAAAATCACTTGACGACTTCTTAGTTCAGGTACGAAACTTTTTATTACCTTTGAGTTAAAAGGTTTTTCGACATAAGGAGAGACATATACAATCTTTCTATGCTGACTTTTCCATCTGCGCCCCCAACCACCATCACCACCACGTGCGGCACTCGCCGCAAGGCCTCGGCGAGCTCCGAAAGTCAACCTTCTTCGCAGGCCAAAACTCAACTAACTGACTTTTCTCAAATCCCCCAAATCCTCCGCGCACGCTTCCGGTGCATGACGTCAGTCACACCTCCTGGTCCGATTTTCTATCTGGGACTTTTATTTTGACATCTCTGAATGACACATCCTCCCCGCGCGCAAGTGAACACCTGCGCTCATGTTGCACCTAACTAACCCATGCGCTAAGTGAAAGGTTCTCAGCCTAACTAAACCGAAAGGCAAGATATATAAAAAGGAATCCCTCGGCCATTATATTACAGCAATACTCTTTAACTGTGTGCCTAAATTGGATTATTTGCATTAAATTGTAATACTTGAAAATAATTGACTGTATAAATGAATGAATATCGTCGAAAAAATAATCAGTGTTAAATAGCAATACTTGGAACCACTTAACTGTCTGCAAACAAATTATTAATATTGAAAACAATAATTAGAGATTGATATCAATAATTGAAAACTTTTACCTATGTAGAAGCAAAAGCAACACTAGCGTGCAAACCAATTAGTTGTAACTCATTTAAAAATGAAATTACCTACAAACTATTCACTTACGAATCGTATATGTGTATCCATTTCTATGGGCGCAAACATATTATATTGTTACTGTCACATGCCAATATTGAAACCATTTTATTGTGTGGAAAAAATGAATTCAGACTCGTTTCCTTGGTTGGCTGGTTGGTTGGTTGGTTGGTTGGTTTGTTGGGGTTTTTATGGCAAATCAACATCTTATGGGTTATTTCATGCCAAATCCTGTTTATGTATTTATATCAAATATATATGAATTTTAAGCGTAAATTTTCAAGTTTAACATTTTTAGACAAACGGGAGCTCACCTGTTTGCACGCAGACAGTAATTGGCTCGTTCTAAATGAGATCAACTGAATATGTTTCCCGAAAGGCCGGGGTTCAATCCTACGTCGAGTCATACCAAAGACTCAAAAATTGTTCTTGATGCCTCCTCGCTTAACACTCGGCATATAAGGTACGGTTCAAGAGTAAATGTAGTTATCCAGGGAAAGGAGTAGCGACCCCCCCCTCCACCATAGTGTAGTAGCTGATGAAAAGGGTGCCATCCGGTCTCCATCGTCTATGGTCGCTAACTTTACTTGCTTATGCTTTAATATAGATGTATAAGTAGGATTTTACTTTAAATAACCTACAATGGTTGATATGCTATAAAACCCAACCAACCCAAACCAAACCTAAATGTTACCATGACAACTTGAGAAACAGATTTGATAATTCCTGATATTTTTTTCTTAAATTTCAAAGAAAAATTGCACATCATTATCTAATGAAGCGAGACACCGTAAAAATAGGTTCTTAAAACAAAATGGGTTTTCACGCCTAATTTCTCATCAATACATTCAAACAAAACAAAAATAATCGTTTAAAACACTTTTCTACGAATGCATTCTGTTGGAAAATTTGAGATACGTCCCTCGGGTCCAATTTAATAAAGAAAAAACGTTTCATTTGATTAGATTAAAGAAAATAAACTATTCGCGTTTTGACACTGATTTTCGCATCAAAAATACAATCTTTCTATTGCAATCTATGGCACAGTAATGCTTTCAAATCTTTATTGATTATTTACACATTTTGTGTTATTTGAATCTTAGTCAATTTTAGACAGGCAGTAAACGGCCTAGACAGATTTATCTATTTATTTGTTTATTTTATCAGTATGTCAAACACTCATGGATCTTTTGTGCCAAAAACTTAGGGAACTACTTTTATTGTATGTTTATAATCATATGTACGTATTCTTGTTGAAAAATTGTTCTTGTTCTAAAAACTGTTATTTGTTCTTGTTGAAATTGCTTGTTGACTCCCCCTCCCCGAAACAATTGTTAGTTGTTTGCTGAGGGGGGTCAAAGCTTGTTTTTGGAACTCGTCTGTTTTGAAAAAATAACAACGTTACATCTTTCACACACCGGAAACAAAAGAACTTTTCGTCTTGCCTGGTTGCCTGATAAGCAACTATGGCAGCCGAATCCCCAATTCCAGTAGCGACACCTTCACCATCTCCGTCGCTTACTGACATTTTTGACGGCATAAGTCCCCCCTCCAAACCAGAAAACAAATGGCCAACTCTCTCTCCGGCCAGTAGTACCATTCCGCCCGCACAAAAAGTGCCTTCATTGCCGGCCTCCTGGTCGGATAAAATTACACAGAATGCGTGCAATATGGATTTTGAAAAGTTAAGGGAAAAATACGTCAAATACTTTGACGGAATTAGGATTTTTCCGATCACTGAATTAGTCGAGCAAGTGAAACCAAAAACAATTTCATTTGCTATTACCGACTTGAAGACGCGACGGTTGGCCGGCATAAAAAAGGAGACCTTCGAGGAATTACTGAAAGGAGCAGGAATCCCGGCGAAATATTACTGCCGACGCAGTTTTGCCACCTGGGATGTGTTACTACCATCCCAGGAACTGGCAGCCAAGCTGGCCGGAGAGAGTATAAACTCCAAATTCTTCAGGCTCCAGCCCGAATACATGGGGAGACGACGGATCCGTGTCACCGTGTGTAATGTCCCGATAGAACTTAACGAGGAAGTGCTGGCGGCATATCTATGCAAACACGGTGAGATAGAAAATATCATCAAGGCCAAGTCTAGCACCGGGACAGCGCACGGTGATTACGTCTTCACCATGTGTTTGGACCGAGGAGGATTTGGAGCCATTCCCCATACTATCGAGTATGAGACACAAGTAATGACGGTGGTTGTGGAGGGCAGGAAGCCCTAATGCTGGAACTGTAAACAGCTGGGGCACTTTTCCAAATCCTGCCCTCAAAAGATAATGCAACCAGGCCAGACAAGGGCAACTACAGCAGTAGCAGCAGCAGCAACTACATCGTCCACAAAGCAACGGCGATAGTACTTTGCGATAGTCCCAATACAGAAACTGGGGACTACCCCGATAAAGATGAAGAGGGGTGGACCCAAGTACAAAGAGGAAAACAAAAAAAGAAGGCCTCTGCTAAGGCAAACACAACAACCACCGTCACTACTAAGACAACTACAACTGAAAAACAGCAGCAACAACAACCATCATCAGCAGTAGCAAAGACTCAACAACAGCCAGTACATACTGCAAATCCATCATCATCATCATCATCAACAGTTAAGCAAAGGAAAACCAAAGATACAACAGAAAGTATGGAAGTCGCAGTCAATCTGAAGAGACGTAGGGATAGTGGGGACTCGCAGAAGGACGGGGGCGAGAAAAAGCACATTAAAGATAATAAAGTGCATCCCCAAACACCATCCCAGTCTCAAAAAAAGGGGGAGGAAAACATGAATAAACACACCAAAGACAATAAAGTACATTCCCAAACACCATCCCAGTCTCAATCAAAGCATCTCCAAACACCATCCCAGTCTCAAACAAAGGGGGATGAAAACACCAAAAAATCACCCGGCAAACCCGAGAGACCAGCCCAATTAATCCCGCTCCCACAACAATCCAAAAATACCCCTACTGACGACTTCCCACTTTCTCCACAATCACCTTCACTATCTCCCATCACCACACCTAAACTAATCACACGGTCCCATTCGGTGACCAGAACATCAACCCCTCCACCATCAGCAACAAAACAGCGCTCGCAGTCAGTCTCAACTGAGGTGCGACGGGCGACAAACGCTTTCTACTTCTGTGAGGACATATTGGAGCCCCAGCACCTAGACCATGTCCTCAAAAAAGCCCTTAAGCCCCTGTTGGCTCTTAAGACAATCGATAAGGCGGACATTACCAATCCGTACAATTTCAAAAATGCACCAATGTTGACCACATTCGTCCGAGCGGCTGGTAACCGAACTAAGGAGCTTTGGCTTTTTATTGAAGAAGCCAGTCGGGCGGACGTAATGTTGGCCGACACTACTAATGCAATGCTACGAAAAATGTTACCATACTGTGCGGGAAGGGTCCCGATTTTAGTTCACCCTTCCTTCTATAGGTCATTAAAATTGAGGTACCCCATGGATGTCGGGGGAATCACCAGAGACGACCGAGTTAGCACTGAGCTCGGTACTGGATCCCTGCGTCAGGCCGTCGGCATCATTACTCCCAAGGATTTCCGGCCCGTAGTCGACAGTGAGTAAGGTAAGTGGGATTGATGGCTCTTAACCTTGCTACGTTGAATGTGAGGGGATTGAGGGATTCAAGCAAGTGCATGCCCTTGCTTGGTGAACTCAAAACACTCGGTGTAGATGTTGCTGCAGTGCGAGAAACTCACTTCACTTGCGGTGCGGACTGTTGTGTGCTGGAGAAGGATTTTAATGTTTTTTCAGCATATGGCAGCCGTGCCAGCGCTGGGGTTTCCTTGCTAGTTGGATGCAGCCTTGATGCCGATGTTGACGTTGTTTTTGCAGGTGACGGGGGCCGACTGGTTGTGGCCGATGTTGCCGTGAAAAGTTTCAAGTTTCGTCTGGTTGCGGTTTATGCGCCCAATTTCGCTGCGGAGAGGGTTCCCTTTTTTCGTCGGTTGGTGCCGTTCCTGGACGATTCGAAGCGGCTAGTCTTAATGGGTGATTGGAATGTGATCCTTGATCCCAAGATAGATAAGGTCGGGCGGGGAGCTAGTAGATGGGGAAGGTGTGATAGCATCCTTGCCGGCCTCATGACTCGTCATGATCTGGTCGACAGGTTTCGTCTTGATTACCCAGGGCGGGAGATGTGGACGTGGTTAGAAAGCTCGCCCTCTGCCAAAGTGGGTACCTACTTGGACAGAGTGTTAGTTAGAAGAACTGACATCGATTTTGTTAGTTGTCCCACGTTCCACTTGATACCGTGGACTGACCATAAACTTGTTAGCGTCAGTCTACGGTTAGCTGATAGGCCTAGTCTGGCCGGCTACTGGAAGTTCAATGCCTCCCTACTGGAGATACGGGACTTCCGGGAGCGGCTGGAATCCCTAATCAAGCGGGCGTTAGTGGGGACGGTTACCGGGAATAGGTGGTGGGGATCTCTTAAGCATAGGATTAGAGATTTCGCTACCAAGTACGGTCAACAGCTCAATTTAGATAGGGCCAAGGAAGCGAAATCTATAGAAGATAGACTTTCCCGGGCGGTGGCTGTAGGGGGGACTCCCTAAACGTAGAGCTAGCTAGGGGGGACCTTGAGCGCGAGAGTAGCGAGTGCTACAAGGGATACGTAGTTAGATCTAGGTTAAAGAGAGTTCTCAACGAAGCTGTGAAGACGAACGCGACTGCGCGTGAAGAAGAAGTGCGAAGGTTCCCCGATCAGTATATCGTTTCTGTCAAGGCCCCGGACGGGCGACTGCTGCGTTCGAGTCGTGAGATACGTGATGCCTTTCGGGCGCACTTTCGGGGTCGCTTTGCCCGCTGCACTGATCTCCCGATCCGGGAGTTTCGTAGCTATCTTGCCGACTTCCCCTGCCTTGGGGCGGCTGAAGCGGCTGGCTGCGAGGGTGTGGTTACTGAATGCGAAGTCCGTGACGCGTTGAAGCAGGTCGGCCTGAACAAGTCGCCGGGACTGGATGGTTTGCCCTACGAAGTGTACTTGAGGATGTCGCACATATTTGTGCCTATTCTGACGGGTATGTTCAACCATTGGTAGCGTTATCAAGGGCGTGATCACATTGCTGAAGAAAGGTGACAGGTATGTTTGGGAGGGCTTAGATGATTACAGGCCCATAACTCTGCTTAACACAGAGTTAAAGATTTTGGCCCGGGTCTTAGCGAATCGTTTACAGCTTGTCATCAGTGATCTGATCGGCCCCGAGCAGACCTTTGCTGTGAAGGTAAGATCGATCCAGGACAACCTGCACTTGATTCGCAAGGTCCTAGAGGGGATAGAAGACGGCACCGAGGCCGCGCTGATCAGTTTAGATCAGTCCAAGGACTTCGATAGGGTTGACCATCGGTTTTTGGCGACTGTTTTGGAGACTGCCGGATTCCAACCGGAGTTCCGCAGATGGATTAGCATGATGTACCACAACCCTCAGGCAGTGGTGCAGGTGAACGGAAGGCGTTCGGAAGTTTTCGCGATCGAGCGTTCGGTCCGGCAGGGCTGCCCGTTGTCTCCTCTTCTCTATGTCCTAGCTTTGGAGCCCCTGCTCCGTAGGCTCAAGGATAGGACGACGACTCCGGCCCTGCGCGGTGTCCCTTTTGCTGGCCCTCTTTCGGCAAGGGTTTCCGCGTCGCCGATGATATCACAGTGTTTGTATCCCGCCGTCTTGATATAAAGGCTGTGAAGAAGGCGGTTAGCGAGTACGAGCGGATTGCAGGGGCCAAGGTCAACTTTGACAAAAGCGAAGGTTTGCGGCTCGGTGCTTGGAGGGGTAGCGATACTCTTCCGGGGCCCTTCCACTGGAGTGACGGACCCGTCCGCATCCTCGGGGTGTGGTTCGGACCCGGCCTCCAACTGGAGCGAAATTGGTCGGAGGTACAAGCTAAGGTGAATGCTCAGGTGGGAATCTGGCTTTCAAGGAGGTTGTCCTTAAAGGGCAGGGCCGAGGCGTGCGCCGTGTACGTCTTCCCCCTGATCCTCTACCGATTGGCTGTACTTCCTCTGCCTAAGGCACGTCGGTTGGCACTGCAACGATCCCTTTCCAGATTGCTCTGGGGAGGTGCAAGGCCGATGGTCCGTAGGCAGGTCTGTATCCAACGCACGCGCAACGGGGGTCTGGGTATGCCTGATCTGGAGAGCCACTGGCTTGCTGAAAGACTTGCATACCTGGGCAGAGTCTTGACGGGGACTGCAGTGTGGAGGCTGAAGGTGAGTCGGACTTTTCCTCGCCTCCAGTCAGACCCAAAGGCTGAAGGTCGACGTAAGCTTTTGGGCGAAACACTGTTTGTCCGCGAGTGCCGAAAGGCCCTTCGTAACCTTCTTGGGTCCAGTGACCTTTCACGACCTCGAAAAGAACTATATCAGGAGCTAGTGGTGGGTTCCGCTTCTGATCCTCTCAGCGAGCGGCGCGGCTGGACGACGGAGGAGATCCGCTCTCATTGGAATTGGGCGCCAGGATCGAGCTTCTTGAACAACTCCGAGTTCTCGCTCACCTGGCGACTTGTCGGCTTGAATAACAGAGCGGGCCTGGCAGACATGCCTGATTGCCCTCGCTGCGGCAGTGGCTTGGAAGAAACGGCTGAGCACGCCTTCTACTACTGCGAGCGAGTTCATCCGTTCTGGGATCACGTCGGCGAGTGGACGGCTCGCATCGAGCCCAAACAGCTCGTGCTGCTCGACGTTGGTTACGTCGTAGACAACGTTCTTCCTCCGTTTCAGGGTGAGAAGCGTGTGGTGTTTCTCGCGATCCTAGCTGTAGCTAGAATGGTGGTGTGGACGACGCGAAACAAGGGATTGTATGACGATGCAAACTTTTCTCATCGGGATCTGGTTTTGTATTTTCGGCATCAGCTGAGGGTCAAAATCAGATGCGATAGAAAACGCTTGGATCGCATAACATTTAGCAAAAGGTGGGTGAATGCAGCGAGCCTGGTCGTGCGAAAGGGGGCAATGTTGGAGTCATCCTTCCCTCCTCTGCCGTCTCATGGCGTCTACGGCACGGGTCCTTAGGGACCCCACCCTTGGTGAGTAGAACTGTTTCCCTTTTCTTTGGTACCTAGATACCTAGTTAGCAGTTTGTTGTGAGTCATTGTCCAAGTCATCCAGTTGTTAGTCCTCAAGATCTTCCCCATCCCCATTATTTTTCTACCTCAACCTGTGTCCCAGTCCACGATTACCGAAGATCTTGAACACTCATATGTACATATAAAATCATATCACCCGCTTGTATCAACCCATACCGCGCCCGACCCTTTATTTCTTTTACAACTGTAGATTAGGATACCTGTCCCACCTAGAGTAGGCCCAGCTTGTTTTCGGTTCCTTTCACCCTGGAAAACAGTCGGCCTCCGATCTTAGAGACGGGGGGATGGGAGGGCAACCAAACGGGGATTTTTTCCTTGTTATTCATTTATTTCGGGGTTTTTCTCCCATTCCCATCACATTCATTGTATATAAATCATGAATAAAAATCATTCATCACTTTCGGGTTTTAAGTAGGCTTCTCTCATAGAGTACATGTGGTATTTTGGTAATTGCTGCGCATATGGTGACGGATGGATGGTTATATATATTGTATTGTTGAATGGGTCGGCGAATGTGGCTAGCTAGGTCCCGTAGAACATATAGAAAAGCATGACCGCTCCCTTCCCCTCCCCCCCAAAAACTTGAGGCCTTGTGCCTACCATTTGAATGTAAATGGAAATAAATCAATCCTTCATTTGTTGAAATAGTATGCATACGTTGGAAGTGATTCCGTTTCCAGAAGTTTTTTCACAGAGGTCAGTAAATTTATTCTACTAAACTGTTCATTTAAAATGCACATTTGATTTAAAATAGTAATGTCTTAAATCTCAGCTGTATTCTGTGTTGTTTAAATGAAGAATGAAGACTTATGCGACTTAATTTTCAGGAAAAACTTTACTTTTGGAAGACGAACTTCTAAATTTGCTAAAGAAAACCCCAAAATTGCCCCCACACAAGGAAAAAAATAAAAATAAAATAAAAATAAAAAAAATAAATGAATAAATAAATAAAATAAAATAAAATGACGTATAACGACGCTGGTCGAATGCGTTAGTATACAGGGCAAACAGAAATAGAACTTTCTTAAGCTTAGAAGTCTTATTGCACTCTCTCAGTTAAAAATTAAAAAAAAAAAAGCAACCGAAGTCAAAAATCGAATTCTACCATTAAAATAAAAACCTGTCAGGGCCGGAATCGGATGATAGGCTGAAATATACCCAAAAATGTCTTTGAATTTTAACAGACAGCAGTCTTGGACTTTAACTAAGTTAAAACTTGAGGCAAAAAAAAAAAAAAGTTTTTTTCATTTTTCTTTTTTTTTTTCTTTTTTTTTTCTAACACATACACATGGGAAGCAGCGTGATGTACGTGTGAGTCCTGCGGCTTAACGCTCAGGATTGTCAGTTCGATCGGGGAACTACTGCTGCTCATCTATAAGAGTGGCTTCTATAGATGAGAATAAAAACAGCCATCGAAAGATAACCATGACTCGTACTCAAACCAGATACATAAACCGCATCGCTCTTCGCGCGGGTAAAAAAGGGGCGTGTCCTGCTGAGGTTGGAGCCCTGGCCTCAGTGTTCGAAAAATCAGCTACAGAGCTCAAACTCAAACAAAAACTACTAAGATGCAAACAAACAATACAGATAGCGACATTTAACGTGAGAACCCTAAATAGAATAGGTCAACTATCAGAGCTAACTGCATCAGCCGTAGAACATAAGATAGACATAATTTGCATACAAGAGCACCGATACACGCACACCGAAGATATCAAGTATCACGAAACTGGTAATGGATGGATGCTGGTGACTGTATCCGCATGGAAAAACTCTATCAATGCATCGGTAGGAGGGGTGGGAATGCTTCTAGGACCAAGAGCGTTAAAAACACTGAACAGCATTGAGAGAATACAACCTAGGATGATGGCTGCAACGTTTTAAAGGCAACCCCAAAGCAACAATTATCTCTTGCTACAGCCCTACCAATGTTAGCGAAGAAAACGAAATAGTCACCCTCTACGAAGATCTATCCTCCCTAGTACGTAGCATTCCGAAACACAACCTGCTAGTCATTGGCGGAGATATGAATGCACAAATCGGGAAAAACAGACACAACAAATACAGCCTACACAACGCATCAAACAGGAATGGACAACATCTAATAGATTTCATGATAGAAAATAGATTAACATGCCTCAATACAAACTTTCAAAAAAGGGAGAGGAAATTATGGACCTACACATACGCGAATAAGAGTAAAGCACAGATAGACTACGTCCTTATAAACGGGAAATGGAAAAACAGTGCGATGAATTGCGAGGCATACTCCTCTTTCGAGGGTGTGTCCTCCGATCATCGAATAGTTACGGCCAAAGTACGTCTAAGCCTACGAAAAAACGCCACACGTAAAGCGACAACCAAGCACTATGACTGGGCCCTACTCAACAACAGAGATATTAGAGATAAATATGCATTAGAATTAAGAAACAGATTCGAAGCACTACAAGAGAAGGCAGAAAAAGGTACCCCAAATGACGAATATGAAAATTTTGTAGAGGCACACCTTGAGGCGGCAGCAAAGTGTATTCGAACAAAACCTAGAACTAAATATAGAGCCCCTTGGGAAACGCCAGCGGTTAGAGAAAAACGTGCACTTGTGAAAACTGCCTCCAAAAGCTATCAAAAGAACCCAACAAACACAAATGCACGAAAACTAGAAAAGGCTCAACATCAATTAACAGGAATATATCTAAAAGAACAGGCAGAATACATACAAAATCAGATAGATAAGATTAGAGACTCGGTGGAAGATAGACAGTCCAGGATAGCCTGGTAAACAATAAACGAAGTAAGTAGAAGGAAGAGCACAGCCAAAGCAAAATTGAAAGCTGCAAGCCAACAAGAAAGAGTAAAACTGTGGGAACAGCATTTCAAAAATCTACTAGGAAACCCACCGGAAATAACGGATGAACCGATCACCAGAATTATTAGTAAGCAATTAGACGTTAAACTAGGTCCTTTCACCAAAGAAGAACTCGACTCAGTTCTCAGAAGAATTAAAAATAGGAAAGCAGCAGGGCTAGACGAGATCCCCCCAGAAGTGTGGAAGACTAGACAATTCGACGATATACTGCTCCGGCAATGCAACGCAGTCTATAGTCAAAATAGGATAGAAAGATGGACAGAGGGATGCATCCTTCCATTCCCTAAAAAAGGCGACCTCGGACTAGCCAAGAACTACCGAGGGATAACACTTACATCCATAGCAGCCAAAATCTACAATGCCCTACTACGAAACCGCATAGAACCCAAAATAGACAACATCCTTAGGAAAAACCAAAACGGCTTCCGGAGAAATAGATCCACAACCTCACAAATACTGACCATCCGTAGAATCCTTGAAGGCGTTCGGGCAAAAAACTTACAGGCGACATTACTATTTGTCGACTTTACCAAGGCCTTCGATTCCATACACAGAGGGAAGATGGAGCAAATCCTACTAACATACGGCCTACCAAAAGAAACAGTAGCAGCGATAATGATTCTCTACAGAAACACCAAAGTGAAAGTACGTTCACCAGATGGAGACACGGAATACTTCGACATTGTTGCAGGAGTACTACAAGGAGACACACTAGCCCCGGACCTCTTTATCATCTATCTAGACTATGTGCTTAGGACTTCGATCGACAAAATCAGATAAAATGGCTTCGTGCTGACTAAGAGAAGAAGCAAAAGGTACCCCGCAAAAACAATCACGGACGCCGAATACGCTGATGACTTGGCGTTACTAGCGAATACGCCTAATCAAGCAGAGACACTACTGCATAGTCTGGAACGAGCCGCAGCTGGCATTGGCCTCTATGTCAATGCACACAAAACTGAATATATGTGTTACAACCAAACGGGCAACATTGCCACACTAGACGGAGCCTCTCTGAAACTAGTAGACAAATTCACCTACCTAGGAAGTAGCATCTCATCAACCGAAAAAGACATCGACACACGACTGACGAAGGCATGGACAGCTATCGATAGGCTCTCGATCATATGGAAGTCGGACCTAACTGATAAAAAGAAACGCAGTTTCTTCCAGGCAGCGGTTGTGTCGATACTGCTATATGGATGCACCACATGGACGCTAACGAAGCGGCTGGAGAGGAAACTAGACGGAAATTACACAAGAATGTTGAGAGCAGTATTGAACAAGTCCTGGTGACAACACCCCACGAGACTCCAACTATACGGACACTTGCCCCCCATCACGAAGACTATACAAGTCAGACGAACCAGACACGCGGGACACTGCTGGAGAAGCAAGGACGAGCTCATAAGCGATGTACTCCTGTGGAGCCCCACATATGGATGTGCAAAAGTAGGACGACCAGCACGAACTTACATACAGCAACTATGTGAGGACACAGGATGTAACCCTGAAGACCTGCAGGAGGCGATGAATGATAGGGAGAAATGGCGAGAGAGAGTCAGGGATATCCGCGCTGGCAGCGTGACATGATGATGATGATGATAACGAAAAATTCAAAAAGATCCCTCATTTGTTTAAACACAGTTAAATGGAAAAAAAACAGTTCTATTTAAAACAATTCAAATTACCATAAGCCATTTGTTTGCACTCTTTCTAAATACCAAACAGTTCTATTTGACCCATAGATAGTACTCTTTCACGTGCAACCATTCCGGGCCAGAGTGGACTTGGGAGAGACGGCAATGAAGGGGTATTCAGATTTCCCCAAACCTCACTTTCACATTGTGTAATGTCATATCCAGGACACTCATTGAGGGATCTTATCGATCTTCAGAGTTCTAGGGTTGTATTTTTTATTAGATTTTATTGTTATATTGATACAAAGTCATCATATCTAATAGAATTAATTTGAATCCATTCGTATGGTTCCAGAATACTAATCTAATATCAATTAATATAAAGTTTCATGTAATAATTTCTATTTGATAATAATCATTACTATACCATGAAATGTATTGTCTCCAGTAAATAATAATCATTAGCAAAAAAACTGTATCTTCAAGTAAGAATACAAATAATTTTAAGTTATGGGACAGCAAGTAATCCTTGCGGATATGAATGATTTTTAAAGATTAGTAATTTACAAACAGATGGGAAGCTAGGGAAAGTACAACTTCCGGTCAGAATGACACTTGATGTAAAGGTCAAGCAGGGATACTGCACATTCCCCAATTATGGAGAACTAGAGCCCGACCATACGGTCAAGTATAGTGGCAAACCCAGAACATTACTTTTTTGTCGAGTTTTACGCCTCTGCAGAGGATACAGTTAATGTACTCTAAACTACTCTGAGGGGAACATATATATATATATATATATATATATATATATATATATATATATATATATATATATTTCAAAGAGCTTTCATGTTGCTGAATTGATTACTATTGCCAACACACACACTAACCTATATATATATATATATATATATATATATATATATACGTGTGTGTGTGTGCGCGCGTGTGATTTCAAAGGACGTTAATGTTGTTGAATTGATTACTATTCAAAAATAATATGAAAGAGGGCGTGAGATGGAACGATTGGTACTGTTTTATTACTTTTTCATTGCATTATAATTTTATTTTATTTATATCCTTCTAATTCTTTTCTTTTTTCCAACTGGGGTTTGGGTGATTTGTAATCCTTTTATCTTCTCTCGTTTTTATCTCTCTCTTTCCGGTTGGTCGGCCATTTCATTTTACGTCTGACCGCTTATAAATGAAACTCTCACTACAAATCAACGAACGACTTTTCCTCCCTTCTTTGCTTATGTCCACAAAAAACAAATACGTCTTCGTATCTTTTGATCCGAGTCTTCAACCCAAATCCATTTGATTCATCAATTAAATTATATATATATATATATATATATATATACTCAAACACCTTCTAAGATTAATCTCTTTTCATATATATATGTATATATATAATTTCATCTAATAGAAATATTACTAGTGTTTGTAGGTATATATATATATATATATATATATATATATATATATATATGTATAACAGTCTGCTAAGATTTATTTCTGTTGATATATATATATATATATGGGGGGGGTGTTATTTCAACAAAAATAAATCTGGGAAAGGTGTTTATATATATATATATATATATATATATAAATAATTCCTCTCACTCGATTGGAGTTTTGCAAAAAACCAACATTATATATCAATTTAAATGTTCTTTAGGAGATTGTATCTCTGAAAATAATAATAATGTATATGTTGGTTTAACCTCAACTACCCAATCGAGAAGATTTACAATGCATCTTTCTGTTACAATTCCATAGCACAACATTTAAAAAACATTCATGCCCAACAATAGAATTGCAGAAAATTCTAACCAAAAACCCCACAATATTAGAACATCGAAATAACAAGCGAAAACTACTGATTCTAGAGGCACTACGTATTAGGAACATACAACCCAAACTTAACGGAATAATTTTAAAACCAGTGCTAAGGTACTTAAATATTTTAGCTACTGACGCTCTTTATAGAAATAAATTCTAAAAGTAAACACTACACAATACAACAGTACAGACGCTCTTCATACAATGTAGTAATGTACATACAAAAGTTACAACAATTTGGTTTCACATCCTCACCTGATGATGGGCCAAAGTTGAGCAGAAAGTACTTGGAAAATAACTAATTATCGAAGATTTAGCAACCAATTCCAGCCGAATGTCAGAAGATCGATACGGCAATTAGAAAGGATTAGACTTTTTTCGTATGGGAACTTTTATTGATAGTGCACACATGAAATTCTAGTCCATTTCGAAGTAATACCCTCCAGCTGCAATGCATTCGTTGTACCGTTCCAACAACTTCTTCAAGGTCCCCTGGAAGTCTTCTTGTGTGAGCGTGACAATGACCTTCGTCACAGCCTCTTTCATTTCCTCAATTGCCTCAAAACGACAGCCTCTGAGCTTACGTAATAAGCAAAAGTCACTGGGAGCAAGGTCTGGACTATAGGGACGGTGACAAACAATTTTGATGCCCATCTTGGTCAAATTGCCTGTTACAAGGATGGAGTTGTAGACTGGTGTATTATCCTGGTCGAAATGCCACTGACCCGATTTGAAGAGTGTTGGCCTCTTCCGACAGAATCTCTTCCTGAACTCCCTTAAAACCTCAACAGAGTAACCCAAACGCTAACCCTTTGGCCAATCAACTCTGGTGTATTGACTTCCTTACTCCTCCCACACCTCTCACCATCACTCACTGACTCTCTGCCTTCCTTGAATCTCTTATGCCACTCAAGAACTGATGCTCGATTCATGCATATTGCTCCAAAAGCAGTCTGAAGTGTTCCATATGTTTCTGTGGCATTTTTTTCAAGTTTAAAACAGAATTTTATTGCATATCGTTCTTCTAAAGTGTCAGATTGTATTTTTGAAATTTACCAGCTGTGACAATCATGCTTTAGTAGGGTGTATTCCAACTGCTGCTGTAGCTGCTAATTTGAACCAAAAATCATAAAATTTGGTCAGTCATCTCATAAGATGTATAGCAATAACATACTGAATCTTCAAGAGTCTACAAAAATTTTAAATGCCCTTAAAAAAAGGATGGAAACTTATCGTATACACCTCGTACATAAGGATGGTTTTGGCATTAAATTGCCCATGGTAGTTGATATGCTATATAAAAAAGAAAGACAGACTGAAAGAAAAAAAAAAAAGAAAGAAAGAAATAAAGAAAGAAAAACGAGGTGTATCCCCAGAAACCTGTGCTGACTTTTAAAATATTTATTTACGAATTGTCCTGAATTTTGACAAAGAATTTTATTTTGCGGTTCTATTTTAGGGTCAATCTTAACCACGTTCACGTGAAATAATTCAATATTATTTTGCAGAACGCCAATTCTTGGAGTCATACGCAAACAGAATGTTTTCACACATGTTTTAAAGTCAACATTATTCAGCTGATTTCAATCAAGTTTGCCAAGTGAACAAAAAAAAAAAACGTCTCATTACTTTCTTGAACTGCTTCGTATATATATACTGATATATATATATCATATATATTCGTATATATATACTGTACATGAACACCTGACCATTATTAATGAGTAGATAGGAACCAAAACCCCAGGGCTTAATTTGCAAAACAAAGATAAGAAAAGTATAACTCTTTTCTCCTCCTCCTCCTCCCCCCTCTCTCTCTCTATATATATATATATATATATTCAGGTTTGGGATGAAAAGATGTGTTTTCCTGACATTCTCTCTTACTCATTCACACTGACTTTCTCTCTGCCACCATCCATCTCTATCGACCATCGCTCTCAGCCTGTCCTCTTGACTGCCTCCGGTGCCCGCGCAGGGCTGATAAAAACACTAGTCCTTACTAGAGAACGTTGCCTATCAGTTCGGTTCTGCTTCTTCAGCATTCACATCTCATAAGTCTTACTAATTAGTTTGTGGGAAGAGATAAGAGACCTTAGAGCTGCTGTTTTGTGGATTGCTGCTTCCAGGATTTGTTCAAAACTGTACGGAGCATCCGTGAGTAGCGTAAAGAGTTAATATTAAGGCAGTATTAAGGCAAGTTTTATTGAGGACGATAAAATACTGTTTGTTTCGTATTTATTTTTATTGTTCCATATCTTCTGCCTAAGTGCTTTCAACCATCGTCACCAGAGGTCATATAGTTTGAGTTGTGAGTTTAGTTTGACTTCTATTATTTTCATTATCTGTAGAAATTTTATACTAAAGTGATCAGTGGGAACTTTTTCGGCGTTTTATTTTAAGCTGGTTGGTGGGTTTTTAATTGATATCATTTATTTTTTAAATTTTATTCTGTCGTTGAGGATATTTTCATTTCTTTTTTTTTCATGTACTCGTTTTTTTTTTAATATAATGTAAATATTGGTCTTGTTGCCAGTAATTTCCGGTTTGTTAAATCTCAACATAAGAAAAATAACAAGATATAAAAAATTACAAATAAAAATAATTTACAGTGTTCCATGGTCTTTAATAAAAATTTATATATATATATATATATGTGTGTGTGTGTGTGTGTGTGTGTGTGTGTGTGTGTGTGTGTGTGTGTGCGTATGTGTGTGTGTGTGTGTGTGGGCAGTACTTCTTCGTTGAGGCATATCTGATTAAATATTATAGACATTTGTTTACAACAAGAGAAAAAAGAAAATACTTTTAAATGAATAGGTTCACTTCGTGTTCACCAATGGTCTACGCCTGGCAACTTTGCTTACATGATTTATATAAATATGTATAAGTAAAGTTGGGGACTGTAGTCGAGGGTGACCCGAAGGCTCACTTTTAAATAGCGACGACACAACGTTGTAGGGGAGAGCACTACTCCATTCCCTGGATTGCTCCACTTTACCCTTGATCCGTGGCTTATAATACTGAGTGTTAAGCAAGGCGGCATCAAGTACCATTCATTGAGTCTTTATTATGGCTCGACCAAGGACTGGACCACGGTTACCTGGACCATTGTTGAACACAAGTAAACCTATTAATCTTAAAATATTTACTTTTTTTCCCTCGTTGGACCACCAGAAAAAATTATATATATTAATTCTGTATATATATATATATATATATATATATATATACGGTTCAGCAGAAATACCCCTCATATTTTAACTACCAATTCTGTAATGCAAGTAAACTTAGGATATTGTCAATGATAGGTCGACGTAGCAAAGGATTAAACAATTGTTATTCATACATGATCAGTTACGATCAAGGCTAAGGTGAACATCGTGTGTTTGTTTTTGAAATATTTTTTTAAGAGTAGTTAATCTAGATACACCGATATTTTTTGTACTGATTTATTGTTAGCCATAGATGATGCTCTTCCGCATAGAAAATTGATATTGCTATGGGTTGAAAATTCTCTCGGAAAAATCATCATTGTGTCGTAATATCGGACCATTATACGTCAAGAGCGACGGGAGAACCCATCATATATATATATATATATATATATATATATATATATATATATATAGATGTGCGTGTGTGTGTGTGTGTGTGTGTGTGTGCGTGCGTGTGCGTGTATGTGCAATTTTTTTTTTGCTGTAGGTCCAAAGAAAGAAGGAAATATTCTATAAATGATTAGGTCCACGATAATTATTTGTATTTTTAATATACATATATATATATATATATATATATATATACGATAAGTTCTCCCGATGATCACACACACACACACACACACACACATATATATATATCATCAAACCTTACTGACAGCTCGGAGTTTTCTGTAACTCTCTTGCTCATCGAGCCTATCAACTATCTCTCCGTGTTGGTCTTCTAGTCTGACTGATGCGATTAAAACTTTGCTGACGAGCTGATCCTGGGATATTCATACGTTGGAGTTAATAAAGAACTTTATACATGTACATATATATATATATATATATATATATAATGCATCTTTTTTTAGTGCATAATATATATATATATATATATATATATATATATATATTGTGCACTTAAAAAAGATCAACTAACCTCCAACTTTTAGCAACTCCACATTCCCCGAAATTGGTCTCGATAGGGTTTTGACATGTGTATCACGTGATGTCAAACTAGATCCAGTTCCGTCATATAAGATTGCAACAATATTATGTCTCTTTTTAAGTAGGAGATTATCAAGCATTTTTTTTTCCTTCAAATTAGGTAAGTCTAGCTTATTTAATTTAAAGATATATCAAAACTTGATGGCTTTTTAATGCTTAAATTCGGTTTGTATGCGAATTATATGATATGATTTTAAGTTAATAGTTTGTAGGTAACTTAATTTTTATACGAGTTAGAATACATTTAAACGCTTTCAAGTATTGCTATTTACTACTGATAATTCTATTTAGTATTAATCATTTCTTTGCACACAGTTGAACGATTTCATGTATTACAAAAGTTATTAATTAAAATAGCACTAATAATTAAATTTAGTATTACTAATAATCCCTTAAAAAAATGAAAATCTCCATTTGACACCGAGATGGGGCCCTTACAAGTATTCACATTTGAGGCCAAAGAAACCGAAGTGTGATAGAAATTAAGGGGTACTCCACATTCCCCAAACTCTAAGATACATCACGAGTTTAATGTGATACTTTGGAGTCTAAATTGTTTCTGGTGTTGCTATCTAACACTAAAAAATCTATTCAACATTAAACATTCGTTTGTACACAGTTAAATTGTCTAATATTAATTTAATTAAACGTTAATCATTTGTTTGCACACTGTTAAGTAGCTTTAAGCATTGCCATGTAATACCCATACTTCAATGGGAGGGCAAAATACACCGACTGCTTCTCTACAGAAGAGTAGGTCTCCCCCAAAGAGTGTTCAGGATATGACAAATAACAATCAGATGGTGAGGCTCCAGAAAAGCTGGAGATTTGGGAAACGCAGAGGACTCCTTTATTGCCATTGGTCCACTCTGGCCTGGAGTGGTACCATCTAATAGAGCCCATTCTATGATTCAAATAGAACTAAACTGTGCACTTGTGTTAAACTGAATTGTTTGAAATAGAACTGTATTTGGCATTTACACAGTGTGCTTAAGCTAAACTGAATTGTTTGGAATAGAACTGTCTTTACATTTAACTGTGTGTAAGCAAAAGGCTATACTTACGATAGACAATTTTTTTTTTTAAATAGAACCTTTTATATTTATAAAATGGATTTTGAATTAAATAACCTACAATGTTTGATGTGCCATAAAACTAATTCTTCAATTTAACAATTAGTTCTTAGCACGCAGCAAAACGGATTCAGATATATAAATAATTGAATTGTTCTATTTGATCCATGAATGATACCGTATAGTTACTACCACTCAAGGTCAAACTGGACCTGAGAGTAATAGTGATACAGGTATTCTCCACATTCTCCAACCCTTCATCACCAGAGCAAAATCATTTGATGATTTAGTATCATGTCTAGGACACTCAACCATTGGATGGTTATTCTCCAGTGCACCTTATTTAACATTATATATCTAGAATCTCCTGTGAGGTGAAGGGGCTCTTATCACATTGCAGAGATCTAGTCCGCATATTCTATAGCCCCAGCCAAAGTGTCTTCATAATTTTGTATTATTCGATAATATTTTTCATTGCATATCTTAAAAATATATACCACTACTTTAAATAGTTTTGTTTTGTATATCACATGAAGCCAGAATGTTCGGTTAAAAAAAAAACAACACTTTTTTGTGCTGTTTTTTATTAGTTTATTTACTTTTAAGGGAAATGATATTAATGGTAAATATGCCTCAAATGGGATGATTTCGTAATCTTTTCCCAGGTAAAGTCATAGCATTTTTTATCGGATTGAATAAAGCATTTTTCTTTTAATAATAATGTGCTGTGTCATATATGCTATTGTTTTACTTACTGTCAAGTAAACATCCTTTAAGTGTCCCAATTCCGTAATCTAATACTATTGGTAGAAATAGCATTTTTTATCCGATTAAATAAACCAAAAAAAATATTCGATAAAAATATTTCACGTCTTTTTTCTTATTAGCTTATTTACTGAAGAATGAAAACATTAATGGTAAATATTCCGTTATCTTTTGCCAAAAGTAGTAATTGAACTTTTTATCAAGTTGAGTTAAACATAATTTGTTTGTTTTTTAATAATAATGTTTTTGTCAAATCTGTTATTATTTTATTTACTGCTAAATATAAAAAAAAACAAAAAAAACTAAAGCATCCTCTCAGTGAGCTAATTCCGTAATCTTTTCTTGGCGTAGAAATAACACTTTTTATCCGATTAAACCGATCATTTTTCTATAAATAAAAGTATTAAATAAAAATATTTTGTGTCTTATCAGTTATTAGTTTATCTACTGCTAAATAAAAAAACAAACTCAAGTGAACATCCCCAAAAAGCAGTTGTATTTTAAATAGTCATTGTATCAGCGACACATGCTATATATAGAATATTAACCTTTTATTTTCATGGAGAGAGCTGAAAACAATTGATTTTTTTTTAAAAAAAGAAAACATTTTAAACACCTTAATAAAAAATATGAAAATAATAATGACTTGCCTGTTATCGATCAGCTTGCTGCTGAATTCTGCAAAAGGGCCACCCATCTCCATTACAACGACGACGACTAAAAATAAGTTTGTAATTTTGAAACCCCTAACTGGCGTTATTTATTGCCTGATAAGCATCTTACTGCAATAGCCATTGATTAGTTTCTAATGTTAAATTTTCAATAAAAAATACGAAAGACATGCAGTGCGAAGGAAAGATATGTTCTTCAACTTGGCTAACCCAACCACCGGATATTAGAAAAAATAAAGGCCAACAACTACAAAATTAATCATAAAAATATTCATTTTTTAGGAAGTCAACAAAAAGAGAAAGAGACCTGTAAAAATGCAAACAAAAAAATGATGAAGAATGCGATTACGACAACAAAGAACAAAGTTAAATTTACAAACAAGTGAGAAACAATAGAAAACATACGGTAAAAAAGTAAAAAAAAATGGTATAATCAAATAATAAATTGATTAGGCCGACGCCATTTTAAATATGGCGGCAAATAAGAAGGTGGGAAGAACGTAAGATCGAAAATGGTTTATTAGATTGTGTCAAGTACTGGAGAGGTGGCGAATTCAATTGTTTGTCAGTCATTTTGTTTACTGGGTAACAGTATCACCCCAATCTTCTTTTTTTATTATTCACTCACTCTACGGAAGGGAGTCCTTATGCTATGATTGCTAAAGTGGTTGACTGCAAACTCTAAGTAATGGAGTTCGAATGCCCGGTGAGCTATCGCATTCACTTATAAACTATTACCCTTGGGAAACTGTTAGTTAATAGAACCACCACCGTTTTTTTCTACAAGGATGGCATTAAGTAAACCGTGAAGGTTGATATGCCATAAAAGAAATGAAACAATACATCACTCACACAATTTTAATTCCTCCTTTCTTTTTTAATTCGCAGTATCTTTCATTTTCTCTCTTTCTTTCTATATTTATTTAGTTTTTGAAATAATCCTTAATTACTGATAGTAGCTTAGCTGGTGTACAAGTGAGAATCGAACTCACAAGTAAATTTTGCTAGTCAAATGCGTTACTCATTACACCATGGAAGTTGCTTCGTTCAAGTTAAAGAAAAAAAAAACAAGATAGAGTATAGACTAAGTAGAGGTTATTCAGTACGAATCGAATTCAGTATTCACTAGTAAAAGATCTCTCACTGTTACACAGGGAAGATTGATATATTGATTGATTTTAACGGCGTGTCAACCCGCATACGTTATTTTATACATAGAGGTTAGGGAATCTTGTACAGTGTACGTTTAAATTTCCATTTCTAATTTTGTTTCTTTACAGTATTTTTTGCACACGGTCTTATCAAATAAACATATCTCTTTGACCCATTTGTTTTAGTGCGGTTTATTTAATGGCACACCAACCCCTATAGGGTTGGGTCCTGTGTATGACACTAAACTACATGTAATAGTGATATTCCAGTTCTGGAGCTTTAGAGAATCTGAAGTACCATTTCTTTGCTATTACCCCCATATCCACTCTGATCAAGATTGTTATACCTAATAGGATCCCGTCGATAGAACCTTTTCACCAAATAACCATTGACTGATGCCAAAGTGAACTCTTAGTTTTGCATCACAATACTTGAAACCTTTTAGCAGTGTACAAATGAATGAGTAATGTTAAATATAATTATTAGGACAGGATATGACACAAGGTCAATTTTTAAGCGGAGTTTAACAGGTTTGAATTCTGAGTTTTCCTTCTCCTAGCCTAGTTGCCTCACCAAGGCTGAATAACCTAGTCTGCTCTACTATTTACCCATAGCTGGAGGGAGAATAATTGGATTCATACCAAGGGTATTAGTGCTATGTGAAATGCAATCAGTCAGGTCCAGGATTTGAACTCGTGTCGCCGTGTCCATATCCTGCGTCGATAACCATTACACCACGGGCACCTCTACATATTAGTGTTCAATATCAATGCTTGAAAGCACTTTACTGAGAGCAAAGGAAACTATAGTAATATTCGAAATCATTTAACTTTATGCAAAAAAGTTATTCATACTCAATTGAATTATTCATGTACGATAGAAACATTTGGAAACATTTAACGGTGTGCAAAAAAAAAAAAAAATGTGCTCCGGTTTGTTTAAAATGTTACCTACAAACTATTCATTTACAAATATATATTTAATAAATCTCTATAAACAGGATTTTGCATTACGTGGTTCGCTTGTTGGCAGAGCAGTATGATACTAAGTCTAACGTAAAATTGGGCGGGTTTCGATCCCAGTTTCAATCGTCCTACGTGTCTAACCACACTGAAGAGCTGTGATACAATGAAACAGTCTGCCTGTGGATGACTATATATATATATATATATATATGTCATCATAATCATGTCGTTCCGCTAGCTCGGATATCTCTGACCCTCTCTTGCCACTTCTCCCGATCGTTCATCGTCTCTGGCAGGTCTTCTGGGTTACATCCCATATCTTCACATAGCTGCTGTATGTATGTTCGAGCTGGTCGTCCTGCTTTTGCTCGGCCATGTACTCCCATATATATATATATATATATATATATACCAAACCTTGTTTATATAGAGTGTGATTGTCACCCACAAAGTTCATTTATTTCGGTCAGTACGACATTTTATAAAGGGCAGAATATTCAGAAACAACAAAGTCGAAAAGTGCCTTTAATTTTTTTTTCCTGAGGAAACCACCACAATTCTTTCAATTTTGAATCGAAAAAATTGTTTTAATTTTGAGTCACAGTCGTTGAAAATGAATGTGATTACATTATTATTGATAATATTAAGTAGATTTAACTTACATTTGTTCTTCATATTCTCTCTGATCAAACTAAATTACTTTCCAAACTCTCATATATATATATATATATATATATATGAGAGTGAACGGGCAAAGTATATTTAGTTGCTATGCTTAAGTAAGAAAATTAGTTCTCTAAATTTCTAAGACGAAGCTTTATGATTTTTATCATTAAGGATTTTCGGACTATTGTCTTCATCGTTATTTCCACAATGTTTCAGCCGACATGCCCCCCCCCCGCGGCCTTCTTCAGGTGTTTATCGAACTCGGGAACCTTGACGGACCTTTGAACTACGTCCTTTATTGAATCCAGGCGTGTCGCCTGTTCTGATTCCGTTAGCCATAACCGGGTACAAGTGGTAAGTAGACCTGTATTTTTACTCGGCTGCAATCAGGATTGAACCTGCAACCTCCAGATGACTGTCTTCTTAGAAACTTAGGGAACCAACGCCTATAACCGTTGCGTTATGTGTCCTGCTGGACAAATCGGAGTGAATCTTTGGGACTTATAAACTTAATGTTCTTACTTGACTAGAATCACTACTATTATGTGTGATTTTTTAACTGTGCTCATATTCAGATTTTTTTTTCATCTAGCCTTCTAAATTATCGATTCCCATATTGTATTCAACTCTATACTTGCTCTACTCAGCAGATCATAGCAGCCCAACATACATAATAGTAGATGGTCCTAAATTTATTGCATCACGTCCCAATTCCGCCCCCCTCTCTCTCTCTCTTTCTCTCTCTCTCTGGATAATCCCTGTGACGTTGAGGCTTACTGGCTGGACTGCGATATCGTAGTAACTCTAGTTTTTTCTATTATTTCAGGTTTGAATTAAATACCCTTGAGGAAAGTAAGTACCCCACTTATGCTCACTCAGCAATCGTTTCAATGGTACAACTGCTGATTTTTTACAAGGAAGTTTCTGGCATTAAATAATCCACGAATGTTGATTTGCCATTAAAAAAAGAAACCAACCAAAAATTCACGTCCCCCTTCCTCTTTTTCTTTCTTTCTCTCTCTCTCTCTCTCTCTCTCTCTCTCTCTCTCTCTCTCTAACACACACACAAACACACACACACACACATATATATATATATATATATATATATATATATATATATATATGCCAAACTCTTGAGGCCAATGAAAAAAATAAAAAAGATAGATTTTGAATTTTTTGACTTATACATTTATTTGAAAAGAGATTCAATAAAATATAAGTAAGAAAATCAAAAATTAGAAATTGAAAAAAAAACTTGTCATAGCATTTAATGTGAAAAATTTGTAACTGTTGGTAGTAAAATTTAACTGGTGTTTGTGTGCCAGACTAAGCCAAACCTGATAAATAACAACAAACTCTACACCAGAAATCGTGCAAACAGTTAAACCTTTTCTTCCTAATCAAACTTGTGTTAAAATGAGGTTTCATCTGTTCTAACAATAAAAAATCTCCACAGGTATAAATCAACGAAATTAGATTATGTATTTTTTTGATTAAAAAAAATACAGAAAAGGATCATTAATATACCAAGCGGAGAGATTCAATTTCAGCAGAAATGTAGACCAATTGAAAGAGCGATTTCAAATTATACGCAGGAGAAGTTCATTGGTTTGAATAATTTCTGGTATGTTGATTACTCTTTCCAAAGTTATCGACATACTGTTGTTTGAATCGATTCTGCATTCTATATATTAAAAAAAAAAACAAAAAAAAAAACAGAGAGCAGCTCTCACTCAACATATTTCTCAACATAAAGAAAATAGTTAAATATAGTGAGTAATACGAAGTTGTTCGGAAAATACATTACCGAAATACTTGTTTAAATTTGATATATATATATATATATATATATATATATATATATATATATATATATATATATATATGTGTGTGTGTGTGTGTGTGTGTGTGTGTGTGTGTGTGTGTGTGTGTGTGTTTACTGGAAAACACATCAGAATACTGTAACCTTTGGAAAAAAAAAAAGTCATGATTACCTTCCCAGATAAAAAAAATCCAAAATAATGCATCAGAACTCATCGGGGCATAGACACGAATTCCTACGCTGCCACCTACAATTTTTGCCCAGTCGGCTGGGGCTGTAGAATACACCGACTGCTTCTCTGCAGAGGGGTAAGACCCCCACCCCAAAAAGTGTCCAGGATATGACACTAAATTATCTGACGTTGAAATTCCAGTAATGCTGGCACTTTAGGGAATGCAGAGTATCTCTTCATTGCAATTACTCCCAGGTCCACTGTGGTCGGGTGTGGTAGCACCTGATATGGGTCCTATCTGTAGATAGAACTAAACTGAAATGTTTGAAATGTAACTTTTTGGACATTCAAATTGCTAAACTGAATTGCTTGAAATTGAACTGTTTTGACATCTAAACTGTGTACTTATGCTAAACTGAATTATCAGAAATAAAACTATTTTGTCATTAACACCCTGTATTGCCCAGTCAACAGGGGCAGTAGAATATACCGACTGCTACTCTTCAGATGGATAAGACCACCCCTTACGAGTGTCCTGGATATGATACTAAACAATCTGATGGTGAGGTTGCAGTGATGCTGGGGCTTTGGGGAATGAAGAGCATCACTTTATTGCCTTTGCTCCCAGGTCCACTCTTGTCCGGATGGTAGCACCTGATAGGGCTCTATCTATGGGTTAAATACAAATAAACTGCATACTTATACTAAACTGAATTGCTTGAATTAGAACTGTTTGACTCAACTGAATAGCTTGAAATAGAAATATTTTTTGACATTTAAACTGTTTACTTACATTTAGACGACTTACTTATGCTAAACTGAATTGTTTGAAATGGAACTATTTTTTACATTGAAACTCTACTTACGCTAGATTGTTTAATATAGAACTGTTTTGACATTTAACTGTGTGTAAACAAAATCTATACTTATACTAAATTAAATTGGCTAAATTAGAACTGTTTGACTAAACTGAATAACTTGAAATAGAAATGTTTTGACAATTAAACTGCGTATCTATGCTAAACTGAATTGTTTTAAATAGAACTGATCATTTGGATAAAAATGGATTTATCATTGAATAACCTATAGGGGTTGATATGCCATAAAACGGAAACAACCAACAAACCTGAAAAAATGATGAAATAGATAAACAAATAAATAAATAAATGAATAAATAAAATCCATCCTAAAGTTACACAAATTATTTCATTTAATGTGATACACGAGGAATGGTGCAAGAAACTGAAATTTTACCTTACGAACAAATGGTATATGCACAACCAAGCATCTGTCCTGTAAAATGAGATGTATAAACTCATCTGAGATTTTGAGTTATAATTGGATCATCTAATCTGAACTAAACGAACAGACCTTGCAATAATAATTAAAAAAAAAAGGGGAACACGCCGAAATATGGACTTTGCCGCTCCGGCTAATCACAGGATAAAAATGAAAGATAGAGAAAAAAAAATTAGCATCGAGACCTTGCCAGAGAACTGAAAAATCATGGAACATATAAATGACGGTGACCCCAATTGTAATTGCTGCGCTCGGTACAGTCACCAAAAGATTGGTATTCGGATTGAAGGAATTGGAAATAATCGGAAAAGAGGAGACCATCAAAACGACGTAAGATCGGCCAGAATGCTGAGAAGAGTCCTGGAGACTTGAGGAAACTTGCTCTCACTTAAACTCCAGTGGAAGACCATACGCTAACGCTGGTGAGAAAAAATCTCAAAGCTACAATAATAATAATGATAATAATAATAATAAGAGACATATTACACAAGAAAATGTTGATGTGGCAAAGAAAGTGAAACTTTTGGAGAGAAACTGAATCTCTTCAAATAGCCGCAGCAACCATATCAAAGCAAGAATAGATGAGACGCAAGAAAACAGCAGATGTAGGTTATGTAGAGAAACGAAACGATCACACATATGATAAGCGAATGCAGCAAATTAGCACAGAAAGATTATAAGAGAAGACGCGACTGGATGGGCAAGGTGATCCACTGGCAATTGTGCAAGAAATTTATGTTGAGATACAAATGGATCTCCTAATCTTAGCCAGACGTCCAGACCTCATAATAATCTTCATAAAAAGAGAACTTGAAGAATTGTGGACTTTGCTAGCCCGGCTGACCAGGAGAAAGAAAGTGAAAAGAAGGGTAAGTACGTGGACCTTGCCAGCGAATTGAAAAAAGAAAAAACTTTGGAACATGAAAGTGACGATTATATCAGTTGTAACGTGTGCTTTTGGTACAGTCACTAACTGATAGATAAAGGACTGACGAACTCGAAAATAAGAGGATGAGTGGAGATAATCCAAACGACAGCATGATTGAGATTGGCTAGAATACTGAGAAGCGTCCTGAAAACTTGAGGAGACTTACTGTCATTTAAACTCCAGTGAGAAACCATCGGCTAATCCTGATGTGAAAAACTCTCAATGGGTAAAAATAATAACTACAATAATTCATATATGAATATTTGGAGGGGGCAGGAGTTATGGTATATCAAACTTTTTTTGTTACCGGCTCATTGGCCTAGTGGGTAGAGTGTTCGCCAATGATCCAGGAGACCTGGGTTCAATCCCAGGTCACGTCAAGTTACCGGCTCATTGGCCTAGTGGGTAAAGTATTCGCCTATGGTCAGGGAGACCTGGGCTCAATTCCAGGTCGCGTCAAGTTACCGGCTCATTGGCCTAGTGGGTAAAGTGTTCGCCAATGGTCTGGGAGATCTGGGTTCAATCCCAGATCGTGTCATACCAAAGATTTTGAAAATGGTACTTGATATCTCCTTGCTTAACACTCAGCAATATAAGGTACATATCGAGGGTAAAGTGGAGCAATCCATGGAAAGGAGTAGCGCCCTCCCCTACACCTTGGTGTAGTAGCTATTGAAAAGGGAGCCTTCTGGTCGCCCTCGACTAATGTCGCCAACTTTACTTTACTTTTTATTTCAAACTATTCAATTTAGCATAAGTACACAGTTTATATATGAAAATGATTTATTAATTTATATGTCAATATAATTAATAGATATCTTCATCAATATGATTCAGAAATTTATGTATGAATATTATTCATGCATCTAAAAATAATTTCGGTAATGAATATAATTCATAAATTTATGGATTCGTTAAAATATATAATTCATATGTTTATGTAAAAATATGGATTATGAAATTTTCTATAAATATAATTCATTAAATCCTGTATGAATATTATGTAGAAATTTAGGTATATACTTACGTTTTAATATAAGTTAAATTTGTTGTATAAATTTAGAAACGAATATTAGTTAAAAAATCTATGGATAAATTAATGTACGAATCTAATTTAAAAGTCCTTGCATCAATTTATGTACGAATATAATTTTAAATTTGTGTAAATTAATTTCCAAATCTAATTTAAACGTTTATGTATTGATTAATATATGAATATGATTTTTTAAAATTTATTTAAAAATTCAGGCACGAATCTTATTTTAAAATTTATGTGCGAATATAATTTCAAAATTCATGTATAAATTTATGCATGAATATGATTTTAAAATTTATGAATAAATTCATATAAGAACCTAATTTGAAAATCTACGTATAAATAGATGTAGGAATATAATTCAAATATTTATGTACAAATTCATGTACAAATATAATTTAAAGATTGATATATAAATTTAAGTACATATCTAATTTTAAAAAATTATGATAAAATCTATGTAGGAATATGATTTTAGAATTTATAAATAAATTCATGTACGAATATATCCTAGAAATTTATGATTAAATCTATAAGCGAATGTAATTAAAAAGATTCTTTATAAATTGATACAGAAATATAGTATGAAATTTTTGGTATAAATTAATATACGAATATAACGCAAAACTATGTACAAATTGATACATATAAAGATGGTTATTGTAGGTCCAAAGAAATAATAAGGATATATTTTAAAATAAGACATAAATCTCTTTGTGGACATTCTTATTTTAAAATACAAATTGATATATAAATATAATTAATGATTTATGTATTGATACAATTTATAGATTTATGTATGAATAGAAAGACTGTAAGGTAGAACGAAAGCCTGAAGTATTAAGAATGATGCAAAGGAGAAAAAAATTGAAGTAAGATAAAGAAATAATCTGACTTTGATGAGTATTGAACTCATGATAACAGCGGCGTTTTGCAAGAATTTGTTTTAAAGAATTCTTTGTGAATTAAGTCGAAAATCTTAGTTTATTTGATTTTCTTATATTGAAGATTATCTGTTTTCTTGCCAAGCACCTGTACATAAAACTTTCTAATATTTACATTGTTTCATATTATCACCTATTATTACATGTTAATGCAATGCATACGTTTCCGTTGTAGTTTTTTTTTTCTTTTTTTTTACAGAACCCAGAATGGTGTTTAGTCGAAACGGACATGGTTTTACTCTTTTTCATTTTTTTCTTTTTCTATTGAGACAGACAGAGGAAGGCTCCGATCGCACCTTCAACATTACGAATATGTCTTTTCCGCTTACATATATATTTGCGTCGCAATTTCCTTTTCAATCTGCTTCTGATATATCTATATCTATATATATATATATATATATATATATACGCATGTATGTGTGTGTGAGAGAGAAAGAGAGAGAGAGAAGAGATACGAAGAAGAAGAAGAAGAAGAAGAAGAAGAAGAAGAAGAAGAAGAAGAAGAAGAAGAAAACAACAACAAAAACAACAAGAAGTAAGGTTACTAAAAAATACGAATACGTAAAAAATATAGAAGAAAGAAGAAAATATGAAGAAATGGAAATGAGATTTGAAAATAAGAATGCGAAGAAAAAAGACAAGAAAGAAAATTAAAAAAAAACAGAAGAAGAAGAAGAAGAAGAAGAAGAAGAAGAAGAAGAAGAAGAAGAAGAAGAAAGAAACGATAATGATGATGATGATTACCACCTTTAATAAAAAGCGATAATCACACACACACACACACACACACACACACACACACATATATATATATATATATATATATATATATATATATATATATATATATATATTGATCGTATATTAACTGTTTTTATTATATTTTTTTCAACTAGAAATGTGTAGGCCAAGTTTCGGCGCCCAAAAACTAATCAAGTCGAAAACGATGTTATTTTGTTTATTCTATTTCGTTTTATCCTTTCCCCCTTTTATTATTATTTCCTGTGTTGTCTCTTCATTTCGACGAACCTAATTGAATAGAGATATTTTATTTTATTTTACTTTATTTTTTTTAGATCTGTGTCCAAATGGTGAATAACCAGGGGAGTCGAGAGAAGGAGTCACACTGACAAGAGAGCTTGTATACCTAATTAAAAGAATCAAGAGTGTCGTGACGACATGCAGGAAATGTTGTGAGATTGCAACGACTTGTACATTGTATTGAAACGAGGGTTAATTTACGGAATATGTAATACACACACTCTCTTTCACACTTTCACTCTACCTATTTCAGTCTTTCTTTCTCTCTCACTCTCATGCTCTCTCTCTCTCTCACTCTCATGCTCTCTCTCTCTTTCTCTTTCTCTCTCTCTCTCTCTTTCATTATCTCATTGTATTTCTTTCTATTTCACTCTTACTCGGTTCTTTGTTTCTTTCAATCTATTTCACTCTCCTTATCTATTTCTCTCCCTCTCTCTCTCTCTCTCTCTCTCTCTCTCTCTTCCTTTTTCATTCCCGTTCTTTCTTTTTTCTTTCTTTCGTTTACTCTGCTTTTTCTCTCGATCTATGTTATTCTCTCTCTTTCTCGCCCTTCTCTCGCTTTTTTCTCTCTCTTTCTCAAATACTCTTTCTCTCTCTTTCAATATAACTCTCTCATTTTCTTTATTTCATTCTTTCTTTATTTTACTCTGCCTCCACTCTCGATCTTTTTCTTCTCCTCCTCTCTATTTCCCTCTTTCTCTCTCTCTCTCTTTTGTCTTATATTATCTTGTTCACCCTTTCTTTCTTTCTTTCTTTCTTTCTCGGTCTTTTCTCTCTCCCCCTCTCACTGAGAGAGAGAGAGAGAGAGAGAGAGAGAGAGAGAGAGAAAGACTAAGAGACAGCAAGATTTCAATATAAAAGACAGACGATCAGTGAGTGAGGAAGAGACAAAAAGAGACAGCAAAATGTCTAGAAGAAGAAAAGACCGAAGCGAAATGGCAAGATAAAAGACAGACAGACAGAGACAGTAAAATGTCAAGATGAAACACAGCCAGACAGTCATATAGAAAGAGCCAGCCAAATGTCAAGATAAAAAAGAGACACGGACAGACAGAGAGAGACAAAGATAGAAAGAGACTGAAGAATGCCAAGATGAGCAGAGACAAGCAGACAGACAGACAGTGACTGAAAGAAAAAGCAAAATATCTTCATGAACGATTGACAGAGATAGGAAGAGACAGCGAAATGTCAAGATGAAAGAAAGAGAGAGACAGATAGACAGACAGAGACAGAGAAAAAGAGACAGACAAACAGACAGACAGAAAGCGACAGAAGGAGACATTGAAATATCTCGTTGACAGATTGACAGACCGATAGAAAGACAATGAAATGTCAAGATGGAAAAGATATATGTATATATTTATATATATGTATATATATATATATATATATATATATATATATATATATATATATAGAGAGAGAGAGAGAGAGAGAGAGTTGAATATCTAGATGAAAAAGACAACAGAGAGAGAGACAGAAAAATAGCGAAATGTCAAGATGAGACAGACAGACACACGGACAGAGTCAACAAAATTAGTAAATGAAACACTACGAGAGAGGGAGGGAGGGTTGGCAGAGGACTAATAAGTTAAGTAATCAGGAATTTCTGCCTAATTAAAATATTCCATTCGACAAAACATTCACACACACACACACACAGACACACATACACGCACACACACGCCAAAATAGAATTGTAGTGTTTTAAGGCATATTAGCCATTGCATGTTATTTAATGCCAACAACTGTTTAAACAAAAATTTTAATTGAATAGTTTGCAGAAAACATTTTTAAACGAGTCGGAATTCATTTGTTTGCGCACAGTTAAATGATTCAAGTTTTAAAGGTTAAATAGTTCTATTTGACACATAGATGAGACCCTCTGCGGAACGACCATTCTGGGTCGGGATCCTGCAGAAATGTTATTGAATGAGTACTCCAAATTCACCTATGCTCCAGGACAGGAGCATCACCATCAGATGGTTTTGTGGCCTGGGCTCTCGATGGCTATACTGTCAGCATATTCTACAGCTTCAGCCGAATGTTTGTGTGTCAGTGTGTGACGAAAAAAGGTGTTAATGGTTGAATAAAACTCCGATCTACCAATTTATAGATTTTATATCTTTAAACTCAGTGAAAGGTTATTGATTATTTTCTTGTAAGAAAAGATAATATAAGTCAGAGCGTAACTTTATTGATTGTGATAGTTACAAATCTTTATAAATATTTATTTATTCGATTATTTATACAAATTAGGTAGACTCGAAAATAAATTGTTCGCATATAATATACATATATGTATATATATATATATAGACACACACACACACACATATATATATATATAGGTATTATTTGGTCCAGTTAAACCGGAGTTGGGAGTAATTCCATCTGGACAAGAAAACTATACAAGAGTGAACATTTAAATTTTCCTGGTAAAGAGCTCAATGTAACAGACATTACAGAGCAATAATTTCATTAAGAAAAAACATGTGACCGGTTTGTTGCTTTTTCTTAAGGATATATATATATATATATAAAATTAACTTAAATCGTGAGTCGGAAATCTCCTACTAAAGTTTAACCTTAACGAATCATCAGGAAGTCTAATCACGGGATTAGACTTCCTGATGATCCGTTAAGGTTAAAATTTAGTGGGAGATTTCCGAATCGCGATTTAAGTTAATTTTATAATTGGCGCCACTCGTGTTGAGCACTCTTGTAATTGTAGCATTGCTGTGTTCACGGAGGGTTTTAGTTTTCTTTTGACCAACTGACAGCATATCTCTTGATTTTTTTCAAGTGGTGTGACGGGGTTGGCCTTTTCTTTCTTTATGTCTTATAATATTTTTTCTTTTTCCCCCGGAAATGTTGCATATATTACATTCTGTAACTAAAATTTGTTTATTTGAATACATTTTCAACAAATAATCTTTGTCATCAATTTCTTTATTCAAATAAACATATTTTTCTCGTCATAGTAATGAACATCTTCTCTTTTCTTCTATACTTTTGAAAGGAAAAAAATTATCTTATCTACAGTATTAACAAGACTACAAATTATATAGTATCTTGATTGTTTACAAAAAAAAAAACACCATGCAAGGTACGTTAGTCAATCTGTGCTATACAATGGAGAATCACGCAATAGCAACTATGATAACTTACTTTGGGTCCACGGACCACGGGTTGGGAACTGAAATTGACAGAGGTTGGGGGGGAAGTAGCAAAAATAGGCTAGAGTCGCCACTGATATATATATATATATATATATATATATATATATATATATATATATATATATATATATATATATATATATGACTAGTTTATTTGGGATCATTTAGGCGTGATGTGGACTGATGGCCCAGTGGTAGAGTTTCGGCTTCTGCATTCTGTGGTTGTCGTTTCGATCTCCAGTGGTAGAAATCACAGTATGCACTGCTGATGAAACCTAATAAGGTCGAAACAGCAGTTCAGGGTTTTATATATCGCATGTCGGTGTTTGCCAAATTTTCTAGTCATGGTAATTAAATATATATATATATATATATATATATATATATATATCAGTGATTTTATATGCAAACAACTTAATCGAATCTGATTTATTGGTGAACGGGTAACTATTTTGTATTAATCTTTTCTTGTTTTCTCACAATTGAACTTATATCAAACTTTAGGGGTTATAAAACGCTCCATGATTTTCAATTCCGCGTCCAAGCTCTTTAATCTATCGTTAATACATTGTTATGAGACACATAGACACACGAAAACACATATCCACCCATATGGACACTTGCCTAGTCGGCCTAGTTATAAGCTTAATTTTTTATGAGAATGTATCACTGTCTAATGTTCAAATAATATACCAATTCCTTCATAATAAGGTCGTTTTGAATACATGGACTCACTTGACTCTCTCTCTCTCTCTCTCTCTCTCTCTCTCTACCATCGTTTCTCTTAGTAAGTCATCTAAACGACGTGTAATGTTCGAACAGAGCTTTTAAATATAAAATACTTGCAGGTAGGTCACCACTAGTTTGCCTATGAGGAGAGAACGTTGCTTATAAATTCGTCTTGACTCTCCAGCAGTACCCAGCATGTCTTGTTCGTCTTATTTGAACAGCTTTTGAGATGGGAGGTAATTGACCAAACAGCTGCCTCCAGAATTTGTTGATAATAGCGTGAGCAACCTTTGTGTAGTACCTATCTACCTTTTTCTCCGGGTACTTCGTTTAAGCGCATGTGGTGCATACATGCAATAGTACTGTCCCGGCAACCATTTCGAAAAAATCCCGTTTTCCTTCCAACAGAGAGATTAGCTTTCTTTGTTGTCGATATAGCAACCCAAGGCATTGCGATCGAGGATTAATGATTGGTTTAGTATACTATTTTAAAATTTGAAACAAAAAAGAACACAACATTATTATCAGTAGAGTTATTATCAGTCACATGCGTCCCGTGTATTATGAGAGACCCTGTAAATATTAATTTAAATATTATTTCATTTTATAATGGAATCATGTGGAAAAATTCATGGAATGAACTTTTAATTTGCATTCCTAAACTAAATACCAGCAGGAACCATGATATGCAAATTAGTAACAATCAAAAGACATATGCAAACCGGTATAAAGTCAAAAACATATGCAAATCGGTTCTACAGTTGAAAGACATTTCTTGCAGACCTTAACAAGTTTTTAGGAATGACTAATTGAAAGAAAATATAGCTCAAACAAAAAAAAAAACATTGTCAATTGAAACAATGGAAAGGATTGTAAAACTCATCCAAGAAGGCAATCTACTGTGGAGTGTTCCCTAATAATTGTATCTACAATTAGGTTTGTATCCTCTACGTAAGCCAATCCCATTACTCTTGACACAACTAGTATTTGTACAGAACATCGCAATAATGGACATAAATGTAAATTCAAAAACCGTTCCGATAGATATTATATAGAGATTCCATGTGATTGTGTAAGAATTTTCTGTTTCGAAGAAATTGGTAGAATAACAACTACTCTAAAAAATGTGTATAATTGTTTTTGTTTGGAAATTTAAAAAGGAGTTACCAATCAAATCCTTCATGTTCAAAAGTATTTATTCATTTAAAAAGAAGAGTGTAAATCAGGTTGGAAATAAAACTGACTACGGCATTTAGTAAGTAAAGTAAAGTTAGCGACCATAGTCGAGGGTGACCCGAAGGATCCCTTTTCGATAGCTACTACACCAAGGTGTAGGGGAGGGCGCTACTCCATTCCCTGGATTGCTCCACTTTACCCTTGAACCGTACCTTATAATGCTGAGTGTTAAGCAAGGTGGTATCAAGTTCCATTTTTAAAGTCTTTTGGTATGACTCGACCTGGGATTGAACCCAGGTCTCCCGGGCCATTGGCGAACACAACTTTACAAGAAATATAGAATTTGTATCCACGACTTTGCATTGTCGTATTGCGTGATTACAAGTGCAAAAGATTATTATTTCGAAGATTTAATCTTCAGAGAGTAAGAAGTAAACGTTTTCAGTAATCAAAATAAAAAAAAAAAACAAAAAAACATCTACAGCTCCAACTTACTGGGCCACACACACTCACGCGCAATATTGAACAAGTCCTTGCGGCAACATCCCACAAGGTACCAACTATACAGCCACCTGCCTCCCATCATGAAAACTATGGAGGTGCCCGTGGTGTAGTCGTTATCGCCGTAGGAAATGAACACGGCGATACGAGTTCAAATCCTGGACGATACTGATTGCATTTCACATAGCACTAATACCCTTGGGAAAGGTATGAATCCAATTATTCTCCCTCCAGCTATGGGTAAATAGTAGGACAGACTAGGTTCTTCAGCATTGGTAAGACAACTGGTCTAGGAGAAGGAAAACTCTGAATTCAAACCTGTTAAACTCCGCTTAAAAATTGACCTTGTGTCATATCCTGCCCGAGCGGAGGGGTTGGTAAATAGTATCATGAAAACTATCCAAGTTAGACGAACCAGACATGCAGGACACTGCTAGAGAAGCAAGGACGAGCTCATAACTGATGTACTCCTATGGACCCCCACATAAGGCCGGGCAAAAGCAGGACGACCAGCTCGAACATACATTCAGCAGCTATGTGAGGATGTGGGATGTAGCCCTGAAGACCTGCCAGAAGCTATGAACGATAGGGAGAATTGGCGAGAGAGGGTCAGGGATATCCGTGCAAGCGGCACGACATGATGATGAATTGAATCATACAATTAATAATAAATTAATAGTAAAAGATAGGTATACTAGAAACTATATAATTACTCGCAAATCTTTACTATTAGAGAATAATACATGCAAACTTTTAGTTACTTGCAAATTTTTAGCAGTAGATAGGAATATTTGAAACCATACAATTACTTGCTAATTATTAGTATTAGCTATGCATAAATGTTAGTAGATGTGGCGACCTTAGTTGAGGGCGACCCGAACGTTTTATTTTCAATAGCTACTACACCGATGTGTAAGGGAGGGCACTCTTCCATTCCCTGGATTGCTTCACTTTACCATTGACTCTTACCTTATAATGCTGAGTGTTAAGCAAGACGGCATCAAGTACCTTTTTTGAGTCTTTGGTATGACTTCACCTGACATTGAACCCCAAGCTCCCGGAACATTGGTGAACACTCTACTCGTTAGGCCAATGGCCAGGTTAGCAAGAAATACTTAACCAATATAATTACTATCAGATTATTAGTATTAGATAGGAATACTTGAACTATATGATTACTTACAAATTATTAGTATTATATAGGAATACTTGAAACCATACATTTCCCAGATGGTTGAGGCTGTAGAATACACCGACTGCATCTCTGCAGAGGGGAAATACTCTCTCAACGAGTTTCCTGATATGACACTGAACAATCTGCTGGTGAGGCTTTAGTAACACTGGTGTTTTTGGATTGCAAACTATCTTTTCATTTGCCATGGCTCCAAGGTCCACGCTGGTCTGGAATTATTGCACCTGAAAGGGTCCTATCGATAGGTCAAATAGCACTAATCTGTGCAATTAGGCTATACTGAATTGTCTGAAATTCACTAGTTTTCCATTTAACTGTGTGTTGAAACTGCGACTTTTGCTAAACTGAATTATTTAAAATAGAACTGCTTTTAATTATAAAAATGGATTTGGCATTAAATAACCTACAATGGTTTATATGTCATAAAACAAAACAAAAACATTTAAACCATACAATTAATTGCAAATTATAAATATCTGATGGAAATACTCGGAAACGTGCAATTACTTGCAAATTTTTAGTATTAGCTCGGAATACTTGAACCATATAATTACATTCAAATTATTTGTATTCGATAGGAATACATGAAAACATGTAATTACTTGGAAATTCTTAGTATTAAATAGGAATACTTGAAACTGTACAATTACTTTTAAATTATCTTTATTAGAAAGGAATACTTAAAACCATTAAATTACTCGCTAATTATAGAAGTAGGATTGGAATACTCAAAATCATACAATTGCTCGCAAATTACGAATATTAGATAGAAATAATTGAACGCAAATTAAGGGCTTCAAATGAATATTATTATTAAATTGAGATATAAGAAGCATTGAAGCGCTCTTCAAATTATTAGAATTGAATTGGGATATTTGAAACAACATAAATATGTGCAAATTATTAGGTTTTGTTTGGTTTCTTTGTTTACTGGAGCTTTGGGGGATGCGGAGTACACCTTCATTGTAATGTTTCACAAATCCACTATGGCCCCGAGTGGTGGCACTTTATAGGGTCCTATCTATGGGGGAAATAGAAGTAAACAGTGTAAATTTGCTCGGCTGAATTGTTTGATATAAACTATTTTGACATTTAACTGTACAAACAAACACTGTACTTATGCTAAACTGAATTGCTTGAAATAAAACTGTTTTGACATTTAACTGCGGATAAACAAAAAAAAATGTACTTATGCTAAAATGAATCGTTTGAAATATAACTATTTGGACGTTTAACTGGGTATAAATAAATAAAAACTGTACTTATGCTAAACTACTTTGTTTGAAAAAGAACTGTTTGGACGTTTAACTGTGTTTAAACAAAAAACTGTACTTATGCTAAATGGAACTGTTTAAAATAGAACTGTTTGAACATTTAACTGTGTATAAACCAAAACTGTAATCAGGCTAAATGGAATTGTTTGAAATAGAACTGTTTTGACGTTTAACTTTGTATAAACAAAAATCTGTATTTATACTAAATTGAATTGTTTGAAATAGAATTATCGACGTTTTAGTGTATATAAATAGAAGCTGTACTTATGCTAAACAGAATTGTTTGAAATAGAACTGTTTTGACGTTTAACTGTATAAACAAAAAAACCGTACTTATGCGAAACTGAATTGCTGTAAATAGGACTGTGTTGACATGTAAACAAGAAGCTATACTTATACTAAATAACCCGAAGAGGATTGATACACCGCAAAACAAAACCACAATCAACCAACCAAATATGTAAATTCTTTAAAGTGTGACGATACCCCCCTCGGCCCCCCTACGTTACATCAACCCTTCTAACCATTTCACTTCTTTATGGCCGGTGATCAACTAGTGGTTCCGAGGGGGGGTAACGCACATTTCTTGCCACTACAAGAATACGATCGAGGGGACAATAAAACAAACGAATAAACACAAACAATATGCTTGGGGTTAAGTCAAAAGCAAAAAAGGAGTATGCAACACTACATTTCCGATAGCATATATGGACTAACGCTAGCATGGATTACTGGCGAAAATTCCACAAAGCAACTGGAATGCCGACATCTCTTGACTCGATCTTCTCTCCTGTGGCTGGACCCTCATGTCATGCTGACTCGCCTCTCTGCTACGGTGTCCAGAGTCGACCGCCTCTGTCCGTGTCCCGTCGCCAACTCTTTTGAGCTCCTTTGTCCAACCAACTCTTTTCTCACGTCCCGTTACCACTTCCGGACACGGCAAGATTTCAAGTCCAAAAACCCTTTGTCTGGTTTCCCGCCAAAACAGACAAAGGAATCGTCTGCTTGGCGGGCCACCCACATAGTGTTACAAAAGTATTATTACAAAAATGTTATTTGAAACCATACAAATATGTGCAAATTATAAACATTAAATAAAATTACTTGAGGTCATGTATTCATTCACATATAAGAAGTCATAAAATTGTGTTCAAATCATTTGTACTAGATAAGAATACCCCTAACCATATGATTCTGCACAAATTATTAGTATAAATCTTCGAATATAATTATTTACAAATGATCATCAATGTTAGTTACTGGAATCCAAAGAACTGCTTAAAAAATGACTGACTTCGGCATATGTTGATATACCACAGAAGCAAGCAACAAGGAAAAAGTTCTGGTTTAATAGATAATTTGAAAATAAAATATTTGTTGACCAGGTCCACCGTGCCCAATTGGATGGGCCTGTTGAATATACCGACTGCTTCTCTGCAGAGAGGTAATCCCTCCCACCGCCACCAACGAGTGTCCTAGTTATGAGACTAAACAATCTGATGGTGAGGTTCCAGTAATGCAGGAACTTTGAGAAATGCGGAGTACCCCTCCACTCATGGTAGCACCTGATAGGGCTCTGTCTATGGGTTAAATAGAACTCTCAGCACACTTATGCTAAACTGAATTGTTTCACTAAACTGAATAGGTTGAAATAAAAATGTTTTTGACGATTAAACCGTACTTACACTTAAACTGCGTGCTTGTGATAAACTGAATTATTTGAAATGGAACTGTTTTTTGACGTTGAAACTGTACTTACACTAAACTGAATTGTTTAATATAGAGATTTTTTTACATTTAACTGTGTGTAAAGAAAATCTGTACTTACACTAAACTGAATTAACTGAATTAGAACTGCTTGACTAAACTAAATAGCTTGAAACATAAATGTTTTTTACGATTAAACTGTACTTACATTTAAACTGCGTACTTATCCTAAACTGAATTGTGTGAAATAGGACTATTTTTAAAAATATGGATTTGGCATTAAATAACCTGCAAAGGTTGATATGCTATAAAATCAATCAACCAACCAACCAACCAACCGATCAGATCAATCATGGATAAGTAAAACTTATTTACGTTTCCATAGGTGATAAGATTTTAGTGCGTATTTTTAGTTATTTATTTATCTAATTTCTCAGTTTTGTTTCTTAACTTCATTGAAGATAGCATCTTCGAAATAATCATCTTTTGTATTTGTAAAGGCGCAATACGACAATGCAAAGTCGAGGATACACACTCGACCACTCCAGCCTTTTTTAACCCCACCCAACATACAAAGATAGATTCAAATTGCACGTATACAATTACAGCCACCCTCAATCTACCCTCATATGTACGCTTTACTTGATATTGTACGGGTATGTTCATATCTCAGTACCAGTAATGAATAACTTTACTTGAAGACAATAATTGGTTTGTGTATGTACAAATGAAAATGCCTTTCGGCATTGGACAGTTTACAAGTTTACAACAAGGACAAAGCAATCCTTACTCTGATATAGTTGAACATGTGCCCTTCTCAACGAGATATTCTTTACAACCAATACCCCTGTCTCACCACCCAGCCCAAAGTGTCTTAACTTGAAGTTCAACAGACAACTTACATACTGTGTTGGACAGTGCATGCATGAATGTAATATTACATAACTTGTAAGATTCCATGTTTATTCATTTACATTCCGGGCATATACGAGGTTTGCCTGAAAATAACGGGACTGGGTGGGCTGTGCGAACTATGGGCGCAAGATGGATTAGCGAATCATGTTATCATCTCGAATGATATCTCTGGACTATATGACTTTAATCTTAGCTTTCTGCCACCATTGCATCTTTTTTATGGTTTTATTTTCACCTCCTCTTTTCAGGTCGTTCAGCAGAGGAAATGAATTATAAACACGCAACGATGAATAAACCAGGCATTTTCGTCTCGTTTTGGAAAACACAGTCACAAGTGCATACAATGTTTCAGCAATTATTTGGAGATAACACCATGTCACGCACTCGTTTTTGGCACAAAAGATATAAAGAGGGTCGCGAAGAGTTGAAAGATGACTCCAGGAACAGGAGGCCTTCAATAAGCACAGTGAGGTAGGTGATGTTTGATGATCATCAGTTGAATGAACACATATCAACTGGACATGAAAAAGGTCAGTGTTTGGTAGATACGCACCGAAGATTTGGGCATATATAAAAAGTAATGTGATTGGGTGTACTGTGCATTTCCTGGCCAAGAGAGACATCGCCGTACTGGAACAACCTCCCTATTAACCTGTTACTTCTTCCTGTGACTTTATTTTCCTCAAGCTGAAGGGGATCGTCGAGAGGAACCGTTTTGAAGTAGTTAAGGCCATCAAGAGAGCCGTATCGATGGAGCTAAAGAGAATTCCAAAAGAATACTTCGAGCAGTGCATTGATGTGTAGCAGTGAAGGATGAAAAACAGTATTACACTCGGTGGGGGTATTAATCGAAACTATGTAGTTTATTGTTTGGAATTGTAATCACTTGTTTATACTATCATACCAGTTTACTTTTCAGATACTCATCCGATTTTCAAAATTGTTAAACATACAAAATATACAACCCAGGTTAAACCCTTCTTTTCCCCCATCTCTTGAGTCTCACCAGCAGATATCGCGTGAAACTACTGGTAAGATAGTTCACTCCGTGATCGTAACTTGGTCCCCTTGATAGGGAGATATTCTTGTAGGCGATTCAGTTATTTTTTTTATAATTAACAGATTCCATCATTTGATCCTCTACCTTACCTAAAAAAAATCTCGATTATTGATAAGCATAAATTATTTTGATTAAGTTGGGTTATAATTCACGAATCTGTAAATTTGGCGATTAAATACAGCAATTTTTTTCACAGATCTTTGCTTACATTAGTGTCGTGGATTAAAAATATTTGAAGAAAGGATTTCTTGGAGCGATGAGTCCAAATTTTAGGACAGAGATACTACACACAGACAGACACACACACACAAACACACACACACACACACACACTTTCATATATATATATATATATATATATATATATATATATATATATATATATATATATATATGTGTGGAAAAATGGTAGATTTGGAAAATCCAACAAGATGAGAAAAACTAGTGGAAAAGTGGATAAACAGAAACACTGGCAGCAGATTCAAAAATTATATTTCGTTTTCTCATTTCATATTGATGAAGTCTTTTGGAAATAAAGACGAAATATCTCTTTTGAATTCGCTGTCAGTTTTTCAATTTATCCCCTTTTCCTCCTATTTTTATATATATATATATGTATATATATATATATATAAATATATATATATATATATATATATATATATGTGTGTGTGTGTGTGTGTGTGTGTGTGTGTTTGTGTGTCCAAAGAAAGAATCAAAATATATTTCAAAATAGGTAGGTCCACATATATAACACGTATTTATGTACAAACTAAGTAGATTTTTAAAAATTCTATTTAGTTTGTTCGTACATACGTGTTATATATTTGTATGTTCCCCGCTTGTTGCTTTTGTCAAAGTACATACGTGTAAAATATGTGTATGTTAACAGCTTATGTACTTTGATGAAAGCAACAATGTGTGTGTGTGTGTGTGTGTGTATTTGTTTGTCTGTGTGTAGCATCTCTGTCCTAAAATTTGTGTGTGTGTGTGTGAGTGAGAGAGAAAGATAGAGAGAGAGTGAGTGGTGGAATTTTTATTTCTTTCCCTCTCGCTCTCTCCATCTATTTCCCCCCTCTTTCTCTCTCTCTCCCTCTCTCTCTCTCTCTCTCTCTCTCTTTCTCTCTGTATATATACAGGAAAAGAAAGAGTGAGAGAGAAATAGAGAGAGGGGGTTGCTGTGTAATGAATCTATCATTCTATGTATCTGACTATTATTTTTCGTCAAACTATTTCAGTCCGTTCTAATGAACCTGTTTCTCTATCCGTTTACCTATCAATCTATCTATCTCTCTCTATTCATATAGGAAAAAGTCCTCGTGATGTACTTGCAAAAGTCCTGGACAGTGACATCATATCAAGCAATTATTTGCTTTGGCATTTATTCACCTACAAAAATTAATACACCGTCAAACAAGAAAACAAACCAAACCAATATATATATATATATATATATATATATATATATATATATATATATATATATATGTGTGTGTGTGTGTGTGTGTGTGTGTGTGTGTATGTATGTGTGTGTGTGTGTGTGTGTGGTTTGGTAGTTGTTGTTGATTTAAACATGTTTCATTTAATAATAAAGACAAATTTTGACGGTATAATCTATTTAAGATTCTTTCGTGTTTCCTGATAACCAAAAGGTTGCTCATCAGGAAACTGGATTGGATCTTAAATAAATTGTACAGACAAAATTTGTCTTTACTATTTTATGAAACATATATATATATATATATATTTATATATATATATATATATATATATATATATATATATATATATGCATGGATACTATACATTGGGTTTTCCCAGTCAACTAGGGCTGTAGAATACACTGACTGCACCTCTGCAGTGGGGTAAGACCCACCCCTAACGAGTGTCCTGGATATGACACTAAACATTCTGATATTGAGGTTCCAGCAGTGTTGGAGCTTTGGGGAAAGCGGCGTACCCCTTCATTCCCATTGCTCCCAGGTCTACTCTGGCCCGGAGTGGTAGCACCTGATAGGGCCCTATCTATGGGTTAAATAGAACTAACAGCATACTTATGATAAAATGAATTCTTTGAGTCAACTGAATAGCTTGAAATAGAAATGTTTTTGACAATTAAACCGTACTTACATTTAAACTACGTGCTTATGCTTAACTGAATCATTTGAAATAGAAATGTTTTTCGACATTAAAACTGTATTTACACTTAACTGAATTGTTACATATAACTGCTTGAATAGTTTGAAATAGAAATGTTTTTGAAAAAACTGTGTACGTATGCTAAACTATTTTGTTTGAAATAGAACAGATTATTCACATAAAAATGGATTTTGCGTTAAATAACCTACAAAGGTTGATATGCCATAAAACCCAACAAACCAAACCTATACATTGGGTGTCAGAAAAGTTTCATAGATAGATAGATAGATATAATGTATTCCAAAATATTTGGTTATATATTTATAAATGCTTTTTTAAAAGTTGCTTAAATATATGTCTTTCTATGAACTAGTATCTTCAAACTTTCCTATAAATAAAAGCCTTGAACTTATACCTCATATGTCTATGAAAATGTTTGAAAGTTCCTCATTGTCAAGTCAAGATAATTATTAGTAGATATATTCCTCTCTCTTTCTGTCTAAGAAGAAAGTCTGTCGGATTTTTTCTTTTTTTTTTTTCATGCAGGAGGGAGGATAAAACTCATTTAACCAAAAAATCTGTGGAAAAAAATCTATCCATTGCTTTTATACACGATAAGGATTCTTTGAAAGACTAGGGTACATAAATTTAATTTCTTCCCGTCTCCTGGATAATTTTACACTGTATTAAACGCCTGAAACACAAACGACGTCTAAAGCCAAAAAATTATAATGAATCAAGAAAAAAAAAACAACCATTTTATAGTATTTAACATCTTTGGATTTGATTTTTTTCCTCATCTCCCCACTCCATTTTCTTTAAGGAAAACCATGGACTGTCTGCAGAATAATGATAAAATAACCATGCCTCATTAGTTTATGATGGCCAGTGATTGTTCGCCATTTTTGGTTATCTCTTTTTTTCTTTTTTACCACCGAAAGAGTCATATGGTTTTCTTTCGCTCTTTTTGCATTGCTTTTTGTCCTCCATGTATAGTATTGTGAGACTCAAAATGACTTCTTTTTTTCGCTTTGAATTAAGTGTAGGTCATGGAGTAACGTTTACTGTCATAGGAAATGGACGTGGCATTCCGAGTTCAAAATCTAGAAAAGGCTGTCTGCATTTCATAAAGTTCAGATACCCTTAAGAAAGGAATGAATCCAAGTGTTCTATACAGCTATGGGTAAATAGTTGGAAAGATTGAGCTATTTATCCTCGCGTTGGCAACCGGTCTAGAAGGAAAACTTTTAAACTCCGCTTAAAGATTGGCCTTGTGTCACATCCTGCTCGTGCTGTAGTGTTGGATGAATACATGAAATCTGGTTATTTTTTCCTTTATTATATTTTCCAATATGATTATTCTTGCTTAGTCTCATAATCTAAAACAGACGAGTGTCCTGCTTATGACACGAAAGAGTATCTGATAGTATAGCTGCACTTCTGGAGATCTGAGGAGTGTGGAATACCCCTTCATGGCAATTACGTGGTTAACGTGTTGGATTGCAACATTGTTGCGAGAGTTCAAACTCCACTTTTACTTATTATGTTCACTTCCGAAATAATCTCCATGCGAAAGGTAAGAACCCCATTCAAAGGACTAAAGTTCAAAATATCTCAAGGCAACACTGATGTTCTCAGATCACTCCGAGGCATTTGATTCAATACAGAGAGAAAATACGGTCTACCCAATGGAACTTTTACCGCAATAATGATGCTTTACAAAAACATAAAAGATATGACGCGCTCACCCGATAGCGACACGGAATTCGTTGACATTTTCGCTCGAGGTTTGCAAGGAGATTCATTAGCACCATATTTGTTTATAATCTGCGTAGATTACGTACTACAAACGTCAGTAGATCTGATAAAGAAAATGGTTTCACATTAATAAGAAAACAAGCTGGGGATATCCCGCAGAAACTATAAAAGTCGAAGACTACACAGTGTTTTATAACCATAATAATATCAATATCAACAATAATAATACAGATTGTACGAACGAGTTTTTTTTTTTTTTACCTTCAGTCCTTGGCTACCCGAGAAGAGAGAGAGAGAGAGACAATTCTTAAAGGCCTATGCAAACCATAGAATACTGAACCCTCACCCACGCACGGCGCATCTTGTGGTGTCAGACATCTCAACTTATCTCTGCCGGTCGAGACCCAAACTAATCAGTTTTGATCAGATTCGAAAAACCCAACCGCGCGCTTCAACGGTCGAACCTCAATTACTCGTCTTTTGAAAATCTTCAAATTTTCTTCCGGGTAAGACGCCAACCACCCACTCAATTCACTGCAACAGCCGTCCAGCCCCATTTCCTGTCTGGTGGTTCATTATGATAGATGATAATTGTCATAAGAGGGCGTAAGAATGCACCATCTGACTACTGCACCTGAACTATGAGACACGGAGTATTTCAAAGCCTAACCACACTCAATATTAAAATATAATTTACGAAAAATGACAAACACAAAAAATCATTACCTTATTTATATAACAACAGATAATATAGCGTTCCTGAAAAATCTATCATATAAAGGCACAGAAAAAGGCACAGAAAAATCTATCATATAAAGGCACAGAAAATGTTGATACTTAAGCTTTTAAACTTCAAGTCTTAGACTTGAAGTTTAAAAGCTTAAGTATCAACATTTTCTGACCTTTTGGAATGTATTCTTCCTTAGAAAACATATGTAACATGGGTGACATGTGTGACTTGAGACACTGCTTCCTATGTAGGTGAATTTGTGAAACCATATAACTATATATTATTTGTATGAAAAGAAGTTAATTAAATTTTCTTGTGAAAGGTTAATATTATAAGTGATTTGAAATTATAAGAATGTGCAAACAAATGATGATAATTAAAGAGGTTTGGTTAATTTCTTTTAATGACATTTCAACTTTTATCAGTTATTTAATTCCAAAGCTAATCTTGTTGGGTACTCGTGGTATTATTTAATCCATAGATGGGGGTTCATACTTTTCTCAAGGACATTAGTCCAAAAGTGAACGCAATAGCAAGACTGTAGTAGGAACTCATTTACAACGATGTCACAATGCAACACCTTTCCATTACGCCACTTTTATTAAATAGAAACCGTAACTCCAAATTAATTGGTTTTAAATTATGTACGCTGGAAATGGCTATTTGAAACGATATAACTGTACAAATATCTAATTATTACAATCAAATTGATAGGATGATTAAAAAAATGGATTTCAACGGGACGTTGAAAAAATATTTTTGATTGATAAGTAAACAGTTGTTTGAGTCGAAAGTTGTGCACAATTTTGGTAACATGAGTTACAATTTCAATTCGATCGCCCCAGATACTTTTGCCGAGATTGTGAAGGTGACCAACCAGACTGGACTACGAGATGCCGAGCTCGACATATTCACCAGGTTCTCCTCTATGGCTTGGAGCCTGGACTCAATACTTTGAATTTGCCTGATACTCATCAGGTTCTCCTCTATGGCTTGGAACTCGGGCCTGATACTTAGATCTCGCCTGATACTCACAAAGTCTTCCTCTATGGCTTGAAGCCCGGGCCTGATACTTGGAGCTCGCCTGATACCCACCAAGTCCTCCCCTATGACTTGGAGTCCGGGCCTAATACGTGGAGCACGCCAGATATTCACCAGGTTCTTCTCTATGGCTTGGAGCAAGGGCTCGGAATCCAACCTGGTCTTCTCTGATTCTTGAGTTTCTTCCAATTCGAGGAAAATTTCTTCGACCATCTTGCTACCGTACTGTGATCGACTGCTCCTTTTCACCTTTAACACAACAAAGTTTTTTATTTGATTCCGCGTCGTTAAGGTTGATTTACAACTCGTAAAGCAAAAGTTACCGAACTAGAGCAAGTTGCACGTTCGTCTGTGTGACTTTCAAATTACACACAGAGTGAAGCAAAACACAACGTGTCAGCGAACCAATAACTACGATGCTAACTACAGCGCGTACCTTCTCACGGTTTGAATTACTTCGGTCACGTGATATACAAGCTGCAAACCAGCACGTATTGAATTATTGCAAAGCATTTAACTCAGCTTATGATCATGATCAAACATTTGTAAATGAATCAACTTTCGGCACTAAATTACTATAATTAACTAAACCAAACCATTCGTTCTTTGAAATATGCAGCTTCAGTATCGACACTTTTTGAATACTTTCCGTATATTCTGAGGCCATGCCGTAAGGTCGTCTACTTGAATGGAGAGCTAACCATTAACCCTGCGAGTATTTAAGGTTAGAAACTTTAGCTGGCTGGGTGCTGTTGATCGAAACATCGAAGGATCTAAACTGGTGAATGCGTTCAGACGGAGAATAGAAGACAACAGAAGACTAGCAAGAGATTATAAAACCCCATACGCAAAGTAAACATTTATAGTGGCATCTCTTGTGCATCGGGTTTACAAGAAACCCTATCGGCATTACAAAAAGAATACACAGCAGAAGCTCCTATGTTTAAAGAAATAGTGTTTGTTATCGATTCCTTTTCCTAACTGACGAATATCTCAGTGTCTATTAGGATCTCCTTGAAAAGAGGACCACCAGTCAGCTCTCCGACAGTTTGCTGTTGTGCCCCAAGTAACAATCAGGTGGAAGGTAGAAACTAGTGATTCACCCTCGTTACCTATAAAGGCCAAGCCCATCGTGAAAGTTTTACAGATGTAAGGAGGCAGTGAAGCGAACGAGAGAAACAAACATTAGCCTGCGGTTGGGAATAACATGGATCATTTACTTAATGGCATATCAACTCAATATGGGTTAATTAATGCCGAAATTTGATTCTTTTGTGAACGTTTGATCATGTGGACCGATTCGTTAGGTTTTACTGCATGTCAACTCTTGTAGGTTATTTAATGCCAAATCCTGTTTATACATATAGTCATATTAAAGATATCTTATTTATGATAAAGTTTGTGTAAAACATTTTTAAACGAGCCGGTCCTAATTTGTTTGCGCATCGTTAAATGCTATCAAGTATCTCTATGTGACATTAACAGTTTAACACCAATCGTTTGTTTGCACACAGTTAATGGTTATACATATATGTAAATGATTTCTAAGTTTGTTGGTAATCTTATTTTTAAATGAGTTAGCGCTAATTCGTTTGCACACCCGTATGGCTCTTATACGTATTCAAGTGAGCTGTTTCAAATATTGCTATATAACACTAATAATATAACTAATATATTATACTAATGATAATGGTAAATAATAAATTGACTTAATGTTTTACTTGGCTGGTTGTTTGGGTTTTATGGCATATCAACCTTTGTAGGTTATTTAACGCCAAATCCATTTTTATGCAAATTGGCAGGTCTCTTTTGAAAATTCAGTTTAGCATGTATACACAGTTTAATTGTCAAAAACATTTCTATGTCTTGGTATTCAGTTTATTAAAATAGTTCTAATTCAGCTAATTCAATTTTTTACACACAGTTAAATGTTAAAACAGTTCTATATTAAACTATTCAGTTAAGTGTCAGTACAGTTCAAACAATGAAATAACAAGATTAATTTATTCTAAGGAAATCTTTGGTTTGTTTCAGATGAAGGTGGGTTTGCCCAGTCGGTTGGGGCTGTAGAATACACTGACTGCTTCTCTGCAGAGGAGTAAGCCACCCCACTCCAACTTGTGTCCTGGTTATGACACTACACCGTCTGATGGTGAGGTTTCAGTACTGCTGGATCTTTGGGAAATGCAGAGTACCCCTTCATTGTCACTAATCCCAGGTCCACTCTGGAACTTAGTGGTAGAATCTACAGTGTCCTATCTATGGGTCAAATAGAACTAAACTGTGACCATATGCTAAACTGAATTGTTTGAAATGGAACTGTTTTTGAATGCTAAACTGAATTGTTTGGAAATAACTATTTATAAGTATAAGATGGATTCGGCATTAAATTGCCTACAATGGTTGATGTGCCATAAAACCAAAACAAAACAGATAAAGGTGGGTGAGTGATGTCCATAGTAAACGAAAGATCACTACCAACAGTTTTCAATAGCTGCAGTGGAAGACAATAAAGAAGAAGAAGAAGAAGAAGAAGAAGAAGAAGAAGAAGAAGAAGAAGAAGAAGAAGAAGAAAACGCCGTCGCTACAAACGCCGCCCCTGAACTACTTTTACAACCAACCTCATATATGCATTCAAATTTCCGAGATATTGAGATTCGAAATTATTTCGAACATAGATACCTCTCTTTACATTGTCAGCTGTCAAAATGGGAACCATCGCTTTTGTTTCATATCTGTCTTAAAAATTGATTGAAGGCCTTATTTGTCTGAGAAGCTTTCACGAACTTTTTACACATACCAGCGCAAATAACACGCACTGGTATCGCAGTATCGTTTACGTCATCGAAATCTATCAACTTCTAAAGTCGTTCCGTCGAAAAGCTCCTGTCGTCAATGAATAGAATTAAAACATGGTGGAATATTATAGGTCACACCCAATCTGTTTTTATCTGCACTTTTTTATTTGTTTATAATAATTTGCTTGCACATAGTTTAATGGCTTCAAGCATTTCTATCGAAAGCTAATAATTTTTAACCAGGTCTCTTTGAGATGTAGATGGACTATTAGATTTAAAGGCATATCAAAAATTGTTGGATTATTTAAAGCTGAAGTCGGTATTTCTTAATATAACATTATCTTTTCAACTACCAATTCCTATTTAATAAAGCTGTTGGTTTGCTTATACTTATATATATTCAATTATTCTTATATTACCATACATGTTATATGGGGTTAGTTTGGAACGAGCCGCAGCAGGCATTGGCCTCCATGTCAATCCACACAAAACTGAATATATGTGTTACAACCAAACGAGCAACATTACCACACTATACGGAGCCTCTCTGAAACTAGTAGACAAATTCACCTACCTGGGAAGTAACGTCTCATCAACCGAAAAAGACATCGACACACGACTAACGAAAGCATGGACAGCTATCGATAGGCTCTCGATCATATGGAAATCAGACCTGACCGATAAAATGAAACGCAGTTTCTTCCAGGCAGCGGTTGTATCGCTACTGCTATATGGCCTTATATAAAAAAAAATAAGTACGGCCACAATGTGTCTGAATTGAACTTGTTGTAATGACAATGAAGACATATTCTACAGTCCTCAGATATTCAGAACCACAACCTCACTGCTGGTTGCAGTTTAGGGTCACACATTTTTTGGGAGAGGAGGTACTTCTCTGCAGGGGATACAGTCAGTGTATTCTCATCTGTCATCATTGATTGCAAATACTTTGATCTTCAAGTAAATACTTCAATTAGCGTACATTCGGAACCTGCGGGATGTAATTCATGATTTATCGATTTTAATGGCATGAAAACCCGTCTAAGATAATTTTATGCCGAGAGGTTAAGGAATCGCGTCCATTGTACGTTTGTATTTATTTTTTTGTGGAGTTATTTCTTTCATTCTTTCGTTCTCTTTTTCTTTTTTCGTTCTTTCTTTCTTTCCTTCTTTCTTTCTTTCAGTCTTCCTTTCTTTCTTTCTGTCTTTCTTTCTTTCTTTCAGTCTTTCTTTCTTTCTGTCTTTCTTTCTTTTGCATTTGATCGAATCGAATATTTATATTTAAACGGATCTATTTGATCCATACATGAATCATTTCATGGCTGAAGGTACTTTACCAACGCTCGGTTTTTTTTTCTTGCAGTATATGGATTTCCACTGACCCACACTAATCAGTTTCAACACCAGTTCAATACCGATAGGAAAAGAATATATTTTGATACACGTCTTCAATTGGTCCGGGAAAATGCGTTTGACAGATCCTGAAAGACTTTAATCAAATATGATTAAGAAACGAATTCAGTTCATTTAATCCTATTTTAAAAGTAATCTTGACTAAAATAAATTAAATTACAAATATGCTGAAGATTTGGCTCAGAAATCTCCGGTAAAAAATTGTTCTATTTTGAGTAGAACCTCAGAGAGTCGACAAATGTCCTCAAAATTAACAGATTGTTTCGACGTGTATGGTGGTGTTTGACAGCGGATTCATTGCTAATGAAACAGCCAGAGTATGTATTTACCCAACCCCTCCAACCCGAGTCGGATGCGAGTCAAGGCCAACTTTGAGTTCAGCCCGTTTGAATTCAAAGTGTTCCACACCCAGACTAGTTGCCCTACTCCTTATCCCCAGCTGGGAGTAAAGAGAAAGATTCATGTCTTTTACAAGGATTTGCCACGAAGTCAAATGCAAACACCCTCGTCCAGTAATATATATATATATATATATATATATATATATATATATATATATATTGCTGGTTTCTTCTCTAACGTTTAAAAATATTTATTTTGGCAAGTTTATAGAAAGTTTCTTGAAGACTGAAAGTTAGGCCATGTTTTCAGTCAGATGTATGCTGAGTTAATTTTACATGGATTAAAAATAACAGAAGTAACGTATTCTTAGAGCGGTGAGTCAATAGTTTCCCTAGGGGTAATATTGTCGCAGACATATCTACCAGGGATTCTACTAAAACATTAATACCAAAATGAATTAAGGAATTATAGAATAAAACAAGCAAACATATATATATATATATATATACACACACACACACACACACATATATATATATATATATATATATATATGTGTGTGTCTGTGTCTCTGTGTGTGTGTTTTTTGTCTGTGTGTTTGCTAAGGTCAGTCAAATGTTTTGCAATACAGTTCGTACTTGTTTCTTATATTACGTGACCAAAGCTGCTTAAACAATGGGAAGATATCCGTTGTGGCTGGTAATATCATGGTAATTGGCGCGGAAACACTTGGTCAATTTCTTTACAGCGTGTGCGATTTGGAAGCAGTACAGATGGAAGGGTGCAATGTAGTTTACGAGTTAGAACTTAGCCATAACAGAGCGGAATCAAACAAAAAATGTTATTCTGCGAAAGATGAAGTCATAGACAATTCAGGGACCAGATTGTTAAAGATATTTCGATAGGGATGCAAGAAAGTAGACGATCAGAGAAGATTAGGTAGGCTTAAAACAGTGGATGCCAATGCTCCAAACCACAGAATCATATCTGGTGAGTAACAGTATCAGCATCAGTAAGAGTATCAGGTGAGGCCGCCATTTCATATTCCAGTGTGGTGATCTTCAGGATTTTGATAAAAGCAACGGAAACTGACGAATTATGCTTCACGTTACCAAAATATTGTAAAACCTTTAACTCACCCACATATTGGTCCTGGAGACCAGGCTTCAATCACTGGTCGAGTCATACCAAAGACTCAAAGAATGGTACTTGGTGCCACCTTGCTTAACACTCAGTATTATAAGGTAAGGATCAAGAGTAAAGTGGAGAAATCCAGGGAAAGGAAGTGTGCCCTCCTCTACATCTTGGTGTGGTAGCTATGGAAAAAGGATCCTTCGGGTCACCCTCGACTAGGGTCACCAACTTTACTTTTACTTTACATATATAAACGAAGGTCAGGTTAAAGGTTCATTTGTCGACCAAGATACTCTCAGGGAATGTAACTAAATGAAGGTTACATTTCAATATAGTTCCTTTTGTGACCCAAACATTTCTTTCATCAGTTTGCAGTTCTTGGATCCTATTAGTCAAAAAATCACTAAGCGCAACATATATATATATATATATGAGGCGTTTGTGATGTTATGGCTAATGTCAAGGGAAATGGACCTAGTGACTTGAGTTCTAATCCTAGATGAGGCTTTTTGCTTGTCAAAAAGTGCTAATACCCTTTAGAAAGTGTTGAGGCCAACTACTCTCCCTTCAGCTATGGGCAAATAGTTGCACCGGCTGGGCTCTTTAACAATGAAATAGCAACAGGTCCAGAAAGGAAATTTTGTGTTCAAACCCGTTAAACTCGAAATTGACCTTGTGTCGCATCCTACACACGCAGAGGTGTTTAGTATATATATATATATATATATATATATATATATATATATACCATTTTTCTGTGGTTTTGAACCTAAATGTCCCTTCGATAGAAGCTGACAAATAACGTGTCAACAAGCCATTCTCGTCAAATATTTCCATGTTGACATGTTTAATCGACGGTACTTGTAAGCATTATAATTTTTATTCTTTCGTTTGTTTCTATAACAGAGGAAAAATTGATTTCAAATCTATTCTGCCGCCCTCGTGCACTGCAGCATCTGAAAACTGATATAACTTTCAACGTCCCTATAGACAGGTGCCTTACAAACTGAAGTATACAAAACTACCGAAAAAGAAGAATTAATAAGAACAGCCATGATACTTCCTGACCAAAATATTTCTGACTTTACTTATCAGAGCATCTATCACATTTATGAAAAGATATAACCATGTATGTATGTAATATGCAATTTTAAAAGAGCTTCAAAATTAAATACTACCTAGAGGACTTGTATGACCATCGATTTATTGTACTAAAACATCGTACGTAGAACTGTAATATAATTGCGGAGGGATTTCGTTTTATATATCTTGCCTTTCGGTTTAGTGCATGGGTTAGTTAGGTGCACACATTGAGCGCAAGTGTTCACGCGTGCGCGAGGCGGATGTGACAATCAGTGATGTCATAATAAAAACCTGAGAGAAGAAATGGGCCCGGGGAGGTGAATGACGTCATGCCCGGAAGCGGGGCTGAAGATTTTGGGAATTTGAAGAAAAAAACAGTTAGTTGAGATTTAAACTTCAAACAAGCAAGTCGATTTTCGGAGCTCGCCGAGGCCAGACCAGTATTTTGCGGCATGGGGAGCAACATGTGGCGGGATGAGATGGAAAAGTCAGCTAAGAAAGAAATTTTGTCTCTCTCTCGAAAAACCTTAAACTCAAAAAGGTAAATAAAAGTTTCGTACCTGAACCAAGAAAGTCGTCACGTGTTTCGAGTGTTTTCGGATTCCTATATGTTTATGAATTTTTGTGAACGTTTTCCGTATCCGTATGAATATGTCTATTTCACGTGTTCATATCTTGGTCGTATATTTTTGGACCTTTATGCAACAGAACTTTGAGCCATGAGTACGATTTAACATTCTAATGATTTCACATCATTCCCTACAACAAAATATGATGAGGTATAGAAATGACTTTCATCAGGCTAATGTTTCAACAATAAAAAGGACAATAAAAAACATCCAATTATAAGTCGGCAAATAGTAGAAATTGGGAATAGTTTTAAGTGGTCGAAGACTTTTGCACGGTACTATATATATATATATATATAAGTACATTAGGAAAGGATCTTCTTGTCCTCTTTTCAACATTGATTTTAAACCAAACTACATGCAATCGATTTCCATTGCGCTCCACGAGATTTTTTTTAAATGACTCCATCACATTTTACCAATTTTAGAAACTCATCTTTACATTTGTACATCACCCCCTCCTAATGAATTCTATGAAGAGTCCAAAAGCGCTTGGGAAGAAAAATTTTCTGAAATTATTTACAGATTCCAAAATAAAATTAGAACACTTGTCAGAATGTTCGAAAGGATCGTGATAAAATTGTATAGACAACAGGTGCCTATATCAGCTTACCAAACTTGTTTGAACCAGTGAATGCTACTTAATTATACCTATATATATGTAACATATTGACCCCGGCCGAGTTGTCAAAAGAAGAAATGCACCTGTGTAAATAACAGGTGCATCCGGTCGAAGATATCAGGGGATAACCTTGACTGTTGACGGGTTGAATTGAGTGCAAATGTGACGCTCACAAGAGTTAGGTGGACGTCAAATAATCATATAACCTTGGTGCGACAGGAAGTCAAATCAGTTGGAGAGAAGATGCTGGAATGAGAACCATGTCCCAGCAGAGGCTGGGCCCCAGGTCCCCGGTTGAGCAGCCCAGGAGAACGGGAAAGAAATGCTGCTGTAGCCAGAATAGTTCGGGGGTCAATATGCTGCAGTTCTGTTCAGTCTCCAACTCACCTCTCACAGATAATACATTTCGTAACCCTTTCGAACCCTTTCGAAAAAAGTGAGAGGTATATTTTTCTAAAGAACTGTGTCCGTCTGTCCTTATTGTGTTGAATATGTTTCCGCAGGTATATGTGTATAGTTGCATATGTATTATGTGGCTATACTATATATATATATATATAAGTTTGAAAATAGTAAATATGGCAAATACACATATATATATATATATATATATATATATATATATATATATATATACACTATTTACTATTTCAAACCTATTTGATTAATTAGAACGAGGACTTCGTGTATGCCCACACCATCGTTGACCTGTTTAAGTTTTCGTATTAGTCATTCAACTTCTCAGGAGAAGGAATTCTGTAAGTAATCACATCCTTAGGTCTGTATAGACGTTTGATACATCACATATCCAACGCTACTTCCTCTTTCCACACCTAAAAAAGAACACTTGCGCCTCACGTCCAAATACAGAAAATAATAACTGAAACATTCATATTACTCAAAGAAAAAAAAATCAAATTCTTTTATTATCAATATAAAGATTAACAAAGTTTGTTAAAACACGAGTAAATCCGAATATTTCAGGTACATTCTAATAAGCCGTTAGCACATTTCCTTACCCGGTCAGCTGGGGCTGTAGAATACACCGCTGCTTCATTGCAAAGGGGTAAGACTCCCCCCGACAAGTGTCCTGATATGACATTAAGCAATCTGTTGGTGAGGTTCCAGTAATGCTGGACCTTTGGGGAATGGGGAGTACCCCTTCATTATCATCCCTACCAGGTCCACTCTGGCCTGGAAAGGTATAGGTCAAATATGGATAAACTGTACTTATGCTAAACTGAAGTTATTGAAATAGAACTGTTTTGACATTTAACTGTGTAAAAAAACTATACTTGTACTAAGCTGAATAGTTTGAAAGTGATATGTTTATCTATCTTTGAAATAGAACTGTTTATCCATCTTTCCCCTTATTTTTATCATATATATATATATATATATATATATAGAGAGAGAGAGAGAGTGAGATACGTGGTGGTGTTAGGAAGTTAATATCTTTCCTGAGGATATTAGTATAAATGGAAACTTATAACGCAACTGGAGATCGAACTCGCTTACTATGATGAGGCAGTGCAGTACGTTAGCCACTAACAACTCGGAGACTCTCTCCTTGTAATATAATCTTATGCACAGATAAACCTGCGAAGAACCCCGGCATTTTATTAAGTATACTTTGAGGATAAATATTAGGAAAATATTTTAAATCAATCCATTTCGTTTTATTTAATTCGAGCAAATATGTAGAAAACCGGTGTGGGAATAAAAATATTCAGTTTTCCCAACGATCATGGAGATGGTTTAGAGTAAAGCCTAAAATAATACAGAAGGTCTATATTGTAAGACAAAAAAACACTCGACAATAATTATCGCAAATAAAAATAAAGCTGGTCTAATTACATTGTAAATGCATCTTTGGCGACAGGAAGATATCAAACATGGTTAGTTGAAATAATAAATCGATTAAAAATATTCCAATTACAAAGGAAAAATTTAATTAGAAAAAAAGCAAAATGAATGACAGATAAAGAAAGGATGGTAGAATAAGTGAGAAATATTAAGAAAAATAAAAATACAAAAGAACAAAGCTTATTATGAACTAATTGTAGTTGGAGAAAGAACGAAAGAAAGAAAGAAAGAAAGAATGTAAAATGACGAAGAAAAAGGAAGAAGAATAAGAAAGGATGGGATCCTGGAAAATAGCAAAGAAAGAAAGAAAGAAAGAAAGAGTATTCAGAAAAATAAAAATTTGCAAAGAAAGAAAGACTATAAATAAATATAAAATGGCAAAGAAAGAAAGAAAGAAAGAAAGATGTACTGAAAATGACAAATAAGGAAGAAAGAAAGAAAGAAAGAAAGAAAGAAAGAAAGAATATTTTGAAAAATAAAAAATGCAAAGAAAGAAAGAATATGAACAAATAGCAAATGGCAAAGAAAGAAAGAAAGAAAGAAAGAAAGAAAGAAAGAATATTTTGTCAAAAAATTGAAAAGAAAGAAAGAATATAAACAAATATAAAATGGGAAAGAAAGAAAGAAAGAAAGAAAGAAAGAAAGAAAGAAGTACCATAAAATGACAAAGAAAGAAAGAAAGAAAGAAAGAATGACTTATAAATTGCCAGAACAAAAGGAATAAGATATGATATATATGTAAATTCAATGACGTCAGAACGAAAGACAATGTAAAATATTAATTAGTAATATTTTTTTTTTTAAATCAACGTGAACCAACTCAACCGATCTGAACTAGAATAATCAGTTTGGATAGTAAAAAAAAAAGTCAATCTTGTAATTAACATTTCACAAACTGGTCGTCCGCAAGTGAAAATACATTTTTGTTACTAATTACTCTCAGCAATTTACTGGTAGCCATTCATTAAAACAGGTCAAACGACAAGCATCTCTTATAGATTGAGTTCCTTTCTCACTTCGTTCTTTTCTCGGGAAGTGAAAAAAAACACAAACAAACAAACAAAAACAAACTTAAAGATAGCAATGGTGATCGAAAGCAAATATTCACTAAAATTAATTATGTGAAATTTTCCAAACGAAGGATGAAAATGCGGAAAAAAAGATTTTAGATTATAATGATTGATTGATTTTAACGGCGTCTCAACTAGTCTAGGTATTTTTTATGCTAAAAAGTTAGAAACACGAACATTGTACGTTCATATTCACATATATCTATTTCGTAAGAGGGTTTTTTTGCACACAAAATATATAAATCAGGGACAAAAAATACGTGGTGCCTTCAATAAGCTTCCAGTCTTTTTTTTTTTTTGTACAGGCATTTAGAATTATCGTAGACTCTTGAAAATTCAGTATCTAATTGCTATACATCTTATGAGATGACTGACCAGTTTTTATAATTTCAGATTTAAATGAACAGCTACAGCAGAAATTGGAATACCCCCTACTAAAGCCTGATTGTCACAGCTGGTGAATTCAAAAATGCAATCTGGACGTGAGGACACTTTAGAAGAACAATATGCAATAAAATTATGTTTTAAACTTTGAAAAAATACCACAGAAACGTATGGAATGCTTCAGACTGATTTTCGACCATCTTGCCTGAATCGAGCATCAGTTTTTGAGTGGCATAGGAGATTCAAGGAAGGCAAGGAGTCTGTAAGGGATGATGAGAGGTGTGGGAGGAGTAAGGAAGTCAATACACCAGAGTTGATTGGCCCAAGGGTTAGGGTTAGGGTTACTATGTTGAGATTTTAAGGGAGTTCAGGAAGAGATTCCGTCGGAAGAGGCCAGCACTTGAAATCGGGTCAGTGGCATTTCCACCAGGACAATACACCAGTCCACAACTCCATCATTGTCACACACTATTTGTCTACGATGGGAATGAAGACAGTTCCTCAGCCTCCTTATAGTCCAGACCTTGCTCCCTGTGACTTTTTGTTATTCCCTAAGCACAGAGGCTGTCGTTATGAGACAATTGCGGAGATCAAAGAGCATGTGACGAAGGTGATTGACACGCTCACACAAGAGGACTTCCATGGGGCCTTCCAGACGTTGTTGGAACGTTACAACAAGTGCATTGCAACCGGAGGAGATAACTTCGAAGGAAACTAGAGTTTCATGTGTGTACTATCAATAAAAGTGCCCGTATAAAAAAATCTGGAAACTTATTTAATGATCCTCGTATTAGCAATTCTACTCTAAACAGCGACGCAAACAATGGAAAACCAAAACACATTATAATTACCCCAGCCAAACTTGAAACTTCCACTAATCCAATATAACTGTGTAGAAAGTATGGATTTTGAAACTGACAATATAACTGCAAACATCAATCGAGCATTTATATATAAAAAAAAATACATGTAAGATAACTCTACGAAACAAAACCATCTACAACACATATGCATGTGGAGTAAAATTTTGTCTGCTAACAATTTTCTAGAGCTGAAACAATGTATTTATCATATTTACCCAACCCCTCCGCTCGGGCAGGATATGACACAAGGTCAGTTTTCTAAGCGGAGTTTAACATGTTTGAATTCAGAGTTTTCTTTCTAGACTAGTTGCCCCACCCAAGGCTGAAGAATTTAGTCTGCCCTACTATTTACCCATAACTGGAGGGAGAATAATTGGATTCATACCTTTCCCAAGGGTATTAGTGTTATGTGAAATGCAATCAGTCCAGGATTTGAACTTGTGTCGCCGTGTCCAATTCCTGCGACGATAACAATTACACCACGGGCACCTCCACAATTTATTTATAAACAATTTATTTATAAACAGAAAAAGATTCCAACAAGGTATTCATTTACAACTCAATATATATATATATATATATATATAAGTCGTGGTAATCTTTCGATGGCTGATTTTTAACCCCATCAATAGACGCCACCCTAAAAGATGAGTAGCAGTAGTTACCCGACTGGACTATTTAATCCTGGTCGTTAACCTATGGGGATCACCAGCCTTGGATCTGCCGAAGCGCGCTATTGACCCACCGCTGGGTTCATCTACTTTACTTCACATCCACCATGCTGCTTCCCATGGCTTCCGATGTTTAACATGTGAAAAGTCTCCGTTTCTTTTCTGCTTTCATTTTTTCTTTTACTACTTTTCCCTCCTGTCTGTGCATTCCTTATACTTTAACTTGGTATGAGTCCACAGATAAGTGATTTTAAAATTCACCTCATAGTTTTAAGTCCCGATTATTTTTCTGGTATTTCTGTGTCGTCATATGTGCTTTTGCTAATTAAATCAAACAGCTAGAAGGAGCTCTTAGCGGTAAGATTAACCCCTGCAAAGATTTTTTTCTTTCTGGTTACTGTTAGACCGACGAATAATAATAATAATAATAATAACGATCGTGATTGGTGTTTTTGGTACACATAAACAACAAATTCAGCTCACACAACACGTCAAACAGAAATCGGAAACACCTAACGGACTTTACCCTAGAAAATGGATTAACATGCCTTAATACTGAATTTCAGAAAAGAAAGAAAAAACTATGGACCTACACTTACGCAAATAACCGTAAAACGCAGATAGACTACACTCACTTGAATAAAAAATGGATTAATAGTGCATTGAATTGTCACTGCAAAGATACATCTGAGCCTACGCAGGAATGCGGTACAAAGAGCTAAAAGCGCACTTTATGACTGGTCACTGCTTAACAATAGAGATACTTGCAATAAACATACGATAACACTAAGAAATAAATTCGATGCACTTCAGGAGATATCAGAAGCACTTACTCTGAATGATGAATATTAGAGCTTTATCAATGCCTACATAGAAGCAGCAACAAAATGCATACCAACCAAACTTAGAAGAAATGTCTCTGGGAGATAGTAGCAGTTAAGAAAAAACGTGACGACGAGAAAACCGCATCTATATGCAATAGAAGAAACCGAAATAAGGCCAACGCTCAAAAACTTAAGAAGGCACAAAATGAATAAATGCATACCTAAAAGAACAAATAGAATAAATCCAAGACCAGATCAATAAGATTCGGCACTCAGTTGAAGATAGACAATCTCGAATAGCGTGGCAGACATAACATGAAATGAGTAGAAGGCAGAGCACTGCGACAACTAATCTAAAACCTGCCAGCCAAGAAAAATGAATACACTTGTGAAAACAATATTTCAAGAATCTGGTCATGCTTCGAATATATATAATTATATATATATATATATATATATTATATTTAATTTTTATATCTATTCTATAATTTTGACGGTGAGAAAAAGACATGATGATACAATTTGCAAATAAAAGATACAAAAAAAAATCCATGAAAAAAGGTTGCTCGACGAAAGAATATTTTATTCGGTGGAGCCACATTGTATGTTGGCATAAAACATAAAATTTCCCTTGTCCTATCATTCCTCTTATTACATACGTCCAATGTATCATCCATGGTCTTATAAACGATTATTTTAGCACCGTCTCATCTTCGTGTTTGTTTTGATTGCAGATATCGATATTAGAAGAATTAGTTATTAATCTAAACATAATGCCATTAGGGATATTTTTGAAAATCTATCACGGATGGTTCTAATCAATAAAATATAGTTTGGTACAACTTTCTTTGGGTAGAATCATCCAAATGACCCGGCTTAGTGAAACCTTGATAGTTTTCTTCTGACCCTGTTGGTATTATATATATATATATATATATATATATGTTATCGTTGTAAGAAATGTGACCAGGGCTACTCTGCATTTCACATAGCGTTAATGCCTTTCAGAAAGGAAATAAATTCAACTATGCCCCCTCTCGCTATTGGTACATCGTAACCTAGCAACCGATCTAGGCGAAGGAAGACACTGAATTGAATTTTTTCCTACTCCGCTGAGAATTTGAAATTATGTCGCATCCTTCTCAAGCAAAGGGGTTTAGTAAATGCACACATGCATATATATATATATATATATATATATATATATATATAAACATTGCATATTTATCCCACGTATCTATTTAACAATTTAACAAAATGTGACCGTTTTGATGTAGAAACAGGTACAGAATTAATATTTATTAATTAATATTTATCATCGTACTGATCATCATCATCATCATGTCGTGCTGGTAGCACGGATATCCCTGACCCTCTCTTGCCATTTTTCCCTATCGTTCATCGCCTCTGGCAGGTATTCTGGACTACATCCCGTATCTTCACATAGTTGCTGAAAGTATGTTCGTGCTGGTCGTCCTGCTTTTGCTGGGCCATGTGTGGGGGTCCATAAGAGTACATCACTTATAAGTTCGTCCCTGCTTCTCCAGCAGTGTCCTGCATGTCTGGTTCGTCTAACTTGAATAGTTTTCGTGATAGGAGGCTGGTGGCCGTACTCAATCTCTCTCTATAATCACAGGATTAGACTTCCTGATGATCCGTTAAGGTTAAACTTTAGTAGGAGATTTCCGACTCGCGATTTAAGTTAATTTTATAATTGGCTCCACTCGTGTTGATCACTCTTGTAATTGTAGCATTGCAGTATTTACGGAGGGTTTTAGTTTTCTTTTGACCAACTGACTGCATATCTCTTGATTTTTTTCAAGTGGTGTGACGGGGTTGGCGTTTTCTTTCTTTTTGTCCTATAATATTTTTTTTCTTTTTCCCCCGGGCGGTGATTCGAGATATTTTTATCTCTTGTTCCTGGCGGTTTTTTTTTTCTTTTTTTTCTGGTAACCGTGAATGCTGGTAGATATTAGATTAGTAAATATATATATATATAGTTTAAAAAAGAAAACGAAATATAGAACGACAGTTAAATTTATTGACCAATTCAACATTTAAGTAGCACGCACGAGTTTTGGATTAATTCCAAAAATATGAATAAAACAGATTAATATTTGCAGTTTAGAATTGAATACTATTCAAAATATTTATTTGCAAATTTCCACCGATTTACTTGAGCACATCATGCACAAAGACCAGCAATTTAGAATGTCACGTGTACTTTGAATGAGCATTTAAATTCTGGCTTGAAGGCGCGTAGATGTTTACGATGGTGAAGCTAAAGTAGATCTTCCGTGGACTTGTTTGGTTGGATTTTGTTGGCTTTTATGGCATATCAAACACTATTGGTTCTTTAATGCCCAGTCATTTTAAAACATATATTAAATATATGATTTGTAAACACATTTTGTTGATAACATCTTAAATGAGCCTGAGATTTTTTTTGGGTTCATTTAAATGTGTTCAAGTATTTTTATCTGATACAGACAATTCTATTAACTTTTGATCATTTGTTTGTGTGTGGTGATGGAAGAAACTGTCTGACAAAGTAATACCACCGGTCCTTTGATATGCATATTTGCACACGCTCGCAGATGTTATACAAATATCCCCACGCGGCGTACATTTGATTATACATAAGCATTGACAGAACAGAAGCGGGCATCCTCCTTATATGACGTCGGGCTGGGTGCCTCGTATGGTAAAATGGTTAGCAAACTAGTCTCGCAAACCTTCACAAGTGAGTTCGAGTCTCATTCACTGCCACATTCATTTGGCCTTGGGCCACATCTAAGCAAAATGCTCAGTAAATTACTGTATGATGTCAGGCCACGAACCTCGGGTGGTGTAATGGTTAGCAAGCTAGTCTCGCTAACTTTCACAAGTGAGTTCGAGCTTCATTCGCAACCCCATTCATTTAGCCTTGGGCTACATCTTAGCAAAGAACTTCATGAATTAATATATGAGTTTGGGTCGTACGTATCGCTAACACTCCAGCTAGACTACAATCACTACTGCCAACCTAAGCCGACTCTACTGTTTACACAAAGGTAAATGGTTTCACGTATAGCTATGTAACAGTAATTATATAACATTAATCACTTTTTGGCACACATTTAAATGGAAATACCTACAATTTGTAATGGAATAATTTGTAGGTAAATTCATTTTAAATGAGCTAAAACTAAATTGGTTTGCACACTAGTATTGTTATTGTTTCAACACAGTTAATTGTTTGAATTATTGATATCTAGTAGCTTTTCACACAGTGAACTGGTTACAAGTATTGCAATGTTAAACCAATATTTCAATTAATACACACAGTTACAAAGTTTCATGTATTGCTATTCAACACTTATAATTGTATTCATCATTTTGCTGCATATTGACCCTTGAAACAGCTATCAGAGGTTTTCCTGAACGGGACGCACCTGGCTAAATAAGCGGAAGCAGTCAACTGGTTTATCGGCAGTCGTAGGCGTTATGAAATAATATATGTAGATGCCCACCGCAGTTGGAGTCAGTTGGAGAGAGCGAGTTGAGGCAGACCCAGCGTACAGTACCAGGGCCTCCTGTGGAGTACCCTTCCTCGGCTGAGAAGCAGAAGTGCTAAGTGGGGTCTTGAAAATAACACAGTATGCTATGGTCAAGAGAAAAAGTTATGGGTCAATATAGCAGCCTGTCTTTGTGTCCCTCCGTCTGCCAGTCCCTCACATCACAGAAGCTTTATTTCCAAGAAGCGCAATACTTGAAACTTTCTCTTAAGAGAGAAACTGAATCTTTTCTAGTAGCAGCGCGAAACAACGCCATAAGGACTAACAATATTAAAGCAAGAGTCGATAATTTGCAACAAAACAGCAGATGTAGGTTAAGTAGAGATAGAAACGACAAGATCAATAGCATAATCAGTGAATTCAGCAAATCAGCACAGAAAGAGTATAAGACTAGACACGTCTTGGTAAGCAATGTGATCCACTGGGAATTATGCAAGAAATTGAAAGCTGGCCATACGAACAGATGGAATATGCGCAACCCAGCATTTGTTCTGAAAAATGAGACGCACAAACTCCGCTGGGATTTTGAGATACAAACAGATTACCTAATCTCAGCCAGATTACTCCACCTTATGATTTTTAACAAAAAATGGAAACTTGCAGAATTGAGGACTTTGATTTCCTGGTTAATCACTGAGTAAATTTGAAAGAAAATTGAAAGAATGATAAGTACCTCAATCTTACAAGGGAACTGAGAAAAGTGTGGAATATGAAAGTGACGATCATACTAATTGTAATTGGTGCTCTTGGTACAGTCACCAAAGGATTGGTAAATGGGCTAGTGGACTTGGAAATAAGAGGACGAGTGAAGACCATACAAACTGCTGCATTATTGAAATTAGCAAGAACATTGAGAAGAATCCTGGAGACTTGAGGATACTTGCTGTCACTCACTCAAACTCCAGTGAAAAACCGCCAGCGTTAGCAGATGTGAAAAACTCTCATGATAATCAATAGTTAATGATTTAACAATTCTATGTTAACTATAGATGGAATTCTAACAAGTACTATCACTCCGGGTCAGAGGACATAAGACTTATGGTAATGAAAGGGTACTTCACATTCCCCTAATCTCCTAAACTAGAGCCTTACTATCCTATGGTTTAGTTTCATATACAGGTCAGTCTCCCAAAAGAGGAGTCATACTCCTCTGCAAAGATGCAGTCAATGTATTCTACTGCCCATTCTTTAAAAATAGTATAAAATAAGCTATGTGACTTACAAAGTTTGTGCGCTTTGTTTCTTTTTGTTATTAACTTTCTTTCTGTCGTTTTTTTTTGTTTTGTTTATCTGTTTTATTTTGTTTTCTTATAGTCTGTTTCTTTTTTCTTTTTCTTTTTTTTTTTTTTTTTGTCGAAAAATCTTGCCGATTCATTTTGAATTCCTAGCATTCAAAATGTTTAAACATCGAAATAAACAGACTCGGTATGAAGGAAACAAGACAGGTTAGGTATAGAATCACCTTAGCAGGGAGAAACGTTCGTAGGCAGAGTTGAAATAGAAAGAGATGTATTCTGGCAACATCTCAACGTCTAGGAGAAATGCAGATAAGCGGCCATGTGTGTAACCTGGGTGTAAGCCAAGTCTGATGTAAAAAAAAAATAAAAAAAAAGAAGAGAGAAAGAAAAGAAAAAAAAATACCAGCAATCAGACATTGAGACGAAACGTAAATGCTGTATTATTTATTTATTTATCATTTTGTTGTCTTCCCTTAATTATTTTATCTGATAAGACTCTCAGACAATTACCACTATTGCACAAGCGGGATTTGTGCTTAACAATGATTTCAGGAAAAAAGAAGAAAAAACAAAACGAAAGAAAAATGGAGACGCAACAAACGGTAAAGAAAAAAACAAAACAAAAACACAAGAAACCCTGACCGATTAAGGACGAATGAAACACACACACACACACACACACACACACACATATATATATATATATATATATATATATATATATATATTGCACTCTTCTTTAGTCGGTCAGGGTTTCTCTGGGTTTTTTTACCATTTAATACGCCTCCATTTTTGTTATAAATATATATATATATATATATATATATATATATATATATATATATATATATATATAGGATGATTGCAACTCTTTCTAAAAATCATTTCAGTTTATTTTTTGTATGATTATACTAAAGAAATAGATTACAAGAATTTCAAAATAGGGATTTACTTTTCAATCATTATGATATATATATATATATATATATATGTGTGTGTGTGTGTGTGTGTGTGTGTGTGTGTGTGTGTGTGTGTATGTATGAAAGCGATTCAGAAATAACTCCCACGTTCGGTGTAAATAGTAGCTCTCTCTAATCAATGTCTTTTTTTAAATTTTGGGTTAGATCAGTTGTGAAAATAGATTGAACCGGTGCACATTGGGCATTTGCAGATAAAATGTCTTTTTATTTTCATGCTAAGTCAGAATGATGTTGTACCGGATAGAATTTTCGACCCATAGCGGTATCAGTTTTCTTTCGCCAACAGCATCATTGCGTCTTTAGTTTCAGGTCGTTTGTAGGAATAAGTTTGCCTAACAGAATTTGGTTACTAGTTCTGATTGTTTATTCATGAGTTTGTTTTGTTTCAGAGTAATAGTTATGGGAATTTTTATCTTCTACATAACGTTTACAATGTTTGAAGTTGTTATTGTAAGGAGATCCTACTTTTTAAACTTACATCCATACAGATGTACACACACAGACGCATACACACACACATATGCGAATGTACACTTAGTGTGTGTGCACTGTGTGTGTGAATGTTTAATAGTCTCTCAAACAATGCCACCGGCAACCTACAGGGTGTGGTGAACATTTGCGAAGGTCTCATCGACTGATTGCTTGTCAGAATTCATTCACAGGCCAAAGACTCAAAAGACAGATAGATAGATAGATAGATAGATAGGATTACGAACACACTTTAATAGCTAAATATTAAAGTAAGACAGTACATTTAATAGATACGCAAACACAATTTATGTATATATATATATATATATATATATATGTGTGTGTGTGTGTGTGTGCGGTCAATATTGACAATGTAAAAAAAGAAATATTTCACAATTGCTAAACATATCGGACAGAACAATGAAAATGATCAAGATTGCTCCGTATATATATATATATATATAGAAATATTTTTTTAGCTCATTCAAACAAAAAATGTAGCAAAAGGTTGGTTTAATGTTAGATACCGCACAGAAAGCATATCTCCCGGGAGGCTTTTGAAAAAATTGTCCACGTTCTGTCGGTATTTACTTTCTGGGGCGCCTCAAGCATGTATATATATATATATAGTAGAGTACATAAGTTTTCGACAAAATATATTCTATTTTACAAATTCGATTTTGAATAAGAATTGTTTAAAAATTTATTATTAAAAAAAACAAGTTATCCCTGGCAGTAATTTAATTAACTTATAATATTTTATTCCATGTAAACGTCAATCTTTATTGATATTAAATAAAATGCAAAAGTTTTCATCAAAATGAAATTCATTGCAGAAAATTAATTATTGCTTTCAACAATGCATTGACCCTCTTAAACATCGATTCAACTGGGTTTTTTTTTTTCATTATAAAGCTATTTTCTAGATTAGACCAAGCTTTTATTTTTTCGAAGGTTAAGAGTTTGCGTTGGTAATTTTTCTGCCAAGAAACCTATCTTTTTACGATCTCCCATAAATTTTCAATTGTGCGTAAATCAGCTCAATTGGGAGCCTATTGAATCACTTTTGTTACTTTTGGCTAAAACCAATTTTTTGCTGTACTAGATGCATGAAAAAGAACATTATTTTGCTAAAACTAAACATTCCCACATCATTAACGATAAAAGATGTTTTATTTGTTTGTTTGTTTGTTTGTTTGCGGTTTATGGCATATTAAATTTTGTAGGTTATTTAATGCCAAATCCATTTTTAAACAAATGAACAGTTCTATTTCAAACATTTCAGTTTAATTATACAGTTTAATTGTCAAAAACTTTTCTATTCCAATCTATTCAGGTTAGTCAAACAGTTCTAATTAAACAATTCGATTTAACATGAGTATACAGTTTACATGTCAAAAAAGTTCTATCTCAAGTAGTTCAGTTTAGCATAAGTACGTATTTTCGTTCTAGTTAACCCATAGATAGGACCCTCTCAAGAGTAGACCTGGGAGTGATGGCAGAGAAGGAGTAGTCTGCATTCCCCAAAGCTCCACAATTACTGGAACCTCACCATCAGATGTTTTCGTGTCATGTCTCGGACACTCATTGCGGGGGGTATTATCCCTCTGCAGGGGTGCAGTTGGTGTATTTTACTGCCCCAGCCGACTGGGCAAAAAAGATGTTCTACTTTTGGTCGAACTATCAGAAAAAGATTTTCCAAAATTTATCTTGCATTTTCTTGCATTTTCAAAAGACAGCTCAATTTTTGACTCATTATTCCATAAGACTTATTTCCAGTTTTCAATGGACCAATTTTTATGATCGGGTGCCGATTGCAAATTTTCCTTCTTCATTACTGTTGTTAGGAGCTTTTTTTGCTTCATCTTAGATCTATAATTACATTTTGTGTCGGTTTGGTTCATTTGGTTTTGTTGGGTTTTATGGCATAACAACCATTGTAGGTTAATATCCTTTATACATATATATTAAATATATATGATTTGTTTTTGTATCTTTTATGACATATCAGCCATTATAGGTCAATCAATGCTAAATCATATTTTTACATATGTATTAAACATGTATGATTTGGTTAGTTTTGTTTTATGACATATCAACTATTGTAGATCATTTAATCCCAAATCCTTTTTTGACATATCTATTAAACATATATGATTTGTTGTGATTGGGTTTTATGTCATATCAACCATTGTAGATTATCTCATGCCAAATCCAATTTATACATATATATTAGATATATGTGACTTGTAAATATTTTGTTGTTATCATTTGTAAACGGGCATGAGCTTGTTATTTGTGCTCAGTTAAATATCTTCAAGTATATAATAGTCACAATTTAACATCAGTCATTTGTAGGTAAGTTCTTATTCAAATAAGAACTAATTTATTTGCTATTGTTTCTACACAGTTAAATGGTTTGAATTATTTCTAACACTAATAATTCTATTCAATATTAATCTTTTGTTTACACACAGTAAAGTAGTGACAAGTATTGCAATTTAACACTAATTATTCTAGTCAGCACCATTCATTTGCACACAGTCAAATACTTCCAAGCATTTCTATGTAATACCATTAATCAAATTTTGGTACACTGTTAAAGAGTTTCAAGTACTGCTATTGAGCTAAAACTTCAATTCAACATCACTCATTTGTTTGCACATAGTTAAATATTACCATGTATTGCTAATTATCACTAACATGTTAATCAAACATCCGTCATTTATTTACATATCGTTTAAATGTCAAACAGTTCTAGATAAAACCCAATCATAGCGGATATGGGAGCAATGGCAATGATGAGGTGTCACATATTGTACCGCTAAGCTATTGTACAGTTTAGAGAGTATATTTCAGGAGTACTCCGCATTCCCCAAAGCTCCAGCATTACTGGAGCCTCAACATCTGATTGTTTAGTGTCATATCCAAGACACTCGTTTAGAAGGCCTTACCTGTCTTCAGAGATGCAATCGGTGTATTCTACAGTCCCAGTCGACTAAGCTACTAAGTATCGGACGGATATATATGATTACTGGTGTCAAAATATTGCTCGATTCTATTTTCCAATTCTTTGCCTGTTAGATATCGAGTCTTTTTTTTAACTCTTTGAAGAATAATACGGACCATTGGTTATGTGAGCATTTTACACCCTCCAGAACTTTTTTCGATATGACAGATCCAGGGTCTTTCAAGTTCTCAATCGAGTTCCCTAATGTTCAAAGAGGGAAATTTACCTCATACCACTTTAATGGTAGTAAATGACAGCAGAATAAATTTCAATCGGCATAACTTTCAACATTTTTTGTAGACGGTTAAAAAATGCCTCGCCTTTGATACCTAATTAATTTAAATTACGGAATTTTCAAGATGCTTCAAGAGTGTTCTTTGAGAAATTAGAAACTTCAAGAAACAAATTTAAATAAATTCATTTTCAGTGCAAAGTATCTTTTCATTAAACTGCTTGATTAATAAATTATATTTCATTCCAAGAGATAAAAGAATAATCATAAACACAGAATTGCATAAACTTATTCACACCTTATTTTCTAAGTGTTCTGATAAATTAAGTAAAAATATGAAAATTAATTCTTCTGGTATCAATTAATTTCTATCTTACATGTTGTTCATATTATTTTAAATATTCATTAATTTCCGTGGCATGAAATAAGATATAACATTCATTTAATACTTTGTTTAAATTAAGCCGAAAACTTATGATCGCACTATATATATTTATATATCATCATCATCATCATCATGTCGTGCCGCCAGCACGGATATCCCCGACTCTCTCTCGCCACTCTCCCTATCATTCATTGCCTCCGGCAGGTCTTCAGGGTTACAACCTGTGTCTTCACATAGCTGCTGTATGTAGGTTCGAGCTGGTCGTCCTGCTTTTGCTTGGCCATATGTGGGGGTCCATAGGAGTACATCATTTATGAGCTCGTCCTTGCTTCTCCAGCAGTGTCCTGCGTGTCTGGTTCGTCTATACGAGGATCATTAAATAAGTTTCCAGACTTTTTTGTATGGGCACTTTTATTGATAGTACACATATGAAACTCTAGTCCCCTCCGAAGTGACCTCCTCCGGTTGCAATGCACTTGTTGTACCGTTCCAACAACTTATGGAAGGCCCCATGGAAGTCTTCTTGTGTGAGCTTCTCTATGACCTTTGTCACAGCCTCTTTCATCTCTTCAATTATCTCATAACGACAGCCTCTGACCTTAGGGAAAAGCAAAAGTCAAAGAGAGCAAGGTCTGTACTATAGGGAGGGTGAGGAACTATTTTGATGCCCATCTTGGTCAAATAGTCTGTGACAAGGATGGAGTTGTGGACTGGTGCATTGTCCTGGTGGAAATGCCACTGACCCGATTTGAAGAGTGCTAGCCTCCTCCGACGGAATCTCTTCCTAAACTCTCTTAAAACCTCCACATAGTAACCCTAACCCTAACCCTTTGGCCAATCAACACTGGTGTTCTGACTTCCTTACTCCTCCAACACCTCTCATCCTCACAGACTCCTTACCTTATGCCACTCAAAAACTGATGCTCGATTCATGCAAGATGTGTGAAAAGCAGTCTAAAGCATTCCATACGTTTCCGTGGCATTTTTCTATTCTAAATTTAAAACATAATTTTATTGCATATCGTTCTTCTAAAGTGTCCTCACATCCAGATTGCATTTTTGAAATTCACTAGCTGTGACAATCAATCTTTTGTAGGGTGTATTCCGATTGCTGATGTAGCTGTTCCTTTGAACCTGAAATCATAAAAATTTGACAGTTATCTCATAATATATGTGGAAATAACATACTGAATTTTCAAGAGTCTACGCCAATTCTAAATCACTGTACAAAAAAAAGTCTGGAAACTTATTGAAGGCTCTACATATATATATATATATATATATATGGAGAGAGAGAGAGACCCGGATAGACAGACAGACAGACTTACAGAGAGAAAGAGACAGAAAGACAGAGACAGGCAGACAGAGACAAAGACAGAGAGCGGGAGAGGGAAAAAGAGAGGGAGAGATTGATAGTTTAAACATAAGTATATATATATATATATATATATACATAAACACATACACACACATATAAGCTCGTGTGTGTGTGTGTGTGTGTGTGTGTGTGTGTGTGTAATTGATATGTTTGCACGTAATGCAAGCTGATATAAAAAAAATAACGTATTTCTAAGTGAAATTATATCATACATGTAGATGGCTGTGGAGAAAAATATTGTTTATAGCTGAAAACCTACTCTATTCAACTGTTTAATGTTACCCCTTACCAGCGGAAATTTCTCTGGAAACAACTAGGAGATTTTACTTTCAGATGAAGAGACGCTTGATTGATTTTGACGGCATATCAACCCGTTAAGACGTATTTTCTGCCCTTTGGTTAGGGAATTGTGTTCATTTTACTTTCATATTTACATTTTTGTACAATTGTTCCTGGATTGTTTCTTCTTTTTCTTTTTCTTTTTTGAACACAGTACTGTCTGATAGGAAGAAGTCTTAAATAGATATATCCGGCTCTAACCAGTACAATATGAGTCGACCAGGGAGTAATGACTGGGCTCTAGAACTGGAGCAGCATAATTGGATACGATTTAATATCACTCTCATGACACCTTTTCGAGAAAGGAGACTTAACTCTGTTCTGTAGATTCAGACAGCGTGTTCTAAGCTCTGCTTATATGGTGAAAACGTTCTTGATGATAGCAGATGATATGGAAATTTACTAAGCTTTTTGTTTAGATGTGGCAGAAGGCCATATGAAAGGGGCACCCAATGAGACTCGAACTCACTCGTGTAGGTTTGCTAGTCGAGCTTGCTAACCATTACACCACCAGAGGCGCCTTGATAGCAGATGATATGGCAATGCATATTTTTTTCATAAAAAAATATATGAAACATAGTCATAAGACAGTTATGTTGAAATGAGAAACTACATATATATTGGCCAGGTGGATCGGGTATTCATATTTACCAACCTCTCCGCTCGGGCAGGATACGACACAAGGTCAATTTTTAAACGGAGTTTAACAGGTTTGAATTCATAGTTTTCCTTCTCCTAGACTAGTTGCCTCACCAAGGCTGAAGAACATTGTCTGCCCTAGTATTTGCCTATAGCTGGAGGGAGAATAATTGGATTCATACCTTTCCCAAGGGTATTAGTGCTATGTGAAATGCAATCAGTCTCGTCCAGGATTTGAACTCGTGTCGCCGTGTCCATTTCCTACGACGATAACCATTACACCACGGCACCTCCAAGTGGATCGAGTATTGGCCAATGACCAGGGAGATCGGAGTTCAATCCCTAGTCGAGTCATACCAGAAATTCAAAAAAATGTTACTTGAAGCCGCCTTGTTTAACACTTAGCATTATACGGTACGAATTAAGGGTAAAGTGGAGCAATTCGAAGAAAGGATTAGCGCCCTCCCTTACACCTCGGAGTAGTAGCTTTTGAAAAGGGAACAATCAGGTCACATTCGGCTACACTCGGCCAAATTACAATATATATATATATATATATATATATAGAGAGAGAGAGAGAGATTAAGACAGAGAAACTCATAGATATATAGATTGGTCGGTGGAATGTTTATCGGCGTAGAAAATGGACACGATTACGGGAGTTCAAACTCTGGACGAAGCAGTTAGCATTTCACATAACGCTCAATGTCTTTGGGAAAGGTCTAAATCCAATTATTCAACCTCCATCTTCGGGTAAATATTAAGGCAGACCTAACTCTTTTGCCATGGCGGAGGGGTAGGTATATATATATATGTGTGTGTGTTTGTATGTGTGTGTGTGTGTGTGTCTGTGTGTGCACGTGCTCATGCGCGCGTGTGTGCGCATACGTGTGGGTGTATTTATATTCACTGACTATATAATCAAGCGTTACCAATATGTATATGTAAGACGCTATATATATATATATATATATATATATTATTGGAATGTAGACATATGCCCAGACATTCCTATATAACACAGTTTGTTTTTATGTGTCCATATGCCAAATAAATAGGCCATTCTCTCCGGAATGATTTCTCTAAGAAATCTTAATTACTGCAGGCAAGCACCAGGTGGCCCTGACTCTAGTAAGTTGGCTTCAAGTTAAATACTACTTTTTGGATAATGTCCAAAATTTCCTTACGAAAACAGACCAAGTTGAACGATTACATCTCTTTACAGACACTTGTCTCCACAATTAAAACCAGGAAAATTTATTCCTGCTCATCGGCTGAGATAGTTGCGTACATTTGTAAAATGTTTCCGTTGAAAAGATAGCATGATATATTTGTTTGTTTGTTTGAGTTTTACGGCATATCAACTTTTGTAGGTTATTTAATGTTAAATCATTTTTTACAAATCATCATCATCATCATGTCACGCTGGTAGCACGGATATCCCTGACCCTCTCTCGCCACTCCTCCCTATCGTTCATTGCCTCCGGCAGGCCTTCAGGACAACATCCCGTATCCTCACATAGCTGCTGAATGTATGTTCGTGCCGGTCGTCCTGCTTTTGCACGGCCATGTGTGGGGGTCCATAAGAGTACATCTCTTATGAGTTCGACCCTGCTTCTCCAGCAAAAATCAAAAACATTTCTACTTTAGGCCATTCAGCGTAGTCAAACAGTTCTAATTCAAACAATTCAGCCTAGTATGAGCTTAGTTTTTGTCTACACACAGTTAAATGTCAAAACGATTCTATTTCAAACAATTCAGTTTAGCGTAAGTACAGTTTCAATATCAAAAACGGTTCTATTTCAGACACTTTAGTTTAGCATAAGTACGCAGTTTGAATATCAAAACAGTTTTATTTCAAGGAGTTTAATTTAGCATTAGTACGCAGTATAGTTCTATTTAACCAATAGATAGGACCCTATCAGGTGCTACCACTCTCGACCAGAGTGGACCTTGGATAGCAATAAAGGGTTACTCCGCATTTCCCAAGGATCCAACATTACTTGAACCTCACCATCAAATATTTTAGTGTCATATCCAGGAACCCGTTGGTGATTTGATACATAGCGAATAATATTAAGCGAAAAGTTAAATCTATTTTAACTAATGTCGCCATCTCATGGTCATCACATACTGCAACACATAAAAGAACCTCATTCCCTTGAAGAGGTGCTCACGTTTAAGTTGTCTCCGGGGTATAACACTAAACTGCATCAAATTGTGATACCCCAGTTCAGAGGATTATTAAGTCACACCTTCATTTCCATTACTCCCAAGTCCACTCTGACCTATTGGAGTAGTACTTGATACCATCATCATCATTAGCATTATCAGGTCTTGCCGATAGAACAGATTCCTTCACACACACACACACACACACACACACAAACACACACACACACACACAGAGTCTCTCTCTCTCTCTCTCTCTCTCTCTCTCTCTCTCTCTCTCAACATCCATCTTCATGGGTCGTATCATTTGGTGGTTCCACTAGAATGCATCCGGCGTTTACACACCTCTGATATGTATCAGTTTTTCGGTCGGCCAGTGCTGGTGTATTCATGTGTAAGAGTCCATCGGAGAACCTCGCTTTGGAGCTCGTCTCTGTTTCTTCTGCATGGCCCATTATATACAGTTTGTCTTACTTGGATGATTTATGAGATTGGAAGCAAGTGGCTGTTCAGTTGCTATTTTTTATGCGGGTACTGTTTCCAGGATTTCTAAAAAAAAAAACGTAATATTCTTGTGTCATTCCTGTCTAACTTCAGATATGTTATCTTTTTTTTCTCGTATGTCAACATTCATACGCTATTTAATGCCCAAATCAACCTTGTAGAAGGACAGCAGTAGGACTAGAAACACATAGCAGGGGGCCAAGAGTATTCAATATTAAACATAATAGCACGACTGGGTTTCGAACTCTTATGATGATGTCGAAGTCCAGTGCGTTAGCCATAACGCCATCTTGGCGACTTCACAAGTAAATTATTTGTTTGTGTGTTATTTAATGGCATATCAACCTTCTCGGGTTATTCAATACCAAATCGATCTTTTTTTATAAGGAAAGTAGTTGTACTATCTAATCCACAGATGATAGAATAAAGGGGCTCATACCTTTCCCAAGGGCATTTGTCCGAGAGTAGAATAGCGTGACTGGTGTTTGAACTCGCGTTCTACGATTCCACGGTGCAGCGCTTTAACTGTTACACTCCAGGTAAGTAATTTGTATTAAGAATACTTATTTAAAGGTACAATTGTTTACTAAGGTAAGGTCTGAATAATAACCAGCTTTAATCCACTTAATGATAACCTAATGTCACATACTGACTATTGTGTAAGTGTCTGGTTAATGCATTCATCGTTGGAAGTAATACCTGAAGACATACATAAATTTTAAGTCTAGAAATCTTTACATCCAAATAATTGAGTAACAAATTAAATTTCACAAAAATTCTGCCTCACTCAGCCAATATTTGCATTTTCAGGTTGGTTTGATGGTTTTCTAGTTTGTTATGTTTTATGGCATACCACTCCTTGCAGGTTATCCAATGCCAAATCCTATTTTATACATCCATGTTAAATATAAATGATTTGTTAACGAATAGTTTGTAGGTAACATTATTTTTAAACGAGTCTGAGTTCATTTGTATGTGCGGCACAATAATATGCATTCATGTAAATATATATATATATATATATATATATTAGACGGCGTTGGGTTGTCTGGAGAATATTCTTTCAGTGAATTACTAGTGGATGCTCTTCGTGCCAAAAATGGACAAAGAGTTGTGCCTGCGTGAACCCACGTGAACCAGCATGAGAGCCGAGACCCGAAGTAGGGGTGCCAAGGATCAAGGACGTTGGTCAGTAAAGTCTAAGACTTAAGAGTTGGACTCCGGTAGTCAGAGAGTCTTACAGTTGGAATGAAAGACGCAGGCAGAGAAGGGTCTCGAGCCGTCGGAATGGCCACGTTGATCAGTGAATAAGATGACCTTCGATGACCAGGCATTTTGGTTGCTACTTAGGATTTTCGCTAAGTTCTCACGATAGCCATATATACATACACACACAGCGCCAAAGATGTCGTAGACCTCACCTTCTTATGTTTTCCTGTGTTGAATCCGTTCTTTTATCTTTTCTACTTTCTTCCTTTTGTTTGTTGTTTGGTTTTATTATCTTTTGTTCAACTTATGAGATGCCATTCGACCACATGTAAAAAATAACGGGACGATGTAAGAAATAACTGGACCATCAATTAACGGCCCACGCAGTCTGTGCGTTATTTTACATTTGCGCATAGTTTCATAGTTTCAAGTATTGTTATCAAATACTAACAATTAAATTTAACATCAGTCATTTTTTTGCACACAGTTAAATGGTTAAAAAACTCTATTTGATTGATAGATTGGGGCCTAACAGGTATGACCACTTCGGTTCAGAGTAGATCAGGAAATAATGGCAATGAAGGAGTATTCCATATTACCCCTAGCTCCTTGTCTGGAGTATCTCAGTCAGATAGTTTTGTATCTTATCCAGGACTTTTGGCGGGGAGGGGAAGGGCCACACTCCTCGGCAGAGGTTCAGTCTGTATATTCAAAAGCCCCAGCCAACTGAAATTTACGTTCTCAGTATTCATAATTTTTACATTAAAAATAATAAACTGTTGAAAATGAATGGCCAAAAATTATTTTACATCCTTCAGTAAAATTCATAAACTGATTTTCCTATTTTATCATCGTCATTAAAAACGCCAACTGCCTGAATTCCATTGACTCTTTCTCTCTCTCTCTCTCACACACACCCACACACACACACACACACACACCCGTTTCTAAAGTCTATCGCAACTTGATTGCTTTTCTAAACGATATCCAATTTTCGCAGTTTAATGAAAGGTTTTGCTCGTTGGCCAACTGATTTGTCCATATGAGGGAGTTCATTGGCGAACGTTACTTATGAGTTCGTCTTTATCTAGCTAGTGATATACTGCTTGTGCCAATTTGGTTTAGTTTCCTTGTTTAATAATCATCAACATTCGAGGGTTATGTAATACAAATCCATCACCAGCTTTTTTGTCTTACTTTGATGGTTGCTTTAATAGAAGGTGTGGTAAGTTGCTGTTTAGCTGCTGTTTTGTGGGGTATTGCTTCCAGGCTGAGTTCAAAACAGCACGCAGCATCCTTTTGTTGTTCTCAACTGGCTTTTTTTTTCTCCAAGCAGCTGGTGCAGCTATACAGTAGTACTTACATGGGTATAGTTTGAAAGACTTCTCGTTTTATTGTGGGCGATAACATCTAATAACCAAGCAGTTAAAATTGCTGTTACATTGAAAATCGTTTTCAACCAATAAGCTTTCAAACGAGCTTATCTTACTCAAACAAAACTGACCTTGAATTGCATTTTCGCTTTGGTGGAGGGGTTTGGTAAATCCATCTATGCTTTCAGTTAATCGCTAACAACCTACTTTTTTGTGATTCCATGAGTTAATTGGTCAGTTATCAGAACAAATTGATGATTTCAAAGAAATAATCGTTTTTTTTTTTCGGATTAGATTTGGTTTGGCCTGTTCGTATTTTATGGCATATCAACAACTGTGTTTTATCTAATGCCAACTTGCCCAGTCGGCTGGGGCTGTAGAATACACCAACTGCTTCTCTGCAGAGGGGTAAGACCCCCCGCCAACGAGTGTCATGGATATGACACTAAATAATCTGATGGTGACGTTCCAGCAATGCTGGAGCTTTGGGAAATGCGGAGTACCCCTTCATTGCCATCGCTCCCAGGTCCACTCTGGCCCGGAGTTGTAGCACCTGAGAGGGCCCTATCTATGGGTTAAATAGAACTAACAGCAGTCTTATGCTAAACTGAATTGTTTGAGTAAACTGCATAGCTTGAAATAGAAATGTTTTTGACAATTAAACCGTACTTATTCTAAACTGAATTGTTTTAAATAGAAGAGATTTGCATAAAAATGGATTTGGCGTTAAATAACCTACAAAGGTTGATATACCATAAAACCCAACAACAAACCTATCTAATGCCAACTCTCTTTAATCATACATGCATACATACATAGTCAACTTTAGACAGACTATTTCGTTTTATCATGGACATGGAAGACTCTTCAAACTGGGACCAAAACCCAACTGACTTTATGTCAGGCCGATAACATACCCCTACGTCATTCTCGGACTCAATGTCAAAACGGGAATTTAACGGACATGAATTAACTTTCGTTTGATTACATTTTACGCTATCGGATATCGAAGTGCGCAGTTCGTTAAATGAGCTTTGCATTATGCGAGTAGCAACTGTTAATTCCTTCACCCAAAGTTCTCAACACCTCCAGAGGGGAGTGCGCGCGCACACACACACACACACACACACACACATATATATATATAGAGAGAGAGAGATGTGTGTGTGTGTGTGTGGATTGTAAGGGAATAGCTTGTGAGAAACTATTTTTAAAGGAGACGGAGTTCATTTGTTTGAATACCGTTAAACGGTTTCAAGTATTGCTAATTAACACTAATAAGTCGAATTAATATCAAACATTTGTTTGTTTACAGTTCAATGGTTTCAAGTACATTAACTGATTAAATAGTTCTATTTGATCCATACATGGGACCCTAACAGATAGTAGAACACTTGCTTAGTGTGGACCTGAAAAAAAGAATAAAACTGTTTGTATTACCCAAAGCTCCATTACTTGACCATCAAATTATCAAGTCTCATATCCAGGACACTCATTGGGTGGTGGCTTAAGCCGCTGCAGAGATGTTGTCAGCATATTCTAGTGTCCCTGTCGACTCGGCTTTATTGGACAAAGATGAAGATGAGGTCATCATAATGACTGAATTAAGAAACAGTAAGGAGGTTATTTGTCAAAAATCCTACAGAAGCGGAATTACAATATATGGTAAATCAAGTAGATGTTGATGGAAATGGCACCATTGATTTTCCGGACTACTTGGCGATAATGGCCCGGAAAATTAAAGACGTAGACAGTTAAGAAGGAATCAAAAAACATTTCATGTCTTTGATAAAAAATGGCATTTGTTTACCAGCGTGGCGGAATTGCCATGTGATGACAAATTTAGAAGAAAATTTGACTGATGAACTTGATAAAGTGATAAAGTGGGCTACAAGAAATCTTTTTATATCTAAAAAATATAATAAAAAAACAAACTTACAAACTTATTTATTCTTCTTTATGATTTAACTTTAGTCTACTCGAGTATATAGCTATCTGAAGCATGAACAATCCTAGTCTTATCGGTGGGGCTTACAATATACTGCCTTGTGCAACATACCCATGATACAGATGTATTAAATAGACATAGGGGATCCGAAATACACGACATTCACGAAATTGGTTCAGGTACGAAACTTTTTTACCTTTTAGTTAAAGGTTATTCCACATGAGGAGAGAGAGATACACAATCTTTCTATGCTGACTACTTTTACATCGTCAGCTCTCAAGCCAACCAACGCGCGGCGCCCGTAAAGCACAAAGTCGTCTGGCCTGGCCCAAGTCTGAATCTCAACTCTCTTTTTTTCTCAAATCTCAGCCCACGCGGTATACTCATGCTAAACTGAATAGCTTGAAATAAAAGTGTTTTTGACAATTAAACTGTACTTACATTTAAACTGCTTATGCTAAACTGAATTGTTTGAAATGGAACCGTTTTGGCATTGAAAATGTACTTACACTAAAATGAGTTGTTTAATATAGAACGGTTTTGACATTTAACTGTGTGTAAAGAAAATCTATACATATACTAGAACTACCTGACTAAACTGAATAGCTTGAAATAGAAATTTTAGTCACAATTAAACTGTACTTACATCTAAATTGCGTACTTATGCTTAACAGAATTGTTTAAAATAGAACTATTTTCATAAAAATGAATTTGGCGTTAAATAATCTACAAAGGTTGATATGCCATAAAACCCAAACAAACAAACAAACTGCCTGCTTCACATACATAGGCATAAGACCCCCCACAAAAGGATATGCCCTTGAGACTTAAGTTCTAGAAATCTGTTGAATATGGAGCCATTCCTACATTGCTACAACTCCCAGTTTCACTGTGATCCAGATTGTCATTACCATTTCGGGTCCAATCTATTCGTATTCGTTAGGAACGCATGGTATATCTAAATGTAAAATATTTGTGTTGAGAATAGTTAGTTGAAACCATATAATTATTAGTATTAGATAGCAATACTTGAAACCGTACTACTGGGTTCAAAAATGTATAATGATCATCATCATATCGCGCCGCCAGCGCCGATCTCTCTGACCCTCTCCCGCCGCCTTTCTCTATCGTCTATCGATTCCGCTAGGTCTTCAAGGCTACATACTGTATTGGCACAGAGCTGTTGTATGTAGGTTTCTGCTGGTCCTCCTGCTTTTGCACGTTCATGTAAAGGGGTACATAGGAATATATCACTTATGAGTTCATCCCTAATTCTCCAGCAGTGTCCCACATGTCTGGTTCGTCAAACTTTGATAGTTTTCGTGATGGATGGTAGGTGGCCGTAAAGCTGATGCTTTTTGGGGTGCTGCCTACAGGACTATTTACAATATTGCTTGCAGCATTTTTTTGTAGTTGCTGTCAAGCTTTTTCTCCAAACGTTTTGTTAGCATCCATGTAGTGCATCCATACAGCAGTATAGACACAGCTGCTGCCTGGAAAAAACTGCGTTTTATTTTATCGGTTAGGTTTGACTCCATCTTTCTTCTGTGGATGGAGACAAGAGGTATAGTGAAGTTGACAAATAATATTGTTGCCTCTTGGTTTTTTGCACGTACACCTTCAAGAATTAGACGGATAGTCAAAATTTGTGACATCGTGGATCTATTTCCCCAGAAACTATTTTGGTTCTTCTTAAGTATTTCTCAATTTTGGGTTCCATGTGGTTGCGTTGAAGAGCATTGTATATCTTGGCCACTGTGGATGTACGGGTTATACCTCGATAGTTCTGGGCTAATCCGTGGTTGCCCTTCTTAGGGAAGGGGAGGATGTATCCATATGTCCATCCGTTATTGTATTTTGATGATATACGGCATTACAGTGTCGGAGGAGCATGCTGTCGAATTGCCTGGTCTTCCACACTTCTAGGGGTATTTCATCAAGCCCTGCTGCTTTTCTCTTTTTAATTTTTCTTAGTACTGAGTCAAGATCTTCTAGAGTAAAGTGTCCTGGTTTGATGTCTAATTGTTTACAAATAATTCTCGTGATTGGTTTATGTGTAACTTTCGGAGAGTTTCTGTAAAAATTCTCGAAATGTTCTTTCCATAGTTGTATTCGTTCTTTTTTGCTGGTAGATTTTAGTTTAGCTTTCGCAGTGCTCTCCATTTGCTTATTTTATTTACCGTTTGCAATGCTATCCTATATTGTTTATCTTCAACCAAGTCTCTAATCTTATAGCTCTGATTTTGTATGTATTCTTTTATTTCTTTTAGGTATATGTTAGCTAATTCATTTTGTGCCTTTTAAGTTTCAGAGCATTGGTATTGGTTGGGTCCTTCTTATTCCATTTGCATTCAGTTTTCACGTCTTCACTTTTTTTTTCTAACCGCTAATGTCTTCCATGGGACTCTTGATTAAGTACTTTGTTTTGTTGGTATGTATTCTGCTGCCGCTTCTACGTGGGCGTTGACGAAATTCTCATATTCGTCATTTGGAGTATGTGGTTCTGTCTTCTCATGTTGTGCATCGAATTTGTTTCGTAGTGTTAACTTAGAAGTTCAAACAATTCAGAAAGTTAAAAAGAAATGGTTAGTAATTTTATGTCTTTCACTATATTGTCATATAAAAATGCATGAATGATTTTATTTTTCATTTGTAAAATCAATGCTTTATGCTAATCTGTACTTTAAATGCAAAGATATTTTCTCTAATTCCAAATAAAAATTGAACCTTGACAAGAGAAGCTAATACTATTGGACTTTATTAGAAACTGAAAAACTAAGTTAGCGTAAAACGGAATGCCTATTAGGACTTTGATGAAGGGGGAAGGAAGAGCGGGAAAAGGAAAAAATATTTTTTACGAAAACCATGGGAAGCAGCATGGTGGACGTGAAGGCGAACGGATAAACCATCTGACAGTTAAATGCGATGCATAACCAGGTCCTGTGCGTATGAATCCTACGATTCAACGGCCAGGATTTTATAGTTTGATCGGCGAACTATTGCTGCTCATCTATAAGAGTGGCTTCTTTAGATGAAAATAAAAACAGTCATCGAATGTTTACACACTCAAACTAAATAAAAAACGTATAATAGATCGGATTACTTGATATTATACAGGGTTCAGAAGTAAAATTAGTCATATTGTATAATAATAAACGACTCAATTATAAAACAAGATTAATTTTGATCTTAAAAATTAACCAAGACACAAAACAGTAAATTTACTAAATATTATCCCCTTTTTTTTTCAACACGCCTTCGAAACGATTTGCATGCCTACAAAAGAAATTCTTCAGACATTTTACTTTCTTCTCCCTCAATAGCTGTGTTAAGCCAACCAATATTTGGATAGGAAGTTAAATTTGCTTTCTTTTCTGAAACGTCCATATAGCCTAATCAAAGGGATTATGGTCTAAGCCTAATTATTTTCTAATTTCAGTCCTCACAGTCTTCTCATGGACTTTCACTTCATCAGCGTACTTTCGTATTAATGGTCTGGGGTCCTTCTTAATCACCTAAGCAAAAACAGTTAAAAAGTCTCATTTTCCTTTTTTGTTTCCTCCTCAACTCCCCATTTTTCTTAAAAAGATCTTCAACTGTAAAATATTTTCTTTGCTTAGTATACGATAGACAAAGAAACTTTGGCTTGGTTTTGGCGTAAAGCAAATCATCGTTACTTTGTCGTTTGTAATCTTGCTTGTTGGGCTGAATTTTAATTTAAAAAAAAAAGGTGACTGGATAATAGACCTAATCATGAAAATCTAGATTTATCACGTTCTTTCTTTTTTCAAAAATTGGACAAATCAGTCAAAAGAAATCTTTTAAACATTATTCCATGTTTTGATTCCGAATCTTGCATATCTGAGTAAGAAACCTTTTGAAGCCTCCATAGGAAAAATGTTGATCATATTTACCACCCCCTCCGCTCGGGCAGGATATGACACAAGGTCAAATTTTAAGCGGAGTTTAACAGGTTTGAATTTAGAGTTGTCCTTCTCCTAGACTAGTTGCCTCACCAAGGCTGAAGAACCTAGTCTGCCCTACTATTTACCCATAGCTGGAGGGAGTATATTTGGATTCATACCTTTCCCAAGGGTATTAGTGCTATGTGAAATGCAATCAGTCAGGTCCCGGATTTGAACTCGTGTCGCCGTGTCCATATCCTGCGACGATAACTATTACACAACGGTCACCTCCATAGGAAAAATGTTGATATAAATGTTCAATGAACGCATTTTCTAACATCTAGTAATAAATTAACCAAATCGAGTTGACGAGCAGTTAATTAGTCAATCTTAAACATAAATGTTACTTCTTTTTCAAATGAAAGATTTTATAATGAGCCTATGTCCAGATGGGATTCTTAAGTTGTATCCCATTGTGTCTGTAACTCCCCCAAACATTCCTAAACAAGATGATGGCAAGTTGATGCCGATCAAGAGTGACAAGGCCTAAATATATGCATTTACTAATCCCACTGCCCAATCAGGATGTTACACAAGGTCAATTTATATTCAGTGTTTTACGGGTCTGAATTCAGAGTTTTCTTTTTCCAAAATTGGTCGAAATTCCACAGCTATAGAGCCCAATATACCCAACAATTTTCCCATAAAAAGAGGGAGAACAGTTGGATTCATGCTTGTCCCAATCGTTTGGGTGCTATCATAAATGCAAACAGCCTCGTTCAGGATTTGAACTCAGGTTACCCTGTCCAAAATCCAGTGAAGATAATCATTTCTGTATGGGCCACTATAAAAGGCATACGTGTATTTTGACGTCACAGATGATGAATTTCAAAAATGCAATCTGGACGTGAGGACACTTTAGAAGAACGCTATGCAATAAAATTCCGTTTTAAACTTGGAAAAAATGCTAGAGAAACGTATGGAATACTTCAGACTTCTTTTGGAGCATCTCGCATGAATCGAGCATCAGTTTTTGAGTGGCATAACAGATTCAAGGAAGGTAGGGAGTCTGTGAGGAATGATGAGAGGTGTGATAGGCGTAAGGAAGTCAGAACACCAGAGTTGATTGGCCAAATAAAGAATTTCATGAATAAGGACCGTCGTGTGTCTATAGAGACAATAAGTACACAGTTTGATGTCAGTGTGGGAACTTTACACACAATTATTAGCGAGGAACTGAAGATGTGGAAGATTTGAGTGAAGTTTGTCCGAAGGGTGCTCAGAGAAGATCAGAAAGAAAGACGTTGTCATGACAGCAGGAAAATGATCGAGCTGATCAATTCAGATCCCGCAGTTCTTGATGCTCTGATGACCAGCATATGAAACCTGGATCTACTGCTATGACCCAGAGACCAAGAGACGGAGTTCCCACTAGAAGCATGCTGGCTCTTCCAGACCCAAGAAGGCCAGACAGAGCAAATCCACCCACAAAATTTTATGACCCCTTTTTTCATAGCACTGGCATGATCTATTGCACTGGGTTCCTACTGGACAGACAGTTAACAAGGGATACTATGTTGAGGTTTTAAGGAAGTTCAGGAAGAGATTCCTAGGAGAGAGGCCAGCACTCTTCAAATCGGTTCAGTGGCATTTCCACCAGGACAATACACCAGTCCACAACTCCATCCTTGTCTCAGATTATTTGACAAAGATGGGCATCAAAACAGTTCCACACTGTCCCTATAGTCCAGACCTTGCTCCCTGTGACTTTTGTTCATTCCCTAAGCTCAAGGAAAAACTTAAAGGCTGCCGTTATGAGACAATTGAGGAGATGAAAGAGGCTGTGACGAAGGTCATTGACACGCTCACACCAGAGGACTTTCCAGAAGTTGAAGGAATGGTACAACAAGTGCATTGCAGCCGGAGATTACTTCGAAAGAGACAGAGTTTCCTGTGTGTACCATCAATAAAAGTTCCCATACGAAAAAAGTCTTATTGAAATGTATAGAAGGCACCTCGTACACAATGAGTCATGGTTTCTTTAACTCAGGTCATGATTAAGTCCATTCTTTTAAGTCACTTTCAGCCAAAAAATATAAGTTTGCATTTCTATAAATGTTATTACCTTCTCCTTTCTCTATTCCCCGACGGTGTAAAAGCATATAGCTGAATCCATTTATGAAAGCCGTGAATAAACACATTTACGTTCTATCTCTCTTCGGCAAAAGATACTTATGCTTCATTTATAAAACTTATCCATAAATCTTATTATCATCTCATTGGCCGGGCCATTGGCTTGATGAGTACAGTGTTCGCCAATGGTCTGGGAGACCGGGGTACAAGCCCAGGTCGAATCATACCAAAGACTCAAAAAATGGTACTTGATGCCGCCTTCCTTAGCACAATAAGGTTATGATCAAGGGTAAAGAGAAGCAATCCAAGAGAAGCAGTCACCAACTTTACATTTTTCATCTCATTTCTCAATACCACAGTAGTGTAAAAGCATATAACTTAATCCACTAATTAAAATCATGAATAAACATACTTACGTTTCATCACTCTAAACTGAAAAAGACATTTCCTCTTTTAGAAATCTTGCTACCGTCTAATTTCTTTATAACATGGTTGTGTAAATGTATGTAGCTAAATCCAATAATTAAAACCGTGAATAAACACATTTACTTCCTGGCACTCTTTGACGAAAAAGACATGTGACACTTTTATAATATCTATTACCGTCTCATTTGTCTATTCCCCGAGAGTTTAAAAGCATATATCTGAATCCACAAATCAAAACAATGACCATGTTATATAATTACGGAATGATTTTTTTTAATATTAATCATTTTTCGTTAATTATATTTTATCATTCGGTTTGGTTGGGCTTTGAACTATTCGACTTAGTGCAGGTGCAGGTACACACATTGAGTACAGTTCACGCTCCTATGCAGAGGATATGACAATCACAAATGTCATAATAAAAAAAACCCAGATGGGAAATGTGACTGGGGTGTGAATGACGTCATGCCCGGAAGCGATGAACAGAGAATTTGGTGATTGGGGTTGAGACCATGGAGTTCTGCAGGTTCCTACCGACAGAGGTCTTGGGGGCTATGGGATGCGCAGCGCGTTTGTTGGGTCAGATATTACAGTCAGCATTGTAAAAATTGTGTCTCTCTATCTTCGTGTCGAAAAACTAAAGTCAAGAAGTTAATAAACGTTTTCGTATCTTGGAGGAGACTGATTGCGTTTCACATAGCTCTAATACGCTTGGGAAAGGTATGAATCCAATTATTCTCCCTCCAGCTATGGGTAAATAGTAGAGCAGACAAGGTTTTTCAGCCTTGGTGAGGCAACTAGTGTAGAAGAAGGAAAACTCTGAATTCAAACCTGTTAAAATCCGCTTAAAATTTGACCTTGTGTCATATCCTGCTCGAGCGGAGGGCTTGGGTAAATATGATAAACGTTTCGTACCTGAACAACGGAGAGTCGTAAGTGTTTCAGATTGGCCTGCATATGGATATTTTACAACCACTCTTACCGGGAAATGTACACTTGAACTTTATTTTATAAGTATTTGCCTATTTTCTTAAATGTTTCGTGCATACATCGTAACCATGTTCAAATCTCAGTGGACTAGGTCCACAAAGAAAAATCTTCCCACCTAATTGTCTCCATCAAATTTGCAATACTCAACTTATATATAAATACATGCTCGTGGTGTAATGGTTATCGTCATAAGAAATGGACACGGCGACACGAGTTCAAATCCTGGACGAGACTGGTTGCATTTCACATAGCACTCATACCCTTGGGAAAGGTATGAATCCAATTATTCTTCCTCCAGCTATGGGTAAATAGTAGGGCGGACTGATTTCTTCAGCCTTGGTGAGGCAACTAGTGTAGGAGAAGGAAAACTCTGAATTCAAACTTGTTAAACTCCGCTTAAAAACTGACCTTGTGTCATATCCAGCCCGAGCGGAGGGGTTGGTAAATATGAGTTAGTTTGTTTTTTTTTACATTTCTATTCCCACCACAACAGCAAAATGAAAACACATTTCATTAATGACTTTTACCGAAATAGTAAATAGTAGGGCAGACTGTTCTTCAGCCTTGGTGAGGTAACTAGTCTAGCAGAAGGAAAACTCTGAATTCAAACCTGTTAAACTCCGCTTAAAAATTGATTTGTGTCTTATCCTGCCCGAGCGGAGGGGTTGGTAAATATGATATATGTGTATGTATGTGTGTGTCTGTGTTTGTGTGAAGAAAACAGACTTGACGGGCCGAGTTCAGTCATATACAAGGCTTTTTGCTTTTCATTTCGTGTTAATCTACCTTGAAAATTAAAGAACTCATCTGTTTTATCCCTGCTGGATAAACAGTAGGAGAGATTGGGCTTTTTGGCCTAGGTTAGGCATTCAGTCTAGAAGGAAAAATCCAATTTTACTCTGTTTATAGATCGAACTTGTTGTATACCAATCCCATGATAGCGGAAGGTGGGGGTCAATACGTCTTCTGTTTGATTTAGTAGAGTACACCACTCTACGACTGCTACAAGTTGTTTCGCATAGAAATCATGGGTCAGTTTCAGTGCAGTTTTGCTATTTTCTCATGGACTCGATGTACTTTGTTCAGAATTGCTGATTCTGTTTTTTTTTCCTTTTGATGTTCCCTTTGCACAGCCTATGTCTTGTTCTATCTGAAATCGTCATTTTTTTTAAATCTATTTTATCTTCTCGTTTTGGAATTTCCAAATCCAACATTCCTCCGTGTGACTTGTGTTTTGGCAGCCATTAATATTTTGTCTTCAGTCGGTTGAAATTTCTCTATCATTATTATTGGGCATTGAAAAAAAAAAAGTTTTCTTCCAGACAAAACATTTATGAAATTAGAGTATTGATTTTTTTAACTACGGCAAATAAAAAAGAGAAAAATTGAATGAAATCCTATCAAAATATAGTCATAAAATTTGCATTATTTCTATAAGATTTTTTTTTTAATTTCCCTATTTTCTATTTTATTTATTTATTTATTTATTTTTAACAATATCTCTTCTTTTAATTTTATCCAGTTTTCTTTTTCTCTTTCTTTCTTTTCCGGTATCTTTATGATTTTCCCTCTCTCTCTCTCTCTCTCTCTCTCTCTCTCTCACTCTCTCCCCCTCTCTCTCTCTCTTATATATATATATATATATATATATATATATATATATATGCTTGTTTCCTCTTTACTTCTTTCTTTCTTCATTTATTTCCTTTTATGTTTTATATCTTTGTCGCCGCTGTTATCATGTTCTTTTTATACTTTTAGATGTCTATATTCCTTTGTCATTCCAACCTTTCATTCATTCATTCATTCATTCTTTCTTTCTTTCTTTCTCTCTTTCTTTTCGTATCATCATCCTTTTCTTTTATTCTATTTTTCTTAACTCACCTTTTCTTTCTTTCTTTCTTTCTTTCTTTCTTTCTTCCTTTCTTTCTTTTCGTATCATCATCCTTTTTTTTTTCTTTTTTTCTTAACTCACCTTTTCTTTCTTTCTTTCTTTCTTTCTTTCTTTCTTTCTTTCTTTCTTTCTTTTCGTATCATCATCCTTTCCTTTGATTCTTTTTTTCTTAACTCACCTTTTCTTTCATTCTTTCTTTCTTTTCGTATCATCATCCTTTTCTTTTTTCTTTTTTTCTTAACTCACCTTTTCTTTCTTTCTTTCTTTCTTTTCGTATCATCATCCTTTGCTTTTTTTCTTTTTTCTTAACCCACCTTTTCTTTCTTTCTTTCTTTCTTTGTTTCTTGGTTTGTTTCTTTCTTTTCGTATCATCATCCTTTCCTTTGATTTTTTTTTTCTTAACTCAACTTTTCTTTCTCTCTTTCTTTCTTCCTTGATCATCATCCTCTCCTCTTCAGCTTCTCTTTTTTTATGTTCCTTCTTTTTTCTTCTTGTTCTTTCTTTATCATATTTTTCCACGTGTTACCTTCTCTTCTTTCTTTATTTTTGTTTCTTCTCGATTATCCTTCTCAACTTTTCTTTCTTTGCTTCTTTATTTCTTTGTTTTCTCTTTATTTCCCAATCAATTTTTCTACTTTAAACTTTTCTTTCTTTTGTTCATTCTTTCGTTAATCATTCGCTTATTTATTTATTTAGTTGTTCACCATTCTCTTCTTTCTTTCTTTCTTTCTTTCTTTCTTTCTTTCTTTCGTATTCTGTTAAATCTGTCTTCAGGACAAGAAACTAATCATTTCTTTAACGTAAGAAAAGACGATTTAGATGAAGAAAAAAAATTCCTCAGCAACGGTTCTGAATATAATTTTAAACAAAAGAATTCTAATCTCAAAATAAATTCAGGATGGGAGTGAAAGCCAAAATGCAAAAAAAAAAAAAAAAATGAAATTGAATAAATTAATAATGAGAGAATCGAACTACAAATCTTGATTCGGTCAAATGGAATCAATATTGCGAAGGAAAATATTTTACATACAAAAATGTCATCCAGTTGAACTAAATTCTGATTTTTAGCTGAAGCAACATTTTAGTAACATTTTACCATTAATAAGCCGTGGCTGTGTCAGTAATAATACGTGGCTGCACCACTTGAACTTTAACAAAACGTCTGGAGCAAAAAAAAAGCTAGATGGGAACCACTCAATGATGTGACGTAAACAGCACACAACAAAATATCAGTTGTACAGGCACTTACTTCCCATCACACAACTCATTAACGATGTTCACCAATGAACTCCGACAAGTGGACAGTTTTGGCCGACCATAAAAAAAAAGTTCACATAATATTGAGGCTTCAGTAATGCAAGAGCTTTTGGAAATACGGAGAAAGAAGTTGAAAAACTCTGTATCTATCATATAGGAAAAAGTTCAAGAATCAATTGTCTTTTGAATATTTAAAGAAGACTCGATATTTCACGATCAAAGATTTGGAAAATAAAATCAAGCAATATATTTACATCGGTCTATATCAGTTACACAGTCGACTGGGGCTGAATAAACTGACTACATCTCAGCAGAGGAGTAAGACCCAACAAAACCAGTGTCCTGATAATGTCACTGAACAATCTGATGATGAGTGTCAAGTAATGCTGGAGTTTTGGGGAATGCTGAGAACTTCTTCATTGCCATCGCTCCCAGGACGACTCTGACCCGGAGTAGTTGCACCAAATAGGGTTAAATGAAACTGTTTGACATTTAGACTATAGACTTATATACTAATGCTAAACTGAGTTGTTTGGGATAGAACTTTTTTTTTTATTTAACTGCATGTAAACAAAAAATACTTTAGCTAAACTGATTAGAACTGTTTGAAGTAGAACTGTTTGATCATTTGACTGTGTGTAAACAAATAACTGTTGTTTAGTTGAATTGTGAGTGATACATTGCAATACTTTGAATCATTTAACTTTGTCGATAGGCTAAACTGACCTGTTTGAAAAAGATCTGTTGACATTTAAACTGTACTTATACAAAACTGAATTGTTCAAAATTAAGTGAAACCAACTCTCTGTTGGCCCAGTCGGGTAGGGCTGCAAAATATAACGACTCTATCTCTGCATTGGGGTAAGACTCCTTCAATGAGTGTACTGGATATGACTCTAAACAAATTGATGCTGAGGCTCCAGTAATTCTGGAGCTTTGGGGAATGCGGGGTACCCCTTCATTGCCGTCATTCCAAAAAATGTTAACAACAAATTATGTTTAGAATATTTTATTTAATATATGTATAAAAAGGATTTAGCATTAAATGATCAACAAGGATCGATATGTCATAAAACCACCACCTTCCCAACCTAGACCAGAAAACGCCTTTTCATTCAGCAGCTGTGCTTACACTGCCTAAAGGGACAGAATAAGGAGGCTCAAGGGAATCTGTGCTTTCGGTAGGACTCGTTGATGATTGATTATATTATAAGTATTACTACGTCAGACAAATAATTTGCATGCAATTAAATGTAGTCCACCATTCAACAGTCGCAATATTAATGTGTAAAGAGCCAATACATAATTATTGTTCAAAATCATTTTAAACATTATCTCAAAGAGATTTATTTGATCGATGGATTGGAACCCAGCAGGTACTACTGGAATGACCCTGCTATCAATGTTACATAATGAAATGGGTACCTATTCATTTGGTAAGGTTGTGTAAATATTTGAATCGAAAAATTTAACTGGTAATTCGTTAAATCGAAGGGTCATGGAAAAAAACGTTTTGTATTTGATAGAGCGTGACTCATAGGTAAGACTTGCAACAGTTATCTGATTAGTTGGTTCTGTTGCGGGAACAAGCAAATGAGATTGAGTATTTTAGATAGGAAGCAGGTATCGAAGAGAATAGACGGTTGCTTCGAATAGATAATTCCCCAGCTACGCGACTGTATGGGACTTGAGAGAAATAAAGACATCTAAAAAAATAAAGTTGTTGTGTCCTTTTATAAAAAACTGAAAAGGAGACAAAGCTGAACCGAAGTCAACCGGCGGTGTCCTCATGGTGTAATGATTAAAGCGATGGACTGCAGAATCGTAGTTCGCGAGTTCGTACTCCAGTCGCGCTATTAAGTTCACTTTCGGGCAAATACCCTTGGGAAAGGTATGAATCCCCGTATCCTTCCAGTTTTGGGTTAAATAGTACCACTACTGTTCTTCTAGGGGAATGGCTTTGGCGTTGAATAACCTAAAAAGAGTTGATATGCCATTAAACAAAAAAAAAAAAAAGCAAAGCAAAGCGAAGTCAACCGAAAGAACATCAAAACAGAAGATCAGAGAGCCCCGCTATTAGGCTAGAAGACAAGGCTACATAAGAAGATAAGATGAAAAGAAGAGGTATAAAACATTAAGTTGATTTGGTACCGTTATAGTACATCAATGTGAAATAGCAATATAATTTTTGACTCCATCTGACATCGAAAATTTCAAACACAAGAAAAATGAATAGATAAAAATCTATGATGCAACAATGTTTATTCTGTAAGATAATATATTAATTACAATTAGCAATCACATTTTCATATCTTAGATACATCAATACAATTATTTCCGATGCCTTACACTATTTCGAAATCTATACCGAAATAAGTAAATGATACAGTATTTTATAATTTTTGAAACAAAATGATTGGACACAAATTAAGATCGCAAATGATAGAGTAATGGAAATACATTTATTCAAAGATTAGGAAATAGCATATTATGATCTGCAACCATCTAGTCTTAAATGTGAATAAAAAAAATATTTAGAGAAGCCCTAGAGTATATGCTTCTGATGTCTATCGTTCAGTTGAAAGAACTCTAAAATGCAGCGAGCAAAGTTGTAGATAGAGCGTGCACATTCTTCCTGTGCAATCACTTCAATATTTTCAATGAAGATGCTGGGAAAGCTGTTGCCCTAGTATCTTCAATGTTTTTGTGTCTCAATGTTTTTGACCAACTTCAAAATCTGAATCCTCTTTGGAAATATGTTAAAATTGAACTTCCTTCTCAATCTTGAAACCTCTCTTTCTTAATGTTTTCATAAAAAAGATTTTTTGCTTCGTAATCGATGGCAAGATTTCACAATATTTGGTTAAATATATCAAAATGTTCTCAATTTACCAGTAACTGTTTGAAAAGAGACAGTGAATAAAGTCTGAAGAAAAGATTTGAGACGCAGCTACTTTGTTTCAGTAGTTGTAAAACATCTTGTAAATTAATGTTACATTGCAAAAAAGACGACATCTCATCGAAAGAGAAAAATGGAATAAAATAATATATATTTATGAATGGAGAAATTGATATATTAAGTTAGAAATTACTATGACAAGAAAATCCGGCACACACCTACACGTGACATACGGAGCACTGAACAGCTGTTTCGACCATATTAGTTCTCATCAGCAGTGCTTACCGTGATCTCCACCACTGGAGATCGAACCAACAACCACAGTATACAGAAGCAGAAACTCTACCGCTGGGCCACAGGTTCATGCCACATATGCGCGAATCCGAATTAACAAGTCATGGTAAATTGCGCGACCACTTGACCTAATGTGTCTTTTTTATAGGTACGTATTCCCTACAGGGGACACGGCCACCTCCGGGGCTACGTCTACCCAAGTCTGAGTTATATATATATAGTCATCCACTGACACGCTGTTTTGGTGTATCAAGACTCTTCCCTGTGGCTAGACACGCAAGACGCTCCAAGCCGAGATCGAAACCCGCCTAACTTTACTTCAGGCTGATGACATATCTCGGGAGTCAAGGCGATAAGTGCAGTCACCTCGCCTGATGATGAAAATGGTCCGCAATCGTTTTAAACTGATGAAATATTAATTTCTTCGTAGTATCGTGAAGAAAGAGATACCCAGAGAAATACAAAGTTAAATCCTTTTATTGGTTGGATAGTACAATCCAGAGTATATACAATATTCACAGTCTCTCGCCGTAAGAGTGTTACGCCAGATGTCAATATTCAACAACTGCCGACCGCTACGCGTGAGACGCATTTTATATATCCCAGACTACCAGATGTCAGATGGTACGAGCTACGTCACAACAGTCTTAAAAGCCAATGTATTACTGTAATTCAAAATCATGATTTATGAGTTCAAACTGGGCCAAAACGATGACGAAGCAACCAAAAATATTTGTTGTGTAAAAGGTGAAGGTGCTGCTGAACAGAGAATTGTAATTGAAGACCTTTCGCTCGGGTTGTAAGAAGCTTGACGATCAGTTAAATTTATATAGGCCTAAAACCATAGATTCCAAGATCATTATCCAAAACGTACAAGTAAATCTGCCGAGTTGCACACGGAGAGTATCAGGCGAGCTCAATATCTTACAGTTCAGTGAGGTTCGTTACCTCAATGACTTTACCATAAGTACTGACAAATTATGCCTCACATTGCAAAACTTTGAACTCACCCAAGTAATTTGATTTTTTTTAAATCACTTCTCCAAACGAAAAGAGGTTATGGAAAAAAAAGATTGAAATCGAATAACTGTTAAGACGTCCATTCTCTGTTTTCTTTTCTTTTTTTCTAAAAACATATTTTCTTTTTTTTAACATGCGCTTATTTATCTGATAACCTTTATAGTAATTCTTGACTGAGAGAATATTTTTATCAAACTTGATTTTCTCATGAACCTACAATGTAATTAGAAATCGACTGGTTCAATGTCTACGTTGTGTCGTGGCTAACACGCTGTACTGCAACATCACAGCAAGCTAGTTCGAACTGCAACCCCGCAATTACATTCACTTTCGATCAAATACCCTTGAGAACTGGTTGAAACCCCGTATTCCATTAACCTACAGCTTAAATAATACTACTATTGTTCTTCTACAAGGAGTATTAGATCACCCAAACTTCATCTTCAATTTTTTCATTCAAGTTATTTTTTTCTTTTTTTTTTTCATATTTATATTTCTTTATCATTTCCTTATTCGCTTATTTATATATCAGTCATATTCTTATTGAGGGTGTCATCGTGGTGTAATGGTTAAAGCGATGGACTGCGGAATCGAAGTACGCAAGTTCGTTCTCCAGCCGTGCTATTATGTTCACTTTCAGGCAAATACCCTTGGGAAAAGTATGAACCCTCTTATCCTCCCAGCTATGGGTTAAATAGTATTGTTCTTCTGTACTTTTTCCAGTTCAAAATGAACTATTCCCATTTTGAACTGGAAAAGGTATAGAATGGCTTTGGCATTAAATAACCTAAAAAGATTTGATATGCCATTAAACAAAGAAACCAAACCAAACCATATTCTTATTAACCTCTACGCTTTATTTTTAATTTTTATTAAAAGGTAAGTGATTGTGTGGATAGTTTTTGAGAGCTTTTATAATCATTCTCAAGAGTTAAAATGATAGTAAGCCGTACCGTTTTGCAAACAGGCAACGTTACCCTTGTAGTAAATCGACGTCATCAACATCATCATTATCAACATCAGGTCGCACTGTTAGCACGGATATCCCTGATCCTCTTTCGCCTCTCCTCCCTATCGTCCATCGCTTCCGGCAAGTCTTCAGGGTTACATTCCGTATCCTCACAGAGTTGCTGTATATAGGTTCTAACAGGTCGTCCTGCCTTTGCTCGTCCATGTGAAGGGGTCTACAGGAGTACATCACTTATAAGTTCGTCCCTACTTCTCCAGCAGTGTCCCGCAGGTCTGGTTCAACTAATTTTGATAGTTTTCATGATGGGTGGTAGGTGGTCGTAGAGCTGCTGCTTTGCGGAGTGCTGCCTCCAGAACTTGTTCAATATTGTTCGCAGCATTCTTGTGTTGTTGCCGTCAAGCTTTTTCTCCATCCATTTTGTTAGCGTCCATGTAGTGCATCCTATAGCAGTGTCGACACGACCGCTGCTTGGAAAAAAACTACGTTTTATTTTATCGGTCAGGTCTGTCTTCCATATGACCGATTGTTTATCGATAGCTGTCTTTGCTAGTCACGTGTTGATGAGAAGTACCCACCAGAAATGATAACTATATTTTTATTAAAAATAAGATAAATTTATTTACTTCTTAAAGGTGATCTAATTGCTTTCTCAAGTCATCTTAAATTTTTCATCAAGTTTTTTTTAGAAATCTATTTATTGATTGCTAATTTATTTTTTAAATGAAGTATCTATCAATGATTTTGTTTCATTGCATTCACTGGACTTAAAAGAAATACTTTAAGAATAAGCTAGGTGAAAACTACGAGAATCATTAAATAAGTTTCCAGACTTTTTTCGTATGGGCACTTTTATTGATAGTATACACATGAAATTTTAGTCCCCTTCAAAGTAATCTCCTCCGGCTCCAATGCATTTGTTGTACCGTTCCAACAACTTCTTGAAGGCCTCATGGAAGTCCTCTTGTGTGATCGTGTCAATGACCTTCGTCACGGCCTCTTTCATCTTCTCAATTATCTCATAACGATAGCCTCAGAGCTTAGGGAATAACCAAAAGTAACAGGAAGCAAGGTCTGGACTATAAGGAATGTGAGGAACTGTCTTGGTCAAAAGGTCTGTGACAATGATGGAGTTGTGGACTGGTGCATTGTCCTGGTGGAAATTGTCCTGCCTTCCTTGAATCTCTTATGTCACTCAAAAACTGATGCTCGATTCATGCAAGATGGTCCAAAAGCAGTCTGAAGCATTCTATACATTTCTGAGGCATTTTTCCCAAGTTTAAAACACAATTTTATTACATATCGTTCTTCTAATGTGTCCTCACGTCCAGATTGCATTTTTGAAATTCACTAGCTGTGACAATCAGGCTTTAATTGGGTGTATTCAAATTCCTACTGTAGCTGTTCCTTTGAAGCTGAAATCATAAAAATTGGGCAGTCATCTCATAAGATATATAGCAATAACATACTGAATTTTCATTTGTCCACGACAATTTTAAATGCCTGTACAAAAAAGTCTGGAAACTTATTGAATTCACCACTTACCCAAGATTGGTTGGTTTTGGGGGTTTTATAGCATATCAACCTTTGTAGGGTATTAAAAACCACATCCATTTTTATGCAAATAGTCAGTTCTATTTCGAACAATTCAGTTTAGCTTGAGTACCCTATTTAATTGTCAGAAACATTTCTATTTCAAGCTATTCAGTTTAGTCAAACGGTTCTAATTCAAACAATCCAGTTTAGCATAAATACGCAGTTTAGTTCAATTTATCCCATAGATAGGAAGGACCTTTATCACGTGCTACCATTCCGGGCCAGAGTTGACCAGGGAGCAATGGAAATAAAGGGGTACTCCGCATTCCTCAATGCTCCACCATCACTGGAACCTCACCATCAGATTTTTTAGTGTCATAAACAGGACATTCGGTGGGGTTATTATCCCTCTGCAGAGTTGCAGTCAGTGTATTATCCCATCCCAGCCGACTGAGCAACTTCTCAAGATTGTTGCACTAACAAATCGTGAAAACGTCACCAGATAAAACAGATGCAATAGAACTACTTAACTCCCATTTCACAAATCATCTTCAGCCCACTTGGCTGGGGCGGTAGGATACACTGACTGCATCTCTATGAAGAGGTAAGACCCTCCCCCAACAAGTATCATGCATATAACAGGAAACAATCTGATGGTGAGACTTAAGTAATGCTGGAGCTTTGGGGAATACAGAGTACCCCTTTGTTGCCATCGCTGTCTGGTCCACTCTTACCTGAAGATGTAAAACCTGACGGAGTCCTATCTAGTGGTCAAATAAAACTGTTGGACATTTAAGTTGAGATCAAAAAATAATTTATGTTAAATTGAATTGTTAGAAATAAAACTGCTTGTTTATTTAGTTGTCTATAAATAAATGAGTGATGTTTGAATTAATTGTTAGTGATACATAGCAATACGTGGAAGCATTCAAATGTTTGCTGTGTGTGTGTGTGTGTGTGTGTGTGTGTGTGTGTGTGTGTGTGTGTGTGTGTGTTAGTAGAGGGGAGGCAGAGAGTCAACGGCGGTAGATGATAGTCATATTCTCGCTTTTGAGATCATTAGACGAATGATAACAAAGGTTAGAATACTGAGCCTTCTTTATTTTTCAATATAGTAAATAATACATATATATATATATATATATATATATATATATATATATATATAAATGTGTGTGTGTGTGTGTGTGTGTGTTTCAAAATGAATAGGTCTAGAAAGTGATTTCTCCTGTTTTAAGAATCTTTTTTCTCGTTCTTACATACGTGTATGTTTCTGGCTAGTTGCTTTCGTCAGGGAACATATGTGACACAAAGCCATGTGAATGGGGCACCCTCTGAGACCTGAACTCACTCGTGTAAGTTTGATACTTTTTTCTCTTTTTGGATCTATAACGAAAAAAATGTTCTCATGTATATATGATATATATATATTGGTTTGGTTTGGTTTCTTTATTTAATATCATATCAATCTTCGTAGGTTAATTAATACTAAAGCAATCCTTATAGAATCAATAGTACCTGGAAGATAATGAGTTTCATACTCATATATATATATATATATATATATATATATATATATATATATATATATATATATATATATATATATGTTCATGCTCGCTCTCCCTTTCACTATATATATGTATCCATATATAATTTGAAAAGATAGATTTGTAGTGAATCTGAAAGTATGTTAGAAATATGTGGACAGTTGGATAAATCAAACACGAATTTTAGATGTGTGATATTTCGTTCGAGCTTTATTTAATCTTTGCGAACTTTTTCAAGATACTCACATGCATTTAAATAGAAAAACTCTGAAAACAGACTCTGTCTTGAAGAAGTTTTTGAAGATGAAATAAAGCCCAAACGAAATATCACACATCTAAATCTGATTTAGGTGTTAGATTTATCCAACTGTGCACACACACACACACACAAACAGATATATATATATATATATATATATATATAGAGAATGAGGGATAGAAAAAGAGACAGAAAGAGGGAGATGCAGAGAGACTGAGAGACAGAGAAAGAAAAACGAAGGCAAAGAGAGAGGCACAGACATGATACAAACATATACAGGGTGGAACAATAAAATTGTCGCCCTAGAAAAGACACTATTCCATTTCCGTTTTATGAAAACCGGTTTTCTTTTTTTTGTTGCAGACCATCTACTAGTTGGCCAGTTGTGTACAAATCCCAAGAGCGATAGGAGCCTTCTATCATGTCTGAAAGTGACACAATGTTCAACGAGCGAGATCGGAGATGCGCCGCTGTACAACACATGCTCTCTACCGATCCAAGTTATGACAACAGGACCATTGCCACCACTTTCAAAATGCAAATCTGGATTGCTATGAAAAACAGGGACGTGCCCAGCGTGATGAAAACAAAGTTTCCGGCTACAGTTATGGTCTTCCGTGTGGTTTCAAGTCAGTGCCACATCATGCCACCTCACATCTTCGAAGTTGGCTTGAAAGTGTACCTGGATTTACTGAAGAGTGTGCAATCAGGTGGCCGGTGGCAGACCCTGGGTGCGGTAGCATGCCTCGGCGCCGGCCCACAAGTCCAAAGAGACCCAGGCTTGGCTTCAGAAGGAGTGCTACGACTTTGTACCCTTCTGTCACTAGCCCTATCCTCCCCCGACCTAAACCCACTGGACTACTTCGTTTGGTCATACGTCGAGAACATCATCAGCATGACCTCCCACAACAACAAAACCAGCCTGATCGCCGCCATCCGCCGAGTATTCGCCGAGCTCCTGCTGGCGCTTGTGGAAGGGGCATGGTCCCAGTTCCGGATCCCTATCGAAGCGATGATTGTGGCTGAAGGGCGGCTACATTGAATAGATGTCAGCTCTACTACATAATCAAGTTACCTGAATTGATCTTTTCAATAAAAGTTTTAAAATAAAGCTGTAGTGTTGTTTTCTTTAGGACGACAATTTTATCGTTCCACCCTGTAGATGTCAGCTCAACTACATTATCAAGTTACCTCAATTGATTTTTTCAATAAAAGTTTTAAAATAAAGCTGTTGTTTTGTTTTCTTTAGGACGACAATTTTATCGTTCCACCCTGTAGATGTCAGCTGTACTACATAATCAAGTTACCGGAATTGATTTTTTCAATAGAAGTTTTAAAATAAAGCTGTAGTGTTGTTTTCTTTAGGACGACAATTTTATCGTTCCACCCTGGAGAAAGGATGCAGACCATACTCTCGTAATAACCTGAAGGCAGGGTAGTCACATTTGATACCATGCATAACATATACACGCTTTTTCGGGTTTGAAATGACGATATAAACATTAATTTCTGTGGCCATTTTTGACGTGAAATATTTCAATGTATAGATATGTATACATATGTTCTAATGTATACATATGTAATTAAATTGGCTCTTTGAATTCTTTGTACATTAAGCTCTTGTCCTTGGAATTTTCAGAAATTAATGATATCTACAAAATTGATTTTCTCGAAGACTACAGCGAAAATATTAAGAGTATTTCATCCTATTTTTTTTTTATTTATTTATTTGGAAAATATTCCTTTATTTCGTTTCGATAAAGAACATTGAAACGAAAATAGACTCAGATAATGAGGTTTATTTGCGATTGAATCGCATTTTCAACTATCAATTGCAGCGATTTTCTCTGCCTTTAAACCTGCATCTCTGGATTTTCGAGTATTTTGTCAAGATGCAAATTTTAGCAGAGAATACATGCATTCCACAAGGTAACTAAATTCTTATCTTTCTTCTTCTCCCTCTTCATCTCATTTCCATATCTCTCTCTTTCTTTTTCTCTTTCTCTCTATGTCTCTGTCTGTTTGTCTGTCTGTTTCTCTCTCTCTCTCTCTATATATATATATATATATATATATATATATTCACATATATATGCCTTATCTAGTATTCTCTGTAAATAATACCAACTTTAAACATTCATATTCCCACATGCACATACACACACAAACACACACACACACGCACACACACACACACGCATATATATATATATATTGTGGAGTGGGACATTGGCCCAGCGGTTAGAGTGTTCGCCAATGGCCCGGGAGACCTGGGTTCAATCCCAGGTCGAGTCATACCAAAGACTTTAAAAATGGAACTTGATACCACCTTGCTTAACACTCAGCATTATAAGGTACGGTTCAAGGGTAAAGTGGAGCAATCCTGGGAATGGAGTAGCGCCCTCCCCTACACCTTGGTGTAGTAGCTATCGAAAAGGGAGCCTTCGGGTCACCCTCGACTATGGTCGCTAACTTTACTTACTTTACTTTATATATATATATATATATATATATTGTTCCCCAATGATCCGGGAGACCGGGATTAAATCCCAGGTCGAGTCATACCAAAAACTCAAAAAATGGTACTTGATGCCGCCTTGCTTAGCACTGAGCATTCTAAGGTAAAGATCAAGGGTAAATTGGAGCATTCTATAGAATGGAGTAGCGTCCTTCCGTATGACTCGGTGTAGTAGCTATTGAAAGGAGAGCCTTCAGGTCACCCTCGACAACAGTTGCCAACTTTACTTTGGCCCAGCAGTTAGAGTGTTCGCCAATGGCCCGGGAGACCTGGGTTCAATCCCAGGTCGAGTCATACCAAAGACTTTAAAAATGGAACTTGATACCACCTTGCTTAACACTCAGCATTATAAGGTACGGTTCAAGGGTAAAGTGGAGCAATCCTGGGAATGGAGTAGCGCCCTCCCCTACACCTTGGTGTAGTAGCTATCGAAAAGGGAGCCTTCGGGTCACCCTCGACTATGGTCGCTAACTTACTTATATATATATCAAGTTTGTATTATTCATTGAGATGGCTTGATAGAGCTTAAACTGTATCATACAGGAAAGTGAGTTTGATAAATTACTAAAATAAATATCATCCTCAATCTTTGTTTTTAGTTTATCTGTCTGTCTGTCTGTCTGTCTGTCTGTCTCTCTCTCTCTCTCTCTCTCTCTCTCGCTCTCATTTTATTTATCAGTTTATTTCACAGTTGTTTACTAAGTCTTCCCTGAAGTTACAAACTTCTCAATTTGAGGAGGGTAATTTAAGAAGCTCTAACTTTTACTCAGATAGAAGAGCCCGAGCTAAAAAATTTTGTCGTGAAAGCACTCTACAAATTTCTTAGAAAACTAGGAAAACTAATTCAACTTGATACCGGAGAGCGGTTATTTTAGATATTTTGGAAGATAGGAAATTAATTTGTTTTATCTTAGGATTCTAAATTCAAATGAAACAGGGTTTAAACTTTCAACTTTTTTATTTCAGCCAAAAAAAAATTCGTCATAATAGACGTGAAATATATTTACAATTCATTATTATTTTAATACTCCTTTGAGAATTTTCACACAAACATTATTCAATGGTTCTTCACTAGAGTATGAGGACAGCAAATATCCTCATGTCTCTAGTATGATTATTATAACTATTATTCACTTGAATCCATAGAATTGCTTGAAACACTTGAAATCAGATAATTGTGTTCATATTAGTATTAGATAGGTATACTTGAAAGGATATATATCTCTTAGTTTTACTCAAAAAAAGAGAGTTGTGCAACAAATCTAAAACTTAGGCGTGACATTGAATTTTTAGACGACAATATATGTATATGATAAAAATGTGAGGAAAGTTAGATAAATCAAACACTTAACTCCAGTTCAGATGTGCGATATTTCGTTCTTTTTATTTCAAAGAACTTTTTCAAACTGAAACCGATTTCTGGGTTTTTCTATTTATAAGCAAATGAGGCAATTGATAAGATAGTTGAGAGGATATAGGTGTATTTGGAAGAAAGGCAAGGGTTTAAAGTCAGGCGTATCAGGTTTAATTAAAGATTTTTTGATGTGAAAGTGGAGATAGTTTTTAGAGAGATGATCAGAAAGAAGTAGATAAAGGCTTAAGTCAAATGTATCAGATTTTATTAAAGACTTTTTTGCTTTGAAAAGGAAAATAGTTTTTGTGAGCTGATGGTAAAGAAATAGGGAAAGGTAGGAAGGGAAAAATGTTTCGGCATATATTGTTTCGTCGAAAGATGTTGACTTTGATGTGAGGCTACTGAATTTTGTCTATAATGTGATGTCTAGGTGGCAAGGGCAATAAAAAGGGGAAAGAAAAATTGATAAGGAAAGAATTCTCAAAAGTTTGTTGTCAAAGAGTGGAGAAATGACTTTGATATTGTTTTCGTGATGTTCGCCAGGTATGGTGAGATCTGATAAAATCCCGGGCGTTGTCTTATATAGTTTGTTTAGGAAATGACCGCAGATTCTAGTAGTCAGTTGGATTTTTTGCAAAGTATGGGTGTGGCTTGGAAAAAAAATTGAATTTGTGTTTGAGCTCTAACATGTGGGAGAAAAGGGCGTTTCGATCGTCATTTGTTTTGATTGATCGTTCGTGTTCGTAGATTCTTTGTATAATTGGTATTCCTAATTTGGTTAGTTTGTTGTGGAGTGCTATGTTATGTGTGTTAGAGGGTAGAGAGATAGATCTTTGGGTGATGGGAATAATGGGGTTGTTTTTCTTAGGATTATTTGATGAGTGCATCTTAAGAGCTTTTTTTCTGAATATGAAATTTTTTTGGCATCTTAGCCTTTTTGAGGGAGTGTTCAATGTACTAAAATTCTTTATCGAGGTATTGTGGGGTGCATATTCTAAGTGCTCTTAGGTAAAAGTCAATTATGAAATGTGTTTTGATTTTGCTGTTGTGGTGGGAGTAGAAATGTAAAAAAAAACACTGATTCATATTTACCAACCCCTCCGCTCGGGCTGGATATGACACAAGGTCAGTCTTTAAGCGGAGTTTAACAGGTTTGAATTCAGAGTTTTCCTTCTCCTCGACTAGTTACCTCACCAAGGCTTAGGAAACCAAGTCTCCCCTACTATTAACCCATAGCTGGAGGGAGAAAAATTGGATTGATACCTTTCCTAAGGGTATTAGTGTTATGTGAAATGCAAACAGTTTCGTCCAGGATTTGAACTCGTGTCGCCGGGTCCATTTATTACGATAACCATTACGCCGCAGGCATCTCCTAAAAAGCAACTTATAACTAGAATAATTAACTAAAATCCCAACACGCAAAATGGTTCTCAAAAACCCGGCAAAGAGACTGGAAATTAAAATTAAGACCACAGCATTACCTAAAATCAGTTAGAATACTTAGAAGATTAATGGACACCCGGAGACGCTTGCTATTACTCAGCCTCCAGTGAAAAACCTATTAGAGCTGGCGGGATAAACTCACAATTTTAACTCAAGAATTTTCTTAATTCCCAGCAAATGAAAATAGTTTTCTTTACGATTATTACACTTTATTCAAGAAGGAAATCATAAGATTACCTTAGACTGTAAACAATTTCAAGTCTCCTTTACAAATTAATGATAATTTTGTGATTTCTCTATTCATTGTCCTTTTTGTTTTTATCGCACATATTCTCGATAGAGCGGAGATAACTATGAAGTGTTATTTAGAATATTTCATGACTTCCTAAACAGGGATCATAAGCCACTGTTAACTAAGAAATTCTATTTGAAATATTTTCTCTTTTTAAAAAAATAGAAGCGTTAATATCATCATGGGCTGATGGTATTAAAGATATGCAAGCTCCGATACTTCACTCCTTCCTAAAAAGAAAGATCGATATAATCATGGACCACTGTTAACTATAAAATGCTTATTAGAATAATTCACTCCTTCCAAAATAGAAGCATCATCAAAGACGGCAGTCAAATCAAGTTCACGAAAAAGGTCAAAAAGTTCATGCCTGTTTACATTTTCTCTACAGTAAAAATGGTTTGTAATAACGCCATGTTGAAAAATACAATACCCCCGAAATTAGAAAGGGATCGAAATTAGTATCCTTAAATTCTAACCAAGCATTCCTATTCTTGCCAAGTAGTCTTTGACTCAGAGGAGAAGTACTTGGTAGGGTCCCATTTGTGAACTGAATTGGTCTCTTTAAAAAAATATTCGTATTCGCTGGGACCATGTGCAAAAAATCTTAAGAAAAAGCTACACAAAAATGTAAGTATGAACTTACAATGAGCGCTATTCCCAAACCTTTAGGCATAAAGTAAACCTAGACGAGTTGACACGCCGTTAAAACCCATCAACCACAATCATAAAAACACATGAGATAATGATATCTGCAACTTTAAAAGATCTAAGACAATTAGATTATATTAACACTCTATGATGATACAGGCAGTTTTAATCTGAGAATTAATTTTTATTTATTGCGGACTTTTTGTCCTCATCTTGCTAGTTTTTGTGTTGTTTCTTCTTTCACAACGTTTCGGCCAAATTTTACCTCAGACCTTCTTCAGGTGATTTACCGCGACCTCGGATAGGAATGCTGAGTCTTGTAACCGTATCCCCAATAATTACTGCCTTCCATAGTTGTTGTCTACCGCACCACATTTTTGACCAAGCAAACCTCTGGCCGGCTTGGGTAGGATTTGAAACCGCTATCTTCTGACAATGCTCACCTGGAACCGTAGAGACTCAACGCCTCTATCCGCTGCGCCACGGGCCCCGAATGATTCCAAGTAAAGACAAGGCACTTTTAAATCAGAATGTCTTCACACAGTATTGGCATTACGTTTAAATGAAAAACTTTTCACGAAAGACACCACAAAAATTGTAGCATCGTTTATGTGAAGCAGAGCTTTACGCATGATGTGCCCCTGTCAAACTCTTCTTCAGTAAAAAGAAACAAAAAGATAGACTATACACGATGTCTGACTTGATAACATTTACCCATGATTGTTTTTTTTGTTTTTTTGTTTAATCTGACTGTAAGTTTAATTTGAGTTGCTCCGACTGTAAGCAATACTAAAGACTGGATGAATGTAAGATATTGCTAGAATTATGGTGAACTCAGTGTCTCTTTTATGAAATTGTTACATTAGCCACAATTAACGCCATGTGCGAAATGGACATATAATGTTCATAACGATAGAACATAGGAAACTCGAAATTACGAAAAACACGTAACGACTTTTTGTTCAGGTAGGAAACCTTTTTATTAACTTTGAGTTAAAGGTTTCGACATGAGGAGGAGAGACACAATCTTCTATGCTGTCTTATTCATTTGGCCCCCATCTCGAGCGGCTCCCATAGGGCGCAAGTTCGCCTCGCGTCTGCGAGCTCTTAAAGTCGATCCTCCTCGTTTGGCGTCTAGTACTCAACTCCCTAACTTTCTTCAGATTTCACAAAAATCCTCCGCGCGCTTCTGGTGCATGACGTTACCCGCACCCTGTCACCCCGTTCCGTCATCTCGGGCTATTGTGACATCTCTGAGTGGCACGTCCGCCCCGCGCGAGCGTTACCACCTACATCAAGGTTTGCACCTAACTAACCCGAAAGGTTCTCAGCTTAACTAAACTCAAAGGCCTCAACCGAAATCCCTTGGCTATTATGTTACAAAATGTTCCACCATTCTCTTTTCAATATCTTTAAAAGCATTGTGGGAATTGGAAATCAAAGAAAGAATCAAGACTATTCAGACTTCAGAACTATTAAGAACATCTTGAGTACAGAGAAGAGTCCTGAATACTTACATAAAACGGAAAATATTTACAGAGAAATATATATATATATATATATATATATATATATCCAATGCCTCAACACTAACAGAATGCAACACAAAGTCATTTGTAAAGCAGGTTTCAACGGGATAAATTCAGGCTTTTCTTTCTCCCTGGCTGGTTGGCATATGAAGGTTAAAGAACCAATTCGGTCCTCCTATTCACCATAGCTGGTGGAAAAAAAATTAGATCCATACCTTACCTAAGGGTATTAGTGCTATGTGAAATACAAACAGCTTTGTGTAGGAAGTCTACTCGGTCACCGTGTCCATATTCTACGACGGTAATCCTCATATTTTTTATAGTAATTCCTAATCTAATGGAGGTGTCCTCGTGGTGTAATGGTTAAAGCGATGGACTGCGGAATAGTAGTAAGCAAGTTCGTACTCCAGTCGCGCTATTACGTTCACTTTCGGGCAAAAACACTTGGGAAATGTATGAAGCCCCTTATCCTCCCAGCTATTGGTTAAATAGTACCACTACTGTTCTTCTAGGAGAATAACTTTGGCATTAAATAACCTACAAAGGTTGATATGCCATTAAACGAAGAAACCAAACCAATCCTAATCTAATAACTTGACCAATTCTTGTTCAAATAATCTTAAATGTTAACAGCATGTGTAGAAACAACTTAAACTTCGGTCGAATATTTTAAGTTTTTTCTTCTTTTTAAATAGCAGAAATGCCATTCATTTGAAAAAACGGCGTTTAAATATGAAACAGAGTTTTGAGTTGTTTTGACATGCTGTTAAAATTTGAGATCATTCGAACGAGAATTGTTTTGTTTATTCAATCATAGAATTTTATCAATTTTTTAAAAAATCACCCTACATATATGTGTATATATATATATATATATACATGTGTGAGTGTGGTTGTGTATGTGTGTATGAGAGTCAATATGAAAATATATAATCAACAATATATTCAAAGAATGTATTTATCATCATCATAAAGTCACGCTGCTACTATGGGTTTCTCGGTCTCTCTCTCTCTCTCTCTCTCTCTGTCCCCATTATCTATCGCACCCGGCAGGTCTTCCAGACTGCATCCTGTGTCAGTACAGAGGTGTAGTAGGTAAATTCTTGCTGGTCGTCCAACACTGATAAGTCCATGCCTACGTGTACATAGGAGAACGTCATTTATGCGTTTGTCTTTGCTTCTCCAGTTCGTCAAACTTGAATGATTTCGGAGATGAGATGTAAGAGGCTGTATAGTTGTTGTTTCGTGGGGTATTGCTTCCAGGATTTGTTGAAGCAATATTAGGGGATAAAATACAAATTTAATAAGCTAACATAGTATCATTCTTTTGTAGTTTCCGTCAAACTTTTTATCTGTGTGCTTTTTAGAGTGCTGGTGGTGCATTCATACGGTAGTATTGAGACAACCACTGCTTGAAATATTGATTGGTTGGTTGGTTGGGTTTTATGGCATATCAACCTTTGTATGTTATTTTACGCCAAATCCATCTGATGCAAATAGTCAGTTCTATTTCCAACAATTCAGGTTAGCATGAGTACACAGTTTAATCGTCAAAAACATTTCTATTTTAGGTTATTCACTTTAGTCAAACAGTACTTCAGCTTATTTAGTTTAATATAAGTTCACGTTTGTTTACAAACAGTTAAATGACAAAACAGTTCTATATTGAATAAGTCAATTTAGTGTAAGCTCAATTTCAGTGTCAAAAACATTTCTATTTCAAGCTATTCAGTTTAGTCAAACAGTTCTAATTCAAACAATTCAGTTTAGCATAAGTATACGCTTCTATTTAAGCCATAGATCGGGTCCTATCAGGTGCTACCATTCTGGGCCAGAGTGGACCAGGGAGCAATGGCAATGAAGGGGTGTTCTGCATTCCCCAAAGCTCCAGTATCACCGGAACCTCATCATTGGATTGTTTAATGTCATATATCAGGGCACTCGCTGGGGGGGACCTCTGTAGTCAGTGTATTCTACAGCCCCAGCCAACTGGGCAATGCTTGAAAGAAATCCCATTTTATTTTAGTAAGTCCAGAGTTAAATGTTTCTGGTTCGTTTGAAGTGGTTTTATTTCCTCATGTTTGTTTAGCCCCTAAATTATTTTCAGATGAAATAAACTGAAACGAAAAAAATGAGAAAATACTTAGCGTTTTATCATTGTTTGTAACATTATTCTTTAAAATGTACATGTCGTTTGATTTGGTTTTATGGCATATCAAGCATTGTTGGTTATTTAACGACAAATCCATTTTTATACAAATAAACAGTTCTATTTCAAATAACTCAGTTTAGCATAACTACACGTTTTACTTCTATTTGACCCATAGATAATAATATATTAGGTACTACCACTCCGGGCCAGAGTGGAGGTGGGAGTGATGGTAGTAAAGGGATAATCTGCATTTCCGAAATTCTAGCATTAGCGGAGCCTCACCATCAGATTGCTTAATGTTATATCCATGACACTCATTAAGGGGGTTTTACCTCTCAGCAGAGGTGCAGTTGGCGTATTCTACAGCCTCAGCGGACTGGGACTGGCACAAGTGTCGTGATTCATGTTCAAATACTTTAACATAGGATTTTATTATCGAAATATTTTCAAAACTAGATTTTTATTACCAGTAACAATAAACAGGTTATCATATTTTATTCTATATGAAAATAAAAATTTTTTTTTAAGAAATAAAAATAACATCGCCCTAGCAATGGTTAAAAAATCAAAACGGAACATTAAACGTCAGCATATTATCCGTATATAAGTAAATATATTCTTTCATTTTATTGTTTTTCATATTTACATACCGAAAGATTTATTTGTTTTGGCCCTGTTGATGACCATTGTGAGTAACACATGGTGAGACGAAACATGGTCCATTTCTCTTGACCAGCAGTTACAGCCTTTCAACAGGCACACGCGAGGCACCCGTCCGAAAATCGAACTGCTCAGGCGAAAGGATCGATCGTGATCTCAACCTTCACACCCCATCGCATACATATTTAAACAGGAAGAGGAAGAGATAGATAGAGACAAATGGAGAGGGGAAGATAGGAAGAGAAAGGTAAAATGAAGTACAAGGTTAGTAGAGTTTATAATAATATATATAGTGACAGACAGAGCTAGAGAGAGAATGAGAGATCGAAACTGAGAAAATACAGACAGAAATAAAGTGAGAAGAGGTCTTAACCTTATATATATATATATAGATAGATGGATAGATAGATAAAGAGAGAGAGAGAGAATACGTCAATAGGTAGTATAACCTTATAAGTCGTAAGAGAGAGAAAGAGAGGTGTGGAGAGTTAGAGAGAGAGAGAGAGAGTGAGAGAGAGAGAGAAATAATGTATTAGTAGGGGTAGTATCATCAAAAGATAATCATACTATGATCTTTATGTGCTGAGATAAAGACAGAGAGTGAAAGAAAAGAAGTGGGGGAAGAGAAAGAGAGAAATAAAGAGATAAACTGAAAGAGATGAAGGAAGATCTATATAGGGAGAAATGCAAAGAGAGAAATAAATAGTTAGTAAGGGACATCATTTTAAATCAAGTGATAGTGTGAGACGAAGGGGAAGGAGCGACAAAAAAAAAGAAATCAAAAGAGAAAGAGAAAGAGAAAGAGAGAGAAATAGATCACATGTAAGATGTGAGTGTGTGTGGGGGTGAGTGTGTGTGTGTGTGCTAGAGAGAGTGAGTTAGAGAGAGATTAAGAAATAGTGAGAGAGAAAGGTCGTAACAGTGAGATAGAGAAAGAAACACAAAGAGAGAGAAAAAGAAAGCATCAGTAGGAGCTGTAACATAATTGGAGTCAGACCTGACCGATAAAAAAAAAGCGTAGTTTCTTCCAAGCAGCGGTCGTGTCGGTACTGCTATATGGATGCACTACATGGACGCTAACTAAACATACGGAGAAAACGCTTGATGGCAATTAAACAAGAATGCTGCGAGCAATATTGAACAAGTCCTGGAGACAGCACCCCACAAAGCAGCAGCTGTACGATCACCTACCACCCATCACGAAAACTATCAAAATTATACAAACCAGGCATGAGGGACACTGCTGGAGATGTAGGGACGAGCTCATAAGTGATGCACTTCTGTGGACCCCTTCACATGTACGATCAAAGACAGGACGACCTGCTAGAACCTACATACAACAGCTCTTTGTCAATATGGGATGTAGCCCTGATGTCCTGCCGGAAGCAATGGAGGATAGGGAGGGGTGGCGGAGATGGTCAGGGATATCCGTGCTGATAGCGCGACATGATAATGATCAGGAGCCGTAATCTTATGTGTGGTGAACTAAAGACTTTAAGAGAGGAAAAAAGAGGCAGAGGTATAAACAGAAAGTGGCAGAGGATAGAGAGAGACATGTTAATCATTAGATTGGTTGTTTGTTGTTTGTTTGGGTTTTATGGCATATCAACTCCTGTCGGTTATTTAACGCCAAATCCAATTTTATGAAAATATTTCTATTTCAAACAATTCAGTTTAGCATAAGCACGCAGTTTAAATGTAAGTACAGTTTAATTGTCAAAAATATTTTTATTTTAATCTATTCAGTTTAGTCAAACAATTTAGTTTAGCATAAGTATGCCGTTAGTTCTATATAAACCATAGATAGGGTCCTATCAGGTGCTACCACGCTGGGCCAGAGTGGACCTGGGAGCAATGGCATTGAAGGAGTACACCACATTCCCCAAAGTCCCAGCATCAATAGAACCTCACCATCAGATCGTTAAGTGTCATATCCTGGACACTCATTGGGGGTGGGATTCTTACCCCTCTGCAGAGGTGTAGTCAGTGTATTCTACAACCACTGCCGACAAGGCAAGTAAATCATTAGAAGGGGGATAATCTTATATATATATATATATAATTTGCAAAGAGCAAATTGTCATCATTTCAAACTATTAATTACGTGCATGCACTTTATTTCTTTAAGGATTTGTCTACTGTGCAGCAACCCAGAGTCAGTTGGGCATTGCTAATAAAGAAAGCAGTACGATGACGCAGTTCACTCCTCTAGAAAATTTAGAAACAGCATGCTGTACTGCGTTAAATCTCTTGTCACATGACTTAACGGCAGGATAGCCCCCGTCGTTAGTTTAACAATTATGACCCCTAACTATTCCTGCTACAAAATCATTTTGAATTAGGTGACCTCTTAAAGCAGTCTCAATAACAGTCTTTAAAGAATGTAACGTTTAAATGATTTTAAACATTACCTCCAACAGATCTAGTTAACCTGTTGATTAGATTCTACTTGGTACTATCACTCCAGAGTCTGGGTGGATCTGGGAGTAATGACTACAGAGATGTAGCTCCACAATACAGTTCTAGAACAATTTACTGCTTCACACATAGAAATACCGAAGAGACACATTCACTAATGGAAAAGCCAAAACGAACAAAAACAATAAAAATGATAGTCCCTTAATAAGTAACTCGATTATAATCGCCAACTAAACACATCACTTGCTCTCATAGATTCTTTCTACAAGTACTTTTTATCTTGGATGGACATCTTGGCTCATAAGCACGTACATGCAAGGTGCTTTTCTTTAAGATTGAAACCTTTATCCATTACTTTTCAGGTAATTAATTTCTATTTTGTAATTGTTGCAATGAAGTGGCTTTCAATTCATTCATGTGACTTACACATTCTTTTCTATTCTCTCCCTGAGCTTTTCGACCGGTGCAGTATAATGAATTGACAGTACCTTTGCACAAGGGTAAGGCTTCCTTCCCCCAAAAAAGAGACCACCATTTTGCCGTGGGTCATGACCTCTAATGCTTCAAGATGGGATCCTGGTAGCTGAGCAGTCCGTGACCCGGCAACCGAAAGAGTTACGTGTGCTGAAGCACTTAACCTTGGCCTTTACTGGGCTAGATGCGCTGTCGGAGAAGCCCAATTCGATCAATCGACTGTTCATGTCAAGAGTAGCACCTAGATTATTGTCTCGATCGTATTCTTCAAATAGCTCGAGCGATAAACAAGTAGCTAACAGTATTTTATCTAAAAGGTGTCAGAAAGTGATAGCTGAGGGTCAGTTACGATGAGATAACAATACTTGAAACCATTTAAACTGTATAATGAAATGGTCCATATCAAATAGAAATATTGCTATTAAAAGTCAATACACAAAACCATTTAAACTATACAATGAAATGGTCCATATCAAATAGAAATATTAGAGTTAAAAGACTATACTTCAAACCATTTATACTGTGTGAAAACAAAGTATTAATATCAAATAGAAGGACTAGTGTTAAACAGTTCTTAAAACCTTCTAATTCTATGCAAACAAACGAGCACTAATTCGTTTAAAAACTAAGTTACCTACAAACATTTCGCTTACAAAACATTCGTATAAACAGGATTTGGCATTAAAAATGCATCACTGAATTTTACCTTTTCACTGTTAGCTGGGGCTGCAGAATACACCGACTGCATTTTTGTAGAGGGTTAAAACCCACCCACGAAAGATTGTTCCGGATATGACACTAAACAATAGGTCTTAGCTACTATCCCGACCTTGACTTAGGGAACCTCTATGTCTAGCTAAGAACAAACTTATAATTGGAATAATCAACCGGTTTCCCTAATTGTATAACACACCCACCCTGAAATCTCTTGAAGGTTAGCCACAGCGTCAAATGCAGTTAAATTTCATATCCAGGACATCCTTTTGGACGTTGTCTTTCTCCTTTGTCGAGAATAGCCAGTGAATTTGTGTATCTGTTTTATATATAAGCAGATAAGTAGAAACATGAAAAAAGTCCATTAGTTGCTAATTCGAGGGGATTTTTATAAAGGCGATGAGAGATTAAAAATTTGTTTCGTATTTCTTTTCTGACACTGATTGTCTGTTAGTTTGTTTTTACATTTTTATTTTTATTTTATCTACTTTGACATTTCTATTCCTGTTGACCCGTCAAAATGTCTTCCTATATATTTTTTCTCAGCTGCTGTCAATTTGTTACATTCAGCATCAGTATTTATTTATTTCCCTACAAAACCTATTGCTTCAATTCCTTCTTTCATTTCCAGCGTCTTTATCTCTGATTTCCACTTCATTTGCTCCTCATTCTTTTATCCCATTCCCACCTTTCCTCTGAGATAGAGTGGACATGGTAGTAATGGAAATCAAGGGTTATTCCTCACTGCTTGGATCTCCTAAGCTATAACATCAGATGCTGTTTAGTGTCTTGTGCAAGACACCCTTTTTTACAGAAGACACGATCAGTGCATTCCCAGACCCAGCGAAAGGGCGGCTATAACCAGGTATGGTAGAGGACGTCCTTGCCTAACAGAGAGAGAAAAGGAAAAAGGAAAAAATTAGATTAGAGATTTGGGTTTGGTTTCGTTTCGTCTGGTTTCTTTGTTTAATGACATAGCAACTTTCTTGGGTTATTCAATATCAAACCCATCCTTTTAAAAGAACAGCAGCGATATTTTTTAACCAATTGCTGGTGGGGATCGGACAAGAGGGTTCATACTTTTTTCAAGGGCATTAGTACAAAAGTGAGTTTAATAGTGACACTGAAGTTCGAACTCCTTTACTTCGAGACTGCAGTCCATCATTTTACCCATCATGCTAGGAGGACTCTCCCAAGAGATATAGATAGGGATTAATTTTGAAATACAAGCAGAATACTAATAAATGCCAATTATTTACTTGTGTACGCATGGAATATCGACGTCTATTTATCCAAACCGATTTGAACGAGAGAGAAAAAGTGTGTTGGGGTCGTTGGGGAGTGATAACGCCAAATAAAGAAAAGGAAAATAATATATACATATATAATTCGAATTAATGAGGATGATCCTATATTCGCAATGCAATGGCAGCCATCATTTTATTTATATTTTTATTTCAATCGACTTCTGGAAGCGCCTGTTCATTTAGCGGTACCTTTCAACATTGAGACTTTCGACCTGCATGCTTCAGATGGACGCAGAAATAAAACAAAATAAAATAAAATAAAAAGTGCGATTCTTTCAGAGAGCACTTTATACCGAATTCATTGGTGAGGCACGTTAAACATTTAATGAGACAAGCTGAAAGCAGAAAGACGAATGTTTTGCAATATCCATAGTCGAAATAACTGGGATTCGCCTGAAATGAGAGCGGCGAAGGTTGGGGAAACAGATTGGAATGGTGAGATGTTTGGAAGGTTTTCGAAATAAGATAATAGAGGTGGAAGGAAGGAAAGAAGGAAAAAAGAAAGGAAGGAAAGCGATGACTGAAATAAAAGGAAAAAGAAAATAAACTATAATTGAATTTTAAAAAGAAAGAACGACAGAAGAAAAGATGAAAGACGATGAAAGATGGAAAACGATGAAAATAAGAATTTGATGAAGTAAACATGGAATAAGATTCCGAGAAAAAAGAAAGTAATATATATATATAGAAAAAAAAGAGAAGAAAAGATGGAAAAAAAATGAAAGAAGGAGGAAAGAAAAATAGAGAAGGAGCAAAATTAAGATATAAAGGATTGAAAAAGAAAAAGAAAGAAAAATTACCAATATGTGAAAAAGAAAAAAAGAAGAAAGGAAAAAAGATGAAAAATGCAGGAAAATGAAATTTTCGTGTGTAAAAGAAAGAAAGAAAGAAAGAAAGAAAAGAAAGAAAAGAAAAAAGAAGAAAAATGCATGAAAATAAAATTTTCGTATGTAAAAGACAGAAAGAAAAAAGAAAGAAAGAAAGAAAGAAAGAAAAGGAAAATGATGAAAAATGCATGAAAACAAAATTATCGTATGTAACAGAAACAAAGAAACAAAGAAAGTAAGAAAATGAAAAAAAGACGAAAAATGCATGAAAATAAAATTCTCGTATGTAAAAGAAGAGGAAAAAATAAAGAAAGAAAGAAAGAAAGAAAGAAAGAAAGAAAGAAATATGAACAATAGATGAAAAAAAAATTCCTATGTTAAAAAAAAAGAGGAAAAATACACGATTAAAAGAATGAAATGAAGAAAGAGAAATAACATATGAAAAGAGATTGTTCGTTTGTCTAAGAAAGAAAGAAAGAAATAAAAGAAAAAGATGAATGATGCGTGAAAATCGAATTTTCATATATTAAAGAAAAGTAAAATAGAAAGAAAGAAAGAAAGAAAGAAAGAAAGATGAACAAAACATGAAAAAATGTTCCGTCAAAAAGAGTAAAAATTAGATGATGAAGAGAAAGAAAGCAAGAAGGATGAACAACATATGAAAAGAAATTGCTCGTTCGTCAAAGAAAGAAAGAAAAAAACAAAAAAGGAAAAACAGATGATAAATCCATGAAAATAAAATTTTCGTCTGTAAAAGAAAGAAAGAAAGAAAGAAAGAAAGAAAGAGAGATGGAAAAAGCATGAAAGTTTCCTTTTTTTTACATAGGAAAATTTTTGATGAAGAAGAGAAAGATGAAGAAGAGAAATAGACGATGAAGAGAAAGAGAAGATGATGAAGAGAAAGAAAACAAGAAAGATGAACTACATATGAAAAAAATTGTTCGTTTGTCAAAGAAAGAAAGAAAGAAAGAACTGTGATCAAATAAATGATTAATAGTAAATACAATTGTTTGTTTTAGATAGAAAAAAAATGAAACCATTTAAGTGTGTGCAAAAGAAAGTAAAACAAAGCTTATTCAAAAATGTTATCAACAAAATGTGTTCAGAAATCATATATTTTATATACATGTATAAAGAGGATTAGCATTAAACCCAACGAAACCAAACCAAAGAAAGAATTTCTCCTTTATGAATAAGACTACGGAAGAATGCCAGTTGGAAGTGAATCGTTGATGAGAAATAGTAAAAGAATTACAGAGATAGAATAGAAACTTAATGATGAGGATGGAGAATCGGAGAGAAGTTTGAAAAGAATAAAAAAAGAGAAGGAAGCAAGAAGGAAAATAAGAAATAAGGAAAGAAAGATAACTGGAATAAAGAAAAATTGACCACAGGTTATGAAATAAAGAAAAAACGTAATGAAAAAGTAAACAGGGTGACATGAGGATGAAAAATGAAAGGGGGTCTCCTCGTGGTGTAATGGTTAAAGCGATGGACTGCGGAATCGTAGTACGCGAGTTCGTACTCCAGTCGCGCTATTGCGTTCACATTCGGGCAAAAGGTATGAACCTCCTTATCCTCCTAGCTATGGGTAAAATAGTAGCATTACTGTTCTTCTCGGAGAATAGCTTTGGCATTAAATAACCTAAAAAGAGTTGATATGCCATTAAACAAAGAAACCGAACTGAAAAATGAAAGGTTGATGTTGCAAAATGTTTCTCCTTTTATTTCTTAATTTTTTTTTTTAATTTTTCTTTCTTTCTTTACCGACCTTTTCTTTTTTCTTCTCTTTTTCTTCTTTCTTCTTCTTTTTTTCTTTTTTCTTCTTTTTAGGCAAAAATATTTTTTAAATGATATTTAGGCAAAAACATTTCTTTTAAATGATATTTTCCTCGGTCAGAATATAATGCAATATCCTTCTACCACTCCCTACCTATCTTTTCAAGTAAACGTTTTAACAAAATATTTTCTTTTTAAGATTCTATGATCATAACTTCATGGAATCTGCAATCATCATCATTATCATGTCGCGTTGTCAGCATGGATATCTCTGACACTCTCTCGCCACCCCTCCATATCGTCCATTGCTTCCAACAGATCTTCAGGGCTAAATCCCGTATCGGCACAAAGCTGTTGTATGTAGGTTCGAGCTGGTCCTCCTGCCTTCGCTTTTCCATGCAGAGGTGTTCACAGGAGTACATCACTTAAAAGCTCGTCCCTACTTCTCCAGCAGTGTCCCTCATGTCTGGTTTGTCTAACTTGGATAGTTTTCATGATGGGTGGTCGGTGGCCGTACAACTGCTACTTTGTGGGGTGCTGCCTCCAGGACTTGTTCAATATTGCTCGCAACATTCTTGTGAAGTTGCCGTCAAGCTTTTTCTCCATACGTTTAGTTAGCGTCCATGTATTGCATCCATATAGCAGTATCAACACAACCGCTGCTTGAAAGAAACTGCGTTTCAGTTTATCGGCCCTGTCTGATTTCCAAATGACCGATAGCCTATCGCTATCTGTTTATGCCTTTGCTAGTCACGTGTTGATATCTGTATCGGTTGATGAGACACTGCTTTCTAGGTAGGTGAACTAGTCTACTAGTTTCAGAGAGCTACCGTTTCGTGTGGAGTTGTTGCCAGTTTGATTAAAGCACATATATTCCGTTGTCTAAATTTCTGAGACGAAGCTTGATGATTCTTATCATTAAGTAACAATACAAGAATACTTAACGCTTGTACCCGGTTATAGCTAACGGAATCAGAACAGGTGACCCCTGTGGATTTAATACAGGACGTAGTTCCAAGTTCCGTGTAGGTTCCTGAGTTCAATAAACACCTGAAGAAGGTCGGAGGACATATCAGCCGAAACGTTGTGGAAATAACAATAAAGATGAATACAATAGTCCGAAAACCTGTAATGATAAAAATCACATATATTTCGTCTTAATACACAACAGAATAGCAAATGTAAGTAATGTGGTGACAGAGAGAAAACGTTACCAATTTTCAACAGATGCATTTTCTTTAACCCGGGCGTCCCTAATTAGATGATTTAACCAAATAACTATTGGGTATCACCTACCTTTTTCCTCACAAGGAACTAGTCCATCTGCCATATATAGCAGTAGCTACTAATACCAGGGCAGACTAAAAGGTGGAGAGCAGCTTCTTGAAGGAATTGCATTAGAGCGTTGGAGATCGCACTAGATCACCTTACTTGCTACCGTAATAACGGAAGCCAATACTATCGTTGGACTATAACTTTATTCTGTATTCACTAATCCTATGTTTTTGTCTACTAATAGTCTTTCTATTGTATATAGTTTTCCCTGAAAATATATCTCTATTTCCTCTGATATCGTGGTTTGTCCTTTATCTAATATTACAAGCGTTCACTAACCAGAATGCAACAATAACCTAGCCTCATCTTACTTGATGCCATGACTGTAAATTATTTGAATTGAGAGTATTAACTTAAAGTTATAATTTTTCACGTAGGATTAATATTAGTTTCTGGTTTCTTTGTTTTAATGGCATACCAACCTTTGTAGGTTATTTAATGCCAAAGCTATTCTCCTAGAAGAACAGTAGTTGTATTATTTAACCCATAGCTGGGGGGATAAGTGGGTTCATACCTTTCCCAAGGGTATTTGCCTGAAAGTGAACGTAATGGCGTGACTGGAGTACGAACTTGCGTTCTACGATTCCGCAGTCCATCGCTTTAACAATTACACCACGAGAACACCCCCGGATTAATATTAGTTTCCATTTAACTGTTTGCAAACTAGTGATTGCTATTATTATTAAAAAGAAATAACCAGTAAAACTATATAAATATTAGTATTAGATAAAAATACATGAAACCATACATTTGTCGAAAATGTCAAAGTTCCGACTGAAATGTGTCAACACCCCTTCTTGATCTTTCAAAAACAGCGAGGACACGGATGAACTTGACAAAGTAAACAGCCGAAAGTGAATGTGGTAGTCACGAACACAGCCGCCACAACAATTACCGTGACGAGTAGTCATATCACACCGTGACTAGCATAGGACAACATTTATATTTGATAGGAAAACTGGTTATTATACAACAATGCGTAAAAAAACAACTTATTATACCATATTTAACAACCCCTCCGCTCGGGCAGGATATGACACAAGGTCAATTTTTAAGCGGAGTTTAACAGGTTTCAATTCAGAGTTTTACATCTCCTAGACTAGTTGCCTTACCAAGGCTGAAGAACCTAGTCTGCCCTACTATTTACCCATAGCTGGAGGGAGAATAATTGGATTCATACCTTTCCCAAGGGTATTAGTGCAATGTGAAATGCAATCAGTCTCGTCCAGGATTTGAACTCGTGTCGCCGTATCCATTTCCTACGACGATAACCATTACACCACGGGCATCTCCTAAAAAAACTTATTATATAACCGTGTGCAAAAAAAACTGGTATCAACTTATTGTATGCTAAGAACTTGGTATCATATAACCTTATGCTAAAAACTTGGTATTATATAACAGTGTGCAAAAAAAACTATACGAAAGATGGGATTTCAAATTTACAACGTACGCAAAGAGGGGTACGTAGTGTAATGGTTATCGTGGTAGAAAATAGACGCAGCAACCGGTTTCAAATTATGGACGACGCAGTTTGCATTTAACTTAGCGCTAATACTCTTGGGACAGGTATCTAGCTATTCTACCTCCTGCTATGGGAAAATAGTAGAGCAGGCGGTGTTCTTTATCTATGGTATTGCAACTGTTCAAAGAGAAGGAAAAATCTCTCAATTCAAACATGTTAAATTTTACAAAAAAATTGATCTTGTGTTGCATCCAGCACATAGGGAGAGGTTACTAAATGCATACAATGTACGAAATTACCTAACCTTTTGGCATAAAATAACCCTAGATAGGTTGACATACCGTCAGAATCAATCAATCTTCATAGACGAGAATAGAGGAAAATAAAACTTTCATGAATTCAATTAGATATAGAAAACTTAGAAGAGATTTTAATTATACCATAAAATTTGCGAAATACCTTATATCGCATTAGAATCAAAGGATTAGGTTAAAACCTTGGAAATATCCTATTGAAGATTAGATTTCCTTAATCCAGTTGAATATGAGGTTCTTCTTTAAGGTAAGATCTAAATTCACAGACTTCAGTTACAATTCTACCTTTCTTCAGTTTTTCATTCTCTTTGCAAGCGATTTATCCTTGAATATTTTCCAATATACATTGCCACAGAAACAGCCAGCCCTTACACCCAATTTTACATGAAAGCATGTTTGTAAGAACGCGCATAGGAGCGATAATATTCCCTGTTCTGATGTCCATTTAAACGGAACAAAACAATGATGATCGATACTGCAAGCTTCGACCTGACGGCCAAAGATACAGAAGAATCCTTTGTTCACACCGACCCGCACTTTGTTTCACCATCCCCCACGAGCACTTTTCTCCCTACACTAACATCGATATTTCTTTCTCACACCTATACACGTATATTAACTTTACACAACGTTTTCACCACTCTACTCTGACGTTTTTACACGACCTACAGGCTGCTCTCTGGTACAACCCGAAGATTTATCTCAACAGATAGGCCCCTACCGACTGTTCACCCAACCCCGTATCACCTTCTCACGTTCCAGACGTTCCCCATCTCTGGCCGACCCAGTCAGGCCCTACATTACGGAGAACTGGTGCTTCTATAAAATACACATCAATGATCAGTGAAAACTAGTGGATTATCTTCGAAAAAGCAGCATTCTTTTATTTCCCTATTTCTATAGCGAAGACGTTTTAAAGTTTATGTTCTAACAAGCTGGTGAATAATGGTTCCTGATTCAGTGACTGCTTTACGTACCCACATTGTTTGGAATGTAAATGGTAAATCACTGTAACGCAAGGTCGATAGAGAAGTAATAAGACTCTGATTGAAAAGCAGATGATAATCAAATCTATACGAGAGGATATTAAAAGATATAAACAGCAAAAATTAAAATAAAAAAATGATTTCTAAACAATACAATATACATATAAATATATATATAGAGAGAGAGCGAGATAAAGAGATAGATAGATAATAACATGGATTGGACCACAAATGATTCTAGGTTCAATCAGCCGAGGCTGTAGAAAATATACTGACTGCATGTATGCAGAAGGGTAAGACACACATCGAGTGGCCTGGATATGACATTAAACAATCTGCTGGTGAGATTCCAGTTATGCTGCAGCTTTGGGGAATATGGAGAACCACTTCGTTGTTCTTAGGTCCACTCTGGCTCGAAGTGATAAATTCTGATAGAGTCCTATCCATGGGTCAAATAGAACTCTTCAAATTTCAACCTTAGCTCAAACAAATGACATATTCAAAATTGAGTTGTTTGAAATAGAATTGTTCGATCCTTAACTCTGTGTAAACAAATGACTGATATTTAATTGAATTGTTAGTGATACACAGAAATATTTGGAACCATTTAGCTGCGTGAAAAAGAATGAGCTTAGGCACGTTTAAAAATGCTATCAACAAAATGTGTTAAAAAAACATTATATTTAATATATAATCAGTGAAGAGGATTTGGCATTAAATATTCTACAAGGGTTGATATGCCATAAAACCAAACACAAACAAATAATTCTGAATTTGGTATTTACGTTTTTATCATTTCATATACTTTTTCTTCAAACGCGTTTCACACTTTACGTCTTCTTCCTTCAGTATCTTCCTTTATAGTGAAGATTGATAGTCTAGTGATGTAATCTTTTTTGATTCCAGAATTTGTGCCTATGAATGTCTTAGGGATGTAAATTGTCCCTGAAGACTCCTGGTCTCTACAAATGATTTTTGTATGTATAAAAGCAAGTCTATTTTTTTAATATACACGTATGTATCCCTCGTAATTACGCATGCACTTACACCCGTGTATACAGAGAGAGAGAGAGAGAGAGAGAGAGAGAGAGAGAGAGAGAGAGAAATAACCCTGAAAATATATGTATGTAAGATTCTGTATGTTCATAGGTGTACAGGCACGTATACAAATGTCCACACACACACACACACACACACACACACACACACACACACACACACACATAATACATACTTGTATATAAAAAAAAATGAATGATTTCATATATAGCGCACAAGTAGACAAAATAATAATAAAATAAATACCTAATCCAGAATCATTTGTTGACTTATTCATTCTGAAATATTTACTTTTCTCTAGTTGGAACAACAACAATGTTTATATATACATACATACATATATGTTTATACATACATACATACAATGTTCATACATACATACATACATACAATGTTTATGCATACATACATACATATATATATATATATATATATATATATGCGCGCATTTGTGTATAATCATCAAGGTATTCCAATAGCATAGATCTACTTAACTCTCTCTCTCTCTCTCTCTCTCTCTCTCTCTCTCTCTCTCTCTCTCTCTCTCACTTCCTATTTGTTGTAACTCGTGGGAAGTCATGAGTCGGCATCCAGAATGTACACTGAGCTGATGAATGGAAGTTTTTTAGGTCAGCCAAAACTGGTGTATCTATGTGTAGGAGTCCATGGAACATAATTTATGAGTTCCTCCTAATTTCAACAGCCGAGCATATAATGTCTTGCTAGTTATAGTTGAATAGTTTGTCAGATGAGAGTTAAGTAGCCGTAAAGCTGCTTTTTTGTTGGCTTCTGTTATCAGTATTTGTTCAAAAAAGCACGCAGTATCCTTGTGTTTCCATCAAGCTTTTTCTGTTGGCGTTTCCTTAGATTCAAAAGAGCACCACTATATAAAAGCACTTACACGGCAACAGCTTAGAAAAATTCCCGTTTTATTTTATATATCAGTTTTAAATCTTGTCGTTAATCTGTCAAAAACAATCATATGCGTGTGTTGATATCACTCTCAGTAGATAATATATTGCTCCCGAAGAACAAGAACTGGACTTGTTCCTATATATATATATATATATATATAGGTATTATTCGGTCTAGTTAACCGACGGTAAAATTAGAAAAATAGAAATAAATAAGCAAATAAAAAAACGGAAGTTTAAAAAAACGAGGAGATAACTCTTCACCCGTATCCCCGCCCCCGTGTCTATTCTGATTTATTTTATCCATAAGATCTGAAGAGGTCCTGTTATATTTTTCTTCGTGTTTTTGGTTTACATCAGAAACACAAAACAGGATGGAAATAAATATATAATCCTAAAGTAACCGGTCTTTGGTTTTTTCTTTAAAGAAAATATATACATATATATATATAATTAACTTAAATTAATAAGTTAATTTTATAATTGGCTCCACTTGTGTTGACCACTTTAGTAATTGTAGCATTGCAGAATTCGCGGAAGGTTTTTAGTTTTCTTTTGACCACTCACTGCGTATCCCTTTATTTTTTTCAAGGGGCGGATGATGTTGGCCTTTTCTTTCTTTTTGACCTATAATTTTTTCTTTTTACCCCGGGCGGTGATTCGAGATACTTTTATCTCTTCCTGGCGTCTTTTTTTTCTGGTATCGTGAATGCTGGTACATATTAGATTAGTAAATATACATAAATATATATTTATTCCCCCCCCCGGGTCGAACACTCGCGCAAAGGAATTAACAGTTGCGACTTCTAATTACCGTAAAATGTAAACCAAGAAAGAATTATTGCATATACATTAAAATTCTTTTGCTTACGTTGATACTGAAGATGGCTGTGAGGTTATGTATCTGGCTAACGTAAAGCTATCCGGGTTTCGATCCCAGCTTGAAGCATCTCGTGTGCTTAACCACCCTGATGGTTTGCGAGACAACGAAACAGTCTGTCTGTTGATGACAATATATATATATATATATATATATATATATATATATATCACATCCTGTTCGTGCTAAGTATATATATATATATACTTAGCACGAACAGGATGTAATGCAATCTCCATGGTTCAGAAGAGTTTAACAGGCTTGTCTTCTATCATCTTGATCGGATGCTATACCAAGGATAAATAGCCCAATCCGTTCAACATTTTACCCATAACTGGAGCCGGTTCCTTGTGGTGTAAAGAGTAAAGCGCTCGTCTACGGAATTATAGTTAGCGAGTTCGAACTACAGTCGCGCTATCACGTTCATTTTTGGACAAATACTATCTGGAACGGTATAAACCCCCAATTCTTCCAGCTATGGGGTAAATAGTACCATTACTGTTCTTCTACAAGGATCAATTATAATGAATAACCCAAGTAGGTTGATATGCCATTAAACAAAACAAACACACCATAACGGGAAGGAGAATAGGTGGATGCACACTTTCGTCAAGGACATTATGTTAAATACAAACAGCTTTGTACATGATTTAAACTGGAGTTGCTGTGTTCGTTTCCGACGACGGTAACCAGTATACCAGGAGAGGGCCTCCTAATATATGTTAGGTTGCAGATCGTTTCTTTTTTCAGAATCTTTAAGTGAAGACAATCGAGTCTTTTTGCCATTTTTCTTATGTCGAAGTCAAGCGCTTTCGACCATTTCGCTAGTCAGTTTCAGCGGTTGTTTTATTTACAAAAAAATACATTTCATTGGGATAACAGGTCCCTAGGATTAAAAAGAGGAGCGGTCCTTCGATGACTGAGGCCCTATCTAGTCACATTCATCGACCCATTTATTCATTACAATATTACAAACTTCCACGCAAGAATCATCATACCTCAATCTCTCCATGAAACCTACATTTAACCTGAATAGAATGATTTATATCCATCAAGATGATTAAATTGGAGAATAGGAAGAAAACTCAAAAAGAGACAACAAAATAAACACCCTTAAGTTGTCTCCCTCATCCTACCCCATCTATGTTTGGACAGCTGACTACTTTCTGGTATTTTAAGGCCAGAAGCAAGCCAGACTGCTCCTAAGAGAGGACGGAACTATTTTAAAAATGGACAAAATAAAATCATGGGGAGAAGCGTCATCCACGGATCGGTCATATGAATTATTTGCATAAGAATCCAAGCTCCGACAAGTTGGGGCTGCGAAGCATTATAGGATTAGACATAAAAAGTGGATCTTGGTTGCTATAAACTAAATGACAAGGTCATGACTCATAAAGTTCCACAAGCTGGGGAAAAAGGGTTACAATGAAACAACTACTTACCCGAGATGGGGTCCCGAGCGACCACGACGGTCACTGCCATGTACCAGAAGAAGGAGAAAGGATAACTCGAATGTTGCTCCCTTTCTTACGACCAGGTTTGCTGTATGCACCCACCTTTTGTTGAATGTTATGCGTTCTAAGGGTTTTCTATCGCATCTGATGTTGACCCTAAGCTGATGCCTTGAGAAAAAAATCAGATCACTATCAAAAAATTTACGCCGTCAGACAATCCATTCTTCTGCGATTACAAAATAACCATTCTGGTTACGGCTAGGATCGCTAGAAACACGACACGTTTCTCGCCTTCAACGGAGGAAAACATTGTCTATGACAGAACAAACGTCGAGCAGCATGAGCTGTTTGGGATCGATGCTAGCCATCCAACCCCGATGTGTCTCCAAAACGGGCGAACCCACTCGTAGTATTAAAAGGCATACAAAGCAGTTTTTCCACCCCTCTGCTGCAGCGTGGGCAATCAGACATATCTGCCAGACCCACTTTGAAGGCCCAGTCGCGAAGGGGAAGAGCATTCAAGCGAACAACCAGGTGAGCGAGAAGTCAGAATTGTTCAAGAAGCTTAAGCCTGACCCCCAATTCCATTAGAGCGAATTTTCCCCAGGGACCAACCGAGCCGCTCCACGATTGGATCCGATACGGCGTCCACCAATTAATCCCGATACAGCTTCTTTCAAGGAATTGTGGGGACGCTGATAACAGGCCTGTCTTAGGACCATCGGTTTTCCACCTCGCTAGAGCAATGGGGCGAAAGATTATCGCAGCGCCCGCCGATAGTAAGGACAACCGATAACGGATCAAGGTGGAAGATGTACGCGACGCACAACTTCACTCTGCTCTTTAAGAACAACAGCCTTCGAAGCTAGGTACCCACATGCGCTTTTACCTTTGCTAGGACTTCCGACCAATTTCGCTCCAGTTGGAGGCCGGGAAAAACTCCACCTTGAGTATGCAGATTGTCTGTCGATCCAGGGGAGTTTACAGGTAGGCGAACGCTAAACCTTCAGGCACCCAACTGCAAACATTTGCTCTCATGAAAGTCTATCTTGGCTCCTGCTGTCTGTTCGTACCTCACGATTGCCTCCTTCACGGCCTCTACGTTTGAGAGGCGGGACACAAAAACCTTGATATCATCAGCGTACCCGGAGACCTTTGTTCGATAGTCGCCGACAAAGTGAACTCTGCACAGTGCTGCATCTGCACTCCCATCACTAAAATTCCGGAGCAGGGGCTCCTAAGTGAGGACATAGAAAAAAGGGGACGGGGGAAACACTGCCAGACCGACCACTCAATCATGAAAGACCACAAGCGCTTCCCGTTCACCTGCACCACTACCCGAAGGTCGTGATAGAGCATGTTAATCCAAAACCGCCTCCAAAAACCGATGATCCACCCTGTTGAAGGCCTTGTACTGATCGAAACTGATCAGCGCATAATCAGTGTCATCTTCTATCCCCTCTATGATCTTGCGAATCAGATGCAGATTATGTTGGATTGATCTTCTCTTTACAATTTAGTTCTACTCAGGTCCGATCAAATTCCTGACAACAATCCGCTAGCGATTTGCCAAGATACGGGCCAAATTTTTAATTCTGTGTAAAGCAACGTTATGGGCCTGTGTTTGTTAGTAGAATGTTTACTGTTTTTGTATGGGTTTATATAAGGGTCACTATTTTGTGTTACATTTATTTTCCTCCTCCTCCTTCTCCTCCTCCCTTTCCTTTTGTCACAGTGTGTATATTTTGTTTGATTTTACCTTCAATTGGTTTTGATATTTGATGTTATAAAGTTTTTGCTGTTTGTATCTGGGAAGTTGTATGTGTGTTTGTGTGTGTGTGTGTGTGTTAAAGTTGTTTAGAAATACTCTAACAGTTTCTTTTTTTCCTCTGTGTGTGTGTTTTTATGTCTGTGTGCATGTGCGTGTGTGTGTTATTTGGTCTTAATTGTTCCAGTGTGTGTGCGTATAGTTTTAGTTTTGAGCGTTGAACATTTTTTTGAGATACTCTGGTTTAAAATTTACTGACAATTATTTTTTATCATTAATCGGTATATATATATATATATATATATATATATATATATATATATATATATATATGTGTGTGTGTGTGTGTGTGTGTGTGTTTATTTATTAAAATCTGTGTGTTTGTGTCTGATTCCTGTTTTATTCAACATTCCTTTGAATTTATCTATGAAGTTTTTTCCTTTATCTGCGGTCATGTGTCATCGTTAGTTATATATATAGGCATGTCTTTAAATTTACCTTGACTATATTCTTATAGGTGTTTAGATACATTTAATTTTCTATTTTCTGGTATTTTAATATTGCTCTTGTGGAGTGATATCCTGGTATTGAGGGCCTGTGCTGATCCTATGTATATTTCTTTACATTTGTTACATTCGATTATGTAGACTACGTTTTTTGAGTTACAGCTCAAGTCTTTATTTGTTCTGAATTTTGTTTACGGGTTTTTAAAGGTATAGGATTTCCTCCTATATGTATATCACATACTCCACATCTTTTAGGCTTCAGTTTGGTAACTAGTTGTATTGAGTTTTCCCCTAATTTAGAAGAGGTGAGTATTCTTTTAAGATTTTTGGATTGTCTCTGGCTTTATACGACTTTTGTAGAATCTTGTACTTCTTTGATTTTGTAATTGTTTTTAAGTTCTTCGAGATTTTTTTTATTATTTCTCAAAATATTTCGGGGTTGTTTTTGTTGTAGGTTGCGACGTATGTTAGGTGCTTTTCATTGTTATGCTTTTTCTGGTTTCGTAGTTATTTTTGTGGCACTTTTTCTGTAAATTCGAATCCCTTATTTATTACAGTTCTAGGGTATACTCTCTGGTGTAGGGTTAAGTGTATAATCAAGCATCATTTTTAGACCCTTTTTAATAAGTCTTTTGTTAAGTCTTGGGGGTGATGTGTCTACGTATCTATCAATACAAAATGAGATGGCTTGTTTTCCTAATTCATAGGGGATATTACTATATATATATATATATATATGTATGTATATATATATATATATATATATATATATATATATATATATATATATATATATATCATTGAAGAGTCATCGTCCTTAACGGTCATATTTTTAACATAATTTACTGTAGATAAAATTTAGAATATAAGAAGATTTTTTTCTGAATAAGATTTATCAAATCTTTGTTCAGATCAAAATACTAGATATTTTACAAGTGACTATTTTACAAAAAGCAAGGTCATATTTTATCTTCATCCATTGTTTTTTTTTTTTTTTCAAAACAATGTCTTTAAATCAGATAGGCACCTCTCAGTCGTCTCTAGAATTTCAAATGTTAACGTCTCAATGTTTGGGCCAAGGGAACAGATCAAATACCCCACACACAAACACATACTTGCACGCAAAAATTTACATGATATTAAATCATTTCGATCAGATTTTATATTCTTAAATTTTCCTCATATGATTAACAGAAACAACGAAAATATAATTGTAAAATTGAAATAAAAAATATTTTTGGCAAAAAACAGAATAAAGCAGATTTTTAAACATTTTTTTTTTGTTTCTATATAAATAATTTGTAATCTGTTAGCTTGATTAAAATTCAAGGATTTTATTTTTATTAATTTTTTGTTTTGTTTTTTGTCTTTTCTTGGGCTGATTTTCTTTTTCGTAAAGCATCATAATGAAGACTAGTATTTTTTTTTTACGTAGAACCAGTTATAAACAGTTATAAGACCTTCGTAGATCGGGAAACAATGGTGTTTTTCCGACGTCCCATCAAGTCAGAATTGACATGAAATCGTTTGATAGTGAGGGGGCCATACAAAAATCGAAATACAAGCGTTGCCATCACAAAAACTATATTTGCTACCCTCGACATTACCCTTCAGGGTGACCTCAGGCAACCAAAAAAATTCTTACTTATGCAAGGAAGGCCCCTTTGAACCAGGCAATCAACTTTAACCAATATTGCTACCAAATAAAAAAAATCCTGGTAGAAGGGTAAAGGTCAAGTTAGCTTCATCAATCGCTTCAGGAATCAAATGTATTCCAGAAAGTTCTCTTCTGAAAAAACATTCAATATCAGTTTAAAATCAGACGTACTATAACAAGAAGAGTGACCCTAAAAACCAAAATAAAACAATGAAGAAATGGCTGGTACATCAGTTGTTTTTTTAATCAATTTGTTTTGTTTCATTTTGCTTTTCTATTCTCTTTTTTCTTTTCTTTTCTTTTTTCTTTTTATCAGACTGAAATTCATGTTGCTTAGAGCAACACATTCGAGTGTTTTATAAAACCAGGGAATTGGAAAATTAAGATAATATACCTAACAAAGAATAGATAGATAGACAGATAGATAGATTTGAACAGACGGAGGGGTAACCAGACTCAAATAACTTGATAGATAGATAGATAGATAGATAGATAGATAGATTGACCAAGCCAAATACATAAGAATAGACTGTGATAGATTAGTTTAGTTTGGATTGATTTTATTGCATATCAACCATTGTTGGTTATTTAATACCAAATCCTGTTTTAAGAAATAAATTAGATATATGATCTGGGAACACATTTTGTAGATACTCACAGTTAAATGATCAAACAGTTTTATATTTAACAATGAAATTTAGCATCAGTCTAAATATTTCTATGCATCACTAATAATTCAATTAAACATCGGCCTTTGTTTAAACACAGTTAAATGATCAAACAGTTATATTTCTAACAATTCAATACAGCATGTCAATTATTGCAATCAGTTTAAATGTCCAACACTTCTATATGACCCATAGATATGGCCCTATCAAATGCTACAACTCCAAGCCAGAGTTGACCTAGGAGTGGTGGCAATGAAGGGGTACCTCGCATTCCCTAATGCTCTAGCATTACTGCAGTCTCACTATCTGATTGTTTATTGTCACATTCACGACACTCGTTGAATGGGGTCTTACCAATCTGCAGAGATGTAATTGATGTATTCTACAGTCCCCGCCGATTGGGCTAACTGAGATTGAGAAGGACAGACTAAGATAGATAGATAGATAGATAGATAGATAGATAGGATTTAATTTCTGCTTTTAAAATCCACCTGCGCCTTAGACATAAAAAACAGATTGAGGGGGTACTAAACGAAGTTATTCAATGGAGGTTCTTTATGACTGAAAACGATATTAACGATCGTTCAGATTTCAAAGATCCTGATAAAAAGAAAAAATTTAAAAAGCCATAAAACTTATTTACCCGGGCAGTTGAAATTTTCTTACATATATTGTTTTTTGTTGTTGTTGTTTTTTTTTTAACTTTTAGATAAATTTTTTTATCGCTATATCAATTCTGTCAAAGGTTTAACATGTTTTTGCTTAAATTTTATTTTGCTGCGATTCATTTTTTTTTTTTTTCGTAAATTCTATACTTTCATTGGGGTGGGTTATACGTTCAGGCACATTTTAAGCGGAAATCACGTCTTACAGAGAGGAAGATAAAGAAACAGAAAAAAAAAAAAGATATTATACTGGTTAAATTACAAATTTGATTTTTTTTTCTTTTAATTCTTAGTATCTAAAAATATCTTTTTTTTTAAATTCTATAGTATTGACGGGTTTTTTGCCAGGACCTGAGCACAGACCTGAGCAAAATTATAAGGAATTCTCTTCGCCCGACGTCGTGGATATTATCGAAGGTAAAGGCTACAACTGATCAAGTATGAAAGAGTGTCGTGACAGGAGTTGCCAGAACGAGGCCGAAGACACTGTCGCAATGTATCAGAAACTCCAGCTCCTGGCTTTGAATTTAGAATTGTTCTTCTTCTAAACTGATTGCCTTTAAAAGCAAGAGACCTCTGTCTGCTCTAAAATATGTTCAATTGGTGAGAATAAATTGTTTCCAAAAGCATTAGTAAAAAATGAACACAAACAGCGATAGCTGAAAATTAAACTTGTCTCACCGACTTCATTTTCCGCGTCGATAATCATTACAACACTCGTACCTACTTTATATATATATATATATATATATATATATATATATATATATATAAGGTGTGTGTGTGTGTGTGTGTGTGTGTGTGTGTGTGTGTGTGTGTGTGTGTGTGTGTGGAATATATGTAGACTAACTAATAAATATAAAATACCAAAAAGAGCCAGAAACTACCTTCCTAGATTTCACCGACTGGACTATCAGTTGAAACCTAGGTAGGTGGTTTCTGGCTCTTTTAGATATTCGAGTTTTGCTCTACGTATTCTATTGAGCACTTTTACGTCTTAGAATAGTTAAAACTGTCGGTGCTTTTTCTTTTGGTTCGACATTGCGGTGCTGGAAGCTTGACGGCAACTACACAAGAATGCTGCAAGCAATATTGAACAAGTCCTGGAGGCAGCACCCAACAAAGCAGCAACTGTACGACCACTTACCACGCATCACGAAAACTATCCAAGTTTGACGAACCAGACATGCGGGACACTGCTGGAGAAGTAGAGAGGAACTCATAAGTGACATACTCCGGTGGACCCCTTCACATGGACGACCAAAAGTAGGACGACCAGCAAGAACCTACATATAACAGCTCTTTGCTGGATGTGGCCTTGAAGACCTACTGGAAGCGATGGACGATAGAGAAGGGTGGCGGGAATGGGTAGGGGTATCTGTGCTGATGGTGCGACAAGATGATGATGACTGATGTTTTCAGTCTTTTTTTTTTCTTCGAATATTTTTCTAGATATCAGTTTGTGTAATATTATTTTATTTACAAATTGCATCGTCTGTTTTTCGCGTTGTTAGGGATATAGAAATAAGTATAAAGATAAAAATATCATATATATGTCATCATCATCATCATCATCATGTCGTGCTGGTAGCACGGATATCCCTGACCCTCTCTCGCCACTTTTCCCTATCGTTCATCGCCTCAGGCAGGTCTTCAGGACAACATCTTGTATCCTCACCTAGTTGCTGAATGTATGTTCGTGCTGGTCGTCCTGCTTTTGCACGGCCATGGGTGGGGGTCCATAAGAGTACATCACTTATGAGTTCGTCCCTGCTTCTCCAACAGTGTCCTGCATGTCTGGTTTGTCTAACTTGAATAGTTTTCGTGATAGGTGGCAGGTGGCCGTACAGTTGGTGTCTTGTGGGGTGTTGCTGCCAGGACTTGTTCAAGATTGCTCGCAGCATTCTTGTGTAATTGCCGTCTAGCTTCTTCTCCAGCCGTTTTGTTAGAGTCCATGTAGTGCATCCATATAGCAGTATCGATGTGACCGCTGCCTGGAAGAAACTGCGTTTCATTTTATCGGTTAGGTATATATATATATATATATATATGTAATCATCCCTAGAAATTGAATCCCTGATATACTTTTATAAAAATGTTTAAAGACAACTGGAATTTATTCGAAAAAAATATTATACGATAAAAACAGTGATTGTTAGGAATTATTAATGAACAAACTCAACAGCCATACATTATTTTTATTCTTCAATAGATAAATTATAATATCATGAAGTGAATTACCATGAGCAGAAAATCCAGCAAGCACTGCGTACAAAATAAGGAACAACTGGGCCGCTATTTCGATAATGTATTTCCATTTCCTTGCCTATGAGATTATATTACGCAGATTCGTATCTCCATTCCTCTTGGGAAGACATAGCCCTGGAGGTAACTGTGTCCACAGTAAGTGTACAGATGTAATTACTTGATGCATCAGATTAATTGGCAGTGCATTTATTGTGACTTGTTAATTTGTCTTCTCTTGTGTGCGATATGGACCAGTAGCTCAGTGGTAGAGTTTCGGCTCTGTGGTCGGTGGTTTGATCTCCAGTTAGGGAGATCATGGTATAGACTGCTGATGAGACTTAATAAAATCGAAACCCCTTGTCAGTGGTTTCGTATGTCGTGTTCAGTGCTTGCCGGATTTTCTGCTCATAGTAATTCAGTTTATGAAACTCTGCAGCGTTCAGCGTATCATACTAAACTGTATCAGGTGGTATGAATCCAGTTCAAAAAACTTTCGGAAATACTTCGTCAACTTAGATTTCTTCCAGGTCGACTCTGGCTGGGTGAGGAAGTCCATGTTAAGGTCCAGTCTATTGAGTTAAAGGGATCTTTTTAAGATTATTAGTCAGAGAGAACGTGGAATTTAGGCCAAAGAAAGTATATATAACAACACTCCCTACAGCTCCAGAAATGATGCCTCGCTACCATAAGCATTAATACAGGAGCACGTGATATGGACGAGAGAAAACTGTAGAAAAACAAAGATAGGTGGGTGAAGTTCGTGTCCTTTAGATTTTGGGGTTCTGTGTGGGGAAATATTTGCCGTGAACAAAGATTTCCTACTTCAGAAAATATGCAGCATGTGAATTTGTTACCCGCCGATACGGAACCTGATATTAATAATATAGCAAAAACTGAGAAGTGCTTTTGGTTTAACAAGAAAAACTAATATCCTTTCCATCTCTCGCGCAAAATATGCTCTTTTTTTACAACGATGTCACAGTCAAGAACGTTACTCACCAAACCAAGGGGGTGTCCTCGTGGTGTAATGGTTAAAGCGATGGACTGCGGAATCGTAGTACGCGAGTTCGTACTCCAGTCGCGCTCTTACGTTCACTTTCGGGCGAATACCCTTGGGAAAGGTATGAACCCCCTTATCCTCCCAGCTATGGGTTAAATAGTACCACTACTGTTCTTCTAGGAGAATAGATTTGGCATTAAATAACCTACAAAGGTTGATATGCCATTAAACAAAGAAACCAAACCTCACCAAACCAATGATCCCCGCCTTTTTTTACACATTTGAAGATTTATTTACCATTCTAGCAACCTCTACCAGCAAAAAATCTGGAAATAGTACACCTGTATGATATTCAGTAAGCTTTTTTTAAATTCTTAATAAGCGGCAAGTAAACTTATAACAGAAGATACCCACACATTTTTTAATAACTGAATTCCTTAAAAGATTTATTGGCCTAGTGATAGAGTGTTGGCTAATGGCCCGGGAGACTGGGGTTCAATCTCAGGTCGAGTCATACCAAAGACTCAAAAAATGGTACTCGATACCTCCTTGCTTAACACTCACAATTATAAGGTACATTTCAAGGGTAAAGTGGAGCAATCCAGGGAAAGGAGTAATGCCTTCCACTACCCCTCTGTATAGTAGCTATTGAAAAGGGAGCTTCCTGGTAGCCCTCAACAACGGTTACCAGCTTTACTTTACTTAAACAAACTAAATAAAGTTATTTAAATCATTGATATACAATTGTTCCAAAACACGAAGAGGAAAATGTGGAATATTAAGAAAAAAAAAAGGAATTGGTTTGAAATTTGAATTCTTTAAAAAATACCAGGAGAAAACTTCATAAGTAAAGCAGTCAACATATAAAAGATGGTTCGAGCAGACTTCAACAAACGAATAAGTAAAGTTGGCGACCAGAAGGCTCCCTTTTCAATAGCTACTACGCCGAGGTGTAGGGGAGGGTTCTACTCCTTTCCTTGGATTGCTCCACTTTACCCTTGATAAGTACTCATATTGCTGAGTGTTAAGCAAGTATGTATCAAGTACCATTTTTAAAGTCTTTGGTATTAGGTGATCTGGAATTGAACGCAAGTGTCCGGGACCATTGGCGAACACTTTACACACTAGGCCGATGAATTGGAAGGAAACATTGCTCCAACAAAAGAACTGTCTATTAAAACAATGGAAAATCTAGTGAAAATTGGGATGAAAATAGCCACTAACCTCAGCGCAAACGTTAGCGCATATGCTTTACGTGCAAGTTTTCTTTTCTCGATTGGAAAAAAAAACATGGCTGCCCCCTGCAAGCTTATATCGCAAATGGTCACGTATCTTCACGCCGGCAGTCACGTAAAACTATGGAGAGTGAAGATACGCATGTAAATAAGGGCAGGCAGAAAAGGACATAAAAACAACGAATGTTGGTCAGTTAGCATTTTTTCTTTTTGCTTAGGACAAGAATTGGTTTTGAGGAAAAGCAGAGGTTAGTTTCAAGAGACAGTGAGAAGAGAATCGTTGAATACAGAAAGGAGGTTTTGGTCAGCCATTGCTGTTTTTTGTTGCTGAGAGACGCTGTAACTATTCTACCAGGCACAGATTGTAAAACTCATTCAAGAAGGCAATCTCCAGTGGAGTGTGGCCGAAGACATTTGTGGGTTTCCAATCATCTGTGTCAAAAATATGGTGCAAATATAAAAGAAAAACAGTAGTCAAAAAACATAAAGGTAGACTAAGGAAGTCATTAGATGGTTCTGGTTTAATGGCATATCAACCTTTGTAGGTTATTTAATGCCAATTCCATTCTCCTAGAAGAACGCTTGCGGTACTATTTAACCAATAGCTGGGAGGATAAGGGGGTTCATACCTTTCCCAAGGGTATTTGCCCGAAAGTGAACGTAATGGTGTGACTAGAGTGCGAACTCGCGTACTACGATTCCGCAGTCCATCGCTGTAACCATTACACCACGAGGACGCACCCTGGAAGTCATTAGAGCGACTGGAAAAAAGAAAGTAGAAAATGTAAAACAAAGCAAACGAAGAATTAATTTTTATTCATTGCGGACATTTTGTCCTCATCTTAGTACTTTTTTTTCTTCTTTCACTACGTTTCGGCCAAATTTCACCTCTGGCCTTCTTCAGGTGATTTACCGTGACCTCGGATAGGAATGCTGAGTCTTGTAACCAGTATCCCCAGTAATTACTGCCTTCCATAGTTGTTGTCTATCGCACCACGTTTTTGACCATGTAAACCTCTGGTCGGCTTGGGTAGGATTTGAAACCGCTATCTTCTGACAATGCTCACCTTTGAACCGTAGAGACTCAACGCTTCTATCCGCTGCGCCACGGGCCCAGAGGTGAAGTTTTGCCGAAACGTAGTGAAAGAAAAAAAAAACTACCAAGATGAGGAGAAAAAGTCCGCAATAAAAAAAAATTAATTCTCAGATTAAGAAGCCTCATCTCAAAATGATTCCAATTAAAGACAAGTACAAAGCAAACGAAAAACAAAATGGTCGAAACAGGAGACCGTGTTTGTGACAGAATGGAACGCAATCGTCAAAATAAAAAGAGATTTACATACAGAAAAGACAAACAAAAACAAGCATATGGTAATACTCCAAAATATTTTACTCTGCATGGTGTGGAACAATATCATATTAGTAATCGAAATAATCTAATCTAGTTTGCTTAAGGAACATAAAATTCTTAAATCATCCAATAAAAAATGTTTTGTATCTTATCCATATTTACCAACCCCTCCGCTCGGGCAGGATATGACACAAGGTCAATTTTTAAGCGGAGTTTAACAGGTTTGAATTCAGAGTTTTCCTTCTCCTAGACTAGTTGCCTCACTAAGGCTGAAGAACCTAATCTGTTTTGTATCTCATCTGTCATTAGTTCCTTTACTGCTATATTGAGTACAAACATAACAAAGAGAATATTCTCTAAGAGTTCTAATTCCAAAATTTGGTCAGGAGAGTTATGCAATTTACATTTTTTAAAAGATAAAAGGATAGCATCTTAGGATAGCAAGTATTTAGTATGAAACATGAACCAAAAATGTTAAGAGGAGCCCTATAAGATACAGAGATTCAATCTACTTGGCTTCTTCGTCGAAAGATCTGAACAAACTCTGGCCGACTGACTCTTGAACCAGGTAACATTCTTGGCTGTTTGGATTGCTATTGTAGGCCTAGATGGTGAAGAACCCGTTGACCTACGATCCTCACATCAGCTTCAATGTTCTTGACCAACTTGAAAATCTCACTCCAATGAAGAAATGTATTGAAATTTAACCTTCTCCTAAATCTTGCATGGACAATCTTGAAAGATTTAGTCTCGTAATATATCTTCACACAGATCTTCTGCTTCATCGTCCCACGCCTGATTTCGCTATATCTGATTAATATATATCAAAATGTAAACTATTTGCCCGCAATAATCTGAAAATAGAAGGAGAATAAAGTCAACAGGAAATATTTGAGAAGCTGCAGCTTTATTTCAACAAATATGAAATACCCTTTATATAAACGAGTAGGATATACCTTAGTATCATGATTTATATTAAGTTTGGAATGAAATCCGACAATATTGAGAAAAACCTTCAAAACAAGGTAATCCAAGCAATTTTTTAAAATTTAAATTTACATTTGACGTTTCACATTTGGATTTTATGATTTTTCAAATAACTTAAATTAAAATCTAAATTTTAAAATTCAAATTGAATTTGAAATGTTAGAAATTTGAATGAATGACAAATAGTTCCACACATATTATAAGTTCACATTTACTTCCCACGCACCGCATCTTCACTTGGTTATCCCAATAAATCTTCCCCTTACCTTTCCAATCCTTTCTCTCTCTCTCTCTCTCTCTCTCTCTCTCTCTCTCTCCTGTAAATGGTTTATCTCTTTAATTTATCCTTCTTTCATTTAATATTTCACCTCCCCTTACTGCCCATATCTACAGTTCATCTTCCTTTTAACATTTTATTTTATTTTTTATATAATATCAGTTCACTTTTTGTCACATTTCTTTGTTAATCTACTATTAATGTTTGTTTCACTTGTTTTATCCTGTTCCCTTCTTTCTCCTCTCCTCCCCCCGTCTTTCTTCAATCTTCTTACCTCTTATTTCTTCAGTTTTCCTCTTCTCTCTTCCTTCCTTCTTCCTCTCTTTCTCTTTATTTTTCTTTCTTTTTTTTTTCCTCTTTTTGATTCGATTTTTTCTTGTTGAACAAATGGAACACATAATGTCTATTTGATATTCCCAACAAATCACATGACGTAATTTTAAAAACAAGGGCTGATTTACTGATTATATCTACCGATATATTGATTTTCTCTATATTTTTTTATTTTTTTTTTAAACATTCATCGTTGATTTAACAGCAGTAATATCATCCTTCTAAGTCTTTATGATGGTTCATTAGAAACGAAACGCTATAGTGTCAATAAATCTTTCCTTTCGCTGGGATTATCTTGTGATCATTTGTTATATACAGTTTACAAGTGCTTTATTCTCAGTGCAAAATTTGTTGGTAACTTAACGTAAGCTTGTTAAAAATATGAATCTTGACTTAACGATAAGGGAAACTTCGCTAGTCGGTCAATATTGCATTTGGTGAGAGTTTATTTTATCCTATTTAGCAACCCCTCCACTCGGGCAGGATATGACATAAGGTCAATTTTTAAGCAGAGTTTAACATGTTTGAATTCAGAGTTTTCCTTCTCCTAGACTAGTTGCCTCACCAAGGCTGAGGAACCTAGTCTGTCCTACTATTTACCTATAGCTGGAGGGAGAATAATTGGATTCATACCTTTCCCAATGGTATTAGTGCTATGTGAAATGCAATTAGCCTCGTCCAGGATTTGAACTCATGTCGCCGTGTCCATTTCCTACGACGATAACCATATTTATAGAAAGAAAGAAAAATGAATATGTTGATAAGGAAGATGGATTCTTTTTCTTGTTTGTTTGTTTGTTTGTTTGTTTGGTGGATTGGTTGGTTGGTTTTGTTTTAAGGCATCTCAACTCTTGTATGTTATTTAATACCAAATCTTGCTTATTCATACCACATAATTTGTAAATGAATTGTTTCTTGGTAACATTATTCTAAAATGAGTTGGAGCTCATTTGTTTGCACATAGTTAAATGTTTTCAATTATTGCTATTCAACACTAATTACTTTATTCAGAATTAATCATTCGTACACCGTTAAATGTTTTCGGGTGTTGCTTTTTAAAACTATTTCATAGTATAAAATTAAACGGTTAAAACTTTACAAGTGTTGCTATTTAAAACTTTTAGTTTAATTTACAAGCAGATAAGTGTTTTCATTTAACTCTAATGGTTTCGTTCAGCATTATTTTTCCATACAGTTAAATGATTCTAGACATTGATATGTAATACTGATAATTCAATTTATTATCAGTCATTTTTTTGTACATAGTGAACTGGTTTCAAGTATAAAAGTAAGTAAAAGTTGTCCCCCTTTAGTCGAGCGTGATCCGAAGGCCCCCTTTTCAATAGCTACTACACCAAGGTGTAGGCAAGGGCTCTACTCCATTCCCTGAATTGCTCCACTTTACCCTTGATCCGTACCTCAATAATGCTAAGTAAGGCAGCATCAAGTACCATTTTTTTTAGTGTTTGGCATGAAACGACCTGGGATTGAAACCCGGGCTCCCGGACAATTAGCAAACACTCTACTCATTTGGCCAATGGCTCTTTTAGTATAGTATAGATGGGACCCTAACAGATATTACCACCCCAGGTCAGAGTGGATATGGGAGTAATGGTAATGAAGGGTTGCTCTACATTCTCCAGAGCTCTCATCATCAGAAGGTTAAGTTTCATATCCAGGACACTTGTAGGTGTATGAGTCTTACTCCACTGCCGAGATGCAGTGAGCGTATTCTATAACCGCCGCACCTGCCGAGTGCGCTTATAAAAAAAAAGAAATAATAACAAAGTACTAAAAAACACTGAAAAGCTTATCAAGAAAAACAATGATAAGAGGCAGGTGATGATGATCATTCGAATTGAAAGAAAGAAAAGAAAATGTTATCGAAGATAAATATAAAACATAAATGAAAGAAATAATTATCTTGAAAAATAAAGAGTTAAAGGAAGACATTAAGGAAAAAAAGATTTCAAAAAAGATAAAGATGCGAAAATAGAATCAAGTGGGATTTGGTATCGATGACTAGAAGGTTTTTCTTTGCGTATAAGTCCTATTTGTGAACTAAAACTCACTGCCACAATTATTTAAGCGTGCAGAACATAATTCGATACTTGTAACGGACTAAATGTTGAATGGTTTTAATATTTTTTCGGGCTAAACAATGTAAAACCACCCACGACGAAATAACACTAACTTATGTTTTGGCTGATTAAAGTTATTGAAATGAATGCAAGAATGATATGAAATACTAAAAGAGTAGCTTTTAGAGAAAAGTCTTATCGTGCAGGAAATAGTCTTTTTGTATTAGTTGATAGTCCTTAATAGTAAGAAAATTGATGTATGAAGACTTACAACAGAGCATGATGCCGTCTATGGTTCAACACGAGGTTTGCTGGGGCGAAAACCTACCTCTCGCCAGACGCACACACTCGTACATGCTTCTCGTTGTCGAGGCAGGACGAGGGAGAGAGAGAGAGAGAGAGAGAGAGAGAGAGATTGTTCCGGATAGTAAATAGATACTGCTATGTGTTGGAAATTTTAGAAAAACATGCTCATCGAAAAAAAATTATAGTCTTTTATTTTCACAACATTGAAATATTTCTCGAATAATAATTTCCTTAGGCATTTTATCAAACTCTAACATCATAGCCAATCCAAGCAATGATAGTAATTGATTGTATTTTTTTCATGGTAATCCTTTAGCTTGATGGAGCTACTGTTACCACTTAATGATTATCATCATCAGTACATCGTGCAGCTAGCATGGATTTCCCAAACTCTTTCTCGCCATCCGTCTCTACCATCCATCGCTTCCGGGATTTCTTCGAGGCTACATGCTTTCTCCGTACAGAGCTGCTGTAGATAGGTTCTAGCTGGTCGTTCTACAGTCGAGCGTCTATGTGAAGGGTTCCACAGTAGAACGTCGCTTATGAGTTCGTCCTTATTTCTACAGCATTGTCCCATATGTCTTGTTCGTCTAATTTAGATGATATTCGAGATAGGTGGTTTGTGGCCGTACAGTTTCTGTTTCGTGAGCTGCTGCTTCCAGGATGTATTTAATATAGCTCGTAACATCCTTGTGCAATTTTCATCAAGCTTTTTCTCAATTCGCTTTGTCAGTGTCCAAGTGGTGCATATTTACAGTAGTCTGTCTCTTCCTTGCTGGCACATTGCCCAGTCGACTGAGTCTGTAGAATACACCGACTGCACCTCTGCAGAGAGGTAGGACCCCCCAACGAATGTCCTGGATATGACACTAAACAATCTGATGCTGAGGTTCAAGTAATGCTGAAGCTTTGGGGAATGTGGAGTACCCCTTAATTGCCATCACTCCCAGGTCTACTCTGGGTCCGGAACGGTAGCGCCTGATGAGGCCTGATCTATGGGTTAAATAGAACTAAACTGCGTACTTATGCTGAACTGAATTGTTTGAATTAGTACCTTTTGACTAAACTGAATTGCTTGAAATAGAAATGTTTTTGACAATTAAACATTGTACTTACATTTAAAATCCGCACTTATGCTATACTGAATTGTTTGAAATGTAACTGTTTTGGACACTGAAACTGTACTTACGCTAAACTGAATTGTTTTATATAACTAATTAATAGAACTGATTATATGTATAAAAATGTATTTGGCATCAGATAACCTACAAAGGTTAATATGCTATAAACCCTAACAACCAACCAACCTTGTTGGCACAAGCTGCTTTCTCTCTATTTTTGTTCTGAGCTGACTGTTAACCGGATTCCGATAACCAATAAATTCCGTATCTACAAAATAAACGGAAGCGTTTTGCGTTAGACTTCTTCTTACGGTCAGTTTGACATGGTCAGTTTGACATGGTCAGGTTATCTCGGTCAGGCTGATAATTAAGGGGTATCATTACAAGTGTACCGTAATGTGACACACGTCTAAGTGATGCTGTAACTCTACAAAGGAACGACTTATTTTTCTAGACTAGCGAAATTAAAACTAACATATACTGGAAATGGGCTACGATATGTAAAACAATGAATCTTTCTTTCATCGACTGGACAATATCACTTCTAGTCACCATTTTTTAAATCCGTCCAGGGAAATCTTTTAACACCAATAACAAAGTGCGCACGCGATTTTTCTGTGACCACGTGATTGACTTTTACCTTTTCTTCATGTGAATTCGTCTTCCTTTCAACATTTTGTCTTTTACTTCGATAATTTTTTGCGATGACCCTCAACACCAAAATGACCATTAATTAAATTAATAAGTAAATAAAGTTAGCGACCCGTAGTCGAGGGTGATCCGAAGGCTCCCTTTTTGATAGCTACTGCAGTAAGGTGCAGGGGAGGGCGCTACTCCTTTCCCAGGATTGGTCCACTTTACCCTTGTTCCGTACCTTATATTGTTGAGTGTTAAGCAAGAAGGCAACAAGTACGATTTTTTTAGTCTTTGTGATGACTCGACTTGGGATTGAACCCAGGTGTCCCGAACTATGGGCTAATACTCTAACCATTATGCCAATCACAGAAAGATCTTTTAATCTAGCATTATAAAACTAATACTAATGAAAAACGATCAGTTTTTTCAATCTGTTTCCTAATTTAGTCATATTAGAGTCAGGAAATTAGAAGATCCCTTATTCAAATTTGATTTGTTTCATTCTTTAAAAAAATATTTTTATTTCAAAAAATAAACGCTACACAATTCACCAGTATAAACGCTAATTTTTTCAAAGTAGTAAAATACATAGAAAAGTACATCCCTTTTGTAATACACCCCCTTTGATGATGGCCCAAGGTTGGGCGGAAAGTACTTGGGAAGTAACTAATTATTGAAGGTTTATCAACCAGTTCCCGCAGAATATCATAAGACCGATACGGTAACTCAAAAGGATAAACAAAAAATATATAGACAAAAAGATCTATAATGTTCAATCAGATATATATATATATATATATATATATATATATATATATATATATATATATTTATATATATATGAGAACATTTTTTCTGACAAGAATGTGAAAAATCCCCAAAACATTTATAGGAGAGATGGTGTGAAACTCTCTCTCTCTCTCCTTCTCTCTCTTTCTCTCTCTCTCTCTCTCTCTCTCTCTATATATATATATATATATATACTGTAACACTAACAGATATATATATATATTTATATATACAGATATATATATAAATACACACACACACACACACACACACATATATATATATATATATATATATATATATATATATATATATATATAAATAAGAATTATTTTTTCTGACAAGAATATAAAAAATCCCCAATGCCTTAAAGCAGAGATGGTGTGAAACTCTCTCTCTCTCCTTCTCTCTCTTTCTCTCTCTCTCTCTCCCTATATATATATATATATATATATACTGTAACACTAACAGATATATATATATATTTATATATATACATATATTTATATATATACATATATATATAAATACACACACACACACACACACACACACACACACATATATATATATATATATATATATATATATATATATATAAATAAGAATTATTTTTTCTGGCAAGCATATAAAAAATCCCCAATGCCTTTAAGAAGAGATGGTATGAAACTTAAATATAATGAAACAATTGTAAACCTTTATTACTATTCCGTTTCTTTGTGTTTCATGCTAGCACAATCGTTTCGAGGAGTAAATGTTAACACTTACTCATTCAATAACTGAACGACTACTTTTTCAGAGAGGTATTTAAATATTCTTTCAGAGATTTCTTAACTACAAAGGGGAAATTGATTGGTATATATATATATATATATATATATATATATATATATATATATATATGTATCTTCTTAAACATTTTACATTAAATCTCCCAGTGTCATTACCTCCACCCCAGTACTTTATCAAATCGGCAGTAAAAATTCCTTTGTTTAATGAGAGGTGGTGTCTCACCTTTCACCAAGACTAATCGGTCCAATCATAGGCTCCGTTGGATTTTCCATACCGACACAATCCAGTCTCACACTTAAACCACCTCTTTACACTTCTTGTTCTCTTCACTGCCCGGTCATCTTGCCAGCCTGCAGTTTGTTCCTGCTCGTCTTATTCAATAAGAACCCCCCCCCACCGACTCCTCGCTTCTTGTAGTCTCCGACCCTTACATCCTCTGACCGTCTTCCATTGACGCCGCATGTTCTCCATACCGGTTTTCCAACCAGCTGACCGTCTGTCTGTCCGTTACTCCGACTAGACAGCAAGCAGCTAACGAGATGATAACTTACAAGAGCAAGAGTGAGAGAGAGAGACAAAATGTGTGTGTGTGAGAGAGAGAGAGAGAGAGAGAGAGAGAGAGAAAGAGAGATTACACTTATGGAAGCGTGTTAAACAAGGCAGTGGCAAAAATAGATGACCCCTTTGGCCAAATAAAGGTTAAAAATACCGCGTCGATGAAGCTGTCAGGGTAGAAGGTGAAAAGGACAAGTGAAAAATGGAATAGTCATTGGTTAAATGCTTTTACTTTAGCCAGAAGCCTGGAAAATAAGTGACCATTAAATATGTTGGGAAAACATTATGTTGGAGGAAGGTGGAAGATGGGGATCTGTTTTATGGTTTGTTTACTGATTACGATCCGACAGAACAATATTGGTCAATACTTTGAATGTCTCTTCATATAAGACAATGTTTAGCTTAACAGTCGTTCTGAGTAATTTTTGCCTCTGTGTGTATATGTAAGTGTGTGTATGTGTGTGTGTGTGGCGGGGTATTTATTCAAAATTAATTTCAAAACCTTTAATTTAGAGGTTTCAATTCTATTTTTTTATAGCACACGGCAGAACATATTTCGTGACTAATCGGCTCAGTCAGCTGAGGTTATAGTATACACTGATTGCATCTCTACAAAGGAGTAACACACCCGACCGATGAGTATCCTAGGTATGACACAAAACCATCTGATGATGAGGCTCCTGTAATACTGTACCTTTAAGAAATATGGAGTGCCCTTTCATTGTCATCACTCCCTGGTCCACACTGGCTCGTAATGATAGTACATGATAGGGTACTATCTATGGATCAAATAGAGATGCTTGCCATTTAAAGTGAGAGCAAGCAAATGACTTATACTAAATTGAATTGTGAGAAATAGAACTGGTTGATCATTTATTTGTGTATAAATAAATTATTGGTGTTAAATGGAATTGTTAGTGATACTTAACAATACTTGGAACCATTCAACTTTGTTGACATGCAAAAGTGAATTGGTAGAAATAGAAGTGTTTGATCATTTAACTGTGTGTAAACAAATGACTGATTGTTAATGGAATTGTTAGTGATCCTTAACAATACTTGGAACCATTCAACTTTGTTGACATGCAAAAGTGAATTGGTAGAAATAGAAGTGTTTGATCATTTAACTGTGTGTAAACAAATGACTGATTGTTAATGGAATTGTTAGTGATACATAACAATACTTGGAACCATTCAACTTTGTTGACATGCAAAAGTGAATTGGTAGAAATAGAAGTGTTTGATCATTTAACTGTGTGTAAACAAATGACTGATTGTTAATGGAATTGTTAGTGATCCTTAACAATACTTGGAACCATTCAACTTTGTTGACATGCAAAAGTGAATTGGTAGAAATAGAAGTGTTTGATCATTTAACTGTGTGTAAACAAATGACTGATTGTTAATGGAATTGTTAGTGATACTTAACAATACTTGGAACCATTCAACTTTGTTGACATGCAAAAGTGAATTGGTAGAAATAGAAGTGTTTGATCATTTAACTGTGTGTAAACAAATGACTGATTGTTAATGGAATTGTTAGTGATACATAACAATACTTGGAACCATTCAACTTTGTTGACATGCAAAAGTGAATTGGTAGAAATAGAAGTGTTTGATCATTTAACTGTGTGTAAACAAATGACTGATTGTTAATGGAATTGTTAGTGATACATAACAATACTTGGAACCATTCAACTTTGTTGACATGCAAAAGTGAATTGGTAGAAATAGAAGTGTTTGATCATTTAACTGTGTGTAAACAAATGACTGATTGTTAATGGAATTGTTAGTGATACATAACAATACTTGGAACCATTCAACTTTGTTGACATGCAAAAGTGAATTGGTAGAAATAGAAGTGTTTGATCATTTAACTGTGTGTAAACAAATGACTGATTGTTAATGGAATTGTTAGTGATACATAACAATACTTGGAACCATTCAACTTTGTTGACATGCAAAAGTGAATTGGTAGAAATAGAAGTGTTTGATCATTTAACTGTGTGTAAACAAATGACTGATTGTTAATGGAATTGTTAGTGATACATAACAATACTTGGAACCATTCAACTTTGTCACCTACTGTGAATGTTCTGACGACTGACCTTTTTGTTATTGGTATCACAGCCAGGCACAAGTTTCACTCGTTATGGGAGGTCGTCACTAACTCCTAAGAATGCACAGTTGACATAATGGTTTCTATTTACCCAAACCCTCCGCACGAGCAGAATTCGACTCGATGACAATTTTGAAGTGGAGTTTAACAGGGGCGTATTCAGAGTTTTCCTTCTCTCAGACTGGTTGACATATGAAGATTAAATATCCCAGTCTGCCCAACTAATTATCAAAAGCTGTAAGTTTAATAACTGAATTCATGCTTTTCCCAAGGGTATTTGTGCTCGGTAAAATGCAAACTGTATCGTCCAGGTTTTGAACACGGTTCACCACTTCCTTTTCCAACAACGATAACCACTACAGCACAAGCGCCTCCTGTTGGTTTAATGGTTATTGCCGAAGAAAATGAGCCGAGTCCAAATCATTGACGATGCTGTTGGAGTTACAGATAATATTATAATACGGTTGGAAAAGGTAAGAATCTGACTATTATTCCCAAACACCGATAAAATAGGTGGATAGACTAGTTCCCTTATCTTGATAAGACAACTGTTCAGGGAGAATATGTGGCACAACACTGCACCATCTAAGAAAAAAAAACAGTGGGTGGTTCTGGCCAAGCCCTCCCCACTTTAAACAAATCTCCAAGCGGAGTGTCCTCGTGGTGTAATGATTAAAACGCTAGACAGCGGACTCATAGTAAGCGAGTTCGAACTCCAGTCGCGTAATTACGTTCCCCTTCAAACAAATACCCTTGGGAAAGATATGAAACCTCTTATCCTCCCAGATACGTGTTTAATAATACCATCACCGTTCTTCTTGAAGGGTGGATTTAGCATTAAATAACCTACGAAGTTTGATATGCAATTAAACAAAGAAACCAAACCAAATCTCAAGTGTAGTTCATTTGCCAAAGTTTCTGGGTAGTTAACAGTCGACCTCGATACTGAGACAAAGACATTTTTAACCTTTCTGATTGGGAATACAACACATGAAATGACTGTGGCGTTGGAAAAGGAAGTTCTTCCACGGGTGAAGAATTCTTCTGAACTTTCACTTCCAAACTACGAATTCCATGAAATACTTTTTCACTAGAAAGTCGTTTAAAGTATTTGGAAATAGTGAAAAAAATCTTCTCTGAATCAAAGGTAGACGTTTTTCTTCTCTTTTTTTTTAATGAACTCCACGATTGTTTTATGGGATCATGTTACGCCGAGAAATATCCTGTGATCACTGATGAATAACGACTATGATTTTGTATGAATAAACTATTTCGTCAAAATCATAGATGTAAATATCAACATTGGCATAATATATGACTAAACTCAAATACAAACACACGAATATATATATATATATATATATATAGAGAGAGAGAGAGAGAGAGACAGACAGACAGACAGACAGACAGACAGACAGAGAGACAAAGAAAGAGAAAGAGAGTGGCAGTTTATCTATATATGCGTTATTCATATATATATATATATATGTATATATATTTGTAAAAACAATGAAGCTAAATATATATATATATATATATATATATATATATATATGTACAGTGAAATTAAAAACCTAATAAGTCAATGGCAAATATATGCATAAATGGATATGTGCTTATATGCATGTATATAGGTATATGCGCAACAAAAGCATAAATGTTCGTTTAAGTATATGGCAGACACATACACACAAACACACACATTAACACTCATATATACATATATATATACATATATATATATATATATAAAGAAAACGAAACTACAAATAGGTATATATATATATATATATATATGTATATATATATATATATATATATATTTATATATATATATTTATATATACATATATTTATATATATATATATTCATATATATATTTTTATATATGTATAAATATATATATATATATTTATATATATATATATATATATATATATATATATATGTATATATATATATATATATATATATATATATATATATATATATAAAGACATCAAAACTATGAATATTTGTAAATGATATATGTGTGTTAGTGTTCGATTTATGATCTTTTGGTTTATTTATCTATTCATTTATTGATTGATTTTATCTTATTTTCTATTTGGCTTTTGGGGGTGGGGTGGGGTGGGGTTTCTTTACTTATATTTCAACTGTTTCTTTTATTATCTACTCGGTTTTCTCCGTCTGCTTTCATATCTCGTCTTTTTTTTTTCTATCTATTCCATCACATATTGATCATTTTACCTATATCTGTACCTCTGTTGCTTTCTAGTTCTCTTTACATTATGTTTTTGTTTTCTTTTGTTTTTTTTTGGGTTTTTTTCTGTATTTGTTTGGTTTTGTTTTTGCAGGGTTTTTTTTTTTGTTTTTTTGTTTTTTTTGAGTGTGTGGTGTCTACCTTTTGACTTTCAGACACAAAAAAAAAACCCTTCAGTCTCGTCTTGCATTTTTTTTTTTTGTGATTTGTTTTATTTATTTATTCATTTATTTATTTATTTATCTATATGTTTGTTTGCTTCTAAGCTTTTCTAAGACGGACAGCAAAGGCCCACGCTACTTACAGTCCCTGCTGTTACTCAGTGGTCACCCATGTCAGACATAAACGGGCTCATCACTGCATAACATCGTTGATATGACAGAATCTAGTGCATTCAATGTCACTTAACTGTATACCTTTTCCTTTCTTGGTAGCTATTTTTACCCCCTCCCATCACCACTTCTTCAAAGTCATTTACTGTTCTCTCTCTGTCTCTTCTCATCGTTTAACTGATTTTTCTCTTTTCCATATTCCATAACAGAAGAAGCAATTTATTCGTATCTGAGGTTGTTATGGCAATGTAATTAGGAACAACATTCAAATAAAATTGTATATTTTTGGTCGAAATGATATTTTAGATTATGATTATGACCATTATTAAAGCAATCAATTTAACAGATACTTTAGATGTGCTACGGTGAAGATAATACTGATATTTTTACTTTTCCCTGGTATTTCCTGGCTAAAATTAGAAAAAAAGATTCACCATCATTATCTGGTGATGTCTATAGAAGACGAAATGTTACATTAAATAAATACTTAACCAACTTTTGTTTTCATTTTATTGTTTCTTCCTTATATGTATTCAAACATAAAGTTTACCGACAGAGAAAATGTGATTTAAAAGTTTCGGTGACACAATTTTTTGCATATGAATATTTGCATAAAATTAATGATATATATATATATATATATATATATATATATATATATATATATATGCATAAAATTAATTATATATATATATATATATATGCATAAAATTAATTATATATATATATATATATGCATAAAATTAATTATATATATATATATATATATATATATATATATATATCGGAAACTAATGTATATATATATACATATATATTTAAGTATGTGTGAACGTGTATGTATGCGTATGTTAGAGCGTGTACTTAAATGCATAAAGACAACGAAACTAAAAATATTTCTATATTATATATTTGTCCGAGCCCCTATCTATGGCTAACAATATGTAAGAATTGTAGTTTTTTTCCCGCTTAGAAGTGCATGTAACTATAGTAATGCCACAGTTAAAGAAGTATTGACTGGACTTCGTATATATATATATATATATAAATAAACTTGACGACCGTAGTCAAGAGCAACCCTAGGACTCCTCTTTCTTTTGCTACTACACAGAGGGGGTGGCAACTTCTTTCCATGGATTGGCCCACTTTATTCTTACCTTACGATGCTGAGAGTTAAGAGTGGAGGAATCAAGTACCATTTTTTAATCTTTGGTATGACTTAATCTGTATATATATATATATTGAATGACCATGACTAGAAAATCCAGCAAGCACTCCCATGCAACATACGGAACACTGGACAACCTCATGGGGTCAGTGCATAACATGATCTCCACAACTAGAGATCGAACCAGCAACCACAGACTGCAGAGCCGAAACTTTACTTCTGGGCCATAGGTCCATATCTCACAGAAGCAATCCTAAATTAACTAGTAATGGTAAATGCGCGACCACTTAACGTAACTTCAAGACACATCAGGTTAAGCGGTCGCGTTTTTAACATGACTAGTTAATTTGGCGATGTGTATTAAACACCCAAACAAAACAAAAAAAAATTAAAAAATATCACTAACTTTGGCGCTCCCCTTCCGGGGGATTGGGCACTCTGGTGAAGAAATTAAAAGGCCGTCAATCGCGTAATGCAAAAGTTATTCTAACGAATCATGCACTCCGGTATCCGATAGCGTAAAAATGTAAACAAACGAAAGTTAATACAAAATCGGTTGAATTCCCGAACTGACGTACGTCATCGAAATGGCTGAGCGGTAAGTTATCAGTCTAACGTAAAGTTAGGCGGGGTTCGATCACAGCTTGAAGCGTCCAACGTGTCTAGCCAAACTGAAGATTTGTAATACAACGAAACAGTCTGTCTGTGGGTGACAGTATATATATATATATATACGCTCCCCGCACTTGATTGGGGAATTTACTGGCTACCACGTACGCTGAAATGCAATAGCTCTACTCATAAAGTGAGCACTCCAGTAGCCGATAACTTATATGTAAAAAGATATATTTACAGGGTGGAACGATAAAATTTTCGTCCAAAAGAAAATAACACATTAAACTTTTATTGAAAAAATCAATTCAGGTAACTTTATTATGTAATACAGCTGACATCTATTCAACGTAGCCGCCTTCAGCCTCAATCACCGCCTCGATACGGATCTGGAACTGGGAGCGTGCCTTTTCCACAATCGCCAGCGGGAGCTCGGCGAATACTCGGCGGATGGTGATCAGGCTGGCTTTGGTATTGTGGGAGGTCATGTTGGTGATGTTCTCGATGTATGACCAAACGAAGTAGTCCAGCAGGTTCAGGTCGGGGGAGGAGGGGGCTTGTGAGAGAAGGGTACAAAGTCGTAGCACTCCTTCTGAAGCCAAGCCTGGGTCTCTTTGGACTTGTGGGCCGGCACCGAGTCCTGCTGCTACACCAAGGGTCTGCCACCGGTCACCTGATTGCACCAGGGGATCACCACACTCTTCAGCACATCCAAGTACACTTTTGTGTTGACTTTCAAGCCGACTTCGAAGATGTGAGGTGGCATGATATGGCCCTCACTTGAAACCACACCAAAAAACCATAACCGTAGCCGGAAACTTTGTTTTCATCACGCTGGGCACGCTGAACCGTCCGGATTTGCATTTTGAGGGTGCTGGCAATGGTCCTGTTGTCATAACTTGGATCGGTAGAGAGCATGACTTGTACAGTGGCCTATCACCGATCTCGCACGTTGAACATTGTGTCACTTTCAGACATGATAGAAGGCTCCTATCGCTCTTGGGATTTGTACACAACTTGCCAACTAGTAGATGGTCTGCAGCAAAAAAAGAAAACCGGTTTTCATTAAACGGAAATTTTCTAGGGCGACAATTTTATCGTTCCACCCTGTATAAAAAAATTTCTGCACATACGTTGAAAATTACGATGGTTCTAATGTAAGATATCTGACTGGCGTAAAATCAGCCGGGTATCGATCTCAGGTTGATACCTTTCGCAGGTCTTGACACACTGAAGGGTAATGATACAAGGAAAAAGTCTATCTGTGGATGACAATATATATTGTCATCGTTAGACTATTTCGTTGAATCACAACTCATCAGTGTGGCTATATATATATATATATTGGAGGCGTCCGTGATGATATGGATTCAAGTCTTACGAAATGGACACGGCGAAAAGAGTTCAAATCCTGGATGAGACTTTGCATTTCGTATAGTGCTGATACTTTTGGTAAATGTATTAATCCAATTCTTCTCCCTACAATAAGTTATCATTAATGCCATTTTTTGTTCACCTTTGCATATACTTGTTCCTGCTAATGTAACATTTCTTACGACTAATTAAAAAGATCAGCATTACATGTACATTTTAGCGTATAAACATGCTTAACCACTTCACAATGATATACATATACAAACCTCTTTTCCACGCAAAATATATAAAATCTAATGGGCTCTTTAACTTCGGTATGCTAAACGGTCTAGTAGAAGGAAAACTCTGAATTCTGCAAAAAATTCGGCTCGTCTAGATGAAATATATATATATATATATATATATAGTGTTTCCAGGAAAATATGCTGGGACAAGCAAAATAACATTGTTACGACGTTAGATAAAAAAATATTTTTTGTCATGCGATTGTTGGATGAATGATTGCGAGCGGACGTCTATTGTGTCCCTTCCTGCTTAACACGGCTTCACAGCTGTCCATGTAAGATTTTATAGTCTATACAATGTTCACAGTGCATTAAGCTGAAATCTTGATGGCATTTTGATACCCAGTGCGAATCATCATGATACAAGTAACTCATTTCAATATCGAAATGGCTTCCATTCCTCCGCATCCGATAACTTTTTTTCGGCTCCTACTTTAATCTCTGTACTCTCCATCTTGGTTCTGCAAAACATCAAGCAGTTCCTGAAAAAAAAGGAGACACAAAAAGTCTTCAGATTTAACCCGGATATCCTCTATGATTAAATTTTTAATGCTAAAAGCGTTTTCAATCCGTAAATTCCTTCCAGTGAACGAAAATTCATATCACGGTGTATTTAAAAAAATATATTACAAGACGTTAACTAGGAAGGCAAAGGTATCTAGCCACCCACTCGCAGAGTGGGGATATGACCCAATCTTGGTTCAATATGGGTTGCCCTTTTAACATACCTACAGATACAACATACTCCATAAGTGATAATATATCCTTCGACTGGCTCTGTTAAATCTTAGACGTGTTGAATAATAGCTTATCTAAGGATCGACAACGTGAAAGTCGTACGTTTTTATCTTGCTTTATTAATATCATCCTATTCCATACTAGTAAAAAAAACAATATCTATTTCTATACAAAAAAAGATGTTAGATTTTGTGCACAGAGAGAGAGAGAGAGACAGACAGACAGACAGACAGAGACAGAGTGAGAGGTGGAGAAATACTACCCGAAGCTTTAAAATTTGAATCTGTACTTTTGCATATCTTAACTAATCAGCAGGTTCATTTGAAACTGACGTTAATATTTTATTTACCTTGCAAAATCTGAATGATCAAAATTTGAAAGGACGAAATTTGTAGGATCAAAACCTAAAATTATATAAGAAATCTTTTCTTTCGTGTCCATTTCGTAAGACTTTTTCTTTACACGTTTTTTAACAATTACACTCATAGGTGTGTTGATAATTTTTTAAAATCTAATTTGAAACCAATGTAAATCTTATAAATAAAGCAATAAAATGGACTCGTCTTTCTTATGCATTAAAAAATGTTCTCATTTAGCTAATTTCGTAATTACTTTTAAGTGAATTTTACGTATATTTCAACATTCAATTTCTTCAGAGTATATTTAATTTCAACATCGCTTTATAATTTTAGCAAACGAAAATATGCCATTTTTTGTTCACCTTTGCATATACTTGTTCCTGCTAATGTAACATTTCTTACGACTAATTAAAAAGATCAGCATTACATGTACATTTTAGCGTATAAACATGCTTAACCACTTCACAATGATATACATATACAAACCTCTTTTCCACGCAAAATATATAAAATCTAGTATTGAAACAACGCAAACTGCTATTAATTTTCTTCTAGTTGAAATTATATAGCGGCGTCTTTACTCTCAAACCAATAGTATCTATCCGTAGACGAAAATAAATTTTAGATTTTGTTTTTCAACAAATTTCTCTCTCTCTCTCTCTCTCTCTCTCTTTTTTTCTTTCTTTCTTTCTTTCTTTCTCTCTCTGTCTGTCTCTGTCTCTGTCTCTCTCTCTATATATATATATCTATATATATATACATTTTATATAAGAATGGAAATAAAAATTTCACTTTTTTGTTGTCATTGAAAATTTATTTGAGGTCGTGATTTTCTCCTCAGATTATGTAAAAATATCTATCTATCTATCTATCTATCTATCTATCTTTATCTCTCTCTCTCTCTATATATATATATATATATATATATATACACACACACACACACACACACACACACACACACACACATATATATATATATGGACAGGTCACTGAGACACTCGGCCCGTATTTAACTGACTTCCAACGGAGCCAGAATGCGTCACAAAGCCATTTTATAGAGGGGACTGCAAACAAATTGAGACCGATGCACGGCAGGCCCAAAATCACTTGACCTCAGCAGCATTCCCCTAATACGGCGCTTCAGACTAAGTATTCAATAACCACCGAACCACTTGACACGAATACCAGGTGGCCTGCGCGGGGGCAATTCGGTACACAGCTTAATCATAATTTTTCCACGTTGTGGAATCCAAACGGATTCGCTCTAATTCGTGTTATGTTGCAAGACCAAAGTTAATTGTCCCTCGTTTACTGGCAAATTGAGGCTGTTAAAGGAAATAAACTAATCAAACGATGCTTGCATTCATCGGTGGAATGGGGTGGTGGGGAGACAAATTGCTTATGACAAGAGGGCGTTCCCTCAATTTAAAACCAACCGGATCCCCTATCAATCATCAAAGATACCCCAGACCAATAAAAATGTCACCTGCACATATCGGTTGAAATCGTCTCATCAGAAATATCATATATCCAGATGCTATTATGAGCCAAATAGAAAATTACATTTGTGTATATATATATATATATATATAAGTGTGTGTGTGCGTGTGTGTGTGTATCTGTCTGTCTGTGTGTTATACATATATTCATCTGCATCATCATCTAGAAACGCTCTCTCTCTCTCTCTCTCTCTCTCTCATGATCCATTTCTATCAGCCATTGCATTTGCTAGGTCTTCGAGACGACACTCAGTGTCTGCACAGAGCTAATGAACATAAGTTCTTGCTATTTGGCTGACACTGCAGTGTTCAATTTAAGGGTTTATTTGTGTCTGCCTCCCACCAGGCAGGAATTGACACAAGGTCGGGTTAAAGTGGGGATTACAGGAGGGAACAAGCCAAGGCTCGACCATTGCTTAGAAATGCTGGTCATCGGTCCACTTAGTGCAATGTGGGCCAGATGGGTCCAGGCACGGAAGCCTGATTATAGCTTAAACTAGACAACAAAGTCTCTTGCTATATTGCTGGTCGATGGGCGTTGCGCGCCCACCCAGCCAAACGGCCGAGCGGCGTTCACGAGGGTTTATAAGTAGGGGTCCTTAGGAGAATGTCTTTTATTGGACAATTGGCATGGTAGTATAGATTTAGACATATGTACGTGTATATGGAAATCACGGTGGTCTTATGAAAAATACACTGTGTATCTGTGTGTGCCTTTATCAACCCCTTCGTATAAGTTGTATGTGACACAAGGTCAATTTTTAAGCGGCGTTTAATAGGTTTGAATTCAGAGTTTTCTTTCTTTTAGAGCTGTTGCCATAATAAGGTTACAGAGCTCAGTTTGCTCTACTATTTACCCATATCTGGAGAGAGAAGAATTGGAGTCAGAGTATTTATGCTATGTGAAATGCAAACAAACTCGGCCAAAATTAGAACTCGGAACGCCGTGTTCAATTCTACAACGATATACATTGTACCACGAGCGTCTCCAATTGGCTTATTGGTTATCAAATATTCGTATACGATGCAAATAATTTACAAACAGTTTATGGTTTCAAGTAGTAATGATATAGTTGTTAGATAATTAGCGAAATCTATTGCTGACTTGACGTGTAGGTTAGTTTGAAAATATTCTTTGCGTTAAACTTGGGTCACCCTGTTGGGTTGATGGATAACGATCTGGGAGTCATTTGAGACCACATCTCTACTGGACGAAAAGTCACGGGATTAGACATCACAGAGAAGCGAGACATAAGATATCGTTAGTTCGTGAGAAGCGTTTAACTGAAGCAGTTCATATCTGCTATAGTATTTCTCTGTAAAATCGCGACGGACGATCTAAAATTGTTGGTGTCGATAAAACAGGAAAAAAAATGAATAAAAATAAGTGCACATACAAATGGTGTCGTATTGTTTGTCATCCTTGTAATAAAGAACTTAAAGTTTTGCGGTTGCAGCAGCAAACAAGCAAAATGGCGAAAGAAAAAAAAAGAAGAAAAGAAACAGAAATATACAGAGGACATGATGAAAGAATGAGTAAGGCCCTTGGCGAAAGACGATTGATAGAAGAGATAAGAAATTCTGGAACGTATAACTTAAAACGTAACGGGGTTATGGCCCGTGTGAAGGGCAAAAAATATGATTTTCAATATTTATTTGTATTTAATAATAGTTATTTGTTTGAACAGTTACATGATTTCATATAACTATAAATAATCCTGTGGTGAGAGTGTCTTCGTGGTGTAATGGTTAAAGCCTTGGACTACGGAAGCGTAGTAAGTGAGTTCAAACTGCAGTCGTTCTATGAAGGAAACTTTCGACAGATACCCTTGGGAATGGCATGAACCCTTTCATCCTCCTAGCAATGGATTAAATTGTACCATTACTGTTTTTCTAGAAGGATGGATTTGGCATTAAATAACCTACGAAGGTTGATATGCCATTAAACGAGACAAACAAACAAAAATAATCCTTAGTAACTATTCTTGATACAAATTATATACAGTCAAGTAATCCTATCAAATATAAATAATTCTAAAAAAATCTATTTGACTTATTGATGGGACTGTAAGAGGCTCAACCATTCCAGGTTCGTGGGCACCAAGGAATAATGACAATGATGCGAGTATGCCACTCTCCCTAAATATCCAGAAGTGGAGCCTCACCACCGGTAGCAGTTTCGTCTCCTTTCCAGAAAGCAACTTTTTTGTATGAGGGGGTGGCTTACCTGACTGCAAAGGCTATAGATTTCTAAGCCTCATTGAAAAGGCTTGGTAATACGGAAGAACAAATATGATATATATATATATATATATAATGCACGTGTGTGTGTGTGTGTGTGTGTGTGTGTGTGTGCTAACTTGTTTACTTGGAAGTTTTGGGAAATAATACTTAGAGAATGCTGATATTTATTTCATCGTCTTTCGTGTTGTTTGTTTACATAATAAACAGGAAACGCTACGTAGAAAAATATATAAACATACTTATATATATATATATATATATATATATATATATATATATATATATATATATATGTTAGTATGTATGGATGTATTTGTTTGCTTATATGAATCTCATCTTAAATAAATAGAAACAAAGAATAAATCACGCGATGTTTTCTTTTTTCGCATTGACTTAGATCACGTGGTCTAGCTGTCGTACTGACATAAACTTAGGATTTGCTTACAATATTTCTCATTTTATGGGAATAAACGTGCCTAATAAAAATGTTGGAGGAAGAAAAAAATATATGGCCTTTTATGCAAATATGAATAGTGAACGAAACAAAATATTTTCCCGCATAATTGCAAGTTTGATTTACATCTATCTATCTATCTAGCTATCTCTCTCTCTCTCTCTATATATATATATATATATATATATATATATATATATATATATACTCGAGCATAAAGGCATGTTCCCACACACATAAACACACGCACACACATCTGCGCGTGTGTGTTTGTGTGTATATACAGGATTAAGAAAAACAACGAAACCGGTCACATAGGATTACAAATTTATTTCAATCATGTCCTGATGGAATTACTCCCAACTCCGGTTTAACTGGACCAAATATATATATATATATATATATGTGTGTGTGTGTGTGTGTGTGTATACATACAGATAGATAGATAGATAGATAGATGGATTGGGAGCACATTTCTCTCTGAGTGTGTGTTTCTATATTTTCGGTCGGTTTATCTTTGTATAGTGCTTTTATAAGGATTCAGATATATTTGAACATTTTTATTCGAATTATATTTAGAATACACAGGTTCTATGCACATATGCATATTTGTGAATGTCTCTATGTAGTGTATGTATGTATATATTGTGTGTATGTGTGTATGTGCACGTGTTGATATATTTGTGCATACGTGTGTGAGTGTATATGTGTATAAGAATGTGTGTGTGTGTATGTGTGTGTACTGATATGTTTGGGTGTATATGTGGGTGAGTATGTGCGGGTATGAATGAGTGTGTCTTTGTGTGTGCTGTTTTGATGTGTTTGGGTATATGTGTGTGTGTGTCTGAGAGTATGAGAGTATGTGCGCATGTGTGTCTTGTTTATGCTATAATTTTTTATATAACTATTTCCTTACTAGTGCACACACTCACACAGACTGTCTGTCTGTCTGTCTGTCTGTCTGTCTCCCCCCCTACAACACGCTCGCAAACAATCACTCACGCATGTGCGTATACACTCATACTCAACTTTTATTTATCTTGAAAGAATTTCTGGAATCATCATCATCATCATCATCATGTCGTGCCGCCAGCACAGATATCCCTGGCCCTCTCTCGCCACTTCTCCCAATCACTCATCGCCTCCGGCAGGTCTTCAGGTTTACATCCTGTGTCCTCACATAGTTGCTGTATGTAAGTTCGAGCTGGTCGTCCTGCTTTTGCACGGCCATATGTGGCGGTCCATAAGAGTACATAACTTATGAGCCCGTCCTTGCTTCTCCAGCAGTGTCCTGCGTGTCTGGTTCGTCTAACTTGTATAGTTTTCGTGATGGGGGACAAGTGTCCGTATAGTTGGTGTCTCGTGGGGTGTTGTCGCCAGGACTTGTTCAATACTGCTCTCAACGTTCTTGTGTAGTTTCCGTCTAGTTTCTTCTCCAGCCGTTTAGTTAGCGTCCATGTAGTGTATCCATATAGCAGTATCGATACAACCGCTGCCTGGAAGAAACTGCGTTTCCTTTTATCTTATTTCCATATGGTCGAGAGCCTATCGATAGCCGTCCATGCCTTCGTCAGTCGTGTGTCGATGTCGTTTTCGGTTGATGAGACGCTACTTCCTAGGTAGGTGAATTTGTCAACTAGTTTCAGAGAGGCTCCGTCTAGTGTGGCAATGTTGCCCGTTTGGTTGTAACACATATATTCAGTTTTGTGTACATTGACATGGAGGCCAATGCCAGCTGCGGCTCGTTCCAGACTATGCAGTTGTGTCTCTGCTTGATTAGGCGTATTCGCCAGTAACGCCAAGTCATCAGCGTAGTCGGCGTCCGTGATTGTTTTTGCGGGGTATCTTTTGCTTCTTCTCTTAGTCAGCTCGAAGCCATTTTCTCTGATTTTGTCGATCCTATGTTAAAATTAAGATGAAATCTTTGAGCTATTACATAGATAGATAGATAGATAGATAGATAGATAGATAGATAGAAATTAGTATCGTGTAGACAGGGTCAGTAGCGCTTGGCGAAAGTTTCTTGCCCATGAGATAATCAGGACAAAAGGTCCACATGTGGTATGTGTCTTTTTATATACATTTGTGTGGGGCATGATGGGAGGGGTGATATATACGAATTGTGTTCAAAAATATCGGTTCAGACGCTCTGTTCAGTTACATCATTCAACTCTGTCTAAACGAATGAGTGATATTTATATGGACCCCCACACATGGCCGTGCAAAAACAGGACGACCAGCACGAACATACATTCAGCAGCTATGTGAGGATACGGAATGTTGTCCTGAAGACCTGCCTAGGGCGATGAACAATAGGGAGGAGTGGCGAGAGAGGGTCAGGGATATCCGTGATGATGATGATGATGAAGAAATAGTAATACTTGAAAACATTTATATGTGTGCAAACGAATGATTAATTGTGAATCAAATTATTCGTATTTGATAGAGATATATAAAACAATTTAACTGTGAGAAAAAAAAAGAGCATAGTCACGTTTAAAAAAGTCCTTTAGAACTCATATTTAATATATATGTATAAAAAGGATTTTGTATTAAATAACCTACAATGGTTGATATGCCGTAAAACCAAACCAAATATATCTATTTATCCATTATTCTTCGGCAATATCAATAGTTTGTGCACAGCTGTATAATTTGAAGGAATAATGATAACCCATAATGATTGTATACGTATATTTGACCCTTAGTTGCAACCCTAACTTGAACTACCCTGGATTAGATTCGACTTCTGCGTAATATTAATGAAGTTGTACTCGACATTCCTTAAATCTTCGAAACTTGAGACTCACCATGACACATTTTAGTGTTAGACACAGGACACTCGTTGTGAGAAGGTCTTACACCCCTGTAAAGGTGCCATCAATAGAACAGGGAGCATAGGGGATCCTTTCTGAAAAAAAATCTTTTTGGAATGGTGCCTATGCAAAATAATGGCATTTTCTTCAGGAATAACCGTCAAAGAATCCACCCCCAAAATTCTATATAGAATTATCAACTGCACAGTCAGGGATTGAAAAGTTTCGGTTTTTTGGCCGTTACCTCACAGTTCCAGGTGAATTCTAACTTGGAGTGTTAGTGCCTGTTAAAGTCTCTTTTATGGGTTCAATATTTTTGTCTGGAAATTTTTCGTATTTGATAGGAATACTTGAAACCATACTGCTAGGTTATTAGGGCTTAGAATGCGCTCAGTATATCTCTGGCAGAGGGGTAAGATCACCCCCATAAAAAGTGTGGTCTTGTGTATGAGTCTAAACTGCATCTGGTGGTGACACTCCTGATCTGGTTCATTAGGTGCCCCTTTGATATGGCCTTGTGCCACATCTAAGCAAAAAGCTTAGTAAATTACGACACTCCTGATCTGGTGATCTTAGAAGTGTGGAGTATTCCTTCATTGCCAGTGTCTTACTTTTGGATCAAATAGATCTGTTTTAAAATTATTTGCATGCTATTGGACCATGCGCAAAAGAAAACCCTGAAAATGAAACACCATTCTCTTTGCATAAAATAACCAAAGACTGTTTACATGCCGTTAAATAAAGAATTCACTCATGCAGTCAGTCACTAATCTGCATGAAAAAATATCTTCAAGAAAGAATTACAAAAAATATAAATACGAACGTACAATGAATACGATTCTCTAACCTCTTGGAATACAATAATTCTTGACAGATTGAATTAATCCATCAGTTAGTCAATCAATTAGTTCATGAAGTTATATAACTTTGTGTATCATATTAGTCTTAAAAGTTACTTCAAGTTATAATTGTTTACAAAGAACTTATATTATTTGTTGCTTGAAAATTATGTACAAAGTCATAGAATTATAAACAAATACTTAAAATGAAATAACTGAATGTAGACAAATTATTATAATTAACAAAGACGAATAGTTACTTGAAGCCACAAAATTAGGCATAAGTTATTAGTTCTAACAAGTTATAATTATTAACTAGGAATAGGTACTTGATGCAATATATAAAAAAGTAAAGTTAGCGACCTTAGTCGAGGGTGGCCAAAAGACACCCTTTTTAATAGCTACCACACCACAAGCTAGGCATATCACAGTCCAGTGTGGACGGCCTTTATCATGACCTTGGCATAGGGATCCGATAAAGACGAATCGGTCCTCGCATTATCAAAATATTGCAAAACTTTCGACTCATCTGTAGAAGATAGATAGATAGATAGATAGATAGATAGATAGAATTCCATAGATGAAAGAATAAAGAAATAAAATAGTTTTGTATTCAGTCTTCGTAAAGATTTACAATGGTATTTTAGGAGTGAAGTCAATTTTTACGCAATAGAAAAAAAAAACACAAAAAGCTCTAAAATGTACGTTGGTACTTGATAGTTGTTTCTTGCTCTTTTTCACTCTGTCATATTCGGGGTGTAATGGTTAAAGCTGCGGTGTCTTCGTGTTGTAAGGGCTGATGAATCGTAGTAGGTGAGTTCGAACTCCAGTCACGCTATTGCGTTCACTTTCGGACAAGTAACCTTGGGAAAGGCATGAACCCTCTTATCTTCCCTGGTATGGGTTAAATAGCATCACTGCTATTCTTGTAGAAGTGTGATTTTGGCATTAAGCAACCGACAAAAGTTGATATGACATTTCACAACCAAACAGAATCTATTATATTCTCTCTCGACACCAAAACACATGCACACGATGGTATTTTAAAAGGTATGGAAACTGAATATTTAATTATTTCAAATCGTTTTGTTACGAGACGATCCCCTTCAAATCAACTTTAAACAAAACGAGATTCTTTCTATAAAGCTGTTTCCCGCTAATAAATTCCTTCAAAAAATACCTTTCCGTTTCCCCACTTTTTATAACTTGATTTGGCATTAATTGATCGAGGAGGTTGATATGCCGTTAAAAAGCAACAAACAAACAAACAAACTTTTAAATCTTGAAACTAAAATGAAGACATGGGTCACAGCTGGGTTAATTTAAATCATACAGTCATGATGTCTAGACGTCTCGAATGCTTTTTGACAACCCAGATCCAATTAAAAAAAGCTATCATCGATAATTCTTGAAATAAAATGACTTTGGCTAATGACAAATATATGAAGGTGCAACACTCACCATATTTATACAAAGGGAATTTTTTGCTTCTGTTTCTGAAATCCAGCTCAATGGTAAGCTTCCGGAGCGAGGATGACATTAATCGAAATCCAACTGTGTAGTCTCACACTGAATAAAAAGAAGGGGTTAAAAGGTACTCCGACCAGAGTAAAACTCATTGGAATAAGTGCACTGAATACTCAGAAGTCAACAAAGTTAAATCCTTCCAAATATTCTTGTATATCACAAACAATTCAATCAAGCATCAGTTATTTGTTTACACAGAGATAAACGGTCAAACAGTTCTTTTTCAAGCTATTCAATGTAGCATACGTCATTTGTTTGCCCACAGTTTAAATTTCAAAATCCACAGTTTAACAGTTCAATTTGACCTATCGATAGGACCCTATCAGGTGCTACCACTACGGGCCAGAGTAGACCTAGGTGTGATGGCAATGATAGGGTACTCGCAGTCTTCAAAGCGCCAGCTTTATTGCAGCCTAACCATTAGATTTTTTAGAGTCATATACAGGACACTCTTGGGAGGGGTTCTTTTTTACTCCTCTTCAGAGATGCATTCTATGTATTCTACAGCCCCAGCTGTCTGGACAATGATGAATAGAATTACTACTGTTAAATAGCAATACTCAAAACCAGTTAACCGTGTCAAACGTATGATAAATATTAAATGGGATTATTAGTTAGACAGCAGTACTAGAAACCATTATCGACATGCAAACAAAGGATTAATGCTAAATGGAATTGTTAAGATAAAATTGCAATATGTGAAACCATTTCTTGTGTTCAAACAAACGAATAACATTCAATAAAATCTTTACCGTTAGATGACAATACTTGAAACCATTTAACTGAGAGGAAACAAATGATTGATATTACTTAGAATTATTTTACTTGACAGGAATACTTCAAATTGTTTAACCGTACAAACAAATGAGCTCTGACAACTCGATTAAAAGTTACTTACGTAGTATTCGCGCTGCATAAATACGTACATATATCCACTACCAAGAAAAAGTTTTGAACCGCACTGGTTTTTGCATATATATATATATATATATATATATATATATATATGGGCGTACATGTGTGTGTGTGTGTGTGTGTGTGTGTGTGTGTGTGTGTGTTCATATATATATACATATATATATATATATATATATATATATATATATATATATATATATTCTATACCGAACAAATGTTTTGGACGATATTGATTTTTTTCTTTTAAGTTAAAAAGTGAATTAAGTTTCATGTCTTTAAATATTTTTTTATATGTTTCCATGACATTATGCATTGATTTAAATCAAAATGAATGTCAAATAAATATAATTTTAATTCGAGAAAATTGACATTTTCTTTTCATCAAATAATCAACTAAATGCAGAGAAAATTTTCAGGGTCCATTCTAGTAACTGGGGAAAATATTAAACAGATCACGTGGAATTTTACGATCAATTACAAAAATTAGCCGTTATTGTGAGTTCAAGGAAACAATTCAGGCTCACCCCAAACTATAAGGTATCTATTTATCTATCTGTGTGTGTGTGTGTGTGTGTGTGTGTGTGTGTGTGTGTGTGTGTGTGTGTGTGTGTGTGTGTGTTTTTAAAAGGAATCGGTCCACAAATGAATTTGAATGTGATACTGATTTTTTTTCAAATAATTAGGCTCCCCATATTTTAAAAACTTTTTGTTCCACCTCAGATGAATAATATCCAGGGTCACCTCTGGTTCTAGCTTTTACTGTGAAGAATATTTTACTGGTTATCATATATATATATATATATATATATATATATATATATATATATATATATATAAGGTTTGAGTTTGGCATTAAATAACCCCAAAATGTTGATATGCCATAAATAACAACCAACCAACCAACCAAACAAACAAACAACCCTATGCTGTTTATTAATTGTTTTCCTCCAAAGAATGGAAGAAAAGTGTAACAATCGATGGAAAATAGTATGGATGGTTCGAATTACTAATTTGCTTCTTTTAGTCAATCAAAACTGGAAAACCTTAACAAAACTCACAATTTGTTATTTTGCTGGTAAAGTGACTCTAAAGCCGAGGAGTCTATATTTAGACAGACAAAAATGAAACAAAAAGCTGTTCAATGCAATGAGTATTGATTTAAATATCAATTACAGGCATACCTTAGGGGTAAAAGTTCTCACTTTTAAATCATTAAGTATGCATGGTGTATCTATATTTCGACAAAAATTAGGTTAGTAGTTTGCATACCTACATATATATATAAATATATATATATATATATATATATATATATACACATACACACGCACACATGTATATATATATATATATATAGATATAGAGTCTTTAACTATTTTGTTATCAATACAGATTCATACATACGTACGTACGTACGTACGTGTGTGTATGTGTGCGTCTTCAAAATCTGTGAAATAATAGAATAAATAAATGAGAAAAATATAACTGACAAAATTTTCTGCTTCCTTAACGATATTGTAAGAGTTTTTTTTAGATGAGCTGCTGAGATACTTTAGACTAATTGGTTTCTTTTCTTTAATAAAGATAATATTTTGGCAATGAAATTATTTAGAATATGGTCATTCCAGACCTATGACCAATCAAGTCAATCTGATCTTCCAAATGGTCTTATATATATATACTATAAAACTAAACCAAACAAAATGTATACATATATGATTTTGACATTAGGTCATCACAAAGAGAAACATTTTTTGTGGTAAGGAAGTTTTTAGAACGTTTTTAAAAGAGTTTTTGAAAGAGTTGACATGCTATAAATGGATTGATAAAAAAGAAGTGTGATATTACATATCCTTTCGCAAAATTTAAATAATTTTCTCATTTCCAAGTGTCTTCATCTGACATTTATATGATATCTACGATCTTAAACACTTGACATTGAGCCCTTAATTTGGGATCTGTGCATAAAATATTGGCGGAGTGTGTTTTGGTCTGACTGTTTAGAAGCTAAAGTGTCTGTCCATTTCTCGATCCCATTTCACGGGGTGTCTTGGGGACCGTTCAGATTGATGTTAAAGTCATTGAGGAAAGTGTTTGGAAACGCTATATCCATTTATCGGGTTGATAACGTTTAATGCATTTGTTCTTTTTTCTTTCTTTTTTTCGATTCACTCTTTACATTTCTGTTAATATCGTAACTGTCTGAACGGAAAAGTTGGTTTACAAGTATCAGCTTATTGTATTCCATAGATTTGAGTCTGTGTCTTTAGCTATTTTGTCTATAGTAAGATAACCATTCTGCCATTCCACAGTATTATTTTTAGCAGCGTTTGCAGTCCAGTCGATAAATTACATTTTTGCTTTTGCAAATATATAGGTTATAAACTAAAGAATAGACGTATGCCCGTTGGCTGAATATATATATATATATATATATATATATATATATATATATATATATATATATATATATATATATATCATTTATCTCCATGTTGGGTGTGAAGAGGTCCTGTTAATTTTTTTGGGGGAGTGTTGATTCATATCAATGCTCTTTACAGGATGGAAATAAATGTGTAATCCTAATGTAACGGAATTTTGTTTTTTCTTGAAAGTATATATATATATATATATATTAACACACACACACATACACTAACATATATATATATATATATATATATATATATATATATATATATATATAAGTGTGTGTGCATTTCAACCGATTCCTTTCGACCTTTGGTCTAGATATAATGAATTTAGTTTTTCATCTAACACCATGACAAACCCTCAAGGTTAGTTTTATGTCCTAAGGTTAGGGAATCTCATCCACATTTATATATTTGTGTCGATATTTCTTGACAGTGATTTTTTGCACATGGTCCTATCGTATATCACTAATTTCTAAACAGATCTATGTGACAAATACATGACTGGGCGTTGTCTGGGGAGTAATGGCAATGATGGAATATTCCATAGACTGTAACGTTACATTTCCATTTCAATCATACATCTTAGATGCATCAGGGAGGTCTTCAGGGATGCGCCGTCTTCATTGCCGATTTCGGGTTATTTCTGCATCATATCGGCTCCGACAGTAACCCCGGCATAACTCTGGAAGAGCCAAACCGCCTCCGTGATCGTAACGTGCTACGCTCGTGCCTCTACCAAAGCAAAGAAAAAATAATAAGGCCGGACTTCGGCCGTTCTTATAGACATCTGTCTTTCAGTAAACAGCCAATGAAAACAGGGTATTCCACACTCCTCTGCTATATATTACATAATTATAAATATGAATCTTCTGCTTCTTTTCTTAGTCAGTTCGAAGCCATTCTCTTTGATGATATCCCGCAACAACAATTACCGACGCCGACTACGCCGATGACATAGCGATACTGGCAAATACACCTGACCAAGCCGAAACACTTCTGCATAGCCTGGAACGAGCAGCAGCAAGCATAGGCCTCCATGTTAATGCACACAAAACGGAATATATGTGCTATAACCAAACAGGGGACATCTCCACTCTAGAAGGAACCCCTCTTAAACTAGTAGACAAATTCACGTACCTAGGAAGCAGCGTCGAATCAACCGAAAAGGACATCGAAACGAGGTTAACGAAAGCATGGACAGCTATCAATAGGCTATCGACTATATGGAAATCAGACCTAACCGATAAAATGAAACGCAGTTTCTTCCAGGCAGCGGTCACATCGATACTGCTATATGGATGCACAACATGGACGCTAACAAAACGGCTGGAGAAGAAACTAGATGGCAATTACACAAGAATGCTGCGTGCAATCCTCAACAAGTCCTGGCAGCAACACCCCACAAGACACCAACTGTACGGCCACCTGCCCCCTATCACGAAATCTATTCAAGTTAGGCGAACCAGACATGCAGGACATTGCTGGAGAAGCAGAGATGAACTCATAAGAGATGTACTCTTATGGATCCCCACACACGGCCGCGCAAAAGCAGGACGACCAGCACGAACGTACATTCAGCAGCTATGTGAGGATACAGGTTGTTGTCCTGAAGACCTACCTAGGGCGATGAACGATAGGGAGGAGTGGCGAGAGAGGGTCAGGGATATCCGTGCTGCCAGCACGATATGATGATGATGATAAATATGAATAGATGGTTTGTTTTCTTTTTTTAATAGCATATAAACCTTCTTAGGTTAAGTAATGCCAAAGTCTTCCTTCTAGAAGAACAGTAGTGGTACAATTTAACCCTTAGCAGGGTATTTATCCGAAAGTGAACGTAATAGCACGATTGGGGTTTAAAGACACTTACTACGATTCAGCAACCCAGTACTTTCACTATTACACCATGAGGATACCCCTTGAGTAAATGCTATGTTTCAATAAGTATAAAACGGACCCAGTTGTTTCAGATACGAAAAGTCTATTCGATGACTGTAACATTTCATAGCACGAGTCATGGAAACACGAGAGAAAGATAGACCGAAAGATATTAGTTCTTACATAGAAACGCAGTGAGGTTCATTGGTGGTAAATGAAACAAAATACCGACTTCGCTTTTTTCACCCGACCACGGCCTTAGATCTAAGAGGGCTGTTCGAAAAATGCCCGGGCTAACTCACTGACTCTCTCCGGCTAACTATTCTGACTAACTGATTCAACACCTAAATTCCCCTGCTTATATAATATATCAAATATTCTCCCCAGCTAATGATGATTTGAACACGTCCTTAACGTTTACGGTTACGTCATCCTATCTTAAAATCAACCGATGGAGTATTTATTTTTCAGCATCCTGTCTACTAACTCAAATTGAAAAAAAATCTTATTTTAACATCAGCAGGTCGTCGTATGTACACGGGTTCGACCTTTTCAATGTGACCTACAGTTAAATCCAAAGTTTTCCAGCCAACTTACAATTTATCAATTCAAATAACGTGATTAATAAATATAATTAATTACCAACCTTAATTATATCTCAACTCCCCAGATCTCAGAAACTGGAGCTTCAATCTGAGTTGCCGTTTGTTGCCATACACAGGAATTTTTGTGTTAACCTCTATCCATCTTCATGGGTTTCTAAATCATTGATATATAAAATCCTGGTCACCATTGTTGAAACCTTTCATGTTTTTGCTATATACTCTGAAATAAAATATTGGGGAAGTTCTTTTGGGTTATGACATCGTGGTAAGTGAGTTCGAACCCTACTTGCGTTAATTCGTTCACTTTCAGATTGAAATCCAAGGAAAAGATATCAATCCCATTCTTCCCTAGTTAAAGTATCACTAGTTAATAGTATCACTGCTGTTATTAAACAATGATGGCTTTCGAATTAAATAATCCATGCTGTTGATATGCCAGTAGACACAGAAACTAAATAAAATAAACGAAAATTAATCAAATTTATTGAAACTTTTTTCATCATAATGTTGTTCTTTCTCAACGCGTGCAGTCAATAGATCGAAGCCGTTCCATAAGATTCGTTTGCTTTTGATTTTTGCTAGGTATATTCTGTTGAATATGGTACCCAATGAGACATGAACTCTCTTGTGAAGGTTTGCTAGTCTAGCATCCTGAACATTACACCTCCCGAGGCGCTCAATATTCAACATTATCATATATACCAACTCCTCTGCTCGGGCAGGATATGACACAAGGTCAATTTTTAAGCGAAGTTTAACAGGTTTGAATTCAGAGTTTTCCTTCTCCTAGACTAGTTGCCTCACCAAGGCTGAAGAACCTAGTCTGCCCTACTAAATAATTGGATTTATACCTTTCCCAAGGGTATTAGTGCTATGTGAAATAAAATCAGTCTCGTCCAGGATTTGAACTCGTGTCGCCGTGTACATTTCCTACGACAATAACCATTACACCACGGGCAATATTCAACCTTATGTACTGAAAATTCATGGATGTTAATGATTATGATCCAAAATGTATGTATGTATGTGGATCGACATGCGTTTGCGAGTGTCGGGTATGGATTTATTTAATTTTTTAAATAGGAAAGAAAATGTTCAACCCTTTATAAGTGCCAAACTGACGCACAAAAAATTACTGTTAAATTTCTTACAAACAACTATTGATATCCAAGTCTTTGAGGAACGGCATATAAACTTCTGATTTCTCCTTTTGCTAGCGCCATTTTTTTTTTCTTTTGTCTTTGTTGCTGCGTTCCTTCAGATTTTCATTGAAAGCGAATAATGATACTCCTCGTGATTACAGCGATAAAAGTGTGTAACATTGATCCGGCTGTCACTGGAGAGGCCTAAGTGGATTAGCGAACGGTTTGAGCCTGGTTCAAATGTCACGTATCAAAATAAAACCAGCATTGATCCGACTTGAGATGTAACATCTGCTAAATCATATCGGTTTCTTAAATGAAATGCCTATATGCAATAACAATAATAACAATTTATATATATATATATATACACACACACATATATATATATGTGTGTGTGTGTGTGTGTGTGTGCTAGGCGAGCAATTATGATGAAACAAACACGAATATTACTTTCTGGGAAGTTTTCTCAACTAGGTCATCGTCAGAAGGGTTTTTCGCGTGAATAAATAATACATAATAATATAAGAGTAGACATACTGTAATTCGAACCATCTATCTATCTATCAATGTATCTATCAGTTTCAGTCTCCATATCTATCTATCTATCTATCTATCTATCAGTTTCAGTCTCCATATCTATCTATCTATCTATCAGTTTCAGTCTCCATATCTATCTATCTATCTATCTATCTATCTATCTATCTATCTATCAGTTTCAGTCTCCATATCTATCTATCTATCTATCTATTAGTTTCAGTCTCCATATCTATCTATCTATCAGTTTCAGTCTCCATATCTATCTATCTATCTATCTATCTATCAGTTTCAGTCTCCATATCTATCTATCTATCTATCTATCAGTTTCAGTCTCCATATCTATCTATCTATCAGTTTCAGTCTCCATATCTATCTATCTATCTATCTATCTATCAGTTTCAGTCTCCATATCTATCTATCTATCTATCTATCTATCAGTTTCAGTCTCCATATCTATCTATCTATCTATCTATCTATCAGTTTCAGTCTCCATATCTATCTATCTATCTATCTATCTATCAGTTTCAGTCTCCATATCTATCTATCTATCTATGTTCGTTTATCTAAGTCTGTTCAGGTTGATATACCATCAAACAAAGAAACCAAACCAAACCAAAATTAGTCTATCTATCAAAAGAGAAAGAGAGAGAGAGAGAGAGAGAGAGAGAGAGAGAGAGAGGCGGGGGGAGAGAGAAAGCTATATATTTCTATTCTTTCATCTATGAATTTACCTGTATATCTATGTATCTATCTGTCGGTCCTACTTGTTCCCTCAATGTTTGTCTTTGTATGTATGTATGAATAGGTCCGTTTGTGTATTTATTCCGCGGCCTAAATTTGTTCAATTCTATCTGCCAATATTGGCCCCCTCACTTGTTATAATGATTCGAAAACTACAGTGCTAGATATTTATTTATTAGATTGAGTTTCACAGAGTTCTCCAATTCTCTGTCAACGTGCCACACCAAAGCAGAGACTAGTGATAACCATCAATGTCTCACAATTTAGCTGGAAAACTATCAATATAGTCAGGTTGCTACATATCTGTTGATATAATTATACATCTATCTATCTATCTTTCTTAGTCTGTTCAGTAGCCCAGTTGAGTGGGGCTATAAGACAACTCCTTGCAACGAGTGTCCTGGATATGACACTAAACAATCTGATGGTGAGGTTTCAGTAATGCTGGAGCTTTGGTGAATGTGGAGTACCCTTTAATATCCACTGCTGCAAGGTCTATTCTGGCCCGGAGTAGTACCAGCTGATAGGGTCCTGTCTATGGGTCAAATAGAACTAAACTGTGTACTTATGCTGTTTTGACATTTAATTACTTGGTTACAAAAAAACTATACTTATATAACACTGAATTGTTTGAAATAGAACTGTTTATATCTATAAAATGGAGTTGGCATTAATGACCTAAAAGGGTTAATGTGCCACCAAACCAAACTTAAAATTAGTTTGCTCAGCTTTATATGCCATTAAACAAAGAAACCAAACCAAACCAAGCCATACCAAAATAAACTGCAGCCTGTTAACATCTATCTATCTATCTATCTATCTATCTATCTATCTATCTATCTATCTATCTCATATCTATTTGTTTCTCTCTCCGTCTATCTGTTGTGGACTAGCCTACTATACATTTCTCCATTCGTAGATAAAGTGGTTCATGAATACTTATCTATAACATTTGGTTAAAACAGTCAGTTGTTACGAATGATAGTAATATACAATGATACCAATACTATGGAGATAATCAGTCGGGCCATTTGGAGACCAACTGTGAACTGTCGAAGTACTGTGATACTACAACTAATTCAGATATTATAGTACACCGATACAATTTAGATTCCAGCATACAACCCTATCTCTCTATCAAAGTTTTTTTAGATTGAGATATCATTAAACAATGAAACCAAACCAAACGAAACCTCAGTCTATTCACATCTATCTATCTATCTCCCAGGGTTTGAGCACTCTAGCGAAAAAATTAACGGCTGCCACTCTCGTAATGCATAGCTCTTCATATTAATTGAGCACTCTGGTATCAGGTAAAACAAAATGTAAACGAGCTAAAACTACTTCTTAATACCTTATAATTCCTGACCTGATGTATGTCGACTGTTAGCTGAGTGGTATGATAAGATTAAAGTAAATTTGGGCGGGTTTCAATCCCACCTTGAAAGCGTCCTGCGTATCTAACCACACTGATAAGTCGTGATACAACGAAACAGTCGGTCTGAGGATGACACTATAAATATGTAGCTTATAAATATATATTTTTGGAAATAATTTTTCTCACTTAGTTTCAGCATTTGCTCGTCGTCGGAAGATCATTTTTTCTTGTAAAGAATGTTTTTTTAAAGAAAAAGTTTTATAAAACAGTTTTAAAAAGAAAATTCAAAAGAAACGAAGTAAAAATGAACTGGTAAACATGTATGAGTTATTGTAACACTAATATCTGTATAATTATCATTGATTGTCTATTTTTATCACATTTCTGTCTGATGATTGTCCACACCACATGAAACTTCAACTAACGGACTTCTAGTGTTTATCATTATGATATAGTTTAAGTTTTATATCTGCTCTGTTATATAAGCATGGATCACTTTTTATCCAAACTTTTCTTATTTGTATTTCTCTTTAAATATATATATATATATATATATATATATATATATATATATATATATATATATATATATATATAAGTGTGCGCGCGTGTGTATGTGGTCTCTCGTAAGAAATGGGCATAGTGACCCGAGTACAAATCCTACACAAAGCTATTGCATTTTTAAAAAAAGAGAAAAATCCCTTTGCAAAGATATGCATCTAACCATTCTACATCCAGTTCTAATGACAGACTGGGCTTTTTAACATTTGTCTGGCAACCCGTCGAATTAAGGAAAATACTAGATCAAAACATGAAAAGCTCTTCTTAAAAATTCACGTCTTTCGGAATACTGCTCATGTGAACGATTTGGCAGAATATATATATATATATACATACTTGTGTGTGTGTTTCTCTTTGTGTGTGTGTGTGTGCGCGCGCACGCGCGCGAGCGCGAGGGTATTCATCAATAAGTCGATGGAAAAGTTCTTCTCACCGACTTAAGACCATTTAACCAAATTTTTTAAGTGCCTTTTGCAATTTCTTCTTCTACTGTTTGTTTTTTTTTTTTGTTTATCTGATTGTTTTTTCTCTTTGCCTTTCTTTTTTGTGTTTATATTTTCTCCAAAGTGTTTGGTTAAAACTCTTGGTTGAATATCTTCTGTGCTTTTAATTTTTCATTTTACTCTTTAAAGAAAGAATAATAATGTCGCCAGGAATATGAATACTTGAAAAATACCCGTCTACGCCGCTCATAGACTTAGGACATACCTTTTTTTTTTACAATCCAGGTTATTTATTTAAAAATGCAAACTAAAAACAAGCTGTTCTGATAAAAACAAGCCCATTTAACATGAAAAAGATTTGATTTTTTTATATTATTGAATGAAATCAAAATTGTTATGTAAAGAAAAAGAAAAAATAAACAACGGACTTTGTAAAGAATTATTTCTTTAAATTTGTGTAAATGACACTAAATAGATTTATCGATCTAAATATTCTTTTCTGCTTTTTGTACACATTGTTAGTTCTTTAAGTTTATTACTACAGCCTAAATTTTTTGGTTTGAAAAACTGTTAGGATGAAAAGTAATGTTTATTAGAGTTTTAGTAAAAAAAAAATTTTAAACATAAGATGGTAATTACTACTACTATACAGGTGTGTGTGTGTGTGCATGTGTGTATGTGTGTGCTAAAATCTTTTATTTAGCACACCACAAAACAGCAGCTGCACGGCCACTTACCTTCCATCCTACAAATCCTCCACGATGGACGAACAAGATATGCTGGATACTGCCAGTGAAGTGAGGACAAATTCATAAGTGACGTTCTTCAATAGACTCCAATACATGGGGAGCAGTCGGTTGGGGCTGTAGAATACACCACCTGCACCTCTACAGAGGGCAAAGTGCCCTGCTGCAACGAGTAGCTTGTATAGGACACTACACAATGTGATGGTGAGGTTCCAGAAGTCGTGGAGCTTTGGGAAATACCGAGTACCCCTTCATTGCCATGGCTCCCAGGTCCACTCTGACTCGGAGTGGTAGCACCTAATAGGGTCCTCTCTATGGGTCAAATAGAACTAAACTGAGTAGTGATGCTAAACTGAATTGTTTTAAAAAGAACTGTTTTTAGACTTAACTGGGTGTAAATAAGTGGCTGACATTTAATTGAATTCTTAGTGATACAGAGCAATAATCTGAACCATTTAACCTTAACTAAACTGAATAGCTTGAAATGTTTTTGACATTTAAACTGTGTATTTATGCTAAATTGAATCGTTTGATATAGAAGTGTTTATATATATAAAATGGATTTGTCATTAAATAGCCTACAATGGTTGATATGCCATAAAACCTAACAGACCAAACCTACACATGAAAAATGTTGATATGCTATTAAACAAATAAACTAAATCATAACCAGTGTTTATAACCGTAATACATAACCGTAATACATATACAACTATACACATATACATGCGGAAAAAAATCAACAATAAAGATGAACTAACACACTTCTTTAGAAAAATACACATCTCACACTTTATTCGAAAGGGTGGGAAAGGGTTGTGTGTGAGAGGTGAGTTGGAGACTAGACAGGCTGCAACATATTGACCCCAAATTCCTCTGTCTTTAGCAGCACTTCTTTCTCATTCTGCTGGCTGCTCAAACGGGGTCCTGAAGGCCCAGCTGCTTCTCAGCGCCTCGAACTGCAACTCGAACTCCAACTAACTCAACTCTCCATGGCACCAGGTTATATAATTGTTTGACATCCACCTGCCTCCTGTGGCGTCGCAATTGCACCGAATTCAACCTGTCCACGGTCAAGGTGACACCCTGATATCTTCGACCGGATGTACCTGTTATTTACACTGGTGCATCTCTTATTTGACAGCTTGGCCGAGGGTCAATATGCCACACCAGTTTATTTATTTAATGGTTAATGGTTAATATAAACGAGTTCAAACACCAGTCGCGCAATTACCTTCGCTTTTGGAGAAATACCACTGGTAATATCCGAGGATATGGGTTAAATAGTACCACTACTTTTCTTCTAAAGTTATGGCTGTAGCATTAAATGGCTCTCGAAGGTTGCCATGCCATTAAACAAAATTTTATGTACCCATGAAGAGACCTTAACGCTTTTGTTTATAAAAATATATCAAAGGAAGTTTCTCACAGATAATACAATAATTGTATAAATGTACGTACCTTCCACGCCAAACATCATAATCCTCAATTTTTTTTTTCTGTTAAAAAGTGAAAGGTCGCAAACTCACCTTTAAATAGAATTGGCCGAGCGTACGATTGGCTGGTTCCAACAGCCAATCGAATGCTCTGCCTGGTCTAAGGGATTTTTTATTTCGAGCCGTCCAAGCCATAATTTTGTCTAGCGTTGTATACGGAAGGTGACTCAGAGAGTGATCATCTCTGAGGGAGTCGTACTGGTGAGGGGAGTATGATGTTGAAAGCCCCGAAACTCCCCAATGACCCAGAAGATTAAAACATTACTGACGACGCCTACTGGCACTGGTTTAAGTCCATGTATTTAAGGTATATATAAAAACAATAATAAAAAAACGATTACAAATCTTAGAAGCAATATGCATAAAGAAAAAATAAACATACATTAATAAAATAGCATTTAACACAAGCACTGACATAAATATTCTTATATATTTTTATTTACTAAAATCACTAACTCTGTTGGTAAACCTTTTTTCAACCGAACGTTTTCAAACAAAACGTTGAAAAGGTTCCAACCGACAACTTCAAAACAAAACGCTACGAATTACTAAAACAATAAAAACTCAGCAGTCAACTCAAAACTACACTACCCCCGATGGCGACCAAAAGAATGGACGAAAGCATTTGGGAAGATATGGGACATTTCTTACCATCTAGATCTCGACACAATAAAAATAACAGGGAGTCTTGTAAAGACAAAAAGATAAACATAATAAATAAACAGTGCTCGATTGTCTCTAACAAAACTTGCTTGAACAATATATGTCTTCGTTATTTCTATGAAAGGATCGAAATGACTGCATGTGCGTGTTAGAGGCTAAAAGATGGACGGAGGACTGCTATCATTGGCACCCCGTTGTGGACAGAAATTCAGAGCCTTATTTCTTCTTGCTCCTTAGATAGCTGACCTATTTATTCACTAGCTCTTCACCGAATCAGATCGAATTTCCTGAATTTGTCTCAGAACCTCTTGATATTATATATTCCCAAAGCACACACATTTTCCTTCCGGTTCTCAATTCACGTGATTTATCTCCGCTGTCCCTTGTTTAAACAGGTGCAATATCCTGTTTTGAAATCCCTAACTAATTGGACTCTCAAGGTCAATAGGTAACAAAAGAAACCAACATTCGCGGTTTATTTCATTTTGAAGATATCCTTATATAAATACAACAGTCTTACAATTTAACAGATGGTTGGGTGAGAATAAATGGATTCTAATCTTCCCTTCTGAAAGTGAACGCAACAGCATGTCTGGAGTTCGAACTCCCTTACTCCAAGGCACGTTCACCATTACGCCACAATGATAGCCATTTTATGTCTATGTGATAATAAGTTATTGAACCTATTTCAAAATTAAACGTAAATGCTTTCTGATAAAATGTTTCTATTTATTTCATGAAAAAAAGTTTATCACAGAGCAGCAATTAACTTAGTGCAATTAGAATGACTTACACTAAACATCTACCAGGGAATAGAGTAGCGCCCTCCCCTACACCTCGGTGTAGTAGCTATTGAAAGGGAAGCCTTTGGGTCACTCATCCTCAGCTAAGGTCACCGACTTTACTTTTACTTTAATTTACCAACCCCTCTGCTAAGGCAGGATATGACACAAGGTCAATTTTTAAGCGGAGTTTAACAGGTTTGAATACAGAGTATTCCTTCTCCTAGACTAGTTGCCTTACCAAGGCTGAAGAACCTAGTCTGCCCTACTATTTACCCATAGCTGGAGGGAGAATAACTGGATTCATACCTTTCCCAAGGGTATTAGTGCAATGTGAAATGCAGTCAGTCTCGTCCAGGATTTGAACTCGTGTCGCCGTGTCCATTTCCTACGACGATAACCATTACACCACGGGCACCTTTTACTTTACTTTCCTTTACTACACTAAACATTATTGGCCAGTCAGCTGGGACTATAGAATACACCGACTGTCCTGATATGACACTAAACAATTTGATGGTAAGACTCCAGTATTGGATTGGTTTGGTTTCTTTGTTTAATGGCATATCAACCTTTGCAGGTTATTTAATGCCAAAGCATTTCTCCTAGAAGTACAGTACTGGTACTATTTAACCCATAGCTGGGAGGATTAGGGGGTTCATACATTTCCCAAGGGTATTTGTCCGAAAGTGAACGTAATAGCGCGACTGGAGTACGAACTCGCGTACTACGATTCCGCGGTCCATCGCTTTAACCATTACAACACGAGGACACCCCCTCCAGTATTGGAGGACCTTTAGAAATGAGGAGTACCCCTTCATTGCCATTGCTCCCAGGTCTACTCTGGCCCGGAATGGTAGCACTTTATAGGTGGCCTATCTATTTGTCAAATAGAACTGTCTGACGCAAATAAATGACTTATGCTAAATTGAATTGTTTGAAAGAGAACTGTTTGATAATTTAACTGTGTGTAAACAACTGACTGATGTTTGATTGGATTGTAAGTTATACATAACTATTGTGGTCTTCAGATAAGACCAATGGAAGAACAACTCAAAAAACGGGTGATAGGTGAACGTTATTGTATTAGCAGAAACAAAGGAAGTCATACAAAAGAAGTTCTAGCCGTTCTCGGCTTGCAGTCTGTGTCTCGTAAGCAACGAGAAGTTGACTTACCCGAGCGATCTAGCTCGTGGAATATGTTTAGTTTGGACGAGTCCATCTTTGGGGTATGGTAGGATATGTTTCCATAGCAATAACAATACTTGAAACCATTTAACTTTGTTGATTTATGTTTGGAAATAATATAAACCTAATGTATATGAATAAACCCGATTTGGCATTAAATAAACTACAGTAGTTGATAAACCATAAAACAAAACTTAGTTATTACAAATTTTGATATTGGACTTTCTGATAGTGGATGTTGTTTTGTTTTTATTTGCTTTTGTTTTATTCTTGTTTTTCTCTTTGGTTTTTGTTTTGTTTTTTTTATGTTGTTTTTTGTCCTTCTTGCTTTGAAATCTATCTCACAGTTTTCCCTAAGAATTATTTCTCGTCATTATTATAAAATGTTTTGCGTTCTTCATGTTTTTAAATGCCATCTATATTGCGATTCTTTTTCCCAGTATAGTAAATTAGTTCTACTTCAAATAGAAAGACCAGTTTATTACTAATTTTGATATTAAAATCTGTATAGGATCCAAAAGTAAAATATGGAATAATCTTTAAAACGTATTCTTTTAGTCTGACTCGTCAAATTTTTGAAAAAAAAAACGTGATGAATCTAAATCTTTATTATTCAAGCAAGTTTTCTTTAAAATTCATCCTACTATGAGTAAGCAAGAAAAGAAACGATAAACAATCTACAATTTGTGTTGCATAGTATACTGTGTCGTTATTAACAACGAGGAACACGTATGTACAATAAAAATATAAGATTATGTTTTTATTTTCGGCGATGATACTTGAGTGGAGTAGAGAAGCAATCGCAGAAAGTTCGCGCACACGGAGGAGCTGTCGGGAGACGGAAGAGCCAGTGAAACAACTGACTTCAGTCGAAATTCGGGAACTTACATAGTCTACAACACTCATGCGACCTGCAGCAATTTCTCCTTTTCGTTAACCATGATTACGCCCATATCTCACTTCTTTGCTTTCCATTGGTTATGTTGTCTGCTTCCCATTGGCTACTTACCCAACCCCCGGTTCTGTGGGCGTACGCATCTGCCACTATCACCGAATTCAACCACGTCCACCGTTCAGGTGATTTTCCGTTATCTTCGACCGGATGCACCTGTTTTCAACATCCACTGTATTCACAGCAACTGTAGATATGGTGACATTTCGGAAATCACCTTGTTGATATTATCCTTGAGCGGATGTAGCTGTGTCAACATCCTCTGATACACAGCATCTGTGGACATGATGACATTTCGGTGATCACACCGGTCTTATCAATCTATATGCCAACAACATCCTCCGTATTCACACCCGCAATTCACGTTAATATATTACATTTGTTTAACGCCGAAACCACAACAGAAAATTTCCAAAATGATTGGAGTTTATTTATGACCATCAACAAGCCCAGACCTTAACCCCTTGATTACCCAATGTGGGGCATTTTAGAAATAAAAAAATATGATTCGTTTGAGACTGCATTGGGGAAGAATGGAATAAAATATCTGAAGTATCTATTTTGAAGGCATACAAATCGTTTCGAAGCTGTGTTGATATAAACATTGAAAAAAAGGAGGACATGATGACTAAATTTTCTGTTTTCTTTCTATCTTTTTATTTTGTTGTTTATTTTTAAAAGTTAAAATCAATTTCGTTTTATGAAAGAGTCGTTTATTATTATACTAGAATTGGTGTGTGTGAGGACCGCATCACTGGGTTATGAATTATCGAAAGGCCGCATCTTTTAAAATCAAAAGTATTTAGTCTCGATTCAAGTGCAAGTGTTTATTTTTTAGAGGCTCCTACGGGCTGCACCGAACAGTGTAGCGGGCCGCATGCGGCCCGCGGGTCACATCTTGCAGCCCCCACCCCAATACTAGAATATTTTGCTTCAGAACTCTGTAACAGTGGATTTTTTTACTGTTTCCATATCCTCCTTTCGTTCCTTTATCATGCACCCATTTTTTGCATAGTGTCTGGAATATTCACGGTTTTCATTTATGCATTTTACGCTTGTATTTCATCAAATACTTGTAATGCAGGTGATATGAAGAAGTGATATATATATGTACTACAATTCAAAAGTATTTGGCCTCTCGCAAAAATGTTTGTTTCTCACCCTAAAACTGTTATTTTTATGAAACAAACTAAACACCAATATGTCTTTATTTATTATACTAAATACAAGTCTTCCTCAGTAACTTTGATCTAAGTTATAACTAGATATCTTGAAAACTGAATTGAAGGCATTTTTCTTCTTTTGTACTGAAGCATGATTAAACAGTTAGGAAACATTAAGAAACGGGGAAAAACAAGAGCATAAGAAAGGCTGGTAGACCTAAAGCAAGAACAGAGGACGATTTCATTAGAATTATCAACTTGCGTGTAGAAAGGCCTGACTGCTCTAAACATCACTGCACAACTGAACCAATGTCGTGAAAAAAATCTGTCACTGTGAGAAGTCTCTGTGAAGATAGTATATATTGCAGAATAGCTGTCAAGAAACCTAGTGTTGAGGAAGAAGACAATGTCAAAAGGCTCCAATGGGCCAAAGTACATGAAGACTGAGCAACAAATTAGTGGAATAAATTCCTTTGGACTGTCGAAATTTTGGGATCAAATGGGTCTATGCACGGTGAAGTGTTGTTAAAAGAGCTGCAACTCCCTTATCATCCAAAATCGTTATGCATGGAGGAAGCTCTGCTATGGTGTGTGGGGTTTTTGTCATTTGCAAAATCGGGGATTTTCACTCGGTGACGGGTAAATTGAATCAGACTGACTATCACAGCAAACTGCAGCATCACCAGAGCCCATCTGGAACATGGCTTGTGGTCAAGTATTTATGCTCAAGCAAGAAAATGACACAAAGCATACTAGCACTCTACCAGAGGTAGATTAAAAGCAAAGAAGTGCAGCCCTTCGTTCAATTGATGTCTTGGTCGGCGCAATCAGCAGACTTAAATCCCATTGAACTAGTGTGGGATGGACTTAACCAGAAAGTCAGTGCTAAACAAGACACAAGAGTGGCTCATCTCTTGCGAGAAAGCAGAACAAACTTCAGTACACCTCTAGTATTTCCTAGAAAGAATGTCGATAATCTGTGAAGTAGCGATAGTGGGCAAAGGGGGTAATTTTGATGAATTAAAAGTTTAAGATATTTTTTTTAATGGTTTTTAGTTTAATTTGTATTTAATGTGGCTAAGGAAGACTTCTATTTTGTATGAAAAATAAAACTATCATGGTGCTTGGCTTGTTTCATTAAAAATAACACTTTTAGGGTGAAAAGTAAAAATTCCTGAGAGTGGCTCTATACTTTCGACTGGTAATGTATATATGAATTATTCATATATATATATATATATATATATATATATATATATAATATATATAATTATATATATTATATATATATTTATTTATTTATTTCCCAGTCAGCTGCGGCTGTAGAATCCACCGACTGCACCTCGGCAGAGGGGTATGACCCCGACCCAACGAGTGTCCTGGATATGACAGTAAAACAATCTGATGGTGAGGTTCTAGTGATGCTTGAACTTTAGGGAATGCGGAGTACCCCTTCATTGCCATTGCTCCCAGGTCCACTGTGGCCCGGAATGGCAGCACCTGATAGGGCCCTATCTTTGGGTTAAATAGGATCAACTGTATACTTATGCTAAACTGAATTGTTTGAATTAGAACTGTTTTACTAAATTGATAGTTTGAAAAAGAAATATTTTTGACAATTAAAACGTACATACATTTAAACTGCGTACTTGTGCTAAACTGAATTATTTGAAATGGAACTGTTTTTTTGACACTGAAAATCTACCTACACTAAACTGAATTGTTTAATAAAACATTGTTTTGGACATTTAACTGTGTGTAAACAAAATATGTACTTATACTAAACTAAATTAGCTAAATTAAAACTGCTTGACTAAACTGAATTGTTTGAAATAGAGATTTTTTTTCACAATTAAACTGTACTGCGTACTTATGCTTAACTGAAGTGTTTAAATAGAACTAATTATTTACATAAAAACGGATTTGGGGTTAAATGACCTACAAAGGTTGACATGCCATAAAACCCAAACAACGGTAATTTCGTTGTGTGATGGCTGAACTACTGGACTGCACTCTCGAAGTAAATAATATCCAGTTAGCGTCCGAAGACAGTCGTTATGGATTATTTAACCAGGTTTGAGTTTGAGTTTCATTCAAATAGCCCTATATATATATATATATATATATATATATATATATATATATATATATATTATGTGTGTGTGTGTGTGTGTGTGTGTGTGTGGTGTGTGTTAAAAAAATTTTTCGTTATAGGTCCAGACAGAAAAAAGTAAATATTCTAAATTCCAGTTTCATTGGGTGTCCCATCTTTATGGCTTTGAGCCACTAGCTGGAAATATACAGTTATGTAAGAACGAAATGAAGAATTATTTTAAAAAATACAAATCTCTTAGTGGACCCAAATCATTTTTAAATATGTGTGTGTGTGTGTGTGTGTGTGTGTGTGTGTGTGTGTGTGTGTGTGTGTGTGTGTGTGTGTGGACTTGTGGGGTCATGTTAATAAAAAAAGAAATTAGACACGGTGAACAGATTCCGAATTCAAGAAGAGGATATTTACACTTAAGATAACGCTAATGCTCTTTGGAAAGGTATACATCCAAATGTGATTACTCCAGCTACAAGCAGCGAGGATTAGGCTCTTTATCCTTGATATGGATATAGCGGATATGTCAGATAAATATATATTTACGTTCGATTTAGAATAAATGCACGATGTTGAAATTAAATACATTATTTAAAGAACAATGTTAGATTTTCACACAAGAGAAATAAAGTCGAAAATTTTAAATAGATTTATAGGATGATCTATAAATCTATCGGAGAGTTATCGATTTCATCGCTAATTTATAAGATTTAGATTGGGTTCAATGTTGATAAAAAGAATCTATCGACTTACTAGGTGCCTTCAATAAGTTTCCAGACTTTTTTTGTGGAGGCATTTAAAATTGTCGTAAACTCTTGAAAATTAACTATGTTATTGCTACACATCTTATGAGATGACTGACCAATTTTTATGATTTCAGGTTCAAATGAACAGCTACTAAAGCCTGATTGTCACGGCTGGTGAATTTCAAAAATGCAATCTGGACGTGAGGACAATTTAAAAGAACAATATTCAATAAAATTCTTTTTTAACCTTGGAAAAATGCCACAGAAACGTACGGAATGCTTCAGACTGTTTTCGACTATCTTGCAGGAATCGAGCATCAGTTTTTGAGTGGCATAAGAGATTCAAGAAAGGCAGGGAATCTATGAGCGACGATGAGAGGTGTGGGAGGAGTAAGGAAGTCAATACACCAGAGTTGATTGGCCAAAGGGTTAGGGTTACTATGTTGAGGTTTTAAGTGAGTTCAGGAAGAGATTCCGTCGGAAGAGACCAGCACTCTTCAAATCGGGTCATTGACATTTCCACCAGTACAATGCACCAGTCCACAACTCCATCCTTGTCACAGACTATTTGACCAAGATGGGCATCAAGACAGTTCCTCACCCTCCCTATAGTTTAGACCTTGCTCCCTGTGACTTTTGGTTATGCCCAAAGCTCAGAGGCTGTCGTTATAAGACAATTGAGGAGATGAAAGAAGCTGTGACGAAGGTCATTGACACGCTCACACAAGAGGACTTCCATGGGGCCTTCCAGAAGTTGTTGGAACGGTACAACAAGTGCATTTCAGCCGGATCAAATTACTTCGAAAACGACTAGACTTTCATGTGTGTACTATCAATAAAAGTGCCCATACGAAAAAAGTCTGGAAACTTATGTAATGATCCTGGTATCTATGATTGTAATTGCTTTGAAAAAGATACTTTTAACAATGTAAGAATGAAAACATTTTCTTAAATTGATCCTTCAAATTTTACGTGGCGAGTCAAATATTGTCGTTGGTGAAATCTCAAAGAAATTTTGAAAACGGAGCGTAAACGCCGATTTATCAACGAAGACAGTTATTTTTATAGGCTATTTTTAAAGAAAGTTAACACTTTTTTTGTCGAGAAATCAGTTGATTTTCAGTATATATATTATTTACGATAGCGTTGACACATAATTAACACACTGCACTTGTCCGTTAAGCTCTCCCACTTAGTCTTCCGTTACATCTTTTCTGATTTTTTCATCATTTATTTCTTTTGAAATGATGCCATCTCAAAGTTCAAACGCCTCCCAACAGATCACCTGATTCTTCCTGCTTTTATTTTCATTTCAGTGACTTCGGGTTCAATAGATTTTGCGTCAGAAAGTTTCGATATATTCTGTGTCAATAAGAGTCACTCCCTTAATTTTTTCACATCCAAAAATCATATAGGATAATACGTGACTTAGAAACAAATGCCTGGTCAGATCGCATTCTGATTGAGACTGTTTGCTTAAAAGATAAATCATTTCTTAAAATATTTTAAGAATGTTTTGTTGCTTCAACATCTAAACGTTGATTAAAAAAAGTAACATATCTATCTATTAATCTATCTATTTCTCTTAGCCATCCCAGTTTGCAGTGACTGAAGAATTCGCTGAGTGTATCCCCACCAATGAGTGTCCTGAAGTGATTCAAAACAACACCTGACGGTAATGTTTTAGAGTTTTGGAGATGCAGAGTACCACTTTTTACTCCCAGTACTTCTTTGAGTTCCACCTATGGGGCACATAAACCTAATCAATCATTTAATAGCATGCAAATAAAGGATTGATAATAAATTGAATTATTATTATTGAATAGCAATACTTGAAACAATCTAACTGGGTGCAAATGAATGAATAATGTGGATTTAGAATTATTAGTATTGAATAGCAATACTTGAAATAATTTAACTGGGTCCAAAGAATAAATATCAATGCTTTAAACCATCTAACTGTGTGCAAATAGAACTATATGTTTTACATAGCTAGACGTGAAAACTTTTGTGGACAATCAAAAAAGTTTTGGGACGTATAAGAATAATGTTACGAGTCTTAGTGAGAGTAAACTCTGAATTCAAACCTGTTAAATGCTTTGATTTTGTGTCGCTACCTTCTTGTACTTTAGGGTCGGGTAAATCCGTATAACTGTGCAAAAATCTTATGAGATAAAATAACTACATTAAACTTAAAAACGAACTTACAATAAACAGGATTCTGTAATATCTTGCCATAAAATAAACCTAGATGGGTTGATACGCCATTAAAATTGATCAATCAAAAAGATGAAAGAAAAACTAGGGAATAAATAAATAATTTATAAACTTTTTCATCATTGCCCCTTGTTACAAACGTTTCACTGGCAAACGTTGCTTGAAATGTTTGGCCATATATTTCACAGATAAAAACACAATCTATTCTCAATAACGTCCCCTAGGATTGAAACCGGGGTCGTTCTACTTACGGCTGAATACCATCAACAGGAAAATGTCCCCTCATGAGCCATTATTAGATAGATAAGTGGAATGAATGAAAAATCCATATTCGCAAGGTTAATCTCTCTACCTTCAACAAGTAGTTGGTCAATACTGAGCCACTGGAGACCAAACTTCTAAAATGATTCTTGGGCATAAAATATTTAATATCAGTGTCAACGAGATGGCTCAGTGGAACGCTGGATCAGAATCATTCTAATATTGTACCGTTGATATACGTACGGCCAAACCCATTGAAAACAATAAAAAAAAGCTCTAACACTTATTCGTAAAGTACGTTTACAACACAGGTTCACTCTGATTCTAACCTGAAGTTCAAGCTGGGATTGAGCGCAACGGATAAATTGAAACGCGTTTTTACATTCTCAATTGAGACATATCTGCTTCCCCATTCTTTTTTTTTTTTTCCTATGGAAGGTCAGTGGCGTTTCGCTTTTCTTTTTTTTTTGCCTCCTTGGCACGAGGGTTCCTGCAATAAAGAGAGATCGGTCAGAGGGCATTGGAGAAGGTAGGTTGATTGAGATGATATTGACATGGAAGAGTGTGTGAAATGTTTATTCGAGTCGCCATAGCGGAAGGAAATGAATAAGTCACTTGATGCGGGGAGAACTTCTTGATCGATACAACGGCAGATATGCACTTGTCATTGTCAGGGACATTTGCGTTAGAAAAAAAAAACACACACAAAAAAAAAAAAAATACCATGGCTCCGTTGCATTTTCGACTGAATCGGGCCTCTTGGGATTTTTATCTTTCTATCTATAGCAATTCATTTCTATCAATGAATACATCTACAAAGCTATCTATCTATAATTCTTCCTATCAATGTATGCATCAATATATCAATCTATTGATTATTGTTCGTATCTATCTCTGCAGATATTTATGTATGAACATATTTATACATAACTTTTCCTATCTATCTATCTATCTATCTATCTATCTCATTCCAATCGTATATACCTCAACTTATTTGTATGTATCAGTCTGTTCAAATCTATCTATCTATCTATCTATCTATCTATCTATCTATCTATCTCATCCCAATCGTATATACCTCAACTTATTTGTATGTATCAGTCTGTTCAAATCTATCTATCTATCTATCTATCTATCTATCTCATTCCAATCGTATATACCTCAACTTATTTGTATGTATCAGTTTTTCAAATCTATCTATCTATCTATCTATCTATCTATCTATCTATCTATCTCATTCCAATCGTATATACCTCAACTTATTTGTATGTATCAGTCTGTT
>OY757928.1:53405914-53540914 GCA_963585895.1 Sepioteuthis lessoniana | reverse complement strand
ATCAGGAATTTGGAGCAATCCAAAAATAAGTATGGCTCTTGTATATATATATATATATATATATATATATATATATATATATGTCATTACATTTTTGGTTCCTGAAAAGTTGCTACTGTACATTTGAATGCTAACGTCGAAGTGAACAGACATCTTTTTTTTTGTAACTCCTTGAAGATGGTATATTTTTAAGTAAGTAATGGAAATAGTGCTTTTTATTTCTTTACTTTTCAAATTATATATCTATTCTTTGTACCATATACTTTATTCAAGTAAAATTAAACATAAACCGTATATATATATATATATATATATATATATATATATATATATATATATATATATATATATATAAATTACTTTTGAACTGGTACAATAAAAGAAAAACAAAATTTCAGTTGATAGACTTACATTGAGCAAATTTTCTCCTCTTTTCATCTTGCCAATCGAAAATAAGCAAAAACACACACTGAAAATAAAACTGAAAGCAGTAAAGATTAGGATCAAATTCATGCCATTTAAATATATACATAGATATAGATATTTATGCAATTTCATTATTGGTTCCTGAGATGTTGCAATGGTACTTTTGAACTAGTACAGTAACAGAAAAAAAGCACTTTTAGCTGTTAACAATAACATTGAGCAAATTTTCAACTCTTTTCATCTTCGTTGTCAAAGACTAGCAGAAATAAACACTGAAAATAAAACCGATGGTCGAAAAAATTAGGGCAATATTCATGCCACACACACACACACACACATACACACACACACACACACACACACACACATATACATATATATATATATATATATATATATATATATATATATATATATTGGAAAACAAGCAAAAACTACAGATTCTTGAGGCACTAGATATTCGAAATACATACAACGTAAACTTGAAGGAATTAATTTTGAAACCTATGCTAATGTACTTAAATATCATCAGCTACTGACGCTATTTATAGAAACAAATTCAAAAAGTAAACACTACACAATACACTAGTAAAAAAAGCTCATCTTTACAATGTATTAATGTACATAAAAAAGTTACGTCACTTTTGTAATACATCCTTCCCTGATGAAGACCCAAGGTTGGGAAGAAAGTACTTAGGAAATAACTAATTTCGGAAGGTTTGTCAACCAATTCTCACCGAATATCATTAGATAAATACGCCAACTGGAAAGTATTAACAAGAAAGTACACTGGCGTGGGAATTAACGGTTCTTCGTAAGAATTGAGCTCTCTGGTATCCATTAAGGCAAAATGTAAACAAGCGAAATCTACTACATTATACCATATTATTCCCGAGCTGACGTATGTCGACTGATGAATGAGCGGTATGATACTTAGTCGCATGTAAAGTTGGGCGGGTTTCGATCCCAGCTTGAACCGTTCTGCGTGTCTAGCCACACTGATGAGTTGTGATACAACCAGACAGCATGTCTGTGGATGACTATATATATATATATATAATAAGGAAAATTCTTTTGTAGCCATATTTTGTTGAAAATTATAGACAAGGAAATATTGTTTTTATTCACCTTTTCTTGTCGAACGAGATGTCGAAAGAATATTTGTTATACGCAGATTGAAACAGTCTCTGTTATTTTAGTCCAAGTAGGAGCACTTTCAACTATCTTTTGTCATTGTCAAGGATGAAGATGGAGATATTCCTACGTTGTTGAGTACTTGATTTATACTCTAAGCAAATGTATCTTTTTTCGGTGGGCATACTCATCAATGCAAGTGACATCATATGTAAACCAGCGAGAGAGAGAGAGAGAGAGAGAGAGAGAGAGAGAGAGAGATGTTACATTTTGAAGAAATGTAAGTGTTAGTTAAGTGCAGTACATACAACGGGCAGAATGACAACGAAAATCAGATTTGCCTTATTTTGTTGTACATAATCTATCACTGTCTCCAAAAGTACTGTAAACCTCAAGTACAATATATATATATATATATATATATATATATATATATATATATATATATATATATATATATATATTTTAAAATGAATTGGACCACTAAGCGATTTACATTTTTAAGAAGTATGCCTTTCATTCTTACATACTTATATGTTTCCAGCTGGTTGCTTTCGTCAGAGAACATATTTGGCACAAGGCTATGGGACACCCAACGACAGTTGAACTCACTCTTATAGGTCTGTAAGTAGAACCTAACTAACAGACCTAAGCGAGCGAGTTTGAGTCTCATTGGGTGCCCCATTTATATGACCTTGTGCCACATATGCTTTCTGGCGAAAACTGCAAGATGGAAACATACACATTTGTAAGAATGAAATTAGTAATTCTTAAAAACTACATGACGTGGACCTATTCCTTTTGAAATTTTTTTTTTTTTCTCTTTTTGGCCCTACAACGAAAACATGTACACACACACACACACACATATATATATATATATATATATATATATATATATATATATAGAGAGAGAGAGAGAGAGAGAGAGAAAGAGAGAGAGATAGCTTGTTTCAAATATATGTTGACATTTTTGTTGGAGTTCCTTTATTTTAGGATTTTAATGTTTTGGCCAGTTCAGCATAATTGTCAACACATTGGAATCTTCCTCAAGAGGTCTTGGTTATGTTTGCTCTGCCTTTTTAATAAAGATACTCCTGTAGACATTTTTTTCAGCTAATAGAAATTCCAGTAATATGTTGGTTGGTTGGTTGGTTGTTTTTATGGTATATCAACCTTTGTAGGTTATTTAACGCCAAATCCATTTTTGTGTAAATAATCAGTTCTATTTCAAATAGTTCAGTTTAGCATGAGTACACAGTTTAATTGTCAAAAACATTTCGATTTCCAAACATTTTTATTTCAGATAATTCAGTATAGCATAAGTACAGTTTAAATACCAAAACAGTTCTATGTTAAACAATTCAGTTAAGCATAAATACTCAGTTTAAATGCAAAAAACAGTAAACTCAAGAAAGTACGTTTTAGTACTATTTAACCCATAGATAGGACCCTTATCAGGTGCTACCACTCCGGGCTAGAGTGAACCTGTGAGCGGTAGCTATGAAGGGGTACTCTGCATTCCCCAAAGCTCCAGCATTACTGGAACATCACCATCAGGTTGTTTAGTGTCATATCCTGGACACTTGTTGGAGGGGGGGGGGTCTTACCCTCTGCAGAAAAGAAGTTGGTGTATTTTACAGCACAAGCCGACTGAGCAAAATATGTTGACTGGGATGGTGAACATGCTGAGACATTTTGAAATTATATCATAAATATGCACCGTAAGGAGGTGCCCGTGGTGTAATGGTTAACGTCGTAGGAAATGGACACGGTGATACGAGTTCAAATCCTGGACGAGACTGATTGCATTTCACATAGCACTAATACCCTTGGGAAAGGTATGAATCCAATTATTCTCCATCCAGCTAAGGGTTAATAGTAGGGTAGACTGGGTTCTTCAGCCTTGGTGAGGCAACTAGTCGAGGAGAAGGAAAACTCTGAATTCAAACCTGTTAAACTTCGCTTAAAATAATTGACCTTGTATCATATCCTCCCCGAGCGGAGGGGTTGGTAAATATCATAAATATACACCGTAAGTGGGTTAACATTTTTTAAACCACTCTATCTATATATGTATGTTAGGGGGTCTGTATAACCTGCTCCTCTGCACAGACAGGATATGACAAAAGGTCAATATTTAAGCGGAGTTTAAAAGCTTTGAATCAGGTTTTCTTCTCCTAGCCTAGGTACCTAACTAAGGTTAAATAGTCAGTCTACCCAACTATTCACCCATAACTGGAGGGAGAATATTTGGAATACCTTCCCCATATCTATTAGTGCTATTTAAAATGCAAACAATCTTGTCTAGAATTTGAACTCGTGCCTCCGTGTCCATTTACAACGACAATAACCATTACACCGCAGCAAATATATGTATGTGTATGTGTACGTGAGTGAGTGTGTGCGTGGATGTTCATGTATGTGTTTGCGCGTATGTGTATGAGGTATGTTTCAAAAGTTTTCAGACTGAATATGCATTTACCAAGAGGGTAAAAAATAATTGGTTAGGTGTTTTGATAATCCCGTTGGCATTTAACACACTGACTCCAGTGGATTATCCATTGTTCGAAGCACCTCTAAAACACACACACGCGCGCGCGCACACACTCACACACACATACATACATACATACATACATATATATATATATATATATATATATATATATATATATACACTCATATACAAGGTGCCTTCAATAAGTTTCCAGACTTTTTGGGAGAGGCATTTAAAATTGTCGTAGACTCTTGAAAATTCACTATGTTATTGCAGCTTATAAGATGACTGACCAGTTTTTATGATTTCACATTCAAATGAACAGCTACAGCAGCAATTGGAATACACCCTCCTCAAGCCTGATTGTCACAGCTGGGGAATATCAAAAATGCACTCCGGACGTGAGGACAATTTAGAAGAACGATATTCCCTAAAATTCTGTTTTAAACTTGGAATAAATGCCACAGAAACTTATGGAAGGCTTCAGACTGCTTTTCGACCATCTTGCAGGAATCGAGCATCAGTTTTTAAGTGGCATAAGAGATTCAAGGAAGGCAGGGAATCTGTGAGGGATGATGAGAGGTGTGGGAGGAGTAAGGAAGTCAATACACCAGAGTTGATTGGCCAAAGGGTTAGGGTTAGGGTTACTATGTTGAGGTTTTAAGGGAGTTCAGGAAGAGATTCCGTCGGAAGAGGCTATCACTCTTCAAATCGGGTCAGTGGCATTTCCACCAGGACAATGCACCAGTCCGAAACTCCATCCTTGTCACAGACTATTTGACCAAGATGGGCATCAAGACAGTTCTTCACCCTCCCTAGAGTCCATACCTTGCTCTCTGTGACTTTTGGTAATTCACTAAACTCAAGGAAAACTTATAGGCTGTCATTATGAGACAATTGAGGTGATGAAAGAGGCTGTGTCGAAGGTCATTGACACGCTCACACAAGAGGACTTCCATGGAGCCTTCCCGATATGGTTGGGACGGTACAACAAGTGCATTGCAACTGGAGGAAATTACTTCGAAGGGGACTAGAGTTTCTTGTGTGTACTATTAATAAAAGTGTCTATACGAAAAAAGTCTGGAAACTTATTTAGTGAGCCTCTCATCGGAAAGCTGTCTTTTTACTTCCTGCATTGAAATCGTTTGCGAACAGTTAATTTCAGCTCTATTTTCTGTCAGTACTGAAATAAAACGTGTCTTCTACCTGAATATTTTTCTGTTTTAACTTTCATAAATGCTCTTCTTTTTCATATTCTGGTTTAGGAAATACTTTAGTTCAGTTAAAATATGTATTTAATTTTTAAACAGATCTATTTAACCCATTTAAAAAAATAAAAAATGAAACGCAGTTTCTTCCAGGCAGCTATCACATCGATACTGCTATATGGGTGCACTACATGGAGGCTAACAAAACGACTGGAGAAGAAGCTAGACGGCAATTACACAAGAATGCTGCGTACAATCTTGAACAAGTCCTGGCGGCAACACCCCACAAGACACCAACTGTACGGCCACCTGCCTCCTATCACGAAAACTATTCAAGTTAGATGAACCAGACATACAGGACTCTGCTGGAGAAGCAGGGACGAACTCATTAGAGATGTACTCTTATGGACCCCCACACATGGCCGTGCAAAAGCAGGACGACCAGTACGAACATACATTCAGCAGCTATGTGAAGATACGGGATGTTGTCCTGAAGACCTGCCTAGGGCGATGAACAATAGGGAGGAGTGGCGAGAGAGGGTCAGGGATATCCGTGCTACCAGCGCAACATGATGATGATGATGATGATTTAACCCATAACATTATTTCCCATAACAGGTACTCCCAGACAGAGTTAACTTCATAGTATATAAAATAATTTTATTATCGTATACATGTATATAAGCAGAAATTTTGTATCTAACATTTTAATAGCATTAAAAAAAGAAAATAACAGCAAAATGTTTTCTCATTTTGCTTATTTAGCAAACGACACGAGATAATGTCAATTTCTCTGACCCAAAAAAATAAACAAATACGACAATTACATAATTGCAAAAATAAACTTAGAATAAATATATTGTAAAATTCATATAATTACCATTGGCACCTTTGGTGGTGTAACGGTTAGCAAGCTTGTCTAGCAAACCTACACGAGTGAGTTCGAGTCTCATTGTGTACCTCATTTATTCGGCCTTCTGCCACATCGAAGCAAAGAGCTTCGTAAATTACTATATTGTAAAATTCATATAAGTATTGTGGGCCCCTTTGAAGGTGTAACCGTTAGCAAACTTGTCTAGCAAACCTACACGAGTGAGTTCGAGTCTCATTGGGTGCCCGATTCATTCGGCCTTGTGCCACATCGAAGTAAAGATCTTAGTAAATTACTCTATTACTATATTGTAAAAGAGCTTCGTAAATTCCTATATTGTAAAATTCATTTCTTTCTCCAGTTTTATAGGTGATGTTGCTCGATCCAAGCAGGGTTGTTTTCGTGGTGTAATGGACTGAAGAATCGTAATAAGTGCGTTCGAACTCCAGTCGCGCTATTTCGTTCACTTTCGGACAAATACCCGAAGAAAAAATGCCAACACCCATATCCTTCTTGCTATGGGTTAAATAGTACAACTGTCGTTCTTCTCAAAGGATGGCTTCGGCATTATATAACCGATAAAGGTTAATATTCCTTTAACCAAAGAATCTATCCAAGTAACGCCAGGTAGCCAACTTTCTATGAGTGGACGATTCTATAGAAATATCATTTTTTTGAAAATATTACTTTGCTTTTCGAAGATGCATATAATCTTGTTATACGAATAAGAAGAAAAGATGATATCTCCATACACACAGAGATGATGATCGATTTCACTAGTATTTTAGGAACCAATTTATTATAAATTTTGATATTATACATCGAAATAGCGGAAAGGTTTGTTTTCTTCCTTCCAATTTTTACTTCCGCTCCTACGCCATACAGTCTTTTTTTTTTTTTAGGTTGTGCAGGGAGTGTTAAGTAAAGCTTCTTTTTCGTTCATTTCCTCTTAATTTGTTTCTGATGACTGTATCTTACTTGACACATGGAACCGTTTGCTATGCGACCAACGTGAAGGCGTGATATATCAGGGTTTGTTTTTTTTTTACTTTTATCCTACTCGGGTGATATAAGAAAAAAATTTCTAAATATTTTTATTAATACATATATATATATATATTGATATTACAGAGTATGATTATCTTTCAGTATGTTTATTTGTTTGGGTTTTTTTTTTATTTCTGTCGCTTTTATTCAGTCTTTTCATTTTCGGGGTTGTTGCTTATATATATATATATATATATATATATATATATATAGATAGATAGATAGATAGATTTATAATTTGGATTTTCTTATTCTTTTGGCTCGGTTTCGTTTGGTATCTTTGTTCAAAGGCATATCAATCTCCCTGGTTTATTTAATGCCTAAGATATATTTCTAGAAGTGTAGAAATGTTAATATAAAGCCCTTAACTGGGGTGATGAAGGAGTTTATACCTTTCCAAAGGTTATTTGCTCAAAAGAGAACGCTATATCCCAAATACTCACTATGATGTCGCAGTCCAGCTCGTTAGCCACTACGCCACGGGGATCCTCCTTTCCTTTGTTGTTGGAACTGAAGGATCTTAAACAACATGCCACGACATATCTCTTGTGTTTATCACTGTTATCCACTTACAAATTCCTTTTCAGGGATTGTTTTATCCATCTATGTATCTGTATATATTGATTATATATCGCTTGAATGGTTCTGAATACAAATACCATTCTTAGGCTGAGAGGGACAATGCATCTGCGCATGCGTTTGATGTTACAATTCACGCGCATTTCCAACAAAACAAGATGGCGCCCCGTCCTAATCTGTTTGTTTTTAGAGTTTTCATTTATTCTTTTATTTATCTATTTGTTTATTTATTATTTTTTCTTTTCATCTTCATACATTTTTGTCGATTGTTTTTCACAACGTTGATAGGCACATGTTTTGACGAACAGAGAACAAAAAAGCCACTCGAGCAGGATTTTAAAAAAGCCACAAGAATTGGTGTATCCATTTACGCAACCCATCCACCGCGATTCGGATGTGACACAAGGTCAGTTCCTTAGGGGAGTATAGCTGGTTTGAATTTTCCTTCACTTAAAGCAGAGATCTTCATTTTTCTAACCGAGGTTCACAAAACTTTATTCTGGAGGGTTCTAGACCGCGATCTTAAACGGACAGAAAAAAGAAAACAGATCAATTCCCAAAGTACATACTTAATTACTGAAACATGTAATTATTTTGCTGTCACAAAAAGGTTACGGGTGGTCCTCGTTGTGAAATTATATATATACGGCTCACAGCACACACGGAAAGTCTTGCATGGGTCAGTCTTCAGCCTGGAGTCTTGGGTTTAGATATGTTCCGTCTCTCAAACTGACCACCAGGTGCCTGGTGAGGCAACGGCCTTTTGTGGCCTCTGGCCAGGAGGCTGAAAAGGCAAAGATGTAAGGCCCTATATATAACACAGTGAGGTATGGTCAGGAGAAGAAGAAGTTATAGGTCAATGTATCAGTGCCTAAGTTCTTCAAGTCCTCCTCCGTCTGTCTCCTCGGTCTCTCTCGCATTTAACAGTTAACTTCATACTCTTACGGGAGTCATAAAGTAAGTAAAGTTGGCGACCGTAGGGGAGGGCGCTACTACTTTCCTTGGATTGCTCTACTTTTTCCCTTCATACGTACCTTATAATGCTGAATGTTAAGCAAGGGGGTCTAAAGTACCATTTTTAAAGTCTTTGGTATTACGCAACCTGGATTGAACCCGGGTCTCCCAGGCCATTGGCGAACACTCTATCCACGAGACCAATGAGCCGGTACGATGCCTCTTCCTTATGCTTATTCCTTTCTTCCTTCATCGGTTATATAACAATATTCTGAATAGTGAAGATCAACGTGTTCTTTTTTGTGTTGTAATATTACTTCTTTATAGTCACACAAGAAAAGGGGTAAGAATCCCTGGGATAAAGTGGCCAACACTTCGGATTGTATTTACATATCAATTCATGAATATACTTTCTCTGTAAATAGCGAAAAAAAAACTCTGATGAGTAAGTATCTTTTGTTCTAATTATGAGCAAACAAGAATAAGATTAAATTCAGCATTTTGTCCATGAATAGAAATTATAAAAATTCAAGTATAGAAGACAGAAATGGGATCATGATATAAAGATCTTCAGTTTTACAATTATAGATAAGTAAATAAAGATATGAGGATGGAAAAACGTTTTGAAGGTATGTATGACGAACTTTAGATTCTTATACTGTATGAAGGACCTTCTTTAAATGTTGAATATTTTACCTTCACACACACATACAAAAAACAAAAGTGGTAAAAATAAAACCTTTAAAAATTACTCAGTTTTTGTAATAATATTTAGCAGACCCTAAATGTTAGATATTCATATTATAATGGACATCATCGTAAGAAATGAACTTGATGACCCGAGGTCAAGTCATCGGTCAGGTTATTTACATTTCACATAGTGCTAATACCCTTTGGAAAGATAGGAATCTAAGAATTCTCCCTCTAGCAATGGGTAAATTGTAGGGGAGATTGGGCTTGTTAGTCTTAATACGGCAACTGGTAGAAGAAAGAAAATTCAGAATTTAAACCATAAAACTCCGCTTAAAAAATTGACCTAGTGCAACATTCAGCTCATTTAGATGGGTTTGGAAATATGTATGCCAGCAAAGATATTTTACGCATGCAAAATATATTATATTGTTTAAAATAATCCAAACTGCTATGAACTATTTTAATTCCATATTTGGACATATCAGCACTTTAATAAATACAACCTGTTTTCATCAGAAAAAGAGACTTTCTAAAGATTGCTGTTTTTCAAAAAAACTTTTAATTTAAGTGAAGGAAATAAATTAATTAAATTTTTAGACTTATGCTTTTATTAATCATTACATATTTTACTTCTCTCTCTCTCTCTATATATATATATATGTATATATATATATATATCATCATGGCAAAAGAATGCATAACTCGGGGAAGAATAATCTCATCTTACTTCATAAATTATAATCACAGTCTAGTCAGGCACAAGGACACAATAGTTGAATTCCCTATATGGATCAATTTGTTTGCAAATTAATCTTTCTAACCTTCGGGCGTCATTAGTTATTTACTAGACTCACACTTGACCAAATCAATTGAAATAAATTGGGAGAAATATGTTTAACAATTAGAGCTCCACTTATTCTCACACTGCCCAGTCCCTTAGGTCTGTAGATTACACCGTCAGTACCTCTGCAAGTGACCTGGATATAACATTAAACTGTACCTCATGATAAGGCTCTAGTCCTGAAGCTCTAGGGAAGGTGGATTACCTCTTCATTTCAATTACTCCCATGTGAACTCTGATCCAGTGTGGTATTACAAGTTAGAGTTCCATCAATGAGTCAAATAGAACTATTGATGGTTGATGAAATAGCAGAAGAGAAAGTGTGTATAAAAATAACAGTATATTCAGTGTTCTTATTTTTGAAAATAGTATTACGTTGTTCGCCCTTGAACTGCTGAAACGTTCATAATGTTCATGGAATGTTCATACGCATAGGAATCCGAAAAACACGAAACACTGACGACCTTCTTGGTTCAGGTACGAAAATTTTATTACCTTCTTTAAGTTTAGGTTTTCGACACGAGGAGAGAGAGACACAATTTTTCTATGCTGACTGTCCGTCCATCGTCAGCTCTCAACTCACTGACCCAACGTGCGTACCCCGCAGTCCACAAACTGGACTGGCCTCACCCAAGCCGAAAAAATCAACTCGCTTCATCTCAGTCCAGATCTCAACTCACTGCGTTTATTCAAAATCACTAAGAATCCCAGCCCATCGCTTCTGGGCATGACGTCATTCACATCCCCAGTCCTTTTTTCCTATCTGGGGTTTTTATTGTGATATCGATGATTGTCACATCCTCCCCTCGTGCGCGTGAACACCTGCGTTAATGTCTGTACCGACCCATGCACTAAGCCGAAAGGTTCTAAGCCTAACTAAACCGAAAGATGAGATATATAAAACGAAAAATGATATCATAAAAAAATCCTTCTGCAATTTTATATAACATTAAAACTAATCCGGATATACAACAGAGAAAAAGGAATCTGTGCTGTGAACACGTTATGATGATAGATATATATGGTATACTGTATGGTACTATACTTACATACATAGTATATAACAATATACCATGTTTCTTAACACCATGATATTCCCACCTCATCTTTTATCTTTACGTTTTAGATCCAGCATCCATTTTCGTCTGAATATACATGTCAAATCAAAAATTCATTTTCATAATGCAATTATGATGATAAATTTTCCCCCTAGTTAAAATTATCACTACACTAAAAAAAAACTTTTTTAATCGGCCAAATCCCCAACTGTCTAGCGACTTCCGCTACACATCGCTACACATACATTCATGAGACAACTTCATATCTGCCACGCAGCCCATGTATCATCATACACATACACACATACTAACAATCACATATACGACCAAAAACAACAATACGCAAATATAATCTACACAAATTCACTCACAGAGTTATACACAATTCTAACATAACATTTCTTTTTACAAAATCTTTTTGATTTTTTTCGATTTTTCCAAAATCTTTTTTCTTTGCCTGATGATTGTCATATAAAGACGGCATCAAACCAGTGGTCGCAGATAGGCATCAATGCTGTTAAATAAATATGAAAACTAATATATATTTATTATATATATACACACACACACACACACACATATATATATATATATTTACATATTCCAAATGAAACAACTTACAAGTGTGTAATCCTGACACACGTTTTGGCTAGGAGCTCTTGATAAACAGATTCCGTGATTAGATCCTTAGCCAAAGGAGTGCTTGACCGACAGGTATCTGGCAGACCCTTGCATATTGCGTGTCCAAATGGGCAGCAAATGTCTTTAGCCACTGCGGGTTACCTGGCTTCGCTCGGATGACCTACTGCGAATCAGTCGTTCGGTTTTGTTCGCACGTCAGATTTATCAACGCACTGACCAGCAATCACGCTACTTTTTGACCCCGACAAAAGCCTCGTCGAAATTATCTGACAGCTGAACAGGCTAAACGTAAAAATTTATTTCACACGTAAGGTAAACCAAAATCAGAATCCACCCTCAAAGCAATGCTTATATACAAAGTAATGTAAAAGTTTTCAAAGATTTCAATCGTGTATTCAGTTTTGGATTTGCAAAAAGGAAACTTAGGAATGATATATTTGTTACATAGCCACAATTAACGCCATGTGCGAAATAGACAAATAATGTTCATAACGATAGAACATATAAAGAACATAGGAATCTCGAAATTCGAAAACACGCAACGACTTCTTGTTCAGGTACGAAACCTTTTTATTAACTTTGTGTTAAAGGATTTCGACATAAGGAGGAGAGACATAATCTCGCTATGCCGTCTTATTCATTTGGCCCCAATCTCGTGCGGCACCCACGGCGCGAAAATTCGTCTCGCCTCAGCGAGCCCCAAAAGTCGAACCTCCTCGTTCGGCGTCTAGTTTTCAACTCTCTTAACTTTCTTCAAATTCCCAAAATCTTCTCGCGCTTCCGGTGCGTGACGTCACCCGCACTTTGTCACCCGTTTCATCATCTCAGGCTATTGTGACATCTCTGAGTGACATGTCCGCTCTGTGCGCGCGCGCACAAGTTACCACCCGCATCAAGGTTGCACCTAACTAACCCATGTGCTGAGCCGAAAGGTTCTCAGCATAACTAAACCCAAAGGCATGAACCGAAATCCCTCGGCTAATATATTACATATTTACTAACCTTGGTAAAAATTATAGAATTAGTATTGTTATTGGATGCTTAATTAATTTTTATTTTTAAATTAGCAGTAAATAAACTAAAAGAGATAAGACACAAAACATTTTTATTTAATTGTTATCAACATGAATGATACCTGAAACAAATTACTTTAAATAATTTAAATTAATTGATTTTCCAGATTAGATAGAAGTCATTGAACTTACAAAAATCTAGACTTTCCAATAGAATAAAATGTGCTTTCTTTCAAACTGTAGCCGTAACAGTACTACTGTATGGTTGCACTTCCTACACCCTAATTAAATGATTTGAGAAAAAGCTAAATAGGAACTAAAGAAGAATTCGTACCGTTTTGAAAGAATCATGAAAGTAACACCCAACAAAGTAGCAATTGTACGGCTACTTGCCTCCCAACTCACGAAACATCGAACTAAGACAACAAGATCTGTGTAGCATACCCATACATGAATATGTGAAATAGACACATCCATACCGGTACTTAAAACGTTCATAATGTCCATGACATAGGAATTCCGAAAAACGAAAGACTTTACGACTTCTTATTTCAGGTACGAAACTTTTTATTACCTTTTAGTTAAAAGGTAATTCGACATGAGGAAGAGAGAGACACAATCTTTCTATGCTGACTTTTCCATCTGCCCCCCCCTCTCACGTGCGGCACCCGCCGCAAGGCCTCGGCGAGCTCCGAAAGTCAACCGTCTTCTTCGGACGCTAAAACTCCACTCTCTGACTTTTTTTTCAAATCCCCAAAATCCTCCACGCACGCTTCCGGTGCATGACATCATTCACATCCCTCGGTCAGATTTATCTTTCTGGGGTTTCTATTGTGACATCTCTGAATGACACGTCCACTCCGCGCGCGCGTGAACACCTGTGCTCATGTTTGCACCTAACTAACCCATGCGCTAAGGGAGGGAAAGGTTCTCAGCCTAACTAAACAGAAAAGCAAGATATACAAAACGAAATCCCTCGGCCATTATATTACATCGGCTGAGCACTGCTGAAAAAGCAACATCAAACTTATAAGTGATATTTTCAGTAGATTCCCACACACGTACACGTGAGTCCTTGCTGACCAGCAAAGATTTATATTCATCTACTCCGGACGGACACCGGATGCCGTCTTGAGAATCGCGAGAAGACAGATAGAGAAAACCAGAGCTTGTGCTATCAGCAAAATTTGATCATAAGTGATATACTCCCATGGACCCCTTCACATGGACGAGCAAAGGCAGAACGACCAGCTAGAACCTATATACTACAGCTCTGTGCCGATACAGGATATAGCCTGGAAGACCTCCTCGGAGCGGTGGACGATAGAGATGGGTGGCGAAAGAGGGTCAGGGAGATCTGTGCTGGCAGCGGGACATGATGATTATGATATATATCTATATATATGCAAAGTGTTTATTTATTACTTGATGACACACTGACAAAAGCAATGCATTCGAAAATTAGAATGTCATTTTACTTTAAACACAAAATCAAATCTATGGATTACTTAAACGTTATATTCGTAAATAATAAATCCGCTCAAATAGTCATGGGTTCAACAGGCTTACAAAGGTGGTTATAATAAAAAAATAATTGAAGAAAAAACGTATTGAACAATATGATTATGATAATAAAATCATACGAAGTGGATAAAATATCTACAAACACTGACTCCAAATGGCTTTAACATCAAACCAAATCATATTCAAAACACCGCTTTGAAATAAAATGGTGAACACACAAGCACCAAAATAAATAAAAAACTATCTTAAATGTCTAAAACAGTTACGGCTAATTTGAAACAAACCCAATCAAAATTTAACACGTATCTTCTACGAGTAGAGCTCAGTGTTGGATGTTTACGATAGCAGAGATCATTAAATGATCTGTCCAAGACAATTTGAATACTGGAAAAGAATATTCACTTAATATGCTTAGTTACCATTTCATTTGTGGCATCTCAATTCTTATAAAATTTTTGCTACACTTTTTAAAATACAACTTTCCCCTAAAAAAGTCTTTCTCTGAACGATCATGTTGGACTTTAAATAGTTTTGAACCATAAGAAAATAATTAATAATAAAGAAATATTTTTATAAATCTTATAACTCAAGTCACTCTCTCTCTCTATATATATATATATATCTGTTGATATCGCTTTCAGTAGATGATATTTTCCTACCGAGGTATATGAACTGGTGTGCTATCGATCTCAGAATCTTGTGAATGCGTCGCAATAGAATCAACTATGATAAAGCGAAAATAGATAAGATGTAATTGAATAGTAAGTGTACTTTATGTGGTTATAAAGACGAGACAATCAAATAAGCAAATTCAGAAAATTAGCTCAAAATGTGTTGTATAGCCATGAACACTATACATACACATATGCATGCAGAGTTATTACGACGACACAATAAAGACAGTTCTTTAGAAAAATATACCTCTCACTTTATTTGAAAGGGTTCGAAAGGGTTACTATAGGTTTTACAGTGAGAGGGAGTTGGAGACCGAACAGAACTACAACATATTGACCCCTACTCTTATGTCCATAACAGTATTTCTTTCCCGTTCTCCTGGGCTGCTCAACCGGGGGTCTCGGGACCCAGCCTCTCTGGGACATGTTCCTCATTCCAGCATCTTCTCTCCAACTGGTCTGAACACCGACTGATTGAACCTCCTGTGCACCGAGTTACATAATAGTTTGACTTCCACCTTCTTCTTGTGGGCGTCACAAATCGCACTCATTCAACCCGTCCACGGTCAAGGTTATATTCTGATTTTCCTCGACTGGATGCACCTGTTATTTACACTGGTGCATTTCCTATATGTTACAAAAGTGTATAAGACTAGAAGCGACTGAGTGGAGTGTTGATTCACTGGGAATTGCAAGAAATTGAAATTTGACTAAACTATTAAATCGTATTTGCACAACCGAGAATCCGTCCTGGAGAATGAGATGCACAAAATTCTCTGGGATTTCGAAATATAAACAGATTACCTGATTCAGAGCTAGTGATAGATCAGGAAAAAAAAAGTGAACTTGCCGAAAAGTGAACATTGCCGTCCCGGCGTCAAATTGAGAGAAAGAGAAAATTGAAAGAAAGCGAAAAAAGAGACAAGTACTTAGACCTTGCAAAAGAACTGAAAAGCAGTGGAACATGAACGTGATAGTAATGCCAATTGTAATCGGAGAACTCAGAACGATCCCCAATCCATTTGTAAGGTGACCTGATGAGTTAGAAATTGGATGACGAGCTGTTACCAAGCAATCTAGAGCATAATTGAGTTCTGGAAAGAGTGCTGGAAACTTGAAGAGACTTCTTATCACCCAGCCTCCAGTGAATTATCATCATCTAACGCTGATGTAAAAAAAAACATACAAGGAACAAGAACAGTAATAATAATGATGATTATAATACTTATCTCCATATGGTCATATGATTTCTATCAAATACTAATATAAATAACAAATATATTTATAGTCCTGTCGGTGATGCGTACTTAGAATTCACTGACAATTTATCCTGCTGATTGCTTAATATCCCTACCCTGCAAAAAGGAGTTCTCTAGGAGTGATATCACATTGCATCTGGCTGTGAAATTCTGGTTCTGGAGATCTGAGGTGATCGGAGTACATTTTTATTGTCATTACTCCCAAATTCACTTTGATCCGGAGTGGCAGCACCTCTTAGATTCCCATCAATAGTGTAATATAATAGCCGAGGGATTTCGGTTTATGCCTTTGGGTTTAGTTAGACTGAGAACCTTTCGGCTCAGTGCATGTGTTACTTAGGTGCAACATTAACACAGGTGTTCACGCGCGTGAAGCGGACGTGTCACTCAGAGATGTCACAATAGCCCGAGAATGGAAACAGGGTTACAGAGTGCGAATGACATCACGCACCGGAAACGCGCGGAGGATTTTCGGAGATTTTGAAAAAGTCAGTTAGTAGAGTTGAGAACTGGACACCAAACGATATGGTTGACTTTCGCTTGTTCGCGGAGGCCTTGGGCAGATACCGCCTGAGATGGGGTGGGGTAGATGAAAAAGCCAGAATATAATGATTGTGCCTCTCTCTCCTTATGTCTAAAAACCTTTAAACCCAAAGGTAATAAAAAGGTTCGTACCTGAACAAAGAAGTCGTTACGTGTTTTTCGAATTTCGAGATTCCTATATTTTATCTTTATGGACATTCGATATACGTTTCACACATAACCATATCATGGTTACAATAGGTCAAATAGATATGTTTAAAATTATTCTGATCCCATAGAACCATGTTCAGAAAATCTTAAGAAGGAACAACACAAGAAAGGTACAAGTTAAAAAAAGGATGAACGTGATTCTCTGAATTGTAGGTACTAAATAACCCTAAACAGTTTGACCTGTGTCTAGGTGGTTCCTGTACCTGCTTTATTTCGAATTTTCCAGCAGCTTTTTGACTGTCGGACAAAAGCCACACTCTGATTCTGATTAGATAATGACAAGGACGTTTCTAACCTTCCTGTAAATAAGCTTTTTTTAAAGGTTTTCTTGCTATTGCTGTTGTTCTTCGTTGGTCTTAATTTTTAGGCCTGTTTTTTAGTTAGGAAATTCTGACGCTAAAATTGGATTGCGTGAAAGGCTAAACTAAGAAAACACCTGGCAGTCATGCATCTAAAGGCGAACATGTGGTAGCTTGAATTGCAACAAACATACAATCGCAAACATTTTTAGCGAGGGATTTGTGAGATACAATAATTAGCTAATCAGTACAAAGCTTGGAAAGTCAGTGAGCTGTGTGGCTTTCAAAATCGGTTTAGCGGCAAAAGTCGGCTCTTTATAATATTAAAAAAAAATATATATAAATAAATCCCCTATTTATGTGCGTATACGTATTAGACATAGTAAGGAATATCCATTTTCACTAGAAATAGAACTAGTCGTGCTGCTGGCCAAAGTGAGCAATAAAAATGTCATAAAGACTCAAAATGTGCTGAACAACGTAAAATAAACACAACAAAATTCCTGAAGGTTTGATATATGCCGCTACATCCCATGAATAATGTTTGACCTCAGCAATTATCAATTCGACAATTGTATATTTATATATATTACATTATATATGTAAGCGTGTGTGTGTGTTTGTGTGCATGCGTGCCTACGTTTATATATATATATATATATGTTTGTGCACTTGCGTGTATATAGTTGTATGTGAGTATATATATATATATATATATATATGTGTGTGTGTGTGTGTGTGTGTGTGTGTGTGTGTGTTATTAAATTTAAACGAAGAAAGTACTTTAATAATAAAATCCGGCTATCTATGCCAAAAAACTGCAAAGAAAGATCAATATATTTTTACATTTGAAACAGAATAAAAAACAAGATAACTTTCGACACTGAGATTCACATGACCGATTTTTAAGTGAGTTCGTATTGATATGTTTTATATATATATATATATATAGAGAGAGAGAGAGAGAGAGTGAGTAAGAGAAAGTTAGTGAATAAGATCCTTGATAGTTAAGATGTATGGTTTCTTTGAATTAATACATACATATATATATATATATATATATATATATATATATATATATATTGCTCTTAAGATTCTGCTAGTATGCTCAAGGTGTGTGATATTGATGCCTTAGTCTCAGATTTCGTGCCTTGCTTTGCAGAAGTTTTTCTTTAGTGCACAGTTGTTTTGTTTTTGCAACAGTAGGTGCATATAATAATAATTCTTATTCTTATTGTTATTATAATTACCCCCAGAGAGTTTTCACATAAGCGTTTGTGATGGTCTTTCCCTGGAGTTTGAACAAGTTACCTCAAGTCTCTAGGACTCTTTGCCGATTATTATAAGGTCTGGTTATGGTGCTGAGATTTGGTAATCCGTTTATATTTCAAAATTCTAGAGGAGTTTTACGTCTTATTTTCCAAGACAGATGTTGGGTTATGGATATACTATTTGTTTGTATGGTCAAATTTGAATTTCTTGCACATTTTCCAGTGGATCACCTTGCCCATCCAGTTGTGTCTAGTCTTAAACTCTTTCTGTGTTAATTTGCTGCGTTCGCTTATAATGTTATTGGTTGTTTTATTATTATTTACTCCTTGAGAGCTTTTCACATCAACGTCAGCTGACGGTCTTTCACTAGTTTTGAGTGACAGCAAGTCTCTTCAAGTCTTCATGACTTTTCTCAGTAATCTGGCCGTTCCCAATAATGTAGTAGTTTGGATGGTCTCCACTCGTCCTCTTATTTTCCAAGTCCTCCAGTCCGTTTAAGAATCTTTTGGTGATTGTATCCAAAAGCCCCATTCACGATTGATATAATTGTCATCTTCATGTTCTATAGTTTTTCCAGTTCCCTAGCAAGGTCCAGTTACTTATCCTTTTTTTCCTTTCGTTTTAGTTTTATTCTGTGGTCAGCCGGAACAGTAAAGTCCACAGTTTTGCAAGTTCTCTTTTTTTTTTTGTTGATTATTATAAGGTCTGGTCTACTGGCCGAGATTAGGTGATCTCTTTGTATGTTAAAGTCCTATAGGAGTTTAGGTGTGTCATTTTCTAGGACAGATGCTGGGTTGTGCACATACCATTTGTTCGTATGGTCAAATTTAAATTTTTTGCACATCTCCCAATGATTCTCCTTGCCCACTCAGTCGTGTCTAGTGTTATACTCCTTCTGTGCTAATTTGCTGCATTTGCTTATTATGTCATTGATGGTTTCGTCTCTATCAACACGTAACCTACATTAGCTATTTTGTTGCGTCTTATCTATTCTCGCTTTGATATGATTCGTTCTTATAGCGTTGTTTTGGGCTGTTATTAGGAGAGATTCAGTTCATCTCTAAAGGTATCCCTTTCTCAGCAACGTCCAGGTTTTCTGGTTTGTGATGGTGTTTATTAGTCTTTTAAAACGCCCATAGAGTTCTTTTTCTTCACATTTTTTGTTTTTTAGTTATTGTTATTTTGTTGTCCATCGTGTTGTCATTATCGTTTCTCCTGGCTGTAATCCGGTCTCTTTCGTGCTTTTCTATGTAGCCTTTCAGTCGTTGTATCGATGCGTCAACGCTGTCTTCAATGCTGGTAAGTCCTCTTCCTGCCTCTTTTCTTGATACATATAGCCTGTCAACGTCGTCTCTGGCATGTAATGCCTTATGCATGGTCATTAGTTTTCTTGTTATTTTGTCCATTTGCTTAAGTTCTTCTCTGGTCCACTTCAAAAATGATCCCGTATATCTAACGTGGGTTACAGCCCAAATATTTATTCATTTGATAAGGTTTCTGCAACATAGTTTTGTCTTGAGTAGCTTTCTAGTTCTTCTGCGATATTCTTTCTTAATTTTTTTCTTTCTTTGATTATGTCAACTTCCAAGATGCCCAAGTATTTCTCCGCGCTTTCTAATCTTGATTTGGCTGTTCCATTCCGTCACCCAGATTTCGTTTGCCGTTTTTAATTACTAGCATGGCACATTTTTCTATACCAAATTCTATCCCTATGTCCCCTCTGTATAGTCTCACAGCGTGTATTAGAGTTTCCGGTTCTTTTTTTTCATTTTTTTACAAATAATTTGATGTCGTCCATGTATATGTAAGTGATTTATCTTTTTCTACGATTTACTAACTTTGTATCCGGCTGTGCATTTTCTGAGTATGAGGTTAAGTGGCATCGTCGTTATAATAAATAGTAATGGTGATAGTCAATCTCCTTGAAATATAACTCCTTGGACCTTCGCTTCAGCTAAGTCTCTCCCTCCTGCTTTTCATGGTTTTCTCGACAATGTTTATGACTTCAATTGATATTTTGTACATTTTGAGGCAGTTTATTGCCCAGCTTTGCGGGAACATATTGTTTTATTATGATTATTATAACTTTTCTCCTTTGAAAGTTTTTCACACCGACGTTTGCTGATGGCTTATCAAGATCGACCAGAATAGTGAGAAGAGTCTTGGCGTCTTAGGGTAGCTTGTTATCATTCAAACTTCAAACGCTGATTAGTGGATAGTTGATATGTCATAAAACCAAACCAAAGGAAACCAAACAAAACCTATAGTTCAGTTTGTTTATCAGATGATATACATTTCTTAAAACTGTATTTACCGGCTCATTAGCAAAATTCTTAGAGTGTTCGGCAATAGTCCAGGAGACCTGGGTTTCATACCAGGTGAAGTCATACCAAAGACTCAAAAAATGGTACATGATGTTTCAGCATTATAAGGTATGGATCAAGGGTAAGTTGAATGATCCAGGAAAACGAGTAGGACCCTCTTCTACAACGTAAAGAGGAGTAAAATGTTAATGATAACAATGAACTTGCTCACATTCACACACTAACACACACGCATACACACACACACACACACACATATATATATATATATATAACATATATAACATATATATATAACATATATATATATCATCATCATCATCATGCCGTGCTGGTAGCACGGATATCCCTGACCCTCTCTCGCCACTTTTCCCAATCGTTCATCTCCTCAGGCAGATCTTCTAGGCAACACCCTGTATCCTCACATAGTTGCTGAATGTATGTTCGTGCAGGTCGTCTTGCTTTTGCACGGTCACGTGTGGGGGTCCATAAGAGTACATCACTTATGAGCTCGTCCCTGCTTCTCCAGCAGTGTCCTGCATATCTGGTTCGTCTAACTTGAATAGTTTTCGTAATAGGAGACAGGTGGCCGTACAGTTGGTGTCTTGTGGGGTGTTGCCGCCAGGACTTGTTCAAGATTGCTCGCAGCATTCTTGTGTAATTGCCGTCTAGCTTCTTCTCCAGCCGTTTTGTTAGAGTCCATGTAGTGCATCCATATAGCAGTATCGATGCGACCGCTGCATAGAACATCGATTGTCAAAATCAGAGGGAAAGGCTTCGAGCTGACAAAGAAAAGGAGCAGAAGGTACCCCGCAAAAACAATTACCGACGCCGACAACGCCGATGATATATCGATACTGGCAATTACACCCGACCTAGCCGAAACACTACTGCATAGTTTGGAACGAGAAGCCGCAGGTATAGGTCTCTATGTCAATGCATATAAAACGGAATATATGTGCTATGTTCAAACGGGGAACATCTCCACTCTAGACGGAACCTCTCTTAAACTAGTAGACAAATTCACTTACCTAGGAAGCAGCGTCGCATCAACCGAAAAGGACATCAACACGAGGTTAACGAAATCATAGACAGCTATCAATAGGCTATCGATTATATGGAAATCAGACCTAACCGATAAAATGAAACGCAGTTAATATATATATAATATATATAATGATATAATATATATATACATAATTAATATATATAATGTATAATAACAATATAATATATAATAATAATATAATACATAATAATATATAATAATAATATTATAATAATATTATAATAATATATATATATATATATAAAGTTAGAACTCAGAGACACAAGCACCTCTAAACCACAGAATCTACATAGTGCTCTCTACAAAAAATGCTGAACACTATAATATCCATAATTTCTAACTACATAAGACATCACCTGTGTATCCAAAAATTCCTAACCATTTAATGCATGGTTTCAAGAGTTTAAACACCATACTGTGAACATAAAAAGACCCGGCAGTATCTTACCATTAACATTGAGCAACAATATTTTCGTTGACTCTTGTTTTTGACTAAATATTGCAGCTAGGGCTAAGATTCAGCTATTCCTTCAACAAATCACAAATACCACTTTATGTTCCCCAGTTATTTCTGATTGACCAGCGTTAAGAAGAGTCATCGTCATCATCATCATGTCATGCCGCTAGCACGGATATCCCTGACCCTCTCTCACCACTTCTCCCTATTGTTCATCACCTCTGGCAGGTCTTCAGAACTACATCCCGTATCTTCACATAGCTGCTGTATGTATGTTCGAGTTGGTCGTCCTGCTTTTGCTTGTCCATATGAGTACATCACTTATGAGCTCGTCCTTGCTTCTCCAGCAGTGTTCTGCGTGTCTGGTTCGTCTACCTTGGATATTTTTCGTGATGGGTGGCAGGTGGTCGTATAGTTGGTGCCTTGGTGGGTGTTGCCGCCAGCGCTAATAATAGGGTTGTATATTTTCTCAGACCACACCTCTTACTTTTTCTTTTCCTATGAGCTCAAGTCGTCTTACTGCTTTCATCTTCATCAACTCTACAACGCAACGCAAAACAAAAAGATGAGGACAATCCTAATAATGTCATCTTTTATACTCCTTCTGAAGAGCCTTTCCTCGCACCTAACTCATCGCATAAGATACATTTACTTCATTAGCAGATTTAGAGTTCAAACTCCTGTTAGCAAGGGTGGTAGAATACTCCGACGGCATCTCTATAGAAGAATAAGACCCTCGTCCAACGAATGTCCTATATATGTATCAAAATATTTGATGGCGAGGGGAATCCAGAGTACCCCTTCATTGCCATCGCTCCCAGTTCCGCTCTAATATTCAGTGATAACACCTGAAAGGGTCCTATAATGGATTGACATTCAAACATATGTGCAAACATATACCTTATGCTAAATTGATTTTTTAAGATAGAATTGTTTGATCATTTAACTATGTAAACAAATGACTGATATTTAATTGAATTGTTAGTGATACATATCAACACTTGGAAAAAGAATTAACTTACGCTCGTTTACAAACGTTATCAATAAAATGCGTAAACATATCCTATATATCCAATATATATGTTCAAGCGGATTTGGCATTAAATAGCCTACAATGGGTGATATGCTATGAAACCAAACGAAACCTACACGTCAGGTTGTTTTCGGATGGTATAGACATTTTACAACTATACTTACCGGACATTGGCATTATTGTTTAATTGTTCACCAATGGTCCAGGAGACTCGGGTTCAATCCCGGGTCGAGACATACCAAAGACTCAAAAACTGGTACTTGATGCCTCCTAACTTTACACTCAATATTTGAAGATGCAGAACACGGGTAAGTGGAGCAATCTAGAGAAACGAGGAGTGTCCCCTTACACCTCTGAGCAGTAGCTATTGAAATGAGAGACATCAGATCGCACTTGACTATGGTCGGCAAAATCATATTTGTTTTAAGGTATCTTTATTACTTTATCCTCCTTGCGCGTTTCTCCCACTAGCCATAGCAGATGGCTTTTCTTTAATGTCTGAGTGATAGTAAGTATCCTCGGACCTTCAATACTCTACTAAGTATTCTAATTTTAAGAGTGATGTGCCTGAATCGTCTCAATTCTTCCTGTGATCTCCGATAACCATAATATCTTTTCCAGGCCTTTTGCTAAATAGTACTAGATAGAAATACTTTAAACCACATTACTAGGTGCCTAATAGGACGTTTAGATATAAGTTCGGCTCGTTTATTGGAACAATTTTTTTTTTCTTGGAAATAGGTCATAAAACAATTAATACACATTCATCAATACATATACATGTGTGCTATTTTCGGCTATCTCTCTTACAGTAAAAGGTGAGAAAGTAATGAAAGGGTATAGAGAAAAATTGGTTGGTTTCTTTGTTTTATGACACATCAAAATTCATGGGTTATTTAATGCCAAAACCATCCTTGTAGAATATCAGGGATATTATTTAGCCCATAGCTAGGAAGAAAAGAGGGTTCATAATTTCCCCAAGGGCGTAAGACCGAAAGTAAACTTGATTACTTCGAGGCCGCAGTCCAACAGTTTAGCCATTAAATCACTGGACCCCACCCCCAATAACATAGAGGAAAATAGAGAAACCAAATAAGAGTATATATATATATATATAGGAGGTGTCCGTGGTGTTAATGAGGTGCCCGTGGTTTAATGGTTATCGCCGTAGGAAATGGACACGGCGACACGAGTTTAAATCTTGGACGACACCGATTGCATATCACATAGAACTTATACCCTTGGAAAGGTATAAATCCAATTAATCTCCCTCCAGCTATGGGTAAATAGTAGGGAAGACTGGTTCCTTCGGCCTTGGTGAGGCAACTAGTCTAGGAGAAGGAAAACTCTGAATTCAAACCTGTTAAACTCCGCTTAAAAATTGACCTTGTGACATATCCTACCCGAGCGGAGGGGTTGGTAAATATATATATATATATATATTGTGATTCACAGACAGACTGCTCCGTTGTATCACAACTCTTCAGTGTGGCTAGACACGTAGGACGCTTGAAGCTGGGATCGAAACCCTCCCAAATTTACGTTAGATTTTGTATCAGACCGCTTGACCAACAAGCGTACCACGTCAGATTGGGAATTATAAGGCATATTAAGTAGCAGCAGCAGCAGCAGCGTTTGTTTGTTTACATTTTTTATACTTTATCGCATACCAGATTGCCAAATTCTTTCGAAGGGCTTTTCATTATATATATATATATATATATAGAGAGAGAGAGAGAGAGTTTGTGTCGGAGGTGTGTATGTGTGGGGGGATTTTGTGAATGTGGGACAAGAAAGAAATAGAAGAGGGTCTGTTGAAAATATTGGATCAAGACCGCAACTATATTCACGTAGCGACACCTTTAAAAGTCCTTTATTAGCTCCGAAAGCCGTTCAGCAAAAATGTGTGATTACTTGAGGAGCAATATCTTTGAGGTAAACACAACCATAAAATAAATTTTGTTGGGCATCCCCCAGGGATACTAACATCGAGAAGAAGGGAAACAGACAAGGGTGAAAGAGATAGAAGAAGGTGATAAATCGAAGTGATGTGTTCTATAGGAAATGAATAAAAATTGATGCTGATTGAAACAAATCAACAGAAGCAGAGAAATATATATATATATTGGAAGACATCTTGATTTATTGACAGGACTGAAAAATATCAAAGACGAAGAAACAATAATAAAGTTTTTTAAAAAGCAGAAAACACACAAACAAACAAAAGTTGCTGAAAGAAATTGCAGAACTTGATTCTACTTATATTTAGAACCAGGACCACTAGGAGAATGTACGGGTTAGATTGGTGGGTAAGTTTTATTCTCATTTTGGTGCTTAATAATTACGGCTCTTAGCTAATCTGAAGGGAACTTCTCTGTACTGTAATGGATATCAAGTTAGCTAGTAAATCAGATACTACTGAACATTATCGTCCCTAAGTGTCCCTTTCTTTCAACCAAGTGTTAAATCTAAGGAAAAAAGAAAGAAAAAAAGAAAGAAAGGGAAGGTAACTTGAAAAGAAAGAACGAAAGAAACAAGCGAACAAACAATAGGAAGAAAGAAAGAAAGAAAGAAGAATAACGAGGATAAAAAACAAACAAAACAAATAATAACTAGGAAAGAAGGGAAAAAAGAATCATTGAGAAAGAAAGAAAGAAAGAAAGAAAGTTGAAAAAATAAAAAAGAGAATATCTACTGCCATACCACCAACATCTGCTTTTTAAGTGGAAGAGAGAGATCCTAATAAACTAGAAGGCATTACCTTTGAAACGACAATCTTTCGAGTAGAGCATGAAAGCTGTTGCTCATCGTAGGCAGAAAGGAAGAAAACGGCAACTTGGTAGTAAAGTATAATTGGTAGTTGAAAACTTGCTCTATCTTCCATGTTTTCATAAGAATCTACAAGAAACCAATAAAAGGTCTTTCTCTCGAAAGTATTTTTAAAATTGATTTAGGAAAAAACAATTCTTTCTTAAAGCCCTGATGATGGGGCCTCGAATACACTGACTGTATCCTTGAAAACTGCGTAAGACACCACTTAACTCAACATTAATAAAAAAAAACCTCCCTTTTCATAATTTGGCGACTGTATTCGGGGTGACCAGAAGGCTCCCTTTTCAATAGCTACTACACCGAGGTGTAGGGGAGGGTGCTACTCCTTTCCCAGGATTGCTCCACTTTATCCTCGATACGTACTTTATATTGCTGAGTGTTAGGCAAGGAGATATCAAGTACCATTTTTTAAGTCTTTGGTATGACTCGACCTGGGATTGAACCCCGATCTCCCGGACTATTGGTGAACACTCTACGCACTAGGCCAATAAAGATTCTTGGCGTGACTGCTTTTGTTTTATTTTTGCACTAATGGTCACCGGATAGGTATAATTTTTTTCTCTTCTACGCCCTATAGAGAAATATTGAATTGAATCATAAATCATTTCTGTTTTTTTATAAAGCAAGTTGCATCAACGCATTTCTACAATCCACTGTTTTAAATACAAGCAAAAATCAACTGATTAAATAGGGCCTTCATCGGTCATACATATTTCAGTCGTAAAATTGTGCAAATCAATGATCTCCTACCCTCTCAAATGGTCAAACCGAAAGTGGATCATTGACATATAATGTGGGAGTTTAAGAATAATAAAAAGACCAGAGAAACACCAAAGAAAATTTGTAGTATTTATGGGGCAGGTGTTATAACTTATCACGAAGTCCGAAATTGGTTTTCAAAGATTCGTTCTGGCAATACGTTATTCAGAAATGAACCCAGACCAAGACGCTCATCAGACCAAGATCAAAATGCTTAAAGAAAACTTGTAGAATGCCATCTGCGAAAAAGTACTCAAGAATTAGCAAATGACCTCATCATACCTCAAATCATTTGAAAAAAATAGGAAAATTTAGTTAGATGGATTTTATGGTTCCTCATACTCTTACTCAGAATAAAAACAAAGATCGCGTATCTAAGGCAACTAGTCTTCTTTGGAGGCTAATAAATGACCCATTTCTAAACGATATCATCATTGGTGACGAAAAATGGGTCCTTAATGACCATGATCGACGTAAAACGTGGACAAGGGTGGATATTTGCAGCCTGTCCCAAACGCGGACCTTCATGGAAGAAATGTTCTGTGGTAGGCATGGTTATATAACGTTTTTTTTTTATCATTCAGGGTTTTCGGACTATTGTCTTCATCTTTATTGTTATTTCTACAACGTTTCTGTCGATATGTCCTCCGGCCTTCTTCAGGTGTTTGTTGAACTCGGGAACCTTCACAGAACGTCGAACTACGTCCTTTATTGAAAGCACGGGGTTCGCATGTTCTGATTCCGTTAGCCATAATCGGGTACAAGTGTTAAGTATTCCTGTATTGTTACTCGCCTGTAGTGAGAATTGAACCTGCAACCTCCAGACGATTGTCTCCTTAGAAGCTTAGGGAACCAACGCCTATAACCGTTACGCGATGTGTCCTGCTGGAGGACATATCGACCGAAACGTTGTGGAAATAATAATACAGATGAAGTCAATAGTCCGAAAACCCTTAATGATAAAATTCAACAAGAATTGTCTCAGAAATTTAGACATATAACAACGTTATTATTCCTTTTAAGTTTTTAAACCACAACCAGACACTCAACACACGTTTTTGCCCAGTCAGCTGGGGCTGTAGAATACACTGACTGCACCTCTGCAGAGGGGTAAGACCCCCCCAACGAGTTTCCTGGATATGACACTAAACAAAGTGATGGTGAGGTTCCAGCAGTGCTGGAGCTTTAGGGAATGCGGAGTACCCCTTCATTGCCATCGCTCCCAGGTCCACTCTGGCCCGGAGTGTTAGCACCTGATAGGGCCCTATCTATGGGTTAAATAGAACTAACAGCATAATTATGCTAAAATGAATTGAGTAAAATGAATAGCTTAAAATAGAAACGTTTTTGACAATTAAACCGTACTTAAACTGCATGCTTATGCTTAACTGAATTATTTCAAATAGAAATGTTTTTCGACATTAAAATTGTATTTACACTTAACTGAATTATTACATATAACTGCTTGAATAGTTTGAAATGGAAATGTTTTTGACAATTACACTGTGTACTTATCCTAAACTTAACAGTTTTCAATAGAACAGATTATTTACATAAAAATGGATTTGGCGTTAAATAACCTCCAAAGGTTGATATGCCATAAAACCAACCAAACAAACCAACAAATCAACACACATTTACTCTCAACAACTGTAGCATATACATAAAAATCTTATTAGAAATACCCTGCACTCGTCTAAAGGAGAAATGGCTTTCTCCATGATAACGCAAGTCCATATTCAGCGAGGATCGCGCAGAAAAAATATTTTGTATTTAGCCTGGTCTATTTTACTCCATCCATCATATTTCCCAAACCTTACACCTTTCACCAAGCGATTTTCATCTTTTTTTTTCCTTCTCAGCCAAATATTCTGAATTTCAGAATTTTTTTTTCAGGAAGATAAAGCGAAAATGCTAGTGAAAAATTTATTGAGCACGAAACTAGCTGAGTTTTTTTTTTCAAGAGGAATCAACAAGCAACCTAATAAATGACAAGAGGTAATTCAAAATAATGGCAAATATACTACCGATTAAGACTAATTCGCTGTTAAGTTATTTCTGAACAAATCATATTTTACTGAAACTCAAATTATTTATGACATAACCAAATAATTCTCTGACGATGAGTGACCGATACAAAAGGTTCGATTTTTTTTTTTGATTTTATAATATTCAAATCGTTCTCAAAATAATTTAACATGCGGATGCTTTAAAAAATATTTAAATTTTGTACCTACCATAAGATCCTATCTTCCCAATTGTTTAAACAAGTAAACTATTTATTATCTGAAACCGATCTATTTAACACATCGTTAGGAATCAGACACTAACATTCCGAGCCATAATGAACCTGGTAATAATGCTAACAAAGGAATGACTTCACACTCCTAAGAGCTAGAGAACAGGAGCCTCAGTACCGATTTCAATCGAACGTTATTTCTGGGATACCCTATTTTTTTTTTATGGAGGGATCACACACCTAGTCAGGGAAAGCAGTCATCACATTCTATACTCTTGTTTCATTTGATTTTCTGAGCAGAAAGACTGGTTTATTTCGGTTTAATGGCATATCAACCTTTCTGGGTTATTCAATGCCGAAGCCATCCTTGTAAAAGGAACAGTAGTGACAGAATGTTACCCATAGTTAGAGGGATAAGGAGAGTATAGTAGCACTACTTGGGCTCGAACTTACTTACTCTGAGTTAGCTGTCTAGCACTTTAACCATTACACCACTGATTCAGTTTGCTCTTTTTTAATCATATGTCGCCCTTCGTGGGTTATTTAATGACAAAGCCATCTTTTGAGCTGAAAGAGAACAAGCTACAATGTCTTTGCCATTTAAAGTGCTTGACTTGATATAGTAAGAACAAAAATGAGATTATTTATGTCTCAACCTAAGAAGTGGGGCAGACTAGCATCCATTGCTATGGCAAGGCAACCTGTTTAGAATGAGGGTAGGGAATCTGAATTTAGAACAAACGAACGTGGGTTTGGCACTTGCCCTCTAAAACATATTTGTTATGAAACTACATCACCCTCTCAAGCGTAAGTGGCTACGGGCCCCTCATATCCTTGAGGCCACGGGTCATTTACTTTTACATTTTACATATCTTTAACAGAAAATTAAACATAATATATTGTTACTTCAGAAAAAGTTTTACAGTGATGAAAAAAAGCAACGCCCTCGGGGAGGAAATGAAAATGATCTTGTTTGTAAAGTAAAATAAAATTCTTAAAATTATACATGCATATAGGATTAAAGAAGGTCCTGTGGTGTTGCGGCAAACGAGCTCGATAGCAAAATCGAAGTAAGCAAGTTCGACCTTCAGACTCGGTATTATGTTTACTTCCGAACTAATGGTTTTGGGAAAGAATTCCGGCCGACGGCCGTAAGTTTAAAAATCAGGATGCAGTCAAAGTAATCAAGTGTAATGAAAAAAAAAGATTTTGAATATATGAACTCCCCAACAGGCAAAGAATTCCGACCGACGGGATACAGTAAAATAGATAATTTGAAATGTATATTTATATAACTTAATTAACTTTTGGTTTCGTTAATTTGTTTAACGGTATGGATTATTTAATGCCGAAATTCGACTCATGTGTAAATAACTTGTTATAAAAACTATTTTTCAACGATCATTGATTACATCGGTTGGTTTTACGACATTTCAACCCTTGCCGAGTTATTTAATGCCGAACTTTAGCAATCGTATAAATGCTCAATAAAAGAATTAAAAGTCGATCTATAGGGGATTGTCCGTGGTGGTAATTTACTAAGCTTTTTGCTTAGATGTAGCCGCATGAATGGGGCACCCAATGAGAATCGAACTCACTCGTGCAGGTTTGTTCGGCTACCATGCTAACCATTACACTACCCGAGGTGCCTGTGGTATAGTGGCTAATGTGCTGTGCTGGACTTTGACATCGCTGTAAGCAATTTCGTACTCTGGTTGCGCATTACTTTAACTCTCAAACTAACATCTTTTAGAAAGTTATCAGTCCTCATATCCCCCCAGCTATCGGTTAAATATTATTTACTGTTATTTTTCTATAAAAATGGCTTTCGTATCAAATAAAGTTGGAAGTTTGATATGCCACTAAACAAAGAAAGCAAAAAAAAATGAGATATACGCATATAAAGATAGTTTGTCTAAATTTCTGAGACGAAGCTTTATGATTTTTATCATTAAGAGTTTTCGGACGAAAATTGTTTTATTGTTATTGTTATTTCCACAGCGTTTCGGCCGATATGTCCTTCGGGCTTCTTCGAGTTTTTGTCCGACTCAAGAACCTACTCAGAACATCGAACTACATCCTTTATTGAATCCACGGGGGTCAGCTGTTCTGTTAGCCATAACCTGGTTGAAGTGATAAGTATTCCTGTATTGTTACTTGCCTGCAGTCAGGATTGAACCTGCAACCTCCAGACGCTTAGGAAACCATCGCCTATAACCGTTACGCTATGTGTCCTGCTGGACAGTTTAGAGTAAATTTTTGTGACTTATAAAGTTAATGTTTTTACTTGACTAGGATTACTACTGTTAATAATGATTTTTACCTGTGCTCATATTCAGATTTTTCTTAATCTAACCTTTTTAATTATCTGTTCCCATAATGTATTCATCTCTATACTAGGTCTACTCAGCAGGTCATTGTAGCCGAACATATGTGCTGATTCCTTAAGGCGTCTAAACCTCCAATGTTCAGCTCTATCAACTGTTTCAACTTCATCCCATAAGGGCAGATGGTTTCCCTTTTTCTACCATATATGGTCCGCCATACCCGACTTTTCAATCTCACCGCGTACTACTGCTTCCCGATGTTCTTCTAGCCTTATTTTCAGTGGGTGACCTTTCTCGCCTTTGTATATTTTACCCTTTGCATTGCGATATTGTAGTAAACTAGTTCAAAATCCAATCGGACAAATATCCTGGGAAAAGCTATAAAATTCTTCATCCTCCTTGATACGAGTTAAATAGTACCACTACAGTGCTTCAGCAAGGATGGCTTTAGCATTAAATAAGCCACACATCATGAATAGACAACGAAGAAGACAACCAAATTATTCCCACTGAACGATAGAAAGAGAGTTGCTTCCCGTGGACAGTGCATTGTGAGATTCTTAAGAACCAGAAGAACGGACACATGTGAGAGACAATAAAGACAGAAGGAATCCAACCATGGCATATGGTGGATGAACATTTTGACTGCTGCTTACAAAGTTAAAACTGTTGTGTTCCATGTCAATAGATGCAAGTTAATAAACCTAATTGTTTTGTTGTACATCCACGGTTTATATATTTTCTTTGTTTGTAAAAACGTAACATCCATGAAGCTTTATATGATATAAAACAATAAGAACAATGAAATCATACAACTGCATGGAAACTATTAGTATTAGACAGGAATATTAGATATTACGTAAAATTTTGCCAAAAAGAAAAAGCTTAAGATATATAAGAAATATAAATACAAAAACACTTTGAATGCGATTCCCTAACATCTAGGCATAAAATAAATCTGGTCGAGTTAAAATCAATCTATCAATTAATTAAATAAAAATCCCACTCTATCTTTTTTACTTTCTTTGCTCCGTCTTCTGCCCCCCCCTCTCTCTCTTTCTCTCTCTCTATCTTTCTCTCTCTCTCTCTCTCAATCTATTTGTCTGTCTGTCTGTCTGGCTGACTGGCTGTGTGATGGTATGTCTATATATCCATCAGTTTAACAATTCATCTATCTGTCAGTGTGTTGGTATAACCGTTTATCTATCTATCTCTTCAACTGTCAATTTGTCCTTCCGTAGGTGTGTTTGTTTATAAATCTATCTATCTATCCATGTGTTGGTATGTCTGTTTATCTGTCAGTAAGTATGTCTCAGTCTCTGTCTCTCTTATGTTCGTGCATTCTCGAACTCTATTTGCTTCCCTCTTTATGCTTCCATTAATTATCACAAAGTGGACATTTATATAACATCTCATCATTCTCTTCTTTCCTTCTCAATTTAGCTCTTTCGGTTGGCTGACCGTAAGATATGAGGATTCCATCTCTGATAACAACACTAGGTTACTTGTTGCCAATGTATATCTAACGGAAACTGCTTACATCTATCAATCTATCTATCCATCAATATATCTATCCATCGGGCTGTCTGTGAGTTGACATGTTTGTTTATATCTCTGTCTTTCTTTCGATGTCAGTTTATCAATCTATCTATCTATCTATCTATCTCTTTGTGTATATATATGTATATCTGTCTCTTTTCATTACTTCATATATCTATGTATCTATCTATCTATCTGACAGTTAGTGTCTTTTTCTACCTACCTGTAACTGTATGCCTCAATCTCTTTATATCTCTCAGTCTCCCTGTTTATTTATCAATCTGTCTCTGTCTCTATCTGTCAGTCAATCTTTCTGTCAGTCTGTCTGTCTGTCTGTCTCCTCCCTCCCTCCCTCCCTCTGTTAGTCTATATGTCTGTATATCTATTTATCTATCTGAAACCATAAGATCAGTTTCATATCCTCAAGAGTAGCAAAGAGAAGAAATCGTTTGAAATACCAATCTTAAAAGTAACTTTAACTCGAGAAAAAAGGCGCGTCTCTTCAAGAAACCTCCGCTTCTGAAAAAGCACCATGATAATGGTAAAATCTAAACTCTCGAATTCTTACCTCCACTCTCCTCCATCTTCCCTGGCCTGAAGAGAATTTTGTCTTAACTCAGCCCTTTTATTTAACTCCTTTTTCTTTATTCCATCTCTTTTCCACTCTTTGACTAGTTCTTTTAGATCACATCGCTTTTTATTTTAAACATTAACCGAGAAAAACTGAGGAATACCCGAACAATTATATATATATATATATATATATATATATATATATATGTGTGTGTGTGTGTGTGTGTGTGTGTCTTTGAAAGAAAATCTGAGATGGTGATTGTTAGTGAGACTATTAATAGCTACTGTTACATGACCGATTCTAGAGTCTGAAGAAAATATCCCCCACTTTTTAATCACACACGCACACACACACACACACACACACACACACACATATATATATATATATATATATATGTGTGTGTGTGTTCATATATTTAAAATCTTTCTTTTTCATCACACTTGATTACTTTCACTGCAACCTGTTTTTAAACCTATTACATACACACACACACACACACACACACACACACACACATATATATATATATATATGAGTTGAATACGATAAGTTTCCAGACTTTTTTCGTATGGGCATTTTTTCGTATGGGCAGTATGTTATTGCTAAACATCTTATGAGGTGACTGACCAATTTTTATGATTTCAGGTTCAAAGAAACAGCTACAGTAGCAATTGGAATACACCCTACTAAGCCCTGGATATCACAGCTGATGAAAATCAAAAATGCAATCTGACTCTTTGGAAGAATGATATGCAATAAAATTCTGATTTAATCTTTGAAAAAATGCCACAGAAACGTATGGAATGATTCACACTGCTTTTCGACCATCTTGCATGAATTGAGCATCAGTTTTTGAGTGGCATAAGAGATTTAAGGAAGGCAGGGAGTCTGTGAGGGATGATGAGAGGTGTGGGAGGAGTAAGGAAGTCCGAACAAAAGAGTTGATTGTCCAAAGGGTTAGGGTAGGGTTACTATGTTGAGGTTTTAAGGGAGTTCAGGAAGAGATTCCGTCGGAAGAGGCCAGCACTCTTCAAATCGGGTCAGTGGCATTTCCAGCAGGACAATTCACCAGTCCACAATTCCATCCTTGTCACAGACTATTTGACCAAGATGGGCATCAAGTCAGTTCCTTACTCTCCCTTGCTCTCCGTGACTTTTGCTTATTCCCTAAGCTCAGAGGCTTTATCAATAAAAGTGCCCATACGAAAAAAGTCTGGAAACTTATCGTATGCACCTCGTATATATATATCAGTTTGAGATGAAAATGCATTTGATTTTAGTACTAACTGTTAAATAATGATTTTCCAGGCAGTTGTATAAAAATTCACATTCCCAAGCAATGAAGAGTTCCCTTGGCTAATTTTCTATCATTTCTTTCAGAATTTTATTTTGAAGATTGCATGAAGATTTTACATGAAAAAAAAGTGATGCATTTTCTTTTTTGAAATTAATAAAATTTGGATTGTAAATTTCTTTCATGGCAATGCTCGGGCACATGTTGCCAGATTGACACTACGGAAGTTCGCTGATTTGTCATATACGACTTTGCAACATCGACCATTTTCTCCTGATCTTTAACCCAGTAACTAACAAATTTTCCAAGCATCTAGACACATTTAACACAAAAGAAACGTCCCATTCCAAAAGAAAAGTGGAAATTGCATTTAAAAAATTTTTGTCATCAAAAACAAGAGTTTTATCGTATATTCACAAATAATCTTGTTAATCGATACCAGAAAGGCATTAATGTACAGGGATCATATTTTGACTAAAATAAAGCGACTTTTAAATGCATTATTTCAGCAGTAAAAGTTTATCAAACATTATATATATATATATATATATATATATATAATCCCTAAACATGGATGAGTCAGTGTTAGCCGACCAGCAAGAACTTATGTACATCAGTTCTGTGCAGACACAAGATATAATTTGGATCACTTGCTGGGAGCGATGAATTATAGGAACAGATGGGGAGAAAGAAAAAACAGTCAGGAAAATCCAAGTTGGCAGCATGAGTTGATGTTAATCATGTTGATGATCACACACACACACACACATACACACACAACCATCAACCCACACACACACACACAACCACACACACACACACACACACACATATATATATATATATATATAAGGTAAATATCAATTAGTTTTACCTTATATATATATATATATATATATATTAGAGTATTTTTTGATCACAAGTAATTGTTTACGAAAGTTTGATTAAAAACGATGTATTTTCCTTTTTTATAATCATATGTTTTCTTGTTTTCTAGCTAATATCACAGTGTTAGGGTACATATGATAGAGAAATTGCCTTAAGTTCTGATTCCCAGCACTTTCTATCATACCGATTTATCATCTTCGTGGAATTTTTTTCCAGGTATTGTTTTTGTATAGTTTGGGTGTGATGTTTATCTTGTTGGTAGGGTTTATTAAATTGTGGGGGATGCTATGGTTAGCATGTTGGTTGCTGAAGATGTTTAATATGTGAAAGACAGTTCTAAATGGTTTTTTGTTTATGTTTGTTTATTTTTAATACTGATGGCTCCAAGGATTTATAGGACTTTTTGCTGTTGTTATTTCTTTACTCGAGTTTCGTGTTACCGTGAATGTGTATGTATCTGTGTTATTAACATGTTTTATAGTCATTTGTTGTTTGATGTCATTGGTATGAGAAAGGTTGTATGTACATCGATGGGAGAGACTGGTTGTTGTATGGCTATTAGCAGTTGGAAAGATTTTGTTCAAGAGACATTCTAGAAATAGACGTGTGAATGTTTTAGTTTAAGGGAAGATTTTGGGAAGTCTGTATTATTTTTAAAGATAGGATTTGATGCTTAAAATATGCTGAACTGGAGGATAAGTTTTTTCTGGTGTTTGGCGGATTTAATGTGTTTCTGTTAATGTTTGTTATTGTTTGTTCATCTAATTCATTATTTTTGTGCATTTAATTTCTGTAATATAAATTAATACTGTTCTTGTTGTTGTTGGGCTTAGCATGAAGATAGAGTTTAATTTGTTCATTGATTAGTTTATTGGGGAAATTATTCTTAAGGAGAGTTTTTTTTGTATTATTCAGTTTTCGTTTTTTTTTGTTTTTTTTTCAAATATTGTTTTAGATGAGAAGATATAAAATGGCTATTTTATATTTGTGAGGATATTCCTCATGACAGATGAGTAAACAAAAGCTGAGGGTTTTTTTTCTTTTTTTTGTGGGTGGGTGTTGTATATGGATGTAGTAAATTTGATATTGCTGCTGGACTCGATGAGTATATCTCGGAAAGGAATTTTTTGGTTGATATTTTATGGTAATGGAAGAATGTTATTCGGGGACGTTTTGATGAACTGATACCGCTGGCTTATGCATATTTGCCCTCCTCACACACGTGATATGCAAATATGACTAAACTGCACACATATAGATGATAGGTAATCAGTAGTAATTACTAGTACAGTAGAGTTATACAAGTCAGCAGTTGTCGTCAAATGGACACCCTGCCTTACGTACAACCAACTCTCCAGTCCGACCTCAACCAACACAGACAACCGAACGTATAATAAGTCCCATAGTGAAATGTGTGATTAAACACTATTTTAACGTTTGTTTATTTTAACGTGGGATTGTCTAGCAACGGTGATATGATCGAAGTATTTGACATATTGTGTCTTTTGTTATTTTAGTGTTAAATATTATCTAAAAAATCATGAATAACTAATACCATTGGATTTTAAGTTTCGAATTCATCTCATGACGCATCTCGTGAAACTTCTCGGATTGGTAGAAGTGAAAAACAATGACGTCATTGTTCGAATAAGATCATCATAGTTTTAGAACCTGTCGTTTGGTCAACAGTCAAACTTTTAAAATTATAGCCCAGATATGTCAAGATAAACAACAAACACCTGAAGAAGGATGGAGGATACAGGGGCCGAATCGTTGTGTTTCAAATTACCACAATAAACATGAGGACAACAGTTTGAAAAATCACAAATAGAATTATATCTTCGATTTGAGATAAGAAAGTAAAGTTGGCGACCGTAATCGAGGGTGACCCGAAGGCTCCCTTTTCAATAGCTACAACACCGAGGTGTAGGAGAAGGCGCTACTTCTTTCCAAAGATTGCACCCTTGATCCATACCTTATAATACTGAGTGTTAAGCAAGGAGAGATCAAGGACCATTTTATGAGTCTCTGGTATGACTCGCCCTACGATTGAACCATGGTTTCCCGAACCATTGGCAAACACCTTAAGTATTATGCCAATCTGAAATTATTTATCGAAAGGGCCTAAGAGCAGAACCAAGAGAAAGTTCACGACCAATTGAACCCCAACATAAAGACACTTGCAAGAGAACAAGAGAAACAGAATTAAAGTTCCATATTCTCTAAACAAACTTGTATGAACAATATATATATATATATATATATATATATATATATATATATATATATATGTGTGTGTGTGTGTGTGTGTGTGTGTGTATGCGTTTTTGTGTTCATATGTGTATATATATGTGTGTGTGACAAAAAGCAGTAATAAAAAACATTGGATACATCAAAATGCCCAAATTCTGGCAGGCAGAGCAATATAAAAACGAAAAGTTCTCGGATCGTACCTTTTTAGATTTATATCATAACTAGTAGTTTCATATATTAGTTTTGATATTTAATATTAAGTTAATATTTATTGACTTGTTGCTCAAATTATAGAGCATTGAATTCTTTATTGGGTAAATACATGGACTCTTTGATCAAAGAATTTTCATATTGTATCATTTTATTTATTGGATCATATTGTTGTGAAATTGATAATAAACCAAAGAAAAACCAATTTCGTATTTAGTTGCTATTTTGGTCATCCATACATGCATTGTTTCACAGACCCTCTCGCTTGCCTGTATATCATAAAACCACAGACATGTCAGGTCGTAGATACTTGAATTTTTTTATGGAAGCGTTTTGGTAAAATACTTTTTTTCTTAAAGCTATAAAAAAGATCCATACAACTACCCATTATTCCCTGTAGCTTCCGTTCGATTCCATGACTTTTCGTAGATTTTAAACATATTAGTAAACAAGGTCTTGTTGGTAAGAGTCGTTAAGGAATGTTTTGCGTAATGAACGTGCCAGGATAGTGTCTTCGAGATTCAAAGCAGCCGGAAATGAGAATGGTCTGAAATGCCAAAATGTGCAAGTTTGGTCTTTGAAGGAATCGGTCAGCAACAGGTGTTCCTTGAAATTCTTCTGGCATTGGTACTATCTCCAGCCGAGTTGCATTGGCTTGAATCACTTGAGTCGGTGAGATTTCACTGATCACACGTAAGAAACCTGCTGAGACAATGCGAGATTCTTTGGCACATCAAAATAGAATATATATATATATATATATATATATATATATATATATATACATTTGTGCATATATGTACGTATATAACACTGCGATATATGAGTATTATTTAAATACATTTAGATACAATTATATATATATATGTGTGTGTGTGTGTGTGTGTCTCTCTCTCTATATATATATATATATATATATCAGCGTTTCTCCACTTGTAACAAAATTCTTTATCATATATATATATATATATGTATATATATATATATATATGCCTTATCAATCCTTTAGGTTATTTAAAGCTAAATCCTGTTATATATATATATATATATATATATATATATATATATATATACATTTGTGCATATATGTACGTATATAACACTGCGATATATGAGTATTATTTAAATACATTTAGATACAATTATATATATATATATATATATATATATGTGTGTGTGTGTGTGCGTGTGTATGTGTGTGTGACTCTCTCTCTCTCTCTATATATATATATATATATCAGCGTTTCTCCATTTGTAACAAAATCCTTTATTATATATATATATATATATATGCCTTATCAATCCTTTAGGTTATTTAAAGCTAAATCCTGTTTATATATATATATATGTGTGTGTGTGTGTGTGTGTGTGTGTGTGTGTGTGTGTGTGTGTGTGTGTGTGTGAGAGAGAGTGTGTGTGTGTGTGTGTGTGTCATTTATAACTGAATAGTTTGTAGGTAACTTTATTTGAAAATAAGTTAAAGCACATTTGTTTGCTCACAGTTAAATGATATCAAGATTGCTATTCAACTTTAATAATAGTCTTTGATATTAATTGTTTGTTGGCACACAGTTATGTGGTTCCAATGACTGATATCTAACATCCATAATTCTATTTATCGAGTTTTACCATCTAATTTGGAGCTTAACATTTCTTAACATGGTTTTAAGTATTGCTATCTGATCGTAATCGACCCTCAGCCACCGTTTTCCAGCACTTGTAATATTAAATAAGGTTTGATTCTTGTTTGCTACAAAAGCAATTTGGAGAATATCGTTGGACCATCATACAGGTGCTACTGCTTGTCCTAACCAACCGATTGTTCGGATCAGGCCTCTTCACGATCTGTTTATCTCGGTAAGAGCCAAAGTGGTGTGTTGCCAGTCAATTGACTACTTTGGTTGTTAAACTATCCGGATCCCGAGTGGCCACCTACGGCTAGCTGGTAGCTACGTTGGTGAGGAAGCCTAACCCATCAGCAAATAAGTAGTAAGCATATTCTAACGTCCCAGACAACAGGTTGGTATTAATAAGACAGAAAGAGAGACAGAGAGACAGAGACAATGAACGAGAAAGTAAAATGTTAAAGGGAGCTGTAGCCAATTTAGGAATATTCTAATATAATAATAAACGCCTCTTTTATAAAACAAGATTAATTTTAATTTAAAATTATAAACAACATAATAGGAAGATAGACGCAAAGCGATAAAATTACTCAATATGGCCACCATTTTTCCAATTATTGTATCAACACGCCTTCGGAATGATCTGCATGCCTTCTAAATAAATTTTTCATACATTTTATTCCATTCCTCGTCAATGACGGTGTTAAGCGGACAAATAATCACATAGGAAGTTGCATTTATTTTTTTTTTTTTTACAAAGATCCAATACAGTGTAATCGGGGGTGTTAAGGTGTAGACTTAAATCTTGAGTAATTGCTGTCCTCACAGATTTCTCATTGATTTTCAATTCATTAACGGGCTTTCTCATTGACGTTGTGGTGCCCTTCTTAATTGCCGTAGCGAGATTAATTTAAAAACCTTATTTTCGTTTAATCCTCCACTGTCCCGTTTCCTTAATAATCTCTTTCTCTGTAAAAAGAAAATTTTCTTTGCTTGGTGTGCGGTAAACAAAGAAACTTTGGGTTGGTTTCGGCGTTAAGCAAATCATAGATTATTTGTCGGTTCTTTTCTTGTTCACTCGTATTAAGCTGAATCATTATTTTTAAAAAAGTGCTTGTATAATAGAGCTAATAATGAAAATTTAGATTTATCACGTTTTTTTTTTTTTTTTCCTAAATTGGAGTAATCAGACTAAAGGTACGTTTAAAATATTATTCCATATTTTGCTTAAATTAGCCAAAAAAGATTAATTCGTACCTTACGCATCAGGTAGCCTACTTTGCTTATGTCTACTGTCATTTACTATTTTTTTTCCTGAATATCAGGTTGTGTAATATTTTTAGTTTGCAAATTGTATCATCTGTTTTTTTCACTCCCTCAGAATTATAGAATATTTATAAAAATTAATATCACACATATATATATGTGTGTGTGTGTGTGTGTGTGTGTGTGTGTGTGTGTGTGTGTTTATATTTATCCAGAGCCAAGTTAGCCAATATTGGAAATGATTCTTTTTTAGGATTTTCTTTTTTCCAATATCCTTGTAAAATATAAATTTTCTACATAAAAGATAATTTAAAAAATCCAATAGAGAACTCAATGTAAAATAATAATTAATTAAAATCCAGAGCAAATAATTCCATATAAAATTTCATTTATTTCTTTTATTTGGGTTGAAAAGTTTGTTTGTCATTATGAATTACTTAAAATGAGGTGAAAAAAAAGAAGAGAACAATTGATACCTCTTGCTCGGTAAATTGTATGAATTTGTCAACCGGACAGACCAAACAAATGGTCTGGTTTGTATTATAAAAGAATAAAAAATGAAAAACAAAAAAAAAAAAATTGGGTTGACGGGATAGAGTGTCCGGATTTCTGTGAAACTTTTCTAAATCTTCATTTGAAAATCCTCATCATTTCTTCGTCTGATGATACAGATCTAATAATTTAAAAAAGTGGGGGTCTGTTGTAATAAATATTATCACAAACAAATACGAGTGATTTTCAAAGGTGTTGCTTTTATATATATATATATATATATATGTGTGTGTGTGTGTGTGTGTGAAGTAATTGTGTTGCCATTAGCGTATATGCAAGGCTCTTCATTTGAATTGAGCTCTCGGTAGTCGTTAAGCGGATATATGTAAACAATAAAAAATTATGATTCATAACCGTTTAAATTTACTTCGCTGGCGCTGGCGCTGGCTTCCTCGTGGCTGAGTGGTAAAATCTTGGATTGGCGTTTGAGTCAACCAGGTTTTGATCCCAGCTTCGGGAACCTGGCCTGCCTAGCCACACTGATGAGTTCTGATAGAACGAAACAGATCTGTCAGTGGATGAGTATATATATATATATATATATATATATATATATATATATATAATAGAGAAAGAAGTTATCTTTATAGCAATATAAGCATATATCTGCATATCAACATATTTATGCATATATTTGAAAGTTTACATAATATAAAATTTAATATATTTCTATCGACACATTGACAGATATTGTTATTTTGTAGACAAGGTACTGTGGCTTCCGCTGAAAACCTTCAATATGGGAACCAAAATATACAAAGCAAACATCAATGAAGAACTAAGATGGAAGCCTAACAACAGGCAATCTCAACCATCCATTGCAACCAATGTCTTCAGTTCGCCACTGTACAAATTAGCCTCATCAGTCACCAAACATCCCCCGAATAGCTTTACTTTCTTACAACCCTTTACCAGGTCATCACACATGACACAGGATGACTGAAAGAATTGGTTATGGGTTTTCTATGTATTTGTTTTTTCTTCTTCTTTTGGGTGTAACTTTTCCACTCACAGGGATAGCACTCTCCTCCTTGCCCAGTCGGCTGGGGTTGTAGAATGCATCGACTGCATCTCTGCCGAGGACCATGTCCCCAACAAATATGCTGTATATGGCACTAAACAATCTGATGGCGAGGTTCCTGTAATGCTGAAACACGGAGTACCTCTTCATAGCAATTGTTCCCAGGTCCACTGTGGCACGAAGTGGAAACTCATGAAATGATCCAATCTATGGCTCAGATAGAACTAAACTGCGTACTTATGCCGAATTGAATTGCTTTAAATAGAACTGTTTTGACATGTAAACTGCGGGCATATGCTAAACTGAATTGCTTGAAATAGGACTTTTTTGACTTTAGAATTACGTACTTATGCTAGACTGAATTTTTTGAACTGGAACTATTTTGTATGCTGAACTGAATTGTCTGAAATAGAACTGTTTTGACAATTGTCTGAATTAGAACTGTTTGACAAAACTGAATTGGTTTAAATAGAATTTTTTTTCATAATTAAACTGTGTACTTATGTTAAACTGAATTGTTTGAAATAGAACTGTTTTTGTATGAAAATAGATTTGGCATTAAATAACCTACAAAGCTTGATATGCCATAAAATCCAAACAAGCAAAACAAACAAACACTCCCCACCTTCAACAAAGGGCAATTTTTTTTTGTATTTCATATAACCTAGGATTATCGAGTATTTTATTTATGCGTTCACTAGTCATTTTTTTTTTTCATAATAAATAGGGCTTACTCTAGTTTTGGGACGGGAGTGGGTTAATGGTGTTATAGTTAAAACGCTGGACTACAGAATCGTTGCAAGCGAGTTCGAACTCCAGTCGTTCAATTTCGGACAACTATCTTTCGAAAAGTTAAGAACCCTTTTATCCTCCCATCAATGAGTTAAAAAGTACCACTACTGATGAATATGGCATTAAATAACCGGAGAAGGTTGATTTGTTATTAAACAAAGAAACCAAACTATTATTGGAATGGTGGTAGTTTTAAAACAACACATTTTTTTTCCAATTTCTATTTCCATGTTTTTTTATTTACAATTTTTATTATATTCTTTGATTGATTATCTGTTGGCACTGACATATCACTTCGAAAGCATGTTATAATACCCAACCACTATATCTGGTCTTTTGCTTGTTAATTTACTCTCAATTTCTATAGAAAAGTCCAAGAGAACACCAGGTATGTGTAATTATTATTTCTCCTTTAGAGTTTTTCACATCAGCGTTAGCTGATGGTTTTTCACTGGAGTTTGAGTGATAGCAAATCTCCTCAAATTATTATTATTATTATTATTATTATTATTATTATTATTATTATTATGTCATTCCTTTACACAATCGTTAGTTAATGGTTTCTCTCTGGAGTTTGAGTACATTTCCTTAGTATGTGATTGAGTGGCGTAATCACTATTACAAATAATAATGGTGATAGCGCATCCTTCAAGAATATACCTCTCTGGATTTTTCCTCAGAAGACCTTTTTTCTTCCTGCAGCCAATTCCATTCATTAGTTTTCATGTTTTCTATGATCAATTTTATGAATTTATCAGATATCTTGTACATTTTGAGACAGTCTCATTATCCAGCTTTGCGGGACCACATCGTATGCCTTTTATTATCAATCCACGCCAGAGTAATATTTTTCATCTCGTTTTGCTCCCGTTGAGGATGTGTTAATCAATTTTGAGTGTATCTCCAGTATATCTTTTTTACACTTTTGAGAGTTTTCACACTAGCGATAGCTGATGGTTTTTTTTTACTGGAGAAAAGCTCAAGTGCTCGGGACTCTTCTCAGTATTCTGGCCGATCGATATAATGCTGTAGTCTGGATAGTCTCCAATTGTCATCTTATTTTCCCGTCCTTTTACCAATTCTCTGGGTATTTTTCAAAGTGCACCAATTAGAATTGGCATTACCGTCACTCTCATGTTTCATTTTTTTTTAGTTCGCTAGCAATTTCTAGACATTTTGTAATTATTATTATTGTTGTTGTTACTCCTTTTCAATTTTTTTTCCACCAGCGTTAGCCGATGGTTCCTCACTGGAGTTTGAGTGAAAACAAGTTTCTTTAAGCCACCAGGGCTCTTCTCAGTATTCTGGCTGTTGTTGTAGTTTGGATGGTCTCCACTTGTCCTCTAATTTCAAAGTCCTCCGGTCCCTATACTAATCCATTTATTACTATTATTTCGCTGTTTTTGAGTTTTTCACTCCAGTTTTCCCTGAAATGAAAAAATATTCTTGTTAACAATATATATATATATATATATATATATATATATATACATGATAGAATATGTGGAAAGCGGGGTAAATAAAACACTTAACTCGGATTTAGATGAGTGATATTTCGTTCGGCTTTATTTCCTCTCACGGTGGTTAGCGAGAATTTGTATTCATATTGTCAGAAGCATTACAAATCAATCTATTCAACATATATATATATGTATATATATATATATATATATATATGTGTGTGTGTGTGTGTGTGTGTGTTAAATATATATATATATATATATATATATATATATATATATATATATGTCTGTGTGGGTGCGTGTGGTTCATTCTCCAGTTGATCTCATCATAAGAGGACCCAACTGTTCACTTAAAATTTTGTTGGTCAACCAACACAGGTGATTTCTTTATAGCTGTAGAGGAATGAGTGGAAGTAGAAAACCTCGTGTATGAGTCTAAGAATGGTGCACTAATTTGCCATATACTCTCCAAAAAACACTAATCCTATATTTAACCCAGAGTTTTTCTTCAATAAAGGTTATGTTACCAAGATCGAAGAATCAAGTCGTCCCGATTATTTTACCGATAGTAGCTGGATATAAAAGAGATGGATACATTCCTTTCCCAAGGCCATCAACATAAAGTGAAAAACAAGCAGCTTTATCCTGTATTATACATATATACACATATATATATGAAGTCACCCGTTTATTTTGGCAAAAATTACAAGTACGGAGTACACAAAATTGCTTGGCTTTAGTGTTCCAACAATAAAAAAAAAAGTTAACTAGCGTGAATATTATGTTTAAAACGGATACTATTAGGTCTCATTCATAACAAAATTTTACATGAGTGAAATATATTTTTTCTTGAGATGATATAATCTGTCATATGTCAATCTTTGGACCTGGGATAACCCTGTCGGACAGGCTTAGTATACGCTGACTATGCCCTGTCGAATGTAAGACCACCCGACAGTTGGGTGTCCTGAGTTTTATGCTAAACTGCATTTAATGGTAAGACACAAGTTCTAGATATCTTAGAAATTTGGGGCACCTCTGGTAGTCATTACTCCCAGATCCACTCTAACCCGGAATAGTAGTACCTGTTAGATTCACATATATGGATCAAATTGATCTGCATAAAAATTATTCGTTTTCGAAAAGACTATGTGCAAAAAATATAACTTGAAACAGCTACACTAAAAACGAAAATGTGTCAGTACAATAAATGTGATTTTCATGCGTCTAGGCTAAAAATAAGCCTTCATGGGTTGACATGCCATTCAAATCAATCACAATTGGTCTCATTTCATTCTAGACTTAGCTCGTAGAAATACTGATTCTCTTTATTCAACTTGCTTCACCGTAGAAATAACCCTATGCTCTCAAATTAAATATCTATCCGAAAGACTAGTCACGCTGCGTTGAAACGAAGTTCATTTGGCGCCAAATACTTACGCGGGAATTTCCATAAGGTCCCTTTTTATTGACTCGTAATCAAAGACGCCCAGGTTTGGCAAGAGGGGCGTCGAAGCAGCAAGGGATCACGGGATAACTTTTAGAATAATGTAACCTTTGCCTTTGTGTTCGTTACTGAATATGGTAGAGCGTGCTAATTCAAAAAGCCAATCCTGGCCACCCATGTTCCTTTTACGTAGAATTAATATCCGACTACTATCGACGACTCTCCGACTTTAAATTGAATGTCCGCCAGTGCCGTCGGCTTTTTCGGTTAACTGCCAAACTTCCGGCCACGCATGCGCTTCGATGAGCAGTCGTTGCGCATATACCCTTTTTTAAAATTATTTTTCTTTCTTTTTGTGGCCTTTTTTCTTTGTTCTTGTTTTAATTTATTCTTATCTTCTTTGTCGTTTAAAACGTTCTTTTTTCCCTTTCTTTCGTTTTGTTTATTTCCTTGTATCTTTCTTAAACACGTTCTTTTTTTTCTTTTCTTTTATCTTCTAACGGTATATTTTCTTTTGCATTTCTTTTTTTTTCTATTTTGATATCTATTCATGTTTGTTTCATGACTTTTTACTTCGTCTTTGTTTTAATGTATTCTTTTCTCCTTTTACGTTAAAAATGATCACCTTTCTTTCTTATTTCTTCATTTTTCAATCTCTTTCAGATAATATCCCCTTCTTTTTTTTCTTTTTTTTCTTTTTTTCTGTTTTTTTTTTTCTTTTTGGCTGGTACTATTCTTTTAAACTTCTCTCTATTGGATAGTTCACTTTCCAATCAATTTCTTCCTTTCTTTCTTTGCACTTCTTCGGAAATCATGTCAAGTAATGGCACCAGACAAAAACGGAACAAGTGATGATACAATAGAAAAAGGATTTTCACTGAACGATTTCCTTCAGCGGAAGAGTTGTGGGGAGACAAAGTGCAGTTCAAGATAGAACCAAAGTTCAACAAGTTTGGATAAGGTGAGATGCAATTTGTCGAAAATGTAATCACGTCGAAGGGGGTCAGAACAAGAAGGTGGTCAAAGGAGCAGGCAATTTTGGCAAAGGACGCACGGTCGGTCGTTCATTCTTCTGTGTGAGTGTCTTATTTCCCGGAAGCCAATGTGGCGTAGAAGGAATCGGATGTTTTGCTTGATAAGAATTTCACAGAGTCGGAAGCTCTGTCGTAATAACATTATGAAAATTTCGATGCGGTCGCATGAAGAACTTCTGAATATTATTACGGCAAAAGATTTCCCAGATAGTCTCCCCTACATGAGCTCTCTTACTCTAAAGAGGTAAACAGTTAATAAAAGGCATTTACGAATTACGCAGGATCTTAACGGTCATTCATTCAGGTTTTCTATAACACATGGACATGTGAATTTGCCATCGTAATTCCTTTTCAGTTCAGCTTACATATATATATATATATATATATATATTAAAGAAGTAAATAATGTCGAGAAGTCTGACGGTATGAAGGAAATTGAAAAACAAAGTAATACAAAAGTGATGAATTTATTACGAAGGAAAGTCAACGTTAAGATGTTTCGGTTTTAATGAATCTTTATCAGGACTTTAAGATAGTGACACAAATATTGATAGAATGACGATGGATGTTTAGTAAAATAAAATGCATTTTTTTTCGAAAATGGACTAAGATTGGATGATTGAACGGTTATATGATCTTCTTTTGTATATTTTTTTTCTTCTCTCGTTATTTTATTTTAATAAATATCCGTTGTTGTTATATCAACACGTTTCACTAGCTCGTCAACTATTACGCCAAGGGAATCACCCATTCTATTATATCGACTGGAACTTTATCCAACTTAAACATATTTATGTCCATAAATATGGAGATTGAAGGTGTATTTTCCAAGATTGTGGCGACCACTCAATGAATAGCCCAGTCGGCTGGGGCTGACTGCATCTCTGCAGATGAGTTAGACTTCCCGCTACGAGTGTCTTGGTTATGACCTTAAATAATCAGATAGTTAGGTGTCAGTAATGCTGGAGCTTTGGGGAATGCAAAGTATCGTTTCATCATCATCGCACCCAGGTTCATTCGGTCCTGGACAGATAGCAAGTGATAGAATCCTATGAATGGGTCAAATATAACTTTTAGACCATTTAAAGTGAGTGCAAACAAATGACATTCTAAATTGAATTGTTTGAAATAGAACTGCTAGAGTATTTAACTGTGTATAAACAAATCACTAATGTTTAATTGAATTGTTAGTGATGTATAAAAATACTTCGAACCATTCATCTGAGTGCAAATGAATGAGTAATGTGGAATAAAATGATTAGTGTTAAATAGAAATATTTGCTACCACTTCAGGATTTAAACAAATCATCATCATCATCATCATCATATCGTGCTGGCAGCACGGATATCCCTGACCCTCTCTCGCCACTCCTCCCTATCGTTCATCGCCCTAGGTAGGTCTTCAGGACAACAACCTCTATCCTCACATAGCTACTGAATGTACGTTCGAGCTGGTCGTCCTGCTTTTGCGCGGCCATGTGTGGGATCCATAAGAGTACATCTCTTATGAGTTCATCTCTGCTTCTCCAGCAGTGTCCTGCATGTCTGGTTCGTCTAACTTGAATAGTTTTCGTGATAGGGGGCAGGTGGCCGTACAGTTGGTGTCTTGTGGGGTGTTGCTGCCAGGACTTATTCAGGATTGCACGCAGCATTCTTGTGTAATTGCCATCTAGTTTCTTTTCCAGCCGTTTTGTTAGCGTCCATGTAGTGCATCCATATAGCAGTATCAATGTGACCGCTGCCTGGAAGAAACTGCGTTTCATTTTATCGGTTAGGTCTGATTTCCATATTATCGATAGCCTATTGATAGCTGTCCATGCTTTCGTTAACCTCGTTTCGATGTCCTTTTCGGTTGATTCGACGCTGCTTCCTAGGTACGTGAATTTGTCTACTAGTTTAAGTGGGGTTCCTTCTAGAGTGGAGATGTCCCCCGTTTGGTTATAGCACATATATTCCGTTTTGTGTGCATTAACATGGAGGCCTATGCTTGCTGCTGCTCGTTCCAAACTATGCAGAAGTCTTTCGGCTTGGTCAGGTGTATTTGCCAGTATCGCTATGTCATCGGCGTCGGTAATTGTTGTTGCGGGGTATCTTCTGCTTCTTCTCTTCGTCAGTTCGAAGCCATTCTCTTTGATTTTGTCAATCAATGTTCTAAGTACGTAGTCTAGACAAATGATAAAGAGGTACGGGGCCAGTGTGTCCCCTTGTAGTACTCCTGCTACAATGTCAAAGTATTCTGTGTCTCCATCCGGTGATCGTACTTTTACTTTAGTGTTTCTATAGAGAATCGTTATTGCCGCTACGGTTTCTTTAGGTATGCCGTACGCTAGTAGGATTTGTTCCATCTTTCCTCTGTGAATGGAGTCGAAAGCCTTGGTAAAGTCGACAAATATTAATGTCGCTTGTAGGTTTTTTGCCCGTACACCTTCAAGGATTCTGCGGATGGTTAATATTTGTGAGGTCGTGGATCTATTTCTTCGGAAGCCATTTTGGTTTTTTCTAAGTATGTTGTCGATTTTGGGTTCTATTCGGTTTCGTAGTAGGGCATTGTAGATTTTGGCAGCTATTGATGTAAGTGTTATGCCTCGGTAGTTTTTGGTTAATCCGAGGTCCCCCTTTTTATGGAAGGGGAGTATGCATCCCTTCATCCATCTATCTATCGGATTTTGATACTGCTCCGACACTGCAACGCAGTATACAATCAAAATCCGATAGATTTAAACAAATAATAAAGAGTAAATAGAATTATTCGTATGAGATAGCAATACTTGAAACCATTTAACTGTGGAAAGATGAGCTCAGGATCTTTGAAAAATGTTATCAACAAAAAATGTTTACAAATATATATGTATAAACAGGATTTAGCATTAAATCACTATCAACAGTTGATAAGCCTTAAAAACCCAACCAACTGATGTAACATACCCATACATGAATATGTATGGATATGTGAAACGTACGAAGAATGTTCATAACATATATACATAGAACATAGGAATCCTGAAACACGAAAAACACTTACGACTTCTTAGTTCAGGTACGAAACTTTTTATTACCTTTGAGTTAAAATGGTTTTCGACATAAGGACAGAGATACCATCTTTCTATACTGACTTTTCCATCTGCCCCAAACCACGTGCGCACCCGACACAAGTCCTCGGTGAGCAAGCAAAAGTCAAACTTCTTCGGACGGCAAGACTCGACTCAACTGACTTTTTTCAAATCCCCCCAAATCCTCCGCGCACGCTTCCGGTGCATGACGTCATTCACATCCCAAAGTCCTATCTGGAATTTTTATTTTGACATCTCTGAATGACACATACTCCCTGTTTAGTGACTGCCTATATCCCTATTGGCAAGTTCGGACCAATCACATAGTGAAGTTTTAACTGTTTTTTTTCTTTTTTCTTGGTAGATTCATACGAATTTTTGCTTAGACGTTTCTGTGATTGGAAGACACTTCTTCAAAAGAGGTGTAACTCTCACAGTTCAAAATGTTATTTATCAGCTTCTCAATTTATAAATTGTTGTGGCCTTGAAGGACAAGAAATGAATAACACCAAGAGATGTAATGTTTACAGCAATATATATTTACGGAAATATAGACAGTAAGGGTTACCGGTAACTGACTAGACTCGCTTGACTTGCTTATCAAGTCAGTCACAGTTTATAATGTCTGAGAAGGTCAATGCAGTAATGTCATGGGGTATATAACAATAACATAAATATATAACTGAGGAGTGAAATAGAATTATTAGTCTTTGCCCACTAGTATTACTATTGTTTCTACACAGTTAAAGAGTTTCAATTATCGCTATCTCAGAGGAGCCCGTGGTGTAATTGTTATCGTCGCAGGAAATGGACACAACGACTCGAGTTCAAATCCTGGACGAGACAGATTGCATTTCACATAGCACTAATACCCTTGGGAAAGGTATCAATCCAATTATTCTCCCTCCAGCTGTGGGTAAATAGTAGGACAGACTGTGTTCTTCAGCCTTGGTGAGGCAACTAGTCTAGGAGAAGGAAAACTCTGAATTCAAACCTGTTAAACTCCGCTTAAAAATTGACCTTGTGTCATATCCTGCCCGAGCGGAGGGGTTGGTAAATAGGATTATCGCTATCTAACACTAATAATTCGATTCACAATAAACCATTTGTTTGCAGATTGTGAGGTAGTTACAAATATTGTAATTTAACTCTATTCATTGTATTCAACACTATTCATCCATTTCTACACAGTCAAATTGTTTCATAAGTTTCAAGTATGGTTAATCATCTCTAATAATTCTGTTCAATATTACTCACACATTTACACTGGAAAATGTTTCCAAGTATTGCTATATATCACTAAAAATCCAGTTAAACATCAGTCACTTGTTTACACAGTCAAATGCTCAGTCAGTCTTAGTTTTAAAAATTTAACATAAGTCATTTGTTTACACACGGCTAAAATATCAAACATTTGTATTTGACCCTTTGATAGGACCCTATCAGGGGCTACCTCTCCCGGCTAGAGTAGACGTGGGAGCAATGCAATGAAGAAGTACTGCAAATTCATCAGAACTACTGGACAGGAGCCTCACCGTCAGATGCTTTAATGTTTAAAATACTCATTGGGGGCAGGGTCTTACCCCTCTGCAAAGATTCAATCGATATATTCTGAAACACAAGCCAATTGAGCTGTTTTTTTTATTGTGTGTATATTCCAAGCATGAAATGTCGCAAGGTTAAAATGCTTTTAAGTCTATACTTGGTTTGGATTTGGGTTAAGGCTATGTTTCTGATTTTTCGAACATTGGGAGTCACAGTTACAGCCTCACCAGAACATGTCCTTTGTTTTCCTGGGTAAAGAGCGATGACGTTTGCATGTATAGTTTGAATAAGAGTCATGGTAATTTTCCTGTGACTGTTTTTCTTTTACTCATGAATAAACGCTTCCTTCATAGATGAGTTGCTCTAGTTTCTTGACTGAATTATTTGATCCTAACCGTTAACCTATGGGATTCCTTCGCTCAGCATTTGGTGAAGAGTGCCGTTGTCCCATCTTTGGATTCATCCACCGACTTAACATCCACCATGCAGCGTCATATGATTTCTTTTGCTATACGTATATGTGGTTGTTATAATGCCCTCCTTTTTCAGTGACTGTTTTCCAATGACAAGCCTGGGTATTACATTCCAGTGATTCTGGAGATAGATTGAATATTGGGGAGTTCGACCTCTACGGTTTGATAGATATTTTATTGTCTCAGTGATCTATATTTGTGGTGCTACACGTATAAGTTTTTGATAATGTGTGTTTTTCTTCTTGTACAAATGACCCCACGCTTTATTTCTCTTAAGTTTTATCTTAGTTAACGTTTAGAAGGTACTATTTACCAACCCCTCCGCTCGGGAAGGATATGACACAAGGTCAATTTTTAAGCGGAGTTTAACAGGTTTGAATTCAGAGTTTTCCTTCTCCTAGACTAGTTGCCTAACCAAGGCTGAAGAACCTAGTCTGTCCTACTATTTACCCATAGCTGGTGGGAGAATAGTTGGATTCATACCTTCCCCAAGGGTATTAGTGCTATGTGAAATGCAATCAGTCTCGTCCAGGATTTGAACTCAAGTCGCCGTGTTCATTTTCTACGACGATAACGACTACACAACGGGCACCTCCTAACGTTTAGAAGGTACCCCGCACAAACTATTACGGACTAGGACTATGCAGATGACATAGTGCTTCGAACAAATTTACCCACCCAAGTCGGATCCATGCTACATAGTCTTGAACGAGAAGCAAGTGGCATAGGCTTCCACGTTAACGCAGATAAGACAGACTATAGGTGCTTTAATCCTTCGTCAGAGTGCTCAACCCCTATGGGAGAGAGTACATATTGTCATCCACAGATATACTGCTTCGTTGTATAACAACTCGTCCGTGTCGCTAGACACGTCGGAGGATTGAAGCTGGGATCGAAACCCTCCCAACATTACTTTAGACTTAGTTTATATATATATATATATATATACCTTTTTCCATTACTGCTAGAATATATGAAGCAGTATATATATATATATATATATAAATTATATATATATATATATATATATTAAAGAATGATATAAGAATAAATCACCATTGATTTTATACGGATCAAAAAGAATAAAAGAAAAGTCTGAAATCTAATATAAGATAAACTGAGAAATGACAATAACGGTTTCGTAATTTTGTAGAGGAAAATGGTAGAAAGCCCCCAAGAATTAGGACAAAAGCCACATCCAGCATCTCAGAAAATTGAAAAAGAGCACAAAAGATTAATCATTGATGCAAGCTTCTTCATCTACTAAATCTCCAGCTTGCCCTATCTCTACATTAGTATACAAATCAATGCCTGATTTGAAATCGCACACGATATAGAAGTATTGGAACTGAACAAATCTATGAAACACTTACACTTCGAAATCAACTGAATATTCCATCCTGTATATATAAAAGCTGTCTTCTCGGGTTTAAGTGTGACCACCTATTGAGTTTTGCAATTCCTTTCTCTTCCCCTACATTTGCTTTGTTTTTGATTTGCATGCATCCGCTGATGACCTTACAAGCCAGCCAAACTGCGCCAAATTTTACCGCCGACTCGGCACCGTCGGTCAATTTGTCTCACAGAAATGTAATGATGTGGAACTTCAGGCTGGACATATACATGTAGGTTATAAACCAACAAGTGAGAGATATTTTCCACATATTTCACAGCTGGCGTTGTAACTTTGTGGAGCTGGTTCTGGTTCTTGTTCTTGCGTGCACTTACGAACTGATCGTTTGTAAGCGGCATACTGAATACAGGTGCTCTCAAATGATTCTATACCCTATTAAATCAGTTTGCACTTCTGACTTCTATTCAGTGCCACTTTTCTAATTAGTCCACCAATATGCTAAATTGCCTAAGGCGAATTTTTACTGAGTCCTTAAATATTTTCTTTGATCTTGATACCTTTCTCTTCCCTTTACACATTTCATCGTAAAACATCCATTCGAACGACATGACTTGCCCAACGAAGACAACTCTTCACTACCATGCATTCAGGGCTTGATGGCCCAGCTCTCTTTAATACCTCTGTATCTGGGGTATGGGATTGCCATCCAATACAAAGTATTTGTCGCAGATATCGTAAATATAGGCATTCAAGAGTCCTCAATCGGTGCTTATACAGTGTCCATGTTTCCTTTGCATACAAGTGGGACACAAAAACATATGCTTTACAGACCACGACCTTTTGTTGAATTCGGGTGGCCATCTTGTTTTCAGTTGTGGGGTTCTTAATACAAGAGGTATACATTCTCAGGCGGGAATACGTTTTGACACAAGGCTGTAACTTACCCCTGCTCTTATATGCTTTAGTCGTCTCGGATTGGCAGATCTGGAGCTGCTACAAGTCTTTGAATACTTGCTAGCAATTGGTAGACGGCTTGTACATAAGAGGACCCTCCACCAAACAATCCAACACCTTTGTTTCGAGTTTAATGTTATGCTGGGATCAAATACGTTTTTCAAGACCCGAAAAGAGTCTAGAAGTTTTTTCAATACGGAATGAGATCGCGTCGTCAAAATTACATGCTACATTAGTATGCTGCCATGATATACAAAAGAGTGCATCACGAATAGCTTTTACCCTTCAATGTGTGAAGCTGGTCCTATGTCAGGCAATCCTATATATATATATATATATATATATATATATATATAATGTTTGTTGTAGATCCAAAGAAAGAATACAAATATTTTTAAATCGGTAGGTCCATGAAGAAATTTGTATCTTTTAAAATTATTAAATAATTTGTTTGTTTTGTTCTTGCGTGTTATATATGTGTATGTTTCAAGCTTGTTGCTTTCGTACGAGGACATATAAGGCACAAGGCTTTGTTAATGGGGTACCCAAAGAGACTTGTACTCATTTTTGTTCGCAGTTTGAATGTTTTTCAGTTGGTTATGGGTTTTATATAGAGGTCATCCTCTCTTTTTCTTAGAGTCTGTTTACCTTAGTCTGCTTTACCCCTCTTTTATATTTGATATGTTTTTGTCGTTGTATGTGTGTGTGTGTGTGTGTGTGTGTGTGTGTGTGTTGCAGTAGTTTTGGGTTTCACTAAGTTATTTCTCTTTCGTGTGTGTGAGTATGTGTCTTGGGGAATTTTTGTGTATGTATGGCAGTGTGGTTTTAATTTTACTGGTAACTTTTTAAAATAATTTATTGTTGTGCATATGTATACACATGTCTATGTATGTTTTTATATATATATATATATATATATGTGTGTGTGTGTGTGTGTGTGTGTGTGTGTGTGTGTGTTTCCAGCTTGATGATTTCGTTAGAGAACATGTTTGGCACAATTTTTTGTTAATGGGTATTACAATGATAGTTCATTGCGCCAGACATGTTTTCTGATGAAAGCGCCAAGCTGGAAACACACACACACACACACACACACACACACACGCGCGCGCGCGAACACACACTCATATATATATATATATATACCCAGACACAGACAAAAGCAACAAGCTGGAAACATACACATATATGACACGTACGTAAGAACAAAACGAATAAATAGATAAAGGAATTTAAAAGAAATACTAATCTTTTCGCAGACCTACCTATTTTAAAATATATATATATATATTTATATACATATACAGTTAAACTGACTTTCTCTTGCCATCTGACCCTATCATCAATTCCTCGTGACATATCGTCTAGAATGCATCCTGTGTTTGCACGGAGCTGGTGAAGGTAAGTATTTACAGGTCGGTTATCACTGACACGTCCATGTGAGGAAGCCCATAAGAGAATGTCGCTTATAAGTTCGTTCTTTTCTTTTTCAACAGCCCCACCCACATCTCTTGTTCGCCTTACTTGTATGTTTTGTGAGATGCAAGGCAAGTGGAGGTGTAGCTGCTGTCTTGTTGGGTGCTGCTTCCAGAACTTGTTCAAGACAGTATATCAAAATCTTATTTGTTCCTACTTAGCTTTTTTTCTGTGATTTATTGGCTCACTTGCGGTTAATCTATGTAACATAATCGACGCAGCTACAACTTGGAAGAAACCCTGTTTTAATTTATTGGTTTGATCATATTTCCTTATTTTTGATTAACTAAATATAGTATTCTACGTTTTTGCTTGGCGTATGTCGACACTATTTTCATTAGATGAGATGTTACTGCCAAAGTGTGTGAACTGGTGTACTAGTTTCTGAGACTTACCACTAAGGGTTTATATGTCTCCCTGGTATTCTGTTTAATTTGCATCCATTTATAGGCCAATGCCTTTCGTTGCCCACTTTAGACAATTCAGTTGGGATTCTGCTGTTGTACTTTCGAGAAGTGCTAGATCATTTGCAGAGTCTACATCTTCTAAAGTTTCTGATTCATATCATTTACTTCTTGCCTTTTTCTTCATGTGAATTTATTATCTTTTATAAATCTATGGATGTTCGAAGTACGTTCGGAAGGCAGAGTATACAGAATTATGGTACTCATGTATCTCATTGGCGAAATACCACCTGAAATTTGAAAGACAAGATTATTTGACAGCATACTTTTCCGATTTTAAACAATAAAAAACAATAGAGAAATTGACGAATGTTTGTATCTTTCCGTTTTCTATAAAAGGTGACCTCGGATTCACTAAGAACTTCAGGAGCGTAACTCTTACTGCAGTCGTTTTTAATTACCTGCTTCTCAATCGTATCTGACCTGAAATCGCGAAAATACCACCCAATAGAAAGGTTTTCGAAGAAATTACTCCAAAACATCACAGATTCTGACAACTTCACAGATTATGACAATCCATCGGATCATCGAAGGTGTATAAGCAAAGAAATTCTATGCAAAACTACTGTTTATATATATATACGAACAATAGAGACTGGCCCAAGTGTCAAGGGTTCAATACCAGGTCGAGTCATACCAAAGACTCAAAAATTTGTATTTGATGCCACCTTGCTTAACACTCGGCATTGTAAAGTACGGATCAAGGGTAAAGTGGACCAATCGAGGGAAAGGGGTAACGCCTTCCCCTACACCTCGGTGTAGTAGCTATTGAAAAGTGAGCCTTCGGATCGCCCTCGACTACGGTCGCCAACTTTACTTATATATATATATATATAATCGTGACTCCTTGGAACGAGCTCCTCGGAAAAAGAAATTGACCTCAGTACCGGATACCTTTCACTCCGAAAATATTTGTAAAATCTGCAGTAGGATCTGTTTGTCCAAAGACGGACATCCTAGTCCTGTAAGATCCCCCAACATCAAACAGCGGGAGACTGATTATAAGCAGGTCTTTCCTCAGCAGCCTTCCAGTAATTTGCGTTAATCCTGCAACAAACTATATTGGTGAGTAACAGGTTTGAGAGGGCATATGAAAGTGGGCAGGGTTTCTTGTCACACATATGACAGGGCTTGCAAGGATGAAGTCGGGCTAAAGAGCCACATGCGTAACCACAAGTACTCATTTCGAGAATGAGAAAAGGACTTTCTTCTGGAAAGAATTGCCAGTGACTATATAGATATAAACAAAGTCGTTTTGTTATTCAAACAATTACTCAAATCAGAAAGAACGAAAGAAAAGTTTGAAATCTAATCTAAGAGAAACAAAGAAATGACAACGACAGTTTCGTAATTCTATTCTTATATTGTGCAATATTAGCAGAGACAGGAAAAGTTTATTAAATCTAATCTGATATTGTATGCTATCTGTAGACTGTTGTGGTTAACAAGCGTGTCATTTTTATAATTAACAGCTGGAGACGTTCAAATAATTTATTACTAATCGTCTGACACTGAGGAATGACCTGTGTGAAAGAATTTATGAATCAATCGTTGACATTGTATTGCTTTAAAAGAGTCGGACAGTTTTACAGCAACGAACTGACATTCTCTCTCTCTCCCCCCCTCTCTCTCTCTCGCTCGCTCGCTCAGTTCATTATTCATGAGACAGTCTTTTGATTTTAGATAACGTTTGAGTCGAATGAAGAGAATTTCAATGGTGCATTGATCTAAATCTAAAAATGGGACATCACATGGTATAACACTTATTGCTTTGCTAGCTTATCTGTCTGTCTGTCTGTCTGTACCAATTCTTTCTGTTTGTTTCTACGAGATCTATCTATCTATCTATCTATCTATCTATCTATCTTCTGATAAGTCGGTCTAATATTCTTTCTTCCTTTCTCTCTTTCTTTGTCCTTGTCTGACTGTCTTCACGTTTGTCTGTCTGTCGGTATGTATGATGTTATGGCAAAATGAGAATAGTCACGTATAAAGCGGACAAACCAAATCTATTACAATTTTTATACCCATGTACGTATATATCTTTGTCAATTCCTATCTATCTATCTATCTATCTATCTATCTATCTACATGTATGTATTTATATATTTTTTCTTTCCTTTTGTTGTCTGTGATATAGTCATGAAAAACAGGAGCCAACTTGTTGAATTTCAATTCAGATCGAGGCTGTGTTTATTGTGCACTTCGTGACCTTGAGAAAGGAAATAATCCATCTCTTCTACTCCCTCATTTATGCGCAAATCAGGAGAATAGATTAGTCTCTCTCTCTCTCTCTCTCTCTCTCTCTCTCTCTCTCTCTCTCTCTCTCTCTCTCTCTAACCCTCTCTCTACCGATTTATATATATATATACAGTAGATTACTCGCTTTCTCTCTCTCTCTCTCTGTATCATTCCCACTTTCTCTCATATCATCTCTCTTCCTCCATATATAGACATACAACAGATCTCCTTCCTTCTCAATCTCGTACCTTCTCTCCCTTTCTCTTTCTCTCCCCCCTCTCTCTCTCTCTTTCACACACTCACACACACACACACCTATTTATATTTGTACATACACTATCGTCCATAAATAAATTTACAACTTGCCAATTTATATAAAATCTATTCTAAACCGATAATACCAAAATAATATTGTTTTTTTTTTAAACATAATTGTATTAGTATATTTCTTGTAAACATTGACGATATTATTTTGTCTTGGATTTTCTTAGTCTTGCTTCCTGTTGTTTCGACTTAGACTCAAAGTATAGCATCGGTTAAATTTCAATTTTTATATCTAATAGTGATTTTTCAAAAAAAAATAAAACAACAGCAAAAGAAGACGTATATGTAAACATTTTTCTATCTATCTATCTACCTATCTATCTATCTATCTATCTATCACTGGGTTTGTCTGGATTCAGTCTAATGAAATAGAGCCAACAAGTCGAATTCAACTTTAGACCGAGGCTATGTTCACTACGCACGAATAGAATCAATCTACCTCTTCTATATATGGATAAAAATAGAGCAGATAACACTCCAACCCCCCTCTTTCTCTCTCTCCCCGTAGAAATATATATAAGTTAAGTAAAGGAAGTTGGCCGACTGTAGTCGACAGTAACCCAAAGGCTCCCATCTCAATAGCTACTACACCGAGGTGTAGGAGAGGCCGTTACTCCTTTGTCTGGATTATTCTACTTACCCTTGATCAGTACTTTATAATGCTGAGAAGCATTATAGGAAGCATCAAGTACCATTTTTCGAGTCTTTGGCATGACTTGACCTAGGATTGACCCTCGGCGTCCCGGACAATTGGTGAACACTCTAAATGCTAATGGGCCGATATATACTTTTTTTTTTCTTAGGAGTTTTTTTACTTCACCATTTGTTGATGGTCTTTCACACTGATCTGAGCGACAGCAAATCCCCTCAGGTCTCCAGGACTCTTTTCAGTCTTCTAGCCAATCTCAACAATGCTGTACTTTAGATGGTCTTCGTGCGTCGTCCGATGTTCAACTTTTATTATCTTTATACGCATCATTATTTTATCTTTTGAATGTTTTTACACAAGCTTTAGTTGATGGTTTTTCAATGGAGTTTGAAGTCTCCAGGACTCATCTCAGTATTTTGACTGATCTTAATAATGCTGTATTTTGGATGGTCTCCAATCACTCTTATTTCTAAGTCCTCCAGTCGCTGCACCAATCCTTTGGTGACTGTACCGAACGCACCTATTACAATTGGAATCAACATCACTTTAATATTCTATAGTTTTTCAGTTCTCAAGCAAGGTCTACGTACTCATCTCTCTTCACTTTCGTTCAGATTTACCCAGTAGTCAGCTGGAACGGTAAAGTCCACTATTCAGTAGGTTCTCTTCTTTTTTTTTGTTGACTATTACTAGGTTTGGTCCGCAGATTGATTTTAGATGATCCGTTTCTATCTCAAGATCCCAGATAATTTTGTGCGTCTCCTTTTCTAGGGCGGATTTTGGTTGTGCATATAGACTTGTTAGTATGGTCCAATTTAAACTTGTTGCACAATTCCCTTTAGATCACCTTCCCTGCGCAGTCGTGTCTAGTCATATACTCTTTTTGTGCTAATTTAATGCATCTGCTTCTAATGTGATTATTCGTTTCATCCCTATCACCACTTAATCAACATCAGCCATTTTGTTGCGTCTTGTCTACTCAACATAGTGAGTCCTCATGGCATTTTTTCGTACTGTTATCAGCAGAGATTCAGTTTCTCTCCCAAGCTTTTCCTTTCTTAGTTATGCATAAGTTTTTTCATTTGCAATTTCGCTTGTTTATCTCTAGAAATGTCCACATAGTTGTTTTTCTTCTCATTTTTATTTTATGATTATTTTTGCTCTGTTGATGTTTGTGTTGTCTGTATTGTTTATGGTCATTGTAATCAGGTTTCCTCCGCACTTTTTCATGGTTTCTTCTAGTCGCTGTATTGATGCATCGACGCTATCTTGAATGCTGGTTGAAACCTCTTCCTACTTCTTTTCTTGATACATATAGCCTGTCTACGTCATCTCAATGATGTAAGGCTGAATGCGTCGTCTTTATATTTCAGTTTCTTATTTGTTTATCAGCCTTTTCTTGTTCGTAAGATGATGATGAAGGCTGACACGGCTGCATAGTTCTACTTCATCAGTGATTCAAAATCTCGGGATCCTGATTTGCGAATTGTACATATTCAAACCAGAACAAACTGACTGTATGTTCAAATATGATACCCACCTCATATCTATGAGCCACCTTATTGAAAATATTCATTGATCACATATTACATCTTATAATCTATAGCATGGTTATACGGACAATCTCGACAATGACCAATGAAGGTCAAAAGTACAAGTACTCGGGTCGTAACATTAGAAATTTCGGACAATTATTAAACAGCTTTCATTTTCATTTGTGACATCACTCATGTGAACAAGAAAAGGTTATTAAAAAAAACCCAAGTCCTTGTCTGTCACTTTCAAGAAAATATTCCTTATGAAAATCGGCTGCCTAAATGCACACACACACACACACACACACATACGTACACACACACGCACATGATATATATATAGAGAGAGATTGTTATTTTTCAGATAAACTTAACCAGCTGAATACATGGCGTAACAGATATAATTGGTTGGTTCAAGAACTTCTAAGTGAAATCGTCTGGAGTCTACTGGTTCGATCCTGACTACAGCTAAATAAAACAAGGAATACTTACCATAGCTTAACACTTGTACCAGGTTATAAGTTAGTAAAGTTGGCGATCATAGTCGAGGTTGACCCGAAGGCTCACTTTTCAACAGCTACTACACCGTAGTGTAGGGGAGGGTGCTACTCTATTCACTGGATTGTTCTACTTTACCCTTGATCCTTATCTTATAATGTTCAGTGCTAAGAAAGGCAGCATCAAGTACCATTTTTTGAGTCTTTGGTATGCCTCGATCTGGGATTGAACCCTGTTCTCCCGGAACTTTGGTGAACACTCTACTCATTAAACTACAGGCCCGGTTATGGTTAACGGAATTAGAGCATTCTACCGGCGCGGATTAAATAAAGGAGTCGGTTCGATGTTCGTATAAGCTCCCAAGAAACACCTGAATTTTGCCGAAGAAAGCATCGACGGAAACATTGTGAAAATAACAATAAAATTGTACCATAGCCATGATATGACTATGCGTGAAACGTACATCGAATGTCCATAAAGATAGAACATAGGAATCTCGAGATTCGAAAAACACGTAAAGACTTCTTTGTTCAGGTACGAAACTTTTTATTACCTTTGAGTTTTAAGGTTTTTCGACGTAAGGAGAGAGAGGCACAATTTTTCTATTCCGGCCTTTTCATCTGCACCCTCCCATCTCGTGCTGCACTCGCCACAAAGGCCACTGGCCTGGCTTCGGCGAGCAAGCGAAAGCCAACCGTCTTCTCCCGAGGCAGTTCTCAACTCTCTACTAACTTTTTCAAAATATCCCAAAATACTCCGCGCGCTTCCGGTGCGTAATGTCATTCGCACTCACTAGCCTCCGTTTCCCAACTGGGCTAATGTGACATCTCTGAGTGACACGTCCGCTCTGCGCGCGCGTGTGAACACCTGTGTTAATTTTGCACCTAAGTAACCCATGCACTGAGTCGAAAGGTTCTCAGCTCAACTAAACCCAAAGGCATAAACCGAAATCTGTCGGCCATTATGTTACAAAATGAAAATAATGAAGACTAGTGGATATGATGAGGTTGAGATAGATAGATAGATATGAACAGACTTTGACAGATGCATAGATTAATAGAGAGGCAGGAATAGACTTTATGTACTCCGTAAACACTTTGTCGTGGAGACCCGGAAAACTTGTGTACGTATCGATTTCTGGTAACTGGTCAGTAACTTACAAGGAATAACGAAATCCTTGAAATGTACGCTAACACAAAAAAAAAAAAAAATAATTCTCCTGATGTCTGCAGTGATGTCAGGAGACAGCTAGTAAGTTGGTACTTCGCATGGTTGTGGGTGGAGTGATCTTCCATGACCAGTGAACGATTTACTATTCACGCCCATTTCTCGTCGACACTATCTGAAATTGATCTTAGTCTCACGAGATCCATTGAACACTGAGATCGAGGCCAGCAATTAACAGTAGAAAGCCTATTTTTTTCAAGCTAACGACCAGAGAAAAGAAGGAATAAAAATAAACATGCAATGCATTTAATTGTGAACATGACGAAAAAGGAGGGAGAAAATCGGTTGGCTTAAAAATAAAATAGAATAAAATAAAATGTCAAGTTAGAAGTGAAAGAAAAAATTATATAAGAAGCATATGAAAGATGATGAATGAAATGCGAATGGAAGAAAGAAAGGGATATAGGTTTCTCATGAAAGAAAGAAAGAAAGAAAGAAAGAAAGAAAGAAAGAAAAGCAGCAGCGTCAACAACAAAAAAAAAAGAATGAATGAAAAAGGTTATCATAAAAAGAAGGGGAAGCGAAAAAAAAAAACGACGTTATAAGGCATGGAAAGAAAAAATAGGATAATTGATCAAAAGAAAGAAAGAAAGAAAGAAAGAAAGAAAGAAAGAAAACTGGAAAGCAATCAAATAAAACAAACAAGAAAGAAAAAAGAAAGAAAGATCATGACTTATGAAAAGAAAAAAGAATGGAAAGACGATAAAAGAAAGAAAGAAAGAAAGAAAGAAGCTATCGAGAGCAAGAAAGGGAAAAAGGAAGAAAGATAATATGAAGTAAAGAAAGAAAGAAAGAAAGAAAGAAAGAAAGAAAGAAAGAAAAGTAGCCGCGTCAAGAAAATGAAAAAAAGAAAGAAAAAAAGTAGGTTATTGATCCAAAGAAAGAAAGAAAGAAAGAAAGAAAGAAAGAAAACTGGAAAGCAATCAAATAAAACAAACAAGAAAGAGAAAAAGAAAGAAAGATAATGAGTCATGAAAAAAAAGAATGAAAAGACGATAAAAGAAAGAAAGGAACAAAGAAAGAAAGCTAATGAAAGCTATCGAAAGCAAGAGAGGGGAAAAAAAGAAAGATGATAAGAAGTATGGAAAGAAAGAAACAAACAAATAAACCAACAAACAAACAAAAGTAGCAGCGTTAAGAAAATAAAAAAAGGAACGAATGAAAAAGGTAATTAAAAAAAAGAAGAGGAAACGAAAAAAGAACGATGATAGGAGGCATGGAAAGAAAAAAGTAGGATAATTGATCAAAAGAAAGAAAGAAAGAAAGAAAGAAAGAAAGAAAACTGGAAAGCAATCAAATAAAACAAACAAGAAAGAAAAAAGAAAGAAAGATAAAGTGTTATGAAAAGAAAACGAATGAAAAGACGATAAAAGAAAGAAAGAAAGCTAACGAAAGCAAGAACGGGAAAAAGAAAGAAAGATAATATAAATTATGGAAAGAAAGAAAGAAAGAAAGTCATCGAGGATGAATAGAAGAAAATTGAAAACGGGTTGGTAATTGAAACATAACAAAAGTAAAAAGAAGAAAGCTGAAAATATAGTCAGGTAGATAGATAGATAGATAGGTACATAGATAGATATGGACAGTCAGATATATATATATATATATATATATATATATATATATATAGAGAGAGAGAGAGAGAGAGAGAGAGTGGGAGAGAGAAGAGGAACAGAGACAGAGATCAATGTATGAATTTCAGTCACATATCTTTTTCCTATTTGCAAACAGTAGACATGAACAATTTTACAGAATTTCAACTAATTCAATTCTTCCCAATTGAAATTCTTTGATAAAAATTTCTGAATTCGATTGGATTTTAATTGCTTCCGAAAAGAAACCAATTTTTTAGCTGATTTCTTTAACAGACACGCAAAGACGTAAAATTACTAATTTTTAACCGGGGATACCATTAGATTGTCATCCATGGCACAAGGTCGAAGAGGCTAGATATTAAAACAATGAATTTTCACGGAAATTCAGTTCCGAGGGTGGGTCGAAAATGTTGCCATATTTTCGTAACGTGGGACACAATTAGGCAGTAGTGGATGCTTTCAGGTGATGTCGATAGAACCATGAGTAAAAAAAAATCTGAAGGAACAACATAAACAAGGAAAGTACAATAAACGCGATTCCCTAACCTCTGGGCGTAAAATAACACTTGAAGTGTTGAAATACCGATAAAATTAGTCAATCAATTACTCATCAGCTACTACAATGTTGTCGGAGAGTTGCGTATTGACCGCTGACAGCCGGATATTCCAGCTGTGTAAACAATGTGATTGCAGGACGCACCTGAATAAACAACCGGAAAATAATCGGAAGCAGTCTTAGAGTACCAGAGAGGCGACAGGGAGACAAGCGGACCCCTAGCGAAGATTGGATGTATGCGTCGCGTCGGAGAGAGAAGATAATAAAGCGTGATTTAGAAGTTATGGGTCAATTGGGCAGTCTGTCTTCGTCCCCCTGTCTCTGTCTCTCACTCAAACATACGCCAGCTACAACCCCTTTCGATAAACAAAGTGTGGGAGTTATATTTTTGTAACCAAGTATGGCATATCAACCTTTGCAGATTATTTAATGCCAAATCCATTTTTAGACAAATAATAAGTTCTATTTCAAACAATTCAGTTTAGCATAAGTACACAGTTTAATTGTCAAAAACATTTCTATTTCAAGCTATTCAGTTTAGTGAAACCGTTTGATTTTAAACAATTCAATTTAGTATAAGTATAGTTTCTTGTTTACACACAATTAAATGTCAAAACAGTTCAATTTCAAATAATTCAGTTAGCTTAAGTACAGTCTCAATGTCAAAAATAGTTCTATTTCAAACAACCCATTTAGCATGCAAAATCAGTTCTTTTTCAAACAATTCAGTTTAGCATACAAAGCAGTACTATTTCAAGCAATTCAGTTTAGCATAAGTACACAGTTTAGTTCTTTTTGACTCAAAGACAGGACCCTTATCTCGTGCTACCTCTCCAGAGCAGAGTGGACCTGGGAGGGACGGGATACTCCGCATTTCCCAAAGCTGCAGCATTACTAGAAACTCACCTCAGATTATTTAGTGTCATACCCAGAACACTTGTTGAGGGGGGTCTTACTCCTCTGCAGAGAAGCAGTCATTGTATTCTACAGCCCCAGTCGACTGGGCCGATCGTTGCGGGGGAGGGGATCTTACCTCTCTGCAGCGAAGCAGTCAGTGTATTCTACCCCCACTACCGACTGGACAACCAAGTGTTATGATTTCTTCATTCTTTCTTTTTACGATGGTATACAACTCGATTTGTGAGTGGCGTTCAGGATACGCTGACTGTATCCCTACAAAGTAGTAAGACCCCCTCCCGATGTAATATAATGGCGGAGGGATTTCGTTTTATATATCTTACCTTTCGGTTTAGTTAGGCTAGCGCATGGGTTAGTTAGGTGCAACATTAACGCAGGGGTTCACGCGCGCGCAGAGATGATGTGTCATTCAGAATGTCAAAATAAAAATCCCAGATAGGAATTGGGACCAGGGTATTTGGGTGAAGTCATACACCGGAAGCATGGGCTGAGATTTGAGAAAAAAGCAGTGAGTTGAGTTCCTGCCTCGGAGGAAGAAGGTTGACTGTCAGAGCTGGGCGAGGCCAGACGACTTTGTGCGCCACGGGCGCCGCGTGTTGGTTCGGTTGAGAGCTGACGATGTAAAAGCAGAAATGTCGAAAAACCTTTAAACTCAAAAAGGTGAATAAAAGTTTCGTACCTGAACCAATTTCGTAAAGTTTCTTGATTTTAGATTCCCTATGTTTATTTCACAAATCCGTATATTATGGGTGTGTAACACCGAGAGCGTATCATGAAAGAACCTAAACTGCATTTGATGGTGAGGTTCCTGTAATGGAGTTCTAGAGAGCATTAAATACTTCTTTTATTGTCATTATTCCCAGGTCCACTCTGACCCTGAATGGTAGTGTCTGTTAGGGTCCCATCAAGAGGTCAAATAGATCAGTTTAAACTGTTTTTTGTAATCGATAGAAATCTGTGATCCAATATAGCTGCAAATCATTAGCATTAAGAATAATTAATTGAGGCTATAATTTCTTCTTTTTTTTTTTACCAAGGATTAATCTTAGATTCTTGAAACCATATAATCATTAATATTAGATAGGAATACTTGAAACCAGAAAACTAGGCACCTCTGGTGGTGAAATGGTTGGCAAGCTAGACTCGCAAACCTTCACTAGCGAGTTCGAGCTCTTGTTCATACGACTATGTGACTTAGTAAATTACAATTTGAAATCAGACAATTGTGTGCGAATTAATTGTATTTGATAGGAATACTTGATTAAATGTAAGTGTCTTGACAAAAAAATCTTTTCTGAAACCACTAAAAAAAAAAATGAATATACAAAAACACAATTTCTCAATGTCAAGGTATAGAATATACCTATACAGGTTGACATGCTTTGGAAATTAATCGGGTTTTTTTTGTTGTTTTTTTTTGCTTTTTCTTTATAAAATGTAAAGGCAATCTTTAGAATTTCCATGCACAATGCTATTGTAGTTTATAATTTTATTATGCTCTTTTTTTCAGAAAAAAACGACAACTCAATAGTTTTGACGAGGCTTGTCGGAACCTGTGATACCCAAGCACAATTCGTTTAGGGCTGAAATGAAAAACAATTTCCATCTCGACTGCCCAGAAACATGTATATTCATGCGCTTCAACAAGTTGACAATGGGAATTTGACCGTAGGACATTGTTCTTTATTCGTTCCTGCACAGATTAACCCCCCGCTTTTTTGTTTATGAGTGAGAAACGAGTCCAGACAGAACGGATTTCGAAACGCAAAATTCGGAGTCGATTACATGCAAATACAGGCAGGAAAAATATGATTCAGTCCCAATGGAAACAACTCAACAATCTTTAACGGCGTTTGCTGAATTCTAAATCACGTGACAATATTAACATGTCCAATTTGGAAGCGCGTCTTCGATTACACATTTGTCAAACTGACGTTTTCACCGAGCGTTCTTTCTTTCTATCTCACCTTCTTTCTTTCTATCTATCTCACCTTCTTTATTTCTTTTAGGGAAGTGTTGGTTTCGTGTTGTTTTCTGTCTTCTTTCTTTTTTTTTTTTCATGTTTAATCCTTTCAAATCTCACTTCGTTTTATTTTCTTTCTTTCTAGAAAAATACTTGTTTTTAGTTTTTATATCACACATACCTTTTGTTCGTTCTTCATTTCCTTTTTTCTTTTCTTTCTTTCTTTTTTTTTTTTTTTTTTTTGTCTTTTGTTTTCTCGTCTGTTAACTTGATGTTTTATCAGTAATTTATTGTTCGTTGATTGTTTTATGGTCGTTTCTGATTTTGTTCCTTTTTTTTTCCTTTTCTTTTTCTTAGTATTTTGCTTTTACTCCTTTTTTCTTTCTTACGTATTTATTTGACTTCTTTCTTTCTTTCTTTCTTTCTTTCTCGATTTATTTTCTTTCTTTTACTTCCGTGGTTTTACTTTCTTTCTTTCTTTTTTTCTTCTCCCTCTTTCGAGCAATTTCTTTCTTTTACTTTCTTTCTTTCTTTCTTTTTCTTTTCTTCTTTTCTTTTCTGTAGTAGCTATTGAAAATGGAGCGTTCGGGTTCACCCTCGACTAAGGTCGCCAATTTTACTTATTTTACTTTTCGCTATTTTTTTTTTTTTATTAAATTTCTTTATTTTATTTTATCTCTACATTTATTCACATTCTTTCTTGTTTTTTTTAAATTCATTCTTTCTTTTTTTCGTCCTTTCTTTCTTTATTCATTTCTATATTTCTTCATGTTCTTTCTTTCATTTTCTTTCTTTTATTTTATCAAGACATTTATTCCCATTCTTTCTTTTTTTTTCTTTTTTTTTGTTACATTCATTCTTTCTTTTTTTCGTGCTCTCTTTCTTCATTCATTTCGTTATTTCTTCATATTCTTTCTTTTATTTTCTTTCTTTTTCTTTCTTCTTTTCTTCTTTCCTCCCTTCCTTCCTTCATTTATTTATTTATTTATTTATTATCCATTCTACGTCTTTTTTTCTTTCTGTAACTTTCTTTCTATCGTTTTACCGTTCTTTATTTCATTTTCCATTCATGGGCTTAGGGTCACAACAGCGAGAAACTGACAGTCATGAAGCACCGTTAACTCTATGTCTATACCATTTTAACTTAAATTAAAACTGGATTTTTCATTATAGATCCGATGGTCATTCAATGAAATAAGGCTAATTTTTGCCTAAGATATTTGCATTTGGACGCAATGTATACACCTGCATTCTTTTTGAATGATATCGATTGAAATGGATCCTTTCATTCCCCAGAAAACTGTTAACTTCACTTTCTGTACTGGCCACTGCACCAAAAACCTTTTCTTTACCGGAGAGTCATTATTTTTCCACTTCATGGACTGTTTTTCTACTCAGTCTCGCTGTAGAAATCCCATGTTTGCTCAATTTGAAATCATTTTTTGGACTTAACTCAGCATCATCTTTGTACACATCCCTCATTTTCAGACAACTTCACAGCATACAAAAAATTTCGAGACAGACTTCTGTTCGAATCTGAAGTATTTTGTTTGATTTTTCTGATTGTTTGTCATTTTGAAAGACTCAAAGCAAATATTTTGACAGATATCATGCCTACCTTTGTTCCCCAAAAAATAAATGAATAAATTAAACAGAGTTTACATTTGTGTAAAAAATATCGAAAAAAAGATGTATTGAGTTTCAAAAGAAAAATATCCTTTTACACTTATGACCTGTACTGAATATATATATATATATATATATATATATATATATATATATATATATATATATATATATATATATATATATGTGTGTGTGTGTGTGTGTGTGTGTGTGTGTGTGTGTGAATTGCATCAATAGTTCTATAAAAAAAATTTTTAAATTAAATTAAGTTTTTAAATTAATCATTAATACCTTATTTTCTACTTTCTTTGTATCTTCAGAGAAGCTTTTTTTTATTTTGACACGTTTTTGGTTTATATAGTAGCGACTGTCCTGATGGGGTTTCTGTAATATATTTTAGTGTTGATTTATTTAAAAAGTATAAATCTCTTTGTGGACTTATTCATTTTAATATATATATATATATATATATATATATATATATATATATATAAGGAATTCCTTATACATATATATATGCGTGTGTGAGTAAAAGGAATTCCTTTTATATATATATATATATACTATTTAGAAAAAGAGGGAGAGAAAGAGGGACAAAGACAGAGAGAGAATAAATATTTTCTTTAAAAACTACTTATTGTTTCTTTAATTTTCATAGAAGTACTGATATGTGTGTGTGTATGTGTGTGTGTGTGTGAAGAGAGATAGACACAAACATAGAAATAGAGGAAGAAAATCGGTCCATATGGTCCCTCTAAGACGTTTCGAGATGCACACAAAGATGTAAACTTGGAGTCCACAATAATATTATAGTTCTTAGTTGATTTACCTCTGTGGTTGACAACATAGGGTGCACGCCACACAGAAGACTAATTTAGTTTGGAGGGAAGGTTTCAATTCGAGAATGAATTATTTACTGTGAATTTTTTCAAATGAGTCTGTGTGTATACGAGTGTATTTGCGAGTTAATACTTTCGTAGCTTATGCAATATACATACATGAGTATATCTGTTAGTTCGTATATATGAGGATCATTAAATGAGTTTCCAGACTTTTTTACGGGCACTTTTATTGAGAGTGCACACATGAAACTCTACTCCCTTTGGAAGTAATCTGATTCAGTTGCAATGTACTTGTGCCGTTTTAACAACTTCTGGAAGGCCCCATGGAAGTCCTCTTGTGTGAGCGTGTTAATGACCTTCGTCATAGCCTCTTTCATCTCCTCAATTGTCTCAAAACGACAGCCTCTGAGCTTAGAGAATAACCAAAAGTCACAGGCAGCAAGGTCTTGACTATAGGGAGGTTGAGGAACTGTCTTGATGCCCATCTTGGTCAAATAGTCTGTGAAAAGGATGGAGTTGTGGATTAGTGCATTGTCCTCGTGGAAATCCCAGTGACCAGATTTGAAGAGTTCTGTCCTCTTCCGTCGGAATCTCTTCCTGACCTCCTTTAAAACCTCAACATGATTACCCTAACCCTAACAATTTGGCCAATTAATTCTGGTGTATTGACTTCCTTACTCCTCCCACACCTCTCATCATACCTCACAGACTCCCTGCCTTCCTTGAATTTCTTATGTCACTCAAAACCTGATGCTTGATTCATGCAAGATGGTCGAAAAGCAGTCTGAAGCATTCCATACGTTTCTGTGGCATTTTTCCAAGTTTAAAACAGAATTTTATTGCATATCGTTCTTCTAAAGTGTCCTCACGTCCAGATTGCATTTTTGAAAATCACCAGCTATGACAATCAGTATTTAGTAGGGTGTATTCCAATTGCTGCTGTAGCTGTTGCCTTGAAGCTGAAATCATAAAAACTGGTCAGTCATCTCATAAGATGTATAGCAATAACTTACTGAATTTTCAGGAGTTTACGACAATTTTAAATGCCTGTACAAAAAGAAGTCTGGAAACTTATCGAATGCCTCACGGAGATGCTTTTTAACTTCTGTATAGTATCTACTTGATCAAGTTGATCCTATCTGTTTGTATTCCATGTCTGTGAAGCAATCCAAACGGTGGAACGTAAAAAGCTGTAGTTGTAAACATAAGTCCGCTTCCCAATCTATATTGTTTTTATCGTTCCATGAATTTTCAGGTAAACCAAAATTAGCCTAAAATAATTAGACAAAGAACAAAATATTTTAAGTTGATTTTCATGGTTTTCGATCTCTATTTCCCTAATATTTTAAACTACGTGAATATTTTTCTCACATCAAAGACATTTTAGTCATCCATCCTGGTTAATGTGGTTTGGTTTAGTTTGGTTTTATGACACATCAACCATTGTTAGTTATTTAATGCCAAATCATTTTTATACATATATATTAAATATATATGATTCATTTTGGTTGGGTTTTATGGCATATCAACCATTGTAGGTTATTTAATGCCAAAAAATTTTTATATATGTATTCAGTATATTATTTGGTTTGGTTTGCTTTGGTTCGGTTTTATGGCATATCAACAATCATTGTTTATTTAATGCCAAACCCTCCTTAAACATATATATTAAATATATATAATTTGGTTTTGTTTTGTTTGGTTTTATGCCATATCAACAATTGTTGGTTATTTAATGCCAAATCATCTTTATACGTATATATTAACTATATATGATTTGGTTGGGTTTTGTTTTATGCTGTGTCAACCATTGCGGGTTATTTAATGTCAGATCCTCTTCATACATGAATATTAAATGTATATGATTTGGTTTGGTTTGGCTTTATGCAATATCAACAAATGTAGGTTATTTAATGCCAAATCCTTTTTATACATAGATATTAAATATATATATGATTTGCAAACACATCTTATCGATAAAATTTTTAATCGAACCCAAGCTCATTCATTTGAACACAGTTAAAGGATTCCCAGTATTTTCATCTGATAAGAATAATTATATTGACCATTAATAATCTATTTGTTCACAGTTAAATGGGTATACATAAGGTTTGTAAGTTGATAGTTTGTTGGTAATTTCATTTTTAAATGATTTAAACTAATTTCTTTGGACATTAAAATTGCTATTGCTTCTTAATGGTTTCAATTATTACTATCTAGCTCTAATAATTCTATCCAATATTAATAATTTTTTTGCCAACAGGGAATTACTTACAAGTATTTATATTTAAGACTACTTATTATGTTCAAGAGCACACATTCATTTGCACAATTAAAAAGTTCAAAGTTTTTTTTATGTATCACTAACAATTAAACATCAGTCATTTGTTGACACACAGTTGAATGGTCAAACAGTTCGATTTTTAACTACTCAATTTAACATAAGTCTTTTATTTTCTCACAGTTTATATGGTCTAGTAGTTCTATTTGATCCATTGAGAGGACCCTATCAGGTGCTACCACTCCTAGCAAAGGTTGACTTGGGAACAATGTTTGAAGAGGTACACCATATTCCCCAAAACTCCAGAACATCAGATTGTTTAATGTCATATCCAGGATACTCTTTGGAGGATGTTATCCCTCTTGCAAAGATGCAGTTGGTGTATTCTACAGCCTCAGCAGACTGAGCTATTTGAATAGACTTTCACTGTTTGAATAATAAAAACTATGTCTCCTCGGATTAATTGGTTTACAAACATTAAAAAAAATCACTGACTACAAGAACTCGTCTCGAAGAAAAAAAAAACTCTGATTTCAAAACTGCTTAGAAGTAGTTTTTGTGTCATGTCTTGAGCATGACGAAGAAGCTGAGTAAAATCTATTCATTGGTCCTTCGATAAATAAGGTGAAATATTACCGAACAGCCTGTGTGTTTCTACCTCAAGGACTATCTTTGCCACACAGGCTCACCATGGCAAGCCCATTGTAATATAATGTCCGAGGGATTTCGTTTTGTATATCTTGCCTTTGGGCTCAGTGCATGGGTTAGTTAGGTGCAAACATGAGCGCAGGTGTTCACGGCGGGCGGAGCGGACGTGTCATTCAGAGATGTCAAAATAAAACCTCAGACTCGGGGGTGTGAATGACCTCACGCTCCGGGAGCGTGGGTTGAGATTTGAGAAAAGTCAGTAGAGTTGAGTTCCTGCCTCGGAGGAAGAAGTTTGACTTTCGCTTGCTCGCCAAGGCTTTGCGACAGGTGCTGCACGTGATTGGGGGCAGATGGAAAAGTAAGCATAGAAAGATTGTATCTCTCTCCTTATGGCGAAAAACCTTTTAACTCAAAGGTAATAAAATGTTTCGTACCTGAACTAAGAAGTCATAAGTGATTTTTGTGTTTCGGGATTCCTATGTTATGTATGTGTACGTTATGAACATTATGAACGTTTTACGTACCGGTATGGGTATGTCTATTTCACATATTCATATATGGCATGGCCCAGGAGACCTGGGTTCAATCCCAGGTCGAGTCATACCAAAGACTTTAAAAATGGAACTTGATACCACCTTGCTTAACACTCAGCATTATAAGGTACGGTTCAAGGGTAAAGTGGAGCAATCCTGGGAATGGAGTAGCGCCCTCCCCTACACCTTGGTGTAGTAGCTATCGAAAAGGGATCCTTCGGGTCACCCTCGACTATGGTCGCTAACTTTATATACTCTTATGTAAATTTTACATGGTTTGTAATCCTCAGCCACCAAAAATTTAATGATAGATCTCTGTTCAAGGTTAGAAAATTCTGATTGATTTATGACTATTTTGAATTGCCCGAAATATATTTTTACAAGATTAAAATAATTTTCGTTACAATCCAAATCAAAGCAGTGCAGGTTCTACTTTTATGGGGAAAAATGCCAAAAAGAATTATTTTGCTTTTTAAATAAAAATTCTGTTTATTTATTAAATGACCTGCGTATACTTAATAAGTCCCTTATCAGTGAAAAATTTCCCCTATTTCATTCAATGAACCTCGAATAATAAACAAAATATTTTTCAATACCTCATGATATTTTATTATGAAAACACAAAAGGGTTTTTTTTAATGACAATGAGGGTCCACTAGATTAAAATAGGAATCAAAAGGGTCCAAAGCTAAAAAAAGAAATGTTTGAGAACCACAGTGTTAAAGAAAGAGAGATCGTGACGTTGCACAGAATGTGCGGGAATCTATAAACATTTCCTCCTTTCTTTAATCTTTCCTTCCTATCAATGCTAGAGGACATGATTCGCCTCCAATTTTGAACATAATGGACCGCCAATGTGACTTTAGAAAATTTTCAATGCATTTTTTTTGTGTGGGGGAAGGGGTCTTTTTTTTTATTTTGCTTTTGCAATGCCATTCAATATTAGCTCCATTCTTATAATAAAACGAGAAATCTCAAAATAAAAGTGGATAAGCCTCATGGAAGAGACGCGTGTTTCTTCCATAAAAAATCCTTTTCTTTTTTTTTTAAATTTTTATTTATCTATTTTTTTTTTTGTGAAAATACCCACGCCTAAAGCTTGCATCTAAAGTCAGTTAATTCCAACTTTCTCAAAACCAATGCTGAATTATCCAAGGATTCTGTAAGGCCATATTGTTGAACAGTAGCTGTGACCAAGATGTTTTCACACTGCTGAATAGGTTCATAAAAGAATTAAGAGAAGTGGAGCAGCAACCGTCATCGTTCAAACAAGCAAATTGAAGCCTATTCGTCGCAAAACAAGGAGGTCTGTATCACTCCCCTCCAACCATAGGAGTTATTAAGGGGCGGTAAATTACATGTGTGTTTGTGGGCTAAACACAAAAATACGTTGCTGTTGGGAGAGTACTATTTTGAATTTCACCGCTTTATAGTGGTCGGAGGAGTGCGCAGAAATTTTGCTGACGATAAAATTTTTTTGAGTTAATGTATGTGTTACCACTATATTTATAATTATATTCCAACAAGGTTTTTTTAACAATTTGAAATCGAAGAGAGTTTTTTGTGCTCACCAGGCATATATGTTTATACGCGTGTATGTGTGTGTATTTTACACATGATCAAATTTAACAAGTTTTAATTCAGAGTATTCCTTCTCCTCGATAGGTTGTCATGCCAAGGTTAAAGATACCAGTCTATATTGCAATTTACCCATAGCTGGAGGTAGAATAGTGGGACTCGTTCCTTTCTCAAGGGTATTAGCGTTATGTGAAAATTTAAACAGTCTCATACAGGATTTGAACTCCGATTGCTGTATCCATTTCCTAGATAGTCACCATTATACCACGAAAGTCTCTCTATATAAAACCATTAGGAAATGTAATAACTCCTTAACTCTCTATGGGTTACATAGCATCACAATTTTCCTTGTACGAGAATCACTGTCATTAAAAACCCAACGAAAGTTAGTATGGTATTAAACAAAGTAACCGAACCGAAACTAATGTCTTATAATACGCAAATTCTTCCTGTTTCTTACATAGTGAGAACTGCCATGTTAGAGGAAAGGGAGGAGCAGTTTCAGTGACACCATTTTAGATACAGTATAAAGGAATGTGCCGTTAAAACGAGACACAAAAGAGAGAGTTCTACAAAAAGTGACATTTAAAAAAAAAAACGTACGTGTTCCTCTTTTGACATGTATTGCTGCTTTGTTGGGGGTTTGTTTCCATTTATTTGTGTGTGTGTTGGTGTATATTGTGTAGGTATGTGTGTTTGTGCTATAAGTTCTAACTTTGATATTGTGCACTATTTACCAATACTGTAACATTTAGCCCACTATTAACTCACCAAATGAGCTACAATAAAACTCTTCTTTTCGAGATATATATATATATATATATATATATATATATATACATGCATGTATACGAGTTTGTGTGTGATAAAACCCAAATTATCATGTTATACGATGAAGGGTTAAATATACATATATATATATATATATATATGTACGTTTGTGTATGAGAGAGAGAGAGAGAGAGAGAGAGATAAAGCCCAAATTATCATGTTATTGAAGGAAGGGTTATACTTATGTATGCGTGTGTGTGTGATAGTCAAAATTATATTATCGGAGGAAAGTCTATATATATATATATATATTGGTGTGTGTGTGTGTGTGTGTGTGTGTGTGTGATATTTTATCATTTTTTCGTATCTTTTTATCAAAAGTATGTGGAATGTTCTGAAAGCAATGCCCCTTTGTATTTCCACGTTAGCTTACAGATGAGGTTATGCAATAACACCATTGAACAGAGCCAGTTTTCAGTTACAAAACTCTTATTTTTTCACAAATTCACTGCCATTGTTTTTTCAATTTTTTTTAAAGCCATGAACATGCTCTGATCATAAAAATACCCAGTGACGACGACACCATTGTCAGGATAATATTTGTTTCTATATTACATATTCAATTAGACGCATTCATGAAGATCATCTGATTGGAGCATTCTTCATTTCATGTGTTGACAGTTATATTGATTGAGGCTTTTCACATGCACCACTGTTGCCTCTGGTGAAATGCATTACCCAACACCTAACAAATTTGGTCGCACAAGCGTCAGGCAAGCGTAAATGAATGTCAATGGCAGCTGAGTTTTTTTCTGCATGAAGTCATGTGTGGCTAACAATGTGGGCAGAAAGGCTGTTTCGCAGCAGGATTTGGTTCGAAACAATATAATTCCTTAAAATACCCGTTTTATTGTTCCATTATAGATAAAAATTTGACCGGCTCATTGACCTAATGGGTAGAGTGTTCACCAGTGGTCCGGGAGACCTGGGTTCAATCCCAGACCGGGTCATACCAAAGACTTTAAAAATGGTACTTGTTACCTCCTTGCTTAACACTCAGCAGTATAAGGTACGTATCAAGGGTAAAGTGGGGCAATCCAGGGAAAAGAGTAGCGCCCTTCCCTACACCTTGGTGTAGTGGCGATGGAAAAGGGAGCTTTCGGGTCGCCCTCGACTACGGTCGCCAACTTTACTTACTTTATTATACATAAAAATAATTATAGATAATAATAAAACCGGACATTGGCATACTGGTTAGAGTATTCGCCAATGGCCCGGGACACCTGGGTTCTAACCCCAGGTCGAGTCATACCAAAGACTCAAAAATGGTACTTGGTGCTAGTTTGCTTAACACTCAGCATTATAAGGTAAGGGTAAAGTGTAGCAAGCCAAGGAAAGGAGTAGCGCCCCGCTACATCTTGGTGTAGTAGCTATCGAAAAGGGAGCCTTTGGGTCACCCTTGACTAAGGTGGCCAACAACATAGATAATAAAATCTCTGTATTTATAATTTAGAAGAAAAAACAATTTTTTTTATAACTGGTGAATTTGTACTTATTTTCGAACGTTATTTATTCATCACATTGTAAGGCCCCAGTTTTGGAAGTTTGGGGAATGTGGAGTACCCATTCATTGACATGCCCACTGCAAACGGGAGTGGTTTAACTCGAATAGATGCTTGAAAATTATTCTTACTATATAGGAATACTTGTTATCATATCAAGTAAACATTTTAAAAAGAAACTACACAAAAAATGTAAATATAAACGTACAGTGTACGCCATTCCCTAACCTCTTGGCATGAAATATCCCTACCTGTGTTTACATGCTGTTAAAATCAATAAATCGTATTGCTTGGAAAGCGGTGTGAGTTTTAAAGGCGGTTTACTGTCATGTGACGGTTCATAATAATATAAGACTTAGAAATATCCTTTTTGATGTTTGATAATAATAATAATAATAATATATCAAGGCACGAATAGACCAAACGCAATAAAATAGCAGACGTAGATTATGTGGTGATTGAGACGAAACGATCAATCACATAATAAGTGGATGTTGTAAATTAGTACAAAGAGAGTATAAGGTTAGACTAGACACGACTGGGTGGGAAAGGTCATCTACAGGGAGGAGGTTTAAATTTGACAATTCGAACAAATGCTATATGTACAACCAGAATCCGTTCCAAAAAAATGAGATGCACAAAATCCATTGCGATGTTGAGATACCAACGGATCATATAATCTAAGCCAGACAACCAGACCTATTGATAGTCAACAAAAAAAAAAAAAAAAAAAAAAAAAGAAAAAAGAGATCATACCAAAAAGTGAACTTTGACGTCCAGGTTGACCATAGGATAAACCTGAAGGAAAGCGAAAAGTGAGCTAAGTACCTAGACCTTCCTAGAGAACTGGAACAAAAAAATGAAATATGAAAATTGTAATTGGTACGCTCGGCACAGTCACTAAAGGATTGGTACAGGGACTGGTGGACCTGGAAATAGGAGGACAAGTGGAGACTATCCAAACTGCAACATTGATGAGATCGGTCAAAATACTAAGCAGAGTCCCTGAGTTTTCAGGTAACTTCCTGTCACTCGAATTCCAGAGAAAAACAATCAGCTAACGCTGGTGAGAAAAATCTTTCAAATGCGTAAAATAATAGATAAGACCTTGGCGTAAGTTTTTTAGAAAAATGATTTTTCATTAAATTTTTAAAAGTTGTACGGGTGTCGTTCTTCGTGGCGTATTGTCAAAAATTTTCGACTGTGACATCGTAGGAAGCGAGATCGAACTCCAGTCGCGCTATTACATTCACTTTCGGACTCAAACCCTACAAACAATTTTTTGATGAATAATATTTTCATATGTTCACAATAAAATTGAAGGTGAGTCCCCGTGATGTTGTGATTAACGTAATGGGCTGTGAGGTCGTTATAAACGAGTTCGAACTCCAGTCACGCAATTACGTTCACTTTCGGACTAATACCTTTGGGGAAGGTATGAACCGCCTTATCCAATGAGTTAAATATTCCCACCGCTGTTCTCATGTACTGAAAACATATCAACATACGCCAAACGAAGGCATGGACTGCTATTGATTGGTATTCGAATATAAAACTTTGCAACTAAGGCTGTGTCAGCATTACAGTTGAAATGCAACACCTGGACAATTATAAAACACATGGAGAAAAAGCTAGAAAAGAACTACACAATTATACAACGCATTGTTTTGAACAAATCTTGGAAGCAACTGCTCTTACGACATTAGCTGTACGACAACTTACCTCCTATCTTATTAATCGTCCAGTTAAGACGAAGAAGGCGTGCAGAGGATGCCTAAAGAAGTAAGGACGAACTCATAAGGAGCTTTCTATTATGGACTCCTACACGTGGACAAGACACTGTTGGCCAACCAGTATAAATGACTTACATCGGTTCTGTGCGGACACTTGATGCCGACAAGAGAACCTGCCAGGAGCGATGGACGATTGGGATGGATGGTGAGAGAAGGAGAAAGAGAGAGAGAGAGAAAAAAAGAGAGAGTCAGTGTGTGTGTGTGTGTGTCAGGGAACTCCGTGCTGTCTGTACGATGATGATGACTGTTCTTCAAAATGGATGATTTTGGTATTGAATAACCCACGAAGGTTGCTATGCCATTAAACAACAAAAACCGAAGTGAACTTATTAATTGACAATGATCCATGATTATTTTTTTAACCTTTCGTTATCTTAAGCAACAGGAAAATCCAGAACCGTATTGCCAGGGCCCATCTAGCTTCATCAATGTCTCATTTGCCATCGTTTCCTGGTGATCTGGGAGACTCTTCCTGGCAGCCAAGGCCGTCGAAAAGGAAGTACAACGCCATACACATTCCACGCCAGCAACTCCAGTACTTTGACGCTATTATGTCCCACGATGTTGACGATCGGGTGCGAATCGTGAGGAACAGCGTTTCCTTGACACCCATCGATGGTACAAGAGGTTAGCGAGAGAGAGAGAGAGAGAGAGAGAGAGAGAGAGACAGAGAGAGAAGAATATTGTATATTTTATTATTCTTTTCTAAATTTTTAATAACCTATTATGATTTATTTGATAATTGTTTTGTAAATATATTTTATAATAGTCCTCAGCTGTTATAGTGTTGCTATCAAGTTTGACATTTTTGTGAACTAGTAAGTGGACCCAGCAGTGGGTTGAATAGTATCACTGCTTTTCTTTTACAAGGATGGCTTTAGCTTTGACATTAAATAATCCATAAAGGTTGATGTGCCATAAAACAAAGGAACCAAATCAAACAGCCGAAATTATAATCATGTCTAAATATATATCGTTAACTATATTTTTCTCTCAAAAACAGTAGAATATATTTACCAAAAAATGATCAACGTACGCCAGAACATCCACAGGAGTCCACTTGACGTTATTACTAAAGTTCTGTACTGCATTACCGAAGCAAACAAGTTCGAACTCCAGTCGTAGTATAAAGTTTACTTTCATACTAATATCTTTGCGAAAGTTATGAAGCCTCTTGATTATGGATTAAATACAATATTGTTTTCCCCAAAGATGGCTTTTGAAGTACGAAGATCATTAAATAAGTTTCCAGACTTTTTTCGTATGTGAACTTTTCTTGATAGTACACACATGAAACTCAAGCCCCCTTCGAAGTAGTCTCCTCCAGCTGCAATGCACTTGTTGTACCATTCCAACAATTTCTGGAAGGCCTCATGGAAGTCCTCTTGTGTGAGTGTGTCAATGAACTTCGTCACAGCCTCTTCCATCTCCTAAATTGTCTCATAATGACAGCTTCTGAGCTTAGGGAATAACAAAAAGACATAGGCAGCAACGTCTGGACTATAGGGAGGGTGACGAACTATCTTGGTCAAATAGTCTATGACAAGGATGGAATTGTGGACTGGTGCATTGTCCTCGTGGAAATCCCAGTGACCAGATTTGAAGAGTGCTGTCCTCTTCCGACGGAATCTCTGCCTGAACTCCCTTAAAACCTCAACATGGTAGCCCTAACCCTAACCCTTTGGCTAATTAACTCTGGTGTATTGACTTCCTTACTCCTCCCACACCACTTATCATACCTCAGAGACTCCCTGCCTTCCTTGAATCTCTTATGCCACTCAAAAACTGATGCTCGATTCATGTAAGATGATCGAAAAGCAGTCTGAAGCATTCCATACGTTTCTGTGGTATTTTTCCAAGTTTAAAACAGAATTTTATAGCATATCGTTTTTCTAAAGTGTCAGATTGCATTTTTGAAATTCACCAGCAGTGAAATCAGGTTTTAGTAAGGTGTATTCCAATTACTGCTGTAGCTGTTCATTTAAACCTGAAATCATAAAAATTGGCCAGTCATCTCATAAGATGTATAACAATAACATAGTAAAATTTTCAAGAGTATACGACAATTTTAAAAGCCTGTACAAAAAAAGTCTGGAAACTTATCGTAGACACAACGTAACTCATGAAGCTAAATATGCCATCAAACAAGCTAAAACTATTTTTCAATGCATTCTTTCTTTTTTTACGTCTTTTATTGTAAGAATAGATTCAGTATGTTTTCTCATAAACCTTTTTATAATATGATGATTATGATTGATTGATTTTAACGGCATGTCATCATGTCTAGAGTTATTTTATAGATAGATGTTAGGGATATTGTACATATTACGTTTATATTTACATTTTTATTTCGTTGTTAAAGACTTTTTTGCGTTGGTAATAATATCACTTATTCTAAACTAATATTTCTCTGACGGCTACGGCTGTAGAATGTACCGACTGCTCCTCCGCAAAGGAGTAACTCCGCTAACGAGTGTCCTGTATATGACTCTAAACAAAGTGATGGTGAAGTTCCAGTGATGCTGGAGTTTGGAGGAAAGCGAAAAACCCCTTCATTGCCCTTGCTCCCAGATCTTCTCTGGCCCGGAATGTTAGCACCTGATAAGGCCCTATCTATGGGTTAAATAGAACTAACTGTATACTTATACTAAACTGAATTGTTTGAATTAGAACTGTTTGACGAAACTGATTAACTTGAAATAAAAATGTTTTGACAATTAAACTGTACTTACATTTAAACTGCGTACTTATGCGAAACTGAATTGTTTGAAATGGAACTGTTTTTGTCATTGAAACTGCGCTTACGCTAAACTGTATTGTTTATATTAAACTGTTTGGACATTTAACTGTGTGTAAAAAAATCTGTACTCATACTAAACTGAATTGATGAATTAGAACTGTTTGAATAAACTGAATAGCTTGAAATAGAAATGTTTTTGACAATTAAACAGTGTACTAATGTTAAGTTGAATTGTTTGAAATAGAATTGATTATTTGTAAAAAAATGGATTTAAATAGACCTAAACTGCGTTCTTATGCTGAACTGAATTGATTGAATAAGAACTGAATAGCTTGAAATAGAAATGTTTTTGACAATTAAACAGTGTACTAATGTTAAGTTGAATTGTTTGAAATAGAATTGATTATTTGTAAAAAATGGATTTAAATAGACCTAAACTGCGTTCTTATGCTGAACTGAATTGATTGAATAAGAACTGAATAGCTTGAAATAGAAATGATTTTAGCAATTAAACTGTGTACACAGGCTAAACTGAATCATTTGAAATACAACTGATTATTTGCGTAAAAATGGATTTGGCGTTAAATAACCTACGAAACTTGATATGCTATAAAACCCAACCAACCAACCAACCAACAAACAAACCAAACCAAAACAAATAATTTACATACAGTTCTATGGTTTCAAATATTCCTATCTGATGCTTATCCTTATATTGTTTAGACAATTATTTCTATTTAATGATATTCATTTGTTTGCGCACAGTTATATCATTTTATGTAACTAAAAATAATTTTTAGTAAACAGAGTGGACCTGTGAGTAATGACAATATAAAGATACTCTTCACCTTCGGCGCTATTTAGTATCTCTTTTTTATAGCGGGTCATTCTCAACTTCATATTACTCAATTTTAACATTCTAAGATCCAATGACAGGGCGAGAATCATTAGCTTTTTTTAAAAATCTAACCACCGATATAAATCGTTAATAATTTTTTTCTCAAAAAAAATTCATATATTTACTGTAGAATTAACTGCCTTACTTCAGAATAGATTAATATATTTTCCTATAAAATGAACTACTTTCTTCAAAAGAGATGAACATATTTACCTAAAGAATGAATAACTTATTTAAAAAAATAAAATATATATACCAATAGAATTGTTTGTTTTTTGGTTGTTTTGTTTTATGGTGTATCAAACCTCTTAGGGTTATTTTACGCCGAATAAGTCATTTTAATAGATTTTAAACAATTCAGTTCAGTATAAGTATATTTTTTGTTTACACACAGTTAAATTTTAAAATATTTCTTTTTCAAACAATTCAGTTTAGCGTAAGTAAAATTGATAACAAGGTAATTCAAGTTGAAAGAGAGAATTATTGAGAAGCAAAGTCGACATTATAGCATTTCGGTTCTAATGAACCATCATCAGGAATATTAGGGATGATATTATTATTTACTTCCATATATATATATATATATATATATATATATATATATATATATATATATATATATATATACTTCTTAGCGAATAGTTTTTAGGTAACATTTTTAAATGACTTCGAGTTCACTGCTTGCACACTTGCACACGGTTAAATGGCTTTAAATATTGCTATTTAACATCAGCAATCCTATTTATCATCTGTTCCTATGTAATACGAACAATTTGCACACAGGTTTACGCTTTCAAATAACTAATAATAATAATCCTCAGTCAACGGCTTAAATAATACGACTAGCGTTATTCTACAAGGATAGTTTTGTTATTAAATAACCCGTAAACGTTGATATGTCATTGAAATACGGACCAAATCATTGCAAGCACCCTGAAATAATATAAGTTTTTTAAAAGCACTTTGTTCTTTATAAACATTTGTGATCATCTTAAAACGTGTATATAATACAGGGAAATACTGATACTACTATTAATAAAACTGCATCTGAAAAAAAAATGAATTTGAAGAAAATAAAAACATTATAACTGGAATTTCTATTCCACTTTCATCATTCGACTCATCAGTAAAACCAACTTAACGGTTGTCAATAAAGTTTTTTTTTCCGAACTGATCATAATTCTTCTATTGTGTTCAAGTGAAAATCACGAGATCATTCTTCTTCTTCTTCTTCTTCTTCTTCTTCTTCTTCTTCTTCTTCTTCTTCTTCTTCTTCTTCTTCCCAGCGGCCACAGAGCAAAACAATGCGAATGCTGACCATTAATCACGATATTCTATTCATTTTTGTCGAATTCTTTCTTTTGTTTTTTGTTTTGTTTTGTTTCGTTTTTTATGTTTTGTTTTGTTTTTTGTTTTTTTTGTTTTTTGTTTTGTTTTTTAAGCATAATGGAAAACGTTGGCTTTGGCATTTTTTTTTTTTTTCTTACTGAATACTTTAATAATTTTTTTGTTTGAAATATTTTGTTCTGAATTGGAGTGGATTTTAATTTTTGTTCCTTCTGCAGTCATTTCTATTGTGTTCTAGTGAATACTTGGTATTTCTTTGACTGTTCTTAATGTCTTTTTTTTTCTGGTCTTCTTTTTCATTTTTTTAAAGAAGGCATCGTTATTATTTAAAACAGACCTAAAATTCAGACACATTTAACTTTTCACTTTTGAAAAAACAAAAGCAAAACAAAACAAAACAAAAACATGCAACTCACGTACATATCTTTTTCTTTGATACATAAGAACCATTTTTTTTCCTCGATAGAATTAGAATTTTATAAATCTGTAATCAATACACAAAAGAATTATGTCAAAGAGACAACATGGCTGAAGTTCAAGTAATATTCGAATAATCCAGCAATTTTTCTTATGATCCACTCTGTTAAAGGAATTTTAGATTGTATAAACGTGTTTGTTTTAAATTGTAATTTATTTTCGTTTGCTTAACGGCATAGCAACACCTTATGGGCTTGTTAATGCCGACATTTGACTCTTTTGTAAATGTTTGATTGAAATCCTAGATATTTATGTTTTCCTTTGGTTTATACAACCGGGCGATTGGCATAGTTGTTAGAGTGTTCGCCAATGTTCCAGGTTGGTTGGTTTCTTTTATTAAATGGGATATCAACCTTCGTGCGTTATTTAATACAAAATCCAACCTTATAGGAGAACAGCAGTGATGCTATTTAACCCATACTTTTCCCAAGGGTATTTGTCCGAAAGTGAACGTTATAGCGCAAGTGGAGCTCAAACTCGCACACTACGATTCCACTGTCCAGCGCTTTAACCAACTTAACTGGCAAGCACCCTGAAATAATATAAGTTTTTTAAAAGCACTTTGATCTTTATAAACATTTGTGATCATCTTAAAACGTGAATATAATACAGGGAAATACTGATACTATTATTAATAAAACTGCATTTTAAAAAAATCCAGCAATATTCGAATAATATAGATTCTTCTTCTTCTTCTTCTTCTTGACTACTTTCAAACCACAGCATTGTTAAAATCGGCTATTTTTTTTAATTAGATTCATTATAAGGTACGGATCAAGGCTAAAGTGGAGCAATCCAGGGAATGGAGTAGCCCCTTCCCAACACGTCGGTGTAGTAGCTATCGAAGGAAGAGCCTTTGGGTCACTCTCGACTACGGTCACCAGCTTTATTTCACTTACTTGCTTTATACCACTTTTAGTTGATGCACTTGGAGTGGTCCCCAAAGTCTTTAAAAAAACTGGCGGGACTTGAAATCAGAGGCAGAAACGAGAACTTTCAAAATACAGCATTGTTAAGATCGGCTAGAATACTGAAAAGAGTTCTGGAGACTTGAGGAGACCTGTTGTCAATCAGAGAAGGTGCCACCTTGCTTAACACTCAGTATTATAAGCTTCGGATCAAGGGTAAGGTGAAACAATCCAGAGAAATAAGAATTAGCTATTGAAAAGTAACCATTCGGGTCACCCTCGACTACGGTCGGCTAAATTTACTTCCTTTTTTTGATTAGATCCATTGATTGGATGCTAATAAGTACTATCACATTGGGTTAAAGTGAATCTGGGAGTAATAGAAAAGACGGGTAACTCTATATTTCCTAAGACTTTACTTAAATGTTATCAGGTATTCCTATCTAATACTAATAAATTTCAAACAGGTTTATTTTTACCGTAAGGGAATCCCCTTGGCGTAGTGGCTAACATGCTGGACAGCAACATCGTAGTTACCAAGTTCGAACTCCAGTAACACTATAATGTTCACTTTCAGACAAATACCCATGAGAAAGGTATGTTATGTTTGGGTTTTATGGCATATCAACCGTTGTAGGTTATTAACCGTCAAATTCATTTAATGCAAATAGTTTGTTGTATTTCAAACAATTCAGTTTATCATGAGTACACAGTTTAATTGCCTAAAACATTTCTATTTCAAGCTATTCGGTTAATTCGAACGATTCTAATTAAGCTGATTCAGTTTAGTATTAGTACAGATTTGTTTACACACAGTTAAATGTCAAAAAAGTTCTATAGTAAACAATTCAGTTTTGTGTAAGTACTGTTTCAATGTCAAAAACAGTTCCATTTCAAACAATTCAGTTCAGCATAAGCACGCAGTTTAAATGCAAGTACAGTTTAATTGTCAAAACATTTCTATTTCAAGCAATTCAATTTAGTCAAGCAGTTCTAATTAAAACAATTCAGTTTAACATAAGTATGAAGTTAGTTCTATTCAACCCATTTAACCTATTAGGTGCCACCACTCCCGGCCAAAGTGGACCTGGGAGCGATAGCAATTAAGGGGCGCTCTGCATACCCCAAAACTCCCGCATCGCTGGAAACTCACCATCAGATTGTTTAGTGTCATATCTAGGACACTCATTGGAGGGGTCTTACCCCTCTGCAGAGGTGTTGTTGGTGTATTCTACAGCCCCTGCCGACTGGACAAATCAGAAAGGTATGAACCCCCATATCTTCTTGATTCATTGGTTGAATATTACAACTACTCTGCTTCAACACAGATGGCTTTGACATTAGATAACCAATGAAGGTTGATAAGTCATTAAAACAACGTAACCTAAACTACTTTAACCATAGATTGAACCCAAACAAATACCAACAGCTTGGGTTAGTAGACCTTGGATTAAGAGCAACCAGCTTCAGAATTCGAGCCTAACTATCAGATTTGATGTGATAACTCAAGTCACCTATTATATTATTATCACTGCAGAGTTTTTCACACCAACGTTAGCAAATGATTTTCCACTGGAGTTTGAGTTACAGCAAGTCTCCAGGACTCATCATAGTATTCTGGCCGATCTGAACAATGCAGTAGTTTACATTGCCTCCACTCGCCCTCTTATTTTTAAGTCTTCCAGTCCCGGTATAAATCCTATAGTGACTCTACCGACCGCGCCAATTGGTTTCATCGTCACTTTCATGTTCATATTTTTTTTCAGGTTTCGAGCAAGGTACACGTATTTATCTCTCTTTTTACCTTCCTTACCCTGATGTCAGCTGGAATAGCAAAGTCCACTTTTCGGCAGGTTCTCTTTTTCTTTTTTTCTTTCTTTTGTTGACTTTCACTAGGCTTGGTCGTCTCGCCGAGATTAGATAATCCCTTTCTGAAAGCAATATCCCATAAAGATGCAGCTGTACAGCCACTTTTAAAACCATCAAAATAATACGAATAAGACATGCTGGATACAAGTGGAGAAGAAAGGACGAACTCATAAGCAACGTTCTCCAGCAAGTATTGGCCAACCAACAAGAACTTATCAACAACAGTTCTGTGTAGACACAGGATGTAGTCTAGAAGACCTTTCGGAAGCAATTGCTGATAGAAACGAGTGGCGAGAGAAAGAGAGAGAGAGAGAGAGAGAGAAACAGACAGACAGACAGACAGAGAAACAGACAGAGACAGAGACAGGGAAATCCGTGCTAACAACGTGATATCATTATTATTATTATTAGTAGTAGTAGTAGTAGTAATAGTAGTTGTAGTATTTTCTAGTGGATACAGTCAGTCTATTCTAAACATCGTAGACTTGATTACAATATTATGAGCTAACAGAGAAATCATTTGGTATTGTTTCAGTCTTCTATGCAATCAATATACACGTCTGTGTTTCTCGAATAAAACTATTCAGAATGGATTTTTTAAATCACTAATTAATTTTAATGATTTCTGTTAAAAGATGACCGTAAAAAAGAAAAGTTTTGTTACTGGCGTTTTATAAAACAGTAAAACACATTTAGCAACTTTCGCAAAAATTTTGAGATAAATTCTGAAAAAATGTATTGAATAATTTAAATAAATTTTTTCTCAGCAAAAATTCTAATTAGTTTATTTTAATGATGTCCAGTACCGTTTAATTTGTATTTATTATCTTCAGTATGGACTACGTGCTAAATTCGTATATTCTGTCTGGCCCAAAATGTCGCCGTGTTTATAAAATAAACGTAAAAGACTATATCATTATTTTCAATATTAAATTTACTAACTAAATTTTGTATTATGATTAAGCGAGATATTATTATCTTTCTACTAACTTTATTTACTAACTTATTTATCATGATAAAAGATATATTATCATTTCTATATTAACTTTAACCCGTAAAGGGTTAAGTCACCACCAACCATAGAGGGGTGTTCTAGGTATTACACTCAACAGCATGGGATGGTGAGGTTCCAATTATAGATATCTAGGGAGTGACTCTTCTTCCACTCTAACCCAGAGTGGTTGTATTAGCGTTTCATCTATGTTTCAAATAGATCTTTTTGCAGATTATTTGTGTTTGACAGGAATACATGATTTTATATCATCATCATAATCATCACGTCGTGCCGCTAGCACGGATATCCCTGACCCTATCCCGCCACATCTCCCTATCGTTCATCGCCTCCAGCAGGTCTTCAGGGCTACATCCTGTATCCTCACATAGCTGCTGTATGTATGTTCGAGCTGGTTGTCCTGCTTTTTCTCGGCCATATGTGGGGGTCCATAGGAGTACATCAATTATGAGCTCGTCCCTGCTTCTCTAGCAATATCCTGCATGTCTGGTTCGTCTAACTTGGATAGTTTTCGTGATGGGAAGCAGGTGGCTGTATAGTTGGTACCTTGTGGGGTGTTGCCGCTAGGACTTGTTCAATATTGCTCGCAACATTCTTGTGTAATTGCCGTCTAGCTCTCTTAAGATACTATAGAAAATGTAAATATGAACGTTTACGATTCCCTAAATTCTAGTCATCAAGAATCCAAGACTATGTGATATGTCATTTAAATCAATCACTCCTAACTTATTCGTTTCTTTTTTCTAAAAGACTATCGTTATTTTTGAATGGTTATATGATATTCCTTTGAAAACAATTTCCCCCATTTTGTTTTTGTATTTTATTAAATACCCATCGTTGTTCTTTCAATAAACGTTTCACCATTGTAAAGCACTGACGAAGATTCATTAAAACCGAAACGTTTTAACATTGACTTTCCTTCTAATAACTTCATCAATTTTGGATTGCTTTGCTTTTCAATTTTTCTCCATACTGTCAGATTCCTTTCCATTTTTTTTACTTCCATTCAGTCCAATTGAAAAACATTAACCAAAATACATTCTTATTCGATATTTCACGTGGATGAATTAAGGATGATCCATAGACATAAAAACCAATCGATCTCTAGCCATTCATTTAAAAACAGGAGGACGTTTTGACTAACTCTATTTGCAAGAGGGCATATTCCTTAGTATATTCAGCGTTCTTAAAACTTCCCATCATGTATTTCATAACTATGAAAGATTTTTCTTCGAAACTTCTACACGAAACCTAAGATGTTCCGACGAACAAACCTTTTTAAAATCCAGGTTAATCGACAAGTATTCCAACGCAAATAACGCATGTCCTACAATACCGCTGAAAGACTCAGACCTGGGGTGTCCAGGATCAATCACATCCACATTACCACACTTAAATCCATATCAATATTTTGTGTAATAATAATTTTATCAAAAAACCTATTATTATTAACAAGACCTCCACCAACAACACCCACAGCTCCCGGTTCTAGTGGGCGGGATTGACAGGGATTAGTCAAAATTTCAATCGCTGCTGGGATAAGCCTGGTTACTGTGGTAAATGAATAAGCACGCATCTGATTGGCAGCGGGCAAGTACATGGTATATTGAGAGAGTGATTTGGATCTTAGAATCAGTTATTTCCAGTTAACCGAAAACAAAACTTGGGGCTTATATAAACCTACCATATCCTCATAGGAGACCTGTATGGGTTGGGTAGATTTTTTAAAAACTTATTTGTATTCATAGTAAAAATTGAATCTATCCGTAATATATTAACGTGACCTGCGGGTGTGAATACAGCGGATGTTGTTAACAGATAGATTGATAAGACCAGCGTAATCACCGAAATGTCATCATGTCCACAGGCGCTGTGTATCAGTGGATGTTGAGACAGCTGCATCCGCTTATGGATAATATCAACAAGGTGATTGCCGAAATGTCACCATGCCCACAGGTGCTGTGAATACGGTGGATGATGAAACAGGTGCATCCAGTCGAAGATATCGGAATATCTTCGTGACCTGTGGACGTGGTTGAATTCGGTGATAGTGGCAGATGCGTACACCCACAGAACCGGGCTTGGGCAAGTAGCCAAAGAAAAGCAAAGAAGTGAGACGTGGGCGTAACCATAGTAAACGAAAAAGAGGAATTGCTGCAGGTCACGTGAGAGTTGTAAACTACGTAAGTTCCCGAATTTCGGCTAAAGTCAGTTGTTCACTGGCTCTTCCATCTCCCGACACCTCCGTGTGCGCGAACTCTCTGCGATTGCTTTTCTACTCTACACAAGTATCATTACCAAAAATAAAAATATAAACTATCTTTTTATACACATACGTGTTCCTCGCTGTTGATAACGATACAATATACTATACAACATATCGAAATATGCGCAAACAAATCATTATAACTGAATTGTAAAAGTTACCTTAAATCACAAAACTGTGCATAAATATTAGTCATAGGCTCTTTAACTTTGATATGACAACATATCTAGAAGAAGGAGAAGCCAGAACTGAAAGTAGTTAAACCCCGCTTAAAAATTAACACTGTGTCTCATACTGCTGGTGAAGAGGGGTTCGGTAAATTCATACATGAAATCATGTAACTGTGCACACATTATTTATATCCGATTTCGATAATAATCCTTGACGATCTGACGTGACGCAAAAAAATTAAATAAACCAAACCAAGATATATCAAAAAAAAATCGAAAGTTGTTACGTACCGGAAACTAGATTGTCTCAGTATACAAATATATCTGGATAAGTGGTTGTTACAGAGCGATTCGACAGTTCACTTACAGGTCTCCAAATGTACGATTCATTGTCACAACAGTATTAAGATATGCTGTCTCTGATGTGCCGGTGGTGTAATGGTTATCGTCGTAGGAAATGTCCTGGACCAGGCTAATTGCATTTCACATAGCACTAATATCCTTGGGAAAGGTATGAATCCAATTATTCTCCCTCCAACTATGGGTAAATAATAGGACAGACTGGGTTCTTCAGTCTTGGTGAGGCAACTAGTCTAGGAGAAGGAAAACTCTGAATTCCAACCTGTTAAACTCCGCTTAAGAATTGACCTTGTGTCATATCCTATCCGAGCGGAGGGTTTGGTAAATATAGATATGCTGTCTCGGATGCATTGCTCTTACGTAATTTATCTGATATCCCACCGTATAAGAAAATGACACAAAACTATTTTTTGGTAAGAGCCTAGCATGAATCGAAATTGATGCGTAGCAGACACAAAAATACTTAACCCTTTCAACATTCTCTTAATAGCGCGCCTCAGATACCAAAAATAAACTTAGTCCTGCAAGCAAGCAAAAAACCTGGTCTGTCATAGTTTGAAAACAATCTTCAAGCACGAATGCCTGGCTGCAGCTACGGAAGACTATAATCCGCTGATTGCAATATATTGCTTATATTTGCCTCTGCCTCCCACCAGACAGGACTTGACACAAGGTCAATGACCCGAAGGTCGATTATAGAAGGGATTTAGGGGAGGAGAAGGTCAGGCACGAGACAAGGCTCGAACCCTGCTCATCAGGTCACTTAGTGCAATGTGAGCCTGATGAGCCTAGCTGGACATGAACCCAATTCTGGGTCTAGGCACGTATGCCTGATAATAGCTAAAATTGGACAGCAAGGTCCAGTGCTATACAATGATGACAAAGGTGTCAATGATGCAGCTCGTCCACCCGAAGGTAGTCCAGCCATGGGGCATTGACTGACCGGCACGGATGCCAGACAGTCCATTGAAAAGCCTCTGCACGAAACAGTAGCTTGTCGAGCTTGATATTTGTCTCTGCTTCCCACAAGACAGAACATGACTCAAGGCCAATGACCCAAAGGTCGATTATAGTAGGGATTTGGGAGGGAGAGGGACTATATTGCTCATCGGCCCACTTAGGGCAAGGTGGGCTTGATGAGCCTCGCTGGTTATGGAGCAAATCTGGGTCCAGGCAAGTATGTCTGATTATAGCTTAAACTGGACAGCAAGGTCCAGTTATATACAAGGGTGACAAAGGTGTCAATGATGCAGCTCGCCCATCTGAAGGTTGCCCATGCGAAGTTGAGGGCCTTCCGGCCTCAAGTCTGCCTTGGAGCATTGGCCGACCGCCACGGATGCCAGAGAGTCCGATGAAAAGCCTCTGCACGAAGCAGTGGCTTGTCGAACTTTCTGACTATAATATATTCCTATTACTGTCTATTACTCTAATCAACTGCAAATAAATAGTCATACACATTGAAGAAAGAGATGACTGGCTAGTCCACATCAAAACTGAAAATGACAGACATGAACAATTAATAAAGTATTCATTTGCTTTCTTTACATATTCCTCTTGAAATTCAATGCGATTATTCCAGCGAGTTTTTCATTGGCCGAAGAACATCTGAAACACCTGTTTCATATTGTGTGAATCACTGCAATGGAAAGTCCTTTAATGCCCGAGTCGTTATTAAATCGTAAATTTGAGATAAAATTTCCTTTTAAGAAACAATTAAAAAGTCTCATAGAACTCGTGGATCTGGTGAGTATGGAAGATATTAATCTTAAACAATCTTCTGTTTTGCCAAAAACTTGAAAAAGTATCAAGACCGATTCTTTTTGACGAAGTAGGTGTTTCAAAAACTAAAACGTTTGCTCATTCAGAACGTAATTACTCAACACATTAACTGTATGTGACATTACTCAACACATTAAATTTATGTGACATTCGGTCAATTTTTTAAGCAGAGTTTAACAAGTTTGCATTAAGAGTTTTCTTTTTCCTTGATTGGTTGCCATACCAAGGTTAAATAGCCTAGTCTACTTGACTATCTTCCCAAAGCTCGAAGAAGAATAGTAAGATTAATACCTTTCCTAAGGTGCAATATGAAATGCGAACAGTCTCGTCTAAGATTCGAACTCGGTTCGTCGTCTCCATTTCCAACAACAATAAACATTATACCATATGCAAATTCCGAATTAATACTGATTTTTATTCTAAATTAATAGTAGGGAAAACTGGATTCTTTAGATTAGGTGATGTAATCAGTTAAAAAAAAATCTAAATTCAATGCAGCTTTACTCCACGAAAAAAAAGTTGTGACTCAATCTGCCCGTCGCGATTAAATTTGATAAGGAACAGTTCAGTCTGGTGTCAAAACAGTCCTATTTCAAGCAATTCAGTTTAGCAAAAATTCACAGACAGTTCTATTTGAAACAGTTCATTTTAGTATAAGTACGCAATTTCAATATCGAAACAGTTCTATTTCAAACAATTCAGTTTAGCATGAGTACACAGTTCAGTTCTATTCAAAAACAGTTCTATTTCAAGCAGTTCAGTTTTGCATAAGTACGCAATTTTAATGTTAAAAAAGTTCTATTTCAAACAATTCAGTTTAGCATAAGTACACAGTTTAGTTATATTTGACCCATAGATAGTACCCTATCAGGTACTACCACTCAGACCCAGAGTGGACCTTGGAGCGATAGCAATGAAAAGGTACTACGCATTCCCCCAAAGGTCCAGTATTACTGGAACTTCACACTCAAATTGTTTAATGTCATATAATCAGAACACTCGTAGATGAGTCTTACCTCTCTGCATATGTGCAGTCAGTGTATTCTTACCTCGCGGACTGGGCAAAATAAGCATTTGTTTGCACACAGTTATATGGCTTTATGAATTGTTATACCTTAGGGGCACATTCTTATCATTAAGGGGTTTCGGACTATTGTCTTCTTCTTTATTGTTATTTCCACAGCGTTTTGGCTTCTTCAGTTGTTTGTTGAACTCGGGATCCTTCACGGAACTTCGAACTACGTCTTTTTGTTCCGTGAAGGTTCCCAAATTCGACAAACACATGAAGAAATCATGTCTTCCACATATAGGCCGAAACGTTGTGGAAATAACAATAAAAATGAAGATAATAGTCTGAAACCCCTTAATGATGAAAATCATCAAGCTTCATCTCAGAAATTTAGACAACCTCGGGACACAGTCTGTATTCTAAACCCTGGAAGGGGAACCTCTGTATAAATGCATTCGAATAACCTTCAAACAATAAACAAGTTCGGTAACCATTACCTAACGGCAAGCACGCAAAGACGTAGTGGTGATGATAACGCTAATATTCTCGGACATTTTGATGCAAATGTTAATTTTTCGTTAGAGTTGAATGGAGAAAAATCAATTATTCTTGAAAGCAAATATATTTATTTTCATTTGTTTGCTCGACTAAAAATTAGAGATTGAAAAATATTATACGGTTTTACATTTTTATACTTCGTTTTTTTTTCATTAATATTTACCATTTTCACTTCTATGATTTTTTTTCAATACCAATGATGCTTTCTTGTATTTTGTCATTATTCTTCAACGATATTGCTTTACCGATGACATTTTTGTCTCCTTTTGCTTTTATCATAATGTTTATTATTTTGCAACCTATATATAAAACGAACATTTTTTCATTCATTTATTCAGTTTTTGTATGTGAGTTACGCATTGTTTTAAGTTGAGAATATATATATAAATATATATATATATATATATGATTATATATATATATATATATATATATATATATATATATATATATACCCAAGAATAAGAAAACAAGAAGAACTCTATTCTTCCTTGCATTGGTTCTTTTTTTCTTTCTTTCTTTTTCCTCTCAGTCTCTGCACCTTTTTTCTTGGTTTCATTTTTTTTTTTTTTTACATTTTTTCATCACCATTTTTTTTTTTCGTTTTATATTTCCCCTTCGACTTTTGTGATTAAAATTCCTGTTATTTTTCGACATATTTTTTTCTCTTTGAAAAACGTGATCAAAATTTTCCTGCACGCGTCTATAGACAGTTTTTTTTAAATATTCCCCCCAATCTAAGAACTATATTTGTGTCTTGTTTCATAGTTTTCGTTCTTATCAGTCATTTCAAATATTTTGAGTTTTTCATTTATTTATTCTTCGTCTTTATGCATTTCATTGTTCATTTTATTTTGTTTTGTTTTATTTCTTCCATCTTTTCATCTACTATCAGAAAGGCTTAGAATGCACCAAATGCATTCTCTGCAGAGGGATAAGACTCCTCCTGAAACGATTGTCCAATATCCGATGATGAGGCTCCCGTTCTGGACCTCTGGGAAGCATGAAGTACCACTTCAGAGTCATTACCCACCGGCCAACTCTCCAACCCTGTGAGTTATATCATGTATGGGTCAATTTTATCTATCTAAAAATTAGTATTATTCCATAGGAACTATGTCCTAACAAATCGTCATCATCATCATCATCATTTCGTACCGCTAGCACGGATATCCCTGACCCTATCTCGCCACTTTTCCCTATCATGCGTCGCCCCTGGCAGGTCTTCAGGGCTACATCCCGTATCCTCACATAGCTGCTGTATGTATGTTCGAGCTGGTCGTCCTGCTTTAGCTCGGCCATATGTGGGGGTCCATTGGAGTACATCACTTATGAGCTCGTCCTTGCTTCTCCAGGAGTGTCCTGCATGTCTGGTTCGTCTAGCTTGGATAGTTTTCGAGATGGAAGGCTGGTGGCCGAATAGTTGGTACCTTGTAGGGTACTGCCGCCAGGACTTGTTCAATATTGCTCGCAACATTCTTGTGTAATTGCCGTCCAGCTTCTTCTCCGGCCGTTAAGTTAGCGTCCAAGTAGTGCATCCATATAGCAGTATCGAAAGACCGCTGCCTGGAAAAAACTGCGTTTCATTTTATCGGTCAGGTCTGACTTCCATATGATCGATAGCTTATCGATAGCTGTCCATACCTTCGTTTGGCGTGTATCGATGTCTGTTTTGATTGATGAGACACTGCTTCCGAGGTAGGTAAATTTGTCTACCAGTTTCAGAGAGGTTCCGTCTAGTGTGGAAATGTCACCTGTTTGATTATAGCTCATATATTCAGTTTTGTGTGCATTGACATGGAGGCCAATGCCTGCGGCGGCTCGTTCCAAACTATGCAGTAGTGTTTCGGCTTGGTTGGGTGTATTTGCCAGTATCGCTATGTCATCGGCGTAGTCGGCGTTGATAATTGTTTTTGCGGGGTACAAATACTTAACATTAAAAAAGTATAACTGATATATGAAACCATGTAAATGTATGCGAATTTATTTGTATTAATAAGAGTTACTTGCAGCTATGAATTTTTGGCAATGGATTGCCATTACTCTTTGAGTGTTTTTCAAAGCAGCGTTAACTGACGGTTCTTCACTGCGGTCTGAATGATATCAAGTCTACTCAGGTTTCCAGGACTCTTCTCAGTGTTACTGCCGATCTTAACAATGGTGCTGATTGGCTGAACTCTGTTCGTCCTCCGATCCCTAATTCTGCCATCCCCCTTTCCAAGCGTTTGAAGACCGTTGCAAGTGCACCAATTACAACCGGTATTACCGTCACCTGTATGTTCCATAGCTTTTTTTTTTGTCTGACAAGTTCGAATTCTTGTCTCTCATTCCGTTTTCTTTTTTCTTTACTCCGTGGTTCGCCGGACCGGCAAAGTTCGCTTTTCGTTAGTTTTTATGTTTTAGCTAATTATAACTAAGTGTCATCTTCTGGACGTGATTAGTATACCGAAAACCCTCCTTGAAAGTATATTACAGAGTAATATATATATATATAAAATTGAGGCGATAAAAGTTTATAATAGTGTTATATATATATATACAAGGGGCATACGATAGGTTTTCAGACATTTTTCGTATGGGCACTTTTATTGATAGTACACACATGAAACCGTAGTCCCCTTCGAAGTAATCTCCTCCGGGTGCAATGCACTTGTTGTATTGTTCCAACAACTTCTGGAAGGCCCCATGGAAGTCCCCTTGTGTGAGCGTGCCAGTGACCTTTGTCACAGCTTCTTTCATCTATTCAATTGTCTCATAACGACAGCCTCTGAGCTTAGGGAATAACAAAAAGTCACAGAGAGCAAGGTCTGGACAATATGGAGGGTGACGAACTGTCTTGATGTCCATCTTGCTCAAATAGTCTGTGACAAGGATGGAGTTGTGGACTGGTGTACTGTCCTGGTGGAAATGCCACTGACCCGATTTGAAGAGTGCTGGCCTCTTCCGACGGAATCTCTTCCTGATCTCCCTTAAAACCTTAACATAGTAACCCTAAGCCTAACCCTTTGGCCAATCATCTCTGTTGTTCTGACTTTTTTACTCCTCCCACACCTCTCATTATCCCTCACAGACTCCCTGCCGTCCTTGAATCTCTTTTGCCTCTCAAAAACTGATGCTCCATTCATGCAAGATCGTCAAAAAGCAGTCTGAAACATTCCATACGTTTCTGTGGCATTTTCTTCCAAGTTTAAAACACAATTTTATTGCATATCATGCTTCTAAAGCGTCAGATTGCATTTTTGAAATTCACCAGCTGTGACAATCAGGCTTTTGTAGGGTGTATTCCATTTCCTGCTGTAGTTTTTTTTAAACCTAAAATCATAAAAATTTCTCACTCATCTCATCAGATCTTTAGCAATAACATACTGAGATTTCAAGAGTATACAACAATTTTAAATGACCACACGATAAAAGTCTGGAAACTTATCGTATGCACCTCGTATATATATATATATATATATATATATATATAATAGTGTAATATAAGTAGATATAAGAATATATAATTGTGTAAAGTAAGTATATGATAGCATTATATATATATATATATATATATATATGAATATATACACAATGGTGTAATATAAGTTTATATAATAGTGTAATATAAGTATGTAATAGTGTAATATATCATTTTCCCAGTTAGCAGGGCTTGGAATACACCGGTCGCATTCAATGCAAAGACATAAGGCCGCTTCAAAAATTGTTTTTAGGGTATAACTTGTTTCTAGTGGTGCGTCTTTAGTGCAGTTGCTCTGACCACTGTAGAATACTATTTCACTGCCATTACTACCAGGCCCACTCTGATCCAGAATGTTTTTACTGTCACAGTGTCATCTACGGATTACATTTATCTTTTGAAATATGTTAGTTTTGGATAGGAAGAATCGAAACCATTTAACTTGGTAGAATTTATTTCTTTTAAGAATAGTTACTTGAGTCTCCAACTATTCGCAAAGGATTATAATTAGTGATTCGAAAACACGTAATTGTGTATCTAATCAGTCAGCTAGTTAGCGGGACTTATAATATGGCGACTCGATCTTCAAAGTGGATGATCTGGGTATGGCACAAAACGAAATCAGGTGGTGAGGCTCCAGTTCTGGAGCTTTTGGAAGTGTGGTATCACCCTTTCCACTGGTATTAAATTTATCTTTTGAAATCTGTTATTTTGGGATAAGAAAAATTGAAACAATTTAACTTGGTAGAAGTTATTTCTATAAAGAATAGTTACTTGAGTCTCTAGCTAACTAGAAAGGATTATTATTAGTGATTCGAAAACATATAATTGTGTACCTGATCAGTCAGCTAGTTTGGGGACCATTCCATGCGAACCAATTAAAATTGGTAAGACCGTCACGCTCATGTTCCTCAGCCTCTAATATACTTAGAGTAAATATTATCTGTCTCTTGCTCACGACCGCTCTAAGTTATGTGGCACTTTTTCTACGATCAGCTAGCTCCTCACTTTATCGTTTCTACGGTCATCCTGTGTGCTATTCTATGTCACTGTCTTATATTTTTGTTCGTTGTCTTCTGTCTTCAATTACCATCGTTCTAAATTCTTGTCTGCTAGGATAAGGAATGGCAAGGCCGCCACATATTCATGTGCACATAATATTTCATTGTTTCTTGGCAACTTATCTCTGCATTACCAGCAGCGGCCCAAGCGATAAGTTTATGATGAGAGTACAATTAGAGGATTTCGACTAATAAGGTGGAGTGTTTTTCATTAAATGATAAACATATATCTTTTATTGCACAAACATGTTTGTTACCCGACTGAATCCCTCCAAGGACAGCTATGGTCTCAGTTTTATTTGGAGTTCAATCGCTGTCTATCATACTTGCTAGCTCGTTGAGTTTCTCAACGCGCTTGACGATTCAGAACTTAATTTGAACGCCCCGTCATATGTACACTCTGACTCGGAGTGGTAGTACCTGTTAGTGCTCCCCACTCTGTGATTCAATTAAATCTTTTAAGAAATTATCTATATTAGGAATGCTAGATAACATGTGACGCCATGAAAATATTTGTATTAAGAAAAGTCATTTGAAGATATAATTGTTTACTAAGGGTTTTAATTATAATTTTACTTTTTGCAAATTGTCCACACTGGCGTTAGTTGGTGGTCTTTTACTTGAGACTAAGTGACAGCAAGTCAACTTACACCTCCTGGACTCTTCTTAGTATTCTGGCCGATCTCAACAGTTATGTAATTTGGATTGTCTCGATTCGTCCTCCTTTTTCTAACTCCTCCGGCATCATTTCGAAGCCTTTGGGGACCATTCTATGCTAACCAATTAAAATTGGTAAGACCATCACACTCATGTTCCTCAGCTTCTTTTATTCTCCGGAAAGGTCCAAGAACTTGTCTCTCTTTTAGCTTTCTTAAACTTTCATTCGGTGGTTCGCAGGGACGAGAAAATGCACTCGACGGCAAGTTCTCTTTTTCTTTTAATTATCACGTGGTGTGGTATTCTGGCTGGGATTTTTTTTATTTTTATTGGGATACCAACTTTTTTGAGTTATTTTCCAAAATTATATTTGTAGAAGAACAGCAGTGATACTATTCAACCTAAAGCCACCTGGATAAAGAGGTCCATACTAATCCCAAGGTTGTTCACCCGAAAGTGAACGTAATAGCACGACTGGAGTACAAACTCACTTGATCCGATGTTATTTTCCGACACATAAGCCTCTATGGTACAAAGATTCCTTCTCGGGTTACAGAAGAAAATTTGATTTCATATGATTATATGCTAAAATTGTTATTAAAAAGGAATAGTAATGATTGACTCGATAATTTTGTATAAATCATTAGCATTACTCAGTTAGAAATACTTGAATCTATATAACTCTGCGCAAATAATATTGATATTATTAAAAAGAAAGGATTACTTGAAACCATGAAATTAGATAAGAATATTTGAAAACGTACAGTTGTGTATAAATTATTTGTATTTGATTGTAATACTTGACAGAATAGAACTGTATCCTAACTAATGAATAAAAGTTGGATAAAGATTAGCCCATTCATACCTTGGTCAAACCCTGGACCAGGCTAATTGTATTTCTCAGAGCACAAATATCCTTGGGAATGGTATGAATCCAATTATTCGAAATTAATGCGTAGCAGATGCGAAATACTTAACCCCGTCAGCATTCTCCCAATAGAGCGCCTCAGATACCAAGAAATAAACTCAGTCCTGCAAGCAGGCAAAAAACATGGTGTGTCATAGTTTGTGTCATATCCTGCCCGAGTGGAACAATTGGTAAATATGATAATTAGCCCATAAGTGGTATTTGAAAAACACTTCTACTTTTCCCGATGAGTAACAGTTATCATCGTTGGACATGGATTCACTGATGTGAGTTCAAATCCTATGTTTTCTTTGGTACTAATTCCCTTAGAGAAGACATGAATCCATCAGTTTTTCTCCAAGGAGCTATGGGTAAAAAGTTGGACGGAATGGGTTCTTTAGCTTAGTTAGGCAGCCTATCAAGAAGGAAAAAATATTATTCAAACCAGCTGTACTCTTGCCTAGCCGACTGGGTCTGTAGAATTCGCCGATTGCATCTTTGCAGAGGGGTAAGACTCCCCCAACAAGTGTCCTGGATATGACACTAAACAATCTGACGGTGAAGTTCCAGTAATGCTGGAGCTTTGGGGAATGCAGAGTACCCCTTCACTGGTCAACTCTGGCCCGGAGAGGTATCACCAAATAGGGTCCTATCGATGGATAAAATAGAACTAAAGTATATGCTAAAGTGAACTGCTTGAAATAGAACTGTTTTGATATGTAAACTAGGTACTTATGCTAAACTGAATTGTTTGAATTAGAATTGTTTGATAGAAATATTTCTAACACTTAAAATGTGTACTTATGGTAAACTGAATTGTTTGAAATAGAACAGATTATTTGTATCAAAATGGATCTGGCATTAAATAACCTACAAAGATCGATATGCCATAAAACTCAACCAAACAACCAACCAACCAACTAGCTGTACTCCTTTTAAAAATTCACCTAGTCTACAAAAAGTGTCCGCAACGAGGAGATTGGGTAACTTCATTCTTTTCGTTGGGACTCAACAAAATACTTGGAATGTTTTATCAAAAATCCTGTATCATATACGGTTATAGCTGAGGGGAGAGTAGATTCATGCCTTTCCAAATGGTATCAGAAGAAAGTTAAATGCAAACAGCCTTGTCCAGATATTCACCGTCACTCCGTCAGTTCTCCCAATCATCTATAGGTAAAACTTTAGATTAATGTAAGTCATTTAAACTTGGTTAGGTAACCAATTTAGGAAAAAAAAATCCTTTAAAGAAACCATCTGTTGTTCCTTAAAAACTGACCTTGAGTCGGATCCTGTCCCTAAAAGAAAGTTTGAGAAAATACATACTTCCCCAAGGACTTAATAAAACAGTACAAAAGTCTGCTAGTCCGGCAAAAAGTACTACTTTTCACGTGAATTTATTCACACACACACACACACGTATACATATTCTCATATATATAAAAACAATTACATATTCATATATATATGTATATATATATGTATATACATATTCACCCATAAATATACACACATATACTTATTCACATATATACTTATTCATATATATATACACACTTACATATTCACATACACATATATATATATATATGTATGTATGTAATCGCATATATACACGCATATACATTGATATTCTCATATATATATGCACACATATAAATGTTCACACGTATATATACACGCATATATATATATATATATATATATATATGTGTGTGTGTGTATGTATGTATGTATGTATGTACAGACACATATATACACTTTTTTGCATATATACTTAATCACTTATTAATTATGTATATATATATATATATATACACTCACATACACATACACATTTGTATATATATATATATATATATATATATATATATATATGTGGGTGTATACATATATATTCACATACATATATACTTTTAAATATATATTAAGATAAAAAACTAAAGGCTTTTCGGACAAAAATACAGAACTTATCTTGAAGGGTTTACAAAACTCTACGAAGACATGATATTCATAATTCATTTAGGAATTTTTTTAAAAAATGCAAATGGTGGTCAGAATATGGACATAACGTTCTCTGTTCTCTGCACACGAGAATGACCGGAGAGTCAACCGGCTTGAAAAATATAGTCGACATCACATATATCTGAAAACTGGTAGAAGTAAGGATTATACTTCCTCTTAGAAGTTCAAGTGACACATTTTAAAGTTTCCTTGATAGTTGATTCGAAATAAGCTTGCTGTATGTACTTTCCCAACGCATATAAATTTTACTTTATCGTTAAATTTGTTTTTTTTTTTTTCTTAGCTTATTTTTTTTGCTTTTTATTTGTTTTATTCTATTTTCTTTTATTTTATTTTTTGTCAATATGTGGTAGTTATTGCCAAGCAAGAAAAGCGGAAGGACTCTATTGGCTAATCAATAATTTGCACAGAACATCGTAAGTTTCAAAGGGAATTAAACTGACAAACCTTCACCATCAAAATCACCAGTAAAGTCTCAAGGGGAAAATACTGCACTGTTCCACGTCTCGGCAGATGCTAGGGAAGAGATTAAGGAAGGCTGTTCAACTGTCTAAGACAAAACCATTTCTATCAGAACAAACATTTAGAACAAGTTGACAGTCGTGCGTGAATCCTCCTTTACCTTCTATGGAATCTCATAACAATAAAACATTTCAAAAGACAAATTTTTACATCGCTTGTCCATCCTTTCTTTCCCTGAAACAATCTATACAAGGACCTGCCATAGTTCTACATTTAACTACATTGTAACGCAGATAATCTGACCACTTTATCCTCAACAATTCATAGCCCACCATTCAGAGCCAACAATTCAAAACCATTGTAAATTTATGTGAAAGATTTTGACCCCCCAAAACCCATAATGTTGCCTTATGTAACATTTATCGGCACCAAATCATAACCACCGATTCATAGCTTTGTGAATCTTTAATATGATTGGTGAATTGATTGATTGATTGGTTGGTTTTAGTTTCATTTCCAAGGGTCAAATAATATTTTATGATGAAAGGACAGTGAACTGCATTGTACTCTGTATCTACATGTCTTAAGTCTTCAGTGTTTTTTTTCCACATAATCATATCTATCTAATACAAATAATTGGCACAAGGCCGTATGGTTTCAAGTTCTTATATCAATGATCACATTATTTAAAGTAATTATTTCTATCTAATAAAACGTCCAGTCTGCTAGGACTGTTGAATACACCGACTGCATCTTTGCAGAGGGGTAAGCCCACTCCGAACCAGTGTCTAGTATATAACACTTAACAGTCTGATGGTGAAGTTCATGTAATGCTGGATCTTTGGGCAATGTGCAGTACCCCTTCTTTGCCATCGCTCCCAGGTTCAGATTGGCTCAGTGTGGGAGCACCTGATAGGGTCCTATCTATAGGTCAAATAAGATTATTTGACATTTAAACTCTGAAAACAAATGACTTATCATAATGGACCTGTTTGAAATAAAACAGTTTGATCATTTAACTGTGCGTAAACAAATGTTTGGTTGAATTGTTAGATATACATAGCAATACTTGGAACTATTTAACTTTGACTCATGTTAAATTGGATCGTAAGAAATAAAACTGTTTGATCCTTTGAATGTGTGTATCTAAAATGTGTTTACAAATCATATATTTAACACGTATGTAAACGTAGGGTGTGGCATTAGATAATCAACAATAGATAACAAAAACAATAAAATAGTTTGCACACGGTTTTAGTTTCATTTTCAAGAGTCAAGTAATATTTTCTGCTGAAAGGACGGTGAACTGTATTCATTGTACTTTTTATTTACAGTTCTTGTGTCTTCAGAGTTTTTTTTCCGCATAATTATATCTATCAAATACAAATGATTTGCACACGGCCGTATGATTTCAAGTTTACCTATCTTACATCAATAATCACATGATTTAAAGTAACTATTTCAACCGAATAATAATATCCATCTATCTATCTATCGATGACATATCAAACTCGGTAGGTTTTAATGCCAAATTCTGTTTATATATATATACAATTAACTTAAATCGCGAGTCGGAAATCTCCTACTAAAGTTTCACCTTAACGAATCATCAGGAAGTTTAATCCCGACCTCCTGATGATCCGTTAAGGTGAAACTTTAGTAGATTTCCGACTCGCGATTTAAGTTAATTTTATAATTGGCTCCACTCGTGTTGAGTACTCTTGTAATTGTAGCATTGCAGTGTTTACGGAGGGTTTTAGTTTTCTTTTGACCAACTGACTGCATATCTCTTGATTTTTTTCAAGTGGTGTGACGGGGTTAGCGTTTTCTTTCTTTTTGTTCTATAATATTTTTTTTCTTTTCCCCCCGGGCGGTGATTCGAGATAATGTTATCTCTTGTTCCTGGCGGTTTTTTTTCTTTTTTTCTGATAACCGTGAATGCTGCTAGATATTAGATTAGTATATATATATATATATATTGCATACAGTTGTATATTTTCATTTATTCTCATCAAATAACAATAATTCATACTGTTGCATTGTCATCTGCTGATTCATGCAGAAATACACATATATATACTGGGTAAATACTGACACAATGATAAACGACGCATCAATGAAGACGCAAGAGTAAAGACGCAGGAAGACTTCTTTAACAATATTTTACCTCTCAGTTTATTTGTAAGGTTTGCGTGTGAGAGGATGCTGGAGACCGAACATAAACTTCATATTTTGACCCCACTGTTATGACTGTCACGTTGTGTCTTTCTTGTTCTCCTGATGTTGGGGTCAACTCCATCGGGGCTTTCCGAGGGCCCCCTCGGTCGGGTGTGGCTTTCCCTACCACATCTGGTCTCTACTGTCTGGAAGTCTGCTGGCAACTGCATCGGGGGTTTCCGAGATCCCCCTCGGTCGGGTGTGGCCTTCCCTACCACATCTCGTCTCTAACCCTCTGGGAGTCTGCTGGCAACTGCATCGGCACCCCAAACTCAACTGAGTTAAATAATAACTCATCGCCCACACGATCGCCTACTGTATCTTTGAATCGGATGTTTAATCGTCATCAAGCGGAAATAACTGTCATGCAGTTCAGAGGTTACTCTCTTCCGGTGCATGACTGTAATGGCACAATGAGACCTTCACCTTGTCCCATATCATAAGCCTTAATCCGCCCACGCGATCTCTTTCGATTACTGGCCGTTGGAATGTGTCACTTCCTTCCGGTATATTACCTAGGAATAGTATTTTTGGGCCGGGTCGAAGGTCAAAATATAACAATACATTAATATATAGTTTCAAGTAACTATTCCCATTCAGTAATAAACATTTGTTCGTACAAATTTGTATAGTTTTACTTATTCCTCACCGATACAAATAAGAGTGAGTCTCCGTAGCGTATTGGCTAATGTACTGGTCTGCAACGAGTTCAAATTACGTTCGTGCCATATGTATTGCGCAGGGGATAAAGTGTTGGTTTGAAAGTGGCAATGTTGTACGATGTTCTTACCTGTTTTAAAATGATTGTAAAGACATCTTTATATTACATATTTGGAGAGTGTAATTATTTATCTGACATTGACATAAAAGAATCCAGTACGACTTGAAATGCAATAAAACTAAGCAATCATACTTCACCAATCATTCTCTTCCTGTCTACCAATCTATCCATCTCGTTCTGTTCATATCTATCTATATATTGTTTTTTTCTTCCGGTAAATGTCTGTCGCATAATGCATCAATCTATCTCGGTTTGTTCATATCTATCAACCTCTCTCTCTCTCTCTCTCTCTATATATATATATATATATATCTTTAAGAAGAAAAAAAAGACCGGTTAATTCATGATTATAAATTTATTTCGATCCCGTATTTTCAGTTTCTGGTGTGAACCAAAAACATGAAGAAAAAAAATTAATACAGGACTTCTTCAGACCCAATAGATAATTAATTAAATTTAAATTTAAATTTAAATTCAAAACCAGAATAAACACGCGGGGTGTAGGGGGGACGAGATTAAGGAGTTACCTCCTCGTTTTATTGAATTTCCGTTTTTATTTTAATTTTTCAAATTTCTTCTATCAGTTATAATTACGGTAATTTAACTTTTTTTTTATTCGTATAGTTTATTTTCTTTTCATGTTAAATTCGATAATTAACTTTTAAGAGAAATATTAATGCTTATATCAATTTCGATACCATTTAATTAGCTACCTATTTTTTATGTGCATATGTTGGATTCGTTTTTTTTCTGGTTTCACGATTTATTTCTATGTTTTTAAATTTTTATAGTTGAAATTTAGTCTTATGTCTACATCTTGCAATCAATTCGCTTCACTTATTTAATAACTTATCGGGGTACTTATATTTTAAGATATAAATTTTCTCTTCAAGGCATAAATTGCATCTACCGTTAAAACTATTTGGAGTATTTGATTTTCTCAAAATACACCATTCAATCTCAGGGGTTAAACCTTTGTTTTTTAAAAACCAGAAATGTTTTGATAGTGCCGTATGGTTTTGTAGATGTTCGTGGGAGAAGGTAAATTTATGATTAAAAAACCTCTGCTTCCATTTAGTGGAGGCCAGGCCTATATAAGTTTCCCTATCTGTGATATCCTCTTTAGGGTAAATCATAGCTTGATATATTACGTTATTTAAATTGCATCGTCCATTCATGGGACAAATTTCTCGGGTTTACAATTACATTCTTTTTTTATACCATTATAATTATTATTGTATTTATTTTTTTTTAATATTTATTTGATCCCGAAAATCTTTAGTTATATTTTTATTATGGCTATTAATTAAATAATTATAATAATTATAATTATATATCTATATATGTATGTATATGTATCTATGTCTCTGTGTGTGCGCGTGAGCGTATCAGTGTGTACATATCTATCACTCCATCTATTTATGTTTCTCTCTCTCTCTCTAATATCTCCTCGAGGCTGAATGGTTAGAAGCTTTGGCTTGGCGTTTGAGTCAATCGGGTTTCGATCCCAGCTACGGGAAGATACTGTCTAGCCACACTGATGAGTTCTGATAGAACGAAACAGATCTGTCTGTAGATGACTATAGAGATATATATATTCTCCTACACCCCTGGGGTTGAGTTCTCTGGCGAAGAAGTAATCGCGTTGCCATTAGCGTCTATTGCAAGCCTCTTCGTAGATGAATTGAGGTCTCCGCAACCGTTTGAACGGATGTATGTAAACAATAGTAATTGGGATTCATCCTATTTACCAACCCCTCCGCTCAGGCAGGATATGACACAAGGTCAATTTTTAAGCGGAGTTTAACAGGTTTGAATTCAGAGTTTTCCTTCTCCTAGACTAGTTGCCTAACCAAGGCTGAAGAACCTAGCCTGTCCAACTATTTACCCATAGCTGGAGGGAGAAAAATTGGATTGATACCTTTCACAAGGGTATTAGTGCTATGTGAAATGCAATGAGTTTCGTCCAGGATTTGAACTCGGGTCGCCGTGTTCCTTTCCTACGACGATAACAATTACACCACAGGCACCCCCACAGTAATTGTGATTCATAACCGTTTAAAAATTTACTTCGTAGCTAATATCTCCTCGTTGCTGAATGGTTAGAAGCTTTGGCTTGGCGTTTGAGTCAACCGGGTTTCAATCCCAGCCACGGGAAGATACTGTCTAGCCACACTGATGAGTTCTGATAGAACGAAACAGATCTGTCTGTGGATGACTATATATATATGTGTGTGTGTGTGTGTGTGTGTGTGTGTGTGTGTGTATGTATTTATGTCTGTGTGTGCGCGCGTGAGTGTATCAGAATGTATATATCTATCACTCCATCTATTTATGTTTCTCTCTCACTATATATATATATATATATGTGGGTGTGTTTGTGGGTGTAGGTGTGTGTAAGTATGTATCAGACTTAATATCTATCTATCTATCTATTTATTAGTCAGTTAATATTGATCTATCTATCTATCTTATAATATTCATTTATATCCAAATATTTAGTCTTTTCGTGTCTCTCTTTCACAATTGCTTTACCGCGCCCCAACAGTACTCGGTTTTGCAGTCTACGCAGAATACCTTGTGTCACTCGAATCAAGACAGTCTTCCTGCACCAGCCAAATCACCATCCACTTCGTCTCTACCACCATCTCTCTAATGCGTTGCTTCAGTCTCTTTCTATTTGTGCTCCTCACTTTATTCCAACTCTCTTTAACACCGATATTGGCGATTCAAACCTGTGCATCAAAGAGCGCTCTTTACTTCTGAACAATTTAAGGTAAAGCATTTTCGTAAGATGTCCGTCAAGTGGCAAGACAAGCCTATCTATCTTCCGAATGTTTTCTGCTCGTTTACGCACTGATCACAAGAATGTGATGTGGAGCCTGAGATTACATCCGGCCCGGCAATTCAAATAGGTCCTTGCCTCCCCATTTTTCAAAGAAAAGCGAAAAATACGAAAAGAACTTTGACTGAGAGGCGTCCACTCATATCCGGTTGGGTACTTCCGGTTTAAGCTCTTCAATAGGGAATCAAATCCTGTCCACCCTTTTGGTGCGTGCCATGCTACGTGGTTTTACCTTTCATTCTTTTTTCTTTCTATTTTCTGCAGTCACTTGCACTTTCAGTTTCTTTTCCTCTCTTTCTTTCCTAATTTCTCTATTCACTCTTTCCTCTCTTTTCTCTCTCTCTCTCTCTCTCTCTCTCTCTCTCTCTCTCTCGTTTCATTTTTACTCTCTCTCTTTATCTATCTTCTCTTTTTCCGCTCTCTATCTCTCTTCCTCTCTATCTTTCTAACAAACTCTTATAACCTTTTCATCTCTCTCTGTCTTTCACTCTTTATTTCACTCTGTCAGTCTGTCTTTCTCTTTTTTTCTTTTTTTTCGGCTATTTCTTACTTCCACTTGTGTTGACTAGTCTTTCTTGAGAGTTACTCTGGACACTTCCTAAAATGGAAAAGGAAGGAAGTCAGATAGAACAAGCAAGGAAATTGATAAATTCCTAGAAAAACAAACCTCCAACGACGATGAAAAGCACTCCACAAGTTTCTTCTTATTGGGCTGAAAATGAAAATATCTTAAATAAAATATGACTCTTTATCTTTGCTTTCGTAAATTATTTTTTTCCGTTTACTCTAATTTATTTTGTTTACATTTTATAAGAACCTTTATGAACAACTTCTTCATCTCCTCAAACTTTTTTCAACAGCTTTCGAGTTTCATGATGCTTAACTAGTTGCCTGGCAACATAAAACCAAGTGTGTGACATCGACCCACTACAGCTATCAGTAATATGGTTATAATCTTCCGGTGATCGGGAGTGAATTCTTTCATTTTCTTGAAACAAAGAATCTATCAATGTCGTCTCTTGGCTGCAAGACTTTGTGATTAGTCACGAATTTTCTTGATCGTTTGTTTACCCGTTGCAGATCCTCCCATATCCACTCTGGGAAGGGCCTAGATAATTCTGTTAGGGAAACAGCACGGCTATTTATCCCTTCAATTAGATTTATGCAGCAGAGACGATGTCAAAAAGTTTTCTTGTACTTTCTTATTTTTTGAAAATATCAACATAAACGACATCTTGTCCTTCCTGAAAGAAATAAAATTATACCAACAATATAACTAACTGGAACTTTATCTTATAAATTTATCCCTTAAAGCGATCTCCAATATGTTTAGTAATAAAAAAAACTGCAAACAACCTACTGTCAAAATCAAGAAAAAAGACCTGGAAAAAGACATAACTTTAAATTTTATCACCTGTAGCGTAAATTTCATATACATACACAAAATTCACTCTCACATTTTTAAACCAATCAATAAACATTAGAACATTCTAGAAAAAAAGGATCCAAACCACATACACAAAATTCGCGCCCATAGATTTTTTAACCAATCAAGTACTTTCCCCAAAAAAATCATTCATACCCGTTTTGATCCTCTGAGGAGTTATAAAAAGAAAACGATGGACCAATTCACCAGAGAGTTCGCTGCTAACGACAACAAAACTACGCCACTGGACTGTTCCCTTACTTCACCAAAACCTGAGAGGCGCCACGCTGTCTAGCAAAGACATTCCCACTTCTCTGTACACCAAAGGCTAACACAACAACAACAACAACATCGGCGAAAGCAACAACAACAACAACCACACCGGCGAAAACAACAACAACCACAATGGCGAACAACAACAACAATGTGAGTTCCTTGGCACAATATTCCAGCTGAATGATAAACGTTTATTTTAATATTATTCAGGTTTTGTTTTTGATTTTCTAGGGAAATTATTTGCGAGGAACACGTACTGCCTCCAACCTGTTTTTATACTTTCGACACATCTCGCAATATCCCCGACACATCCTTCACAATTTACTGCTTGGCATAAAATACCCCTAGATGCATTGTCATGCCGTCAAAATTGATCATTCATTCCTTATCTATGTACATTTTTGTGATGATAATTGTTTGTTTGCGTTTTATGGCATTTTTGTAGAAATAAACAGTTCTATTTCAAACAATTAAGTGTAGCTTAGGTACGCAGTTTACTTATCAAAAGTTCTATTTCAAGTAATTCAGTTTAGCATAAGTATGCAGATTAGTTATAGCTAATCCATAGATAAGCCCCAATCAGGGCCAGAGTGAACTTGGGAGCGATGGCAATGAAGGAGTCATCTGCATTCCCCAAAGCTCCATCATCACTGGAACCTCACTATCAGAATGTTTAGTGTCATATCCAGAACACTCGTTTGGAGCGGGTCTTACCACACTGCAAAGATGCAGTCAGTGTATTCTACAGCCCCAGCCGACTGGGCAAGATTATGTTATTACTTATTATATTCGGACTATTGACGTAATATTTATTGTTATACTCACAACGTTCTTCGACTTTCATTAGGTGTTTCATGTCGAACTCGGGAAACTACACAGAACCTCGAACTGAACCCTTTTTTAAATCCACTGCGATAGACTGTTCCAGTTCTATGACCAAGTACAAATGTTACGTTATTGTAAATATTCCTTATTATTCTTACCTGTAGTTGGGATTGAACCAGCAACCTCCAGATGATTTCATTCAGAAGGGCTTTCCGACTAAATGCTTCATACACTGCGCCATATGTTCTCTCTATTTCTTTTAAATTTATGTTTGCTTGATGCTGTCTTCTTCTTATATTCTTAGGTAGTTGTCGTTTTCTTTTTCCTCCAGTCAACTGATTCCTTCCTAATAGGGGCAATTCTATTTCTTCTTTGTTTATCATTTTTTTATTTCATTGAACGCATGGTACTTTTTTAAATCCCAAAATTCCATTAGAATATCTTTTCTGTTGATTCTAATAGTCTGTGTACCGTTTTCTTGTTCTTTTTCATTTTTTCATATGAGGCAAATATGTTACTTTTCTCCATCTACATGGGGTGGTTAAACTTTTTTCTGGAGAGGTGAGACACATTCATGCCTTTCCCAATAGCAAACATTTTTCTGCGGGATTTTAAATTGGGTTACCGAATCCATTTTCCACGACGATAACCGTTGCACTAAGAATGCTTTTCGATATAATACATGCTGACACAGGCAACGCCAATACTTCCACAAGTATCTGAATACTTCAGCACCTTTTAAAATTTTAAACAACCTAATTCTGGTGCATATATTTTTAACGTAAAGTCTTGGTTTTCTTTCGACCGCCAACAGTATTTTGAAATAAGGATGGTCACATTTCAAAATTGGTGAAAGAGATGAATATCTTTTCTCTCCAGCTACAGGCGAAAGAAGGATATTAAAATTCTTCCGAAAATAAATCCAGCAAATTTCCTTCTTTTAATGCCATTGGGCCAGGTAAAACCGAGAACGCATGCGAAAACATCTTCATTTTATTAATATTCATTATTTTGTTCTCTACGTTTGAAATTAAACATTTTGTGTTTCTCTGACCCAAAGGGTAGGTTGACAAGTTCAAGTAGATATTTGAATATATATATATATATATATATATATATATATATATATATATATATATATATATATATATATATATATATATATCTGTTATTGAATATTTTCAGTGGCATTGATGGCTGCTTTGTAAATATTGAGTTCAAATATCTAACACGCATATCTGATCCCGCAAACTAAATCTTTTATTTATTCTTCATCTTTTTCTTTACTTTCTTTAAAAATATTGTCACTTTTTCTTTTTTGCTTTCTGATATAATATAAATAAATAAATAAATAAATATATATATATATATATATATATATATATATATATAAACGTTCAGTTTAATATTCGTTTGGCTTTTTATTCAATATTTCGTCGTTCTTTCCTTACGTTCTTGATTTTTCTTTCTAATCTCCATTTTTTCTCGCTTCTTTTTTTTCTATCTTTCTTATTTTTTCTTTCTTCTTATTTGTTTATCTTTCTTTCTTTTCTCCTCTGTTTTCTTGTTTCTCGTTTCTCTTCTTTCATTACTTCTTTCTTTTCCTGTATTTTTCTTCCTTTATTATTTCCTTATTTTCTTTTTCTTTTTTGCCTTTGTTATCCTCTTTCTTTTCTTCTTTCGAATCTTGCTTATTTTTTTGGTTTCTTCTTTTTTTCGTTCAGCTTTATTTTCTTCTTTCTTTCTTTCTTCTTTCTTTCTTTTCTTTTCTCCTTACTTCTTTTCCCGATCGATTCTTTCCTCTTTTTTTAATTTTCTTTCTTTCTTTCTTTCTTTCTTTTATGTTCTTGTTCTTTTTTTCTTATTATTTCTTATGCTTTTTCTTTCTTTTCTTCTCTCTTTTCTCCTTCGTTCTTTTTTTTGTTTCACTTCTTCTTTCTTTACTTCTTTATTTACTTCTTATTTTTCTTTTTCCGTTTCTGCTTTCTTTTGTCCCTCTCTGATCTACTTTTTTAATTTTTAAAAATTTTTTCTCTTTTCGTCTTTCTTTTTCTTCTTTCTTTTTTCTTTCTTTTCTCTTTTTCGTTCGTTCTTTTTTATTTATTTCTTTATTTTTTCTTCTTATTTTTCTTTACTTCTTTTTCTTCATACTTTTTTCCTTTATTTATCGTTCTTATTCTTCTTTCTTTACTTCTTTCTTTTATCGTAATTTCCTTCTTCCTTGGCTTCCTTATTTTCTTTTCTTTTTTCTTTCATTTTCTGTTTCTTATCTACTTTTTTCCTTGCTTCTTGTTTCTTTCGTTTCTTTATTCTTTCATTCCTTTTTCTCTCTTTCATCTTTCTTTTCTCTTGTTTCTCTTTTTTCTTTCTTCAATATTTTCTTTTTCTTTCTTTCTTTCTTTTTTTCTTCATTTCATTTTTCTTTTCTTTTTCTTTTCTCTCTTATCTTTTCTTTCGTCTTTTTTTCTTAACCTCTTTCTTTTCTCGTATATTTTTTCTTTCCGAACTTCTTTTTCTTTTTTATTTTCTTCTTTCTTTTTTCTTCTAGTTATTGTTTTTTTCTTGCATCATCTTTTTTCTTTTTTTTTCTTTCTTTCACTTTTTCTCTTTTTCTATTTTTTGTTCTTCTTACTTTTTGTCTTCCTTTCTTCTTATTTTTCTTTATTTCTTCTTTTTTTTCTTCTTCCATATTTCCTTTATTTTGATGTTTTTTCTACTTTCTTTTCTCGTATCTTTTCTTGTATTTTTTCATCTTTCTTTTTTCTTTCTTTTCTTTTCTTTTTTTTCCTTTATTCTTTCTCTTTTCTTTTTTCTTTCTAAGCTTCTTTTGATTTTTTGATTTTCATTTCTTTTCGTCTTCTGTTCTTCTAACTTTTTTCTTTTCTTTCTTTTTTTTTCTCTTATTTCTTTTTTTCTTTTCGTCTTTTTTCCTTCTTTCTTTTCTTCTTTCTTTACATTTTTCTCTTTTTCAACATTTTCGTCTTTCTTTTATTTCTTTTTCTTACATTTGTTCTTGCTTCTCTGTCTTACTCTTACTTATCATTTTATTTCTTTATGTTAACCTTCTCTCTTTTGACATTTGGAAACCTTCTTCTTCTTCTTCTTCTTCTTCTTCTTCTTCTTCTTCTTCTTCTTCTTCTTCTTCTTCTTCTTCCTCTTCTTCTTCTTCTTCTTCTTCTTCTTCTTTATTTTTGTACATTCTAAATTATAAGATATATATATATATACGAACAGTTTATGGTTTTCATTATCTTACTAGGTGGCCCTAGCGGCAAAACCCCACAACGCACCAACTATACGGCCACCTGCCTCCCATCACGAAAACTATCCAAGTTAGACGAACCAGACACGCAGAACACTGCTGGAGAAGCAAAGACGAGCTCATACGTGACGTACTCCAATGGACCACCGCATATGGCCAAGCAAAAGCAGGACGAGCAGCTCGAACATACAGCTGCTATGTGAGGATATGGGATGCAGCCCTGAAGACCTGCCAGAGGCGATGAATGATAGGGAGCAGTGGAGAGAGAGGGTCAGGGATATCTGTGCTCGCGGAACGACATGATGATGATAATGATGGTGATGAAATGCGGTATAATTTGAAGAGTGCTCAATATCTTTTATAGAGCTATTATACAATATAATAAAAAATAAATATAAATTACATTATATATATATATATATATATATATATATATATATATATATATTTAAGAGCATGGATTCTTATCTGCAACCGCTGGTTTCATGTTATCTTTACACAGCTATCATCAGGTAGAAGACTAAAATATGAATGGTAGTATTGCATAATACACCAAGTTAATAACATACCCTATCACATAATGACATGATATCCCTACCTCATTTATTATTCTTATGTTTTGAATCCAGCATCCAAGTTGTCTATCATACTTACATTTTTAATCAAAATTCATGTTCTTCAAAGTGCAATGATGACGATGAGGACTTGTCCCTTGGCTAAAATCATCACTATGAACAATGAAAAAGAATTATTCGGACAAATCGCTAACAGTCTCTTGACTTCTGCCACCTTTTGCAACACATCGGTACGCATACATTTATGAGACAACCTCAAATCTGCCAGGAACATGTATCAACACACACACACACACACACACACACACACACACACACACACACACACTAACAATCACATATACGACCACACACAAGAATACTCAAATATAATCTACATACACGCCAAAAACTTATTTGCTATTCTAACGTAAAAATTCTTTTGATAGTATCTTTTCGATTTTTTCGATTTATTCAAAATCTTTCATTTTCTGCCGGATGATTAACTTGTAAAGATGGCATGAAACCAGTGGTCACAAATAAGCACAGGTGCGATTAATTACATAGAAAACTAATATATATATAAATATATATATATATATACGAAGTGCATACGATAAGTTTCCAGACTTTTTTCGTGTTGGCATTTGAAATTGTCATAGACTATTGAAAATTCACTATGTTACTGCTATACATCTCATGAGATGACTGACTCATATTTATGATTTCAGGTACAAATGAACAGCTTCAACAGGAATTGGAATACATCCGACTAAAGCCTGATTGTCACCGCTGGTGAGTTTCAAAAATGCAATCTGACACTTTAAAAGAACGATATGCAATAAAAATGTGTTTTAAACTTGGAAAAAATGCCATAGAAACTTATGGAAGGCTTCAGACTGCTTTTGGACCATCTTCTATGAATTGAGCATCAGTTTTTGAGTGACATAAGAGATTCAAGGACGACAGGGAGTCTGTGAGGGATGATGAGATGTATGGGAGGAGAAAGGAAGTCAATACACCAGAGTTGATTGGCCAAAGGGTTAGGCTTAGAGTTAGGCTTAGGGTTACTATGTTGAGGTTTTAAGGGATTTCAGGAAGAGATTACGTCGGAAGAGGCCAACACTCTTCAAATCAGGTCAGTGGCATTACCACCAGGACAATGCAACAGCCAACAACTCCATCCTTGTCACAGACTATATGACCAAGATGGGCATCAAGATACTTCCTCAGCCTCCCTTATAGTCCAGACCTTGCTTCCTGTGACTTTTGGTTATTCCCTAAGGTCAGAGGCTGTCGTTATGAGACAATTAAAGAGATGAAAGAGGCTATGACAAAGGTCATTGACAGGCTCACACAAGAGGACTTCCATGGAGCCTCCCAGAAGTTGTTGCAACCATGCAACAAGTGCATTGCAGCCGGAGGAGATTACTTCAAAGGGAACTAGTTTCATGTGTGTACTATCAATAAAAGTGCCCATACGAAAAAAGTCTGGAAACTTATGGCATGCACCACGTATATATACATCATCATCATCATCATGTCTTGCTGGTAGCACGGATATCCCTTACCCTCTCTCGCCACTTTTCCCTATCGTTCATCGCCTCAGGCAGGTCTTCAGGACAACATCCTGTATCCTCACATAGTTGCTGAATATATGTTCATGTTGGTCGTCCTGCTTTTGCACGGCCATGTGTGGGGGTCCATAAGAGTACATCACTTATGAGTTCGCCCCTGCTTCTACGGCAGTGTCCTGCATGTTTGGTTCGTCTGACTTGAATAGTTTTCGTGATAGGAGGCAGGTGTTTTGTGGGGTGTTGCCGCCAGGACTTGTTCAAGTTTGCTCGCAGCATTCTTGCGTAATTGCCGTCTAGCTTCTTCACCAGTCGTTTTGTTAGAGTCTATGTAGTGCATCCAGATAGCAGTATCGATGTGACCGCAGCCTAGAAGAAACTGCGTTTCATTTTATCGGTCAGGTCTGATTTCCATATAATCGATAGCCTATATGCCTTCGTTAACCTCGTGTCGATGTCCTTTTCGGTTGATTGACGAAAGTCATTCACTAAATAAGTTGAATCTTGCTGGTGGAGCTGCCAATAGAAAGCAGTCTTTAGAGTTCCCCTTTTTTGAGAAAACAATCGCGTTGAATCCTTTCAAGTCCAAGAAGACTGCCAGCAGGACATTCTTTATTGAAAAATGCGCACAGTACTTTTCCTTCTTTTATCTGAGAGTCAATGTGTTTCTACATCATAGAATATCTTTTTTTTACTTAGGATCATAGTAGCAAATTCATATTTAGTCATGGTTTACTCTTCTCTGTTGCCATAAACTTGACGACTGCGTAGGGTCCAGGAGATTTGAGAAGACTTCCTCTCACTCAGAGAGGAAGTCTCCTCAGATCTCCTGGACTCTACGCAGTCATCCAATAAAAAAACACCAGCTAATTCTCGTGTGAACAACTCACAAGAAGAGAAATAATTTATTGGAAAATGTTTAAATACTATGGACAACTGACATCTGAAAAATGGAAACTGATTAAAAAATAAAGATCAATAGATCAGATATATTGGTTTAGAAATATCAAAGAAAATCATGCCTTCCCATTGATAAGTCAGTGCCAACAAATGATAACATATCAGTAAAAGAATAGAAAGACCTGTAAATCGAAAAAAATGTGAAAATGTAACACCTTAAAACTACCACCACGCCAGTATTGGTGGAAGAATTGGGTGTGATCAAGAAGGGGATAGTTAAGCAAACTAAAAAGATACCTGATAGTCCCAATCAATATGGAATTTAAAAAGAACCTTATTGCACTCTCGCCCGGAGTGGTAACACCTAATTGAATCCTATCTATGGGTTAAATAGAACTAAACTGCGTACATATACTAAACTGAATTCCTTGAAATAGAACTGCTTTTGACATTGAAACTGTACTTACGCTAAACTGAATTGTTTGATTTAAAACCGTTGGATTAAGCTGAATAGCTTGATAGTAAAATGTTTTTACAAATAAAAATGTGTACTTATCCTAAACTAAATTGTTTGAACGGGAACTGTTCATTGGTATAAAAATGGATTTGGCATTACATAACCCACAAAGGTTGATATGCCATAAACCCAAGTAACTAACCAGCCTACCATCTCTCTCTCTCTCTCTCTCTCTCTCTCTCTCTCTCTCTCAATGTTAATCTGCTTCTTTTTATTTCTATTAGTCTGTTTTTATTTATCCTGACTATCAAGCTATCTATCTATCTATAGTTATTTGATATTATGGCATATCAATATTCTCCCTCCAGCTATGGGTAAATAGTAGGACAGACTGATTTCTTCAGCCTTGGTGAGACAACTAGTCTAGGAGAAGGAAAACTCTGAATTCAATGAGTGTGTGTGTGTTTGCCTGAACTTATGTTTGGGTCTATGTCCAGCTAGGCTCATCGGCTCACATTGCACCAAGTGAGCCGATGACCAGCATAGACCTTCCCCTCCCCTAACCCCACTATAATCCGACCTTCGGGACATTTGGCCTTGTTGTCAAGTCCTGTCAGGTGGAAGGCAGAGACAAATATTCTCCTTAGACGAGAACATTCAATGTGAAAAATAACAAGCAAAAGAGACGGCAGATATCTTAAATACATATAATACGAATAATCACTGGCTTTCCTCACCCTTGGTGTTAGTTAAAGACCCCGCGAAGGATGTAAATCATTCGAAAGCAAAGGTGAAATTTAAATAATAATAAATGGATCACTTAATCTCGGCCAGACGACCATACCTAGTACTAATCAACAACAACAAAAAAAGAAATTACCGAATTGTAGACTTTGTTGTCCCGGTTGACCACAGAGTAAAATTAAAAGAAAGCGAAAAGAAAGATAAGTACCAGGACCTTGCCAGGGAATTGAAAAAAATGTGAAACATTAAGATGACGGTGATGCTAATTGAAATTGGTGCTCTTCGTACAGTCACTAAACGATTGATACAAGGACTGGAGGTCTTGGAAATAAGAGAACGAGCGCAAACCATCCAGACTATTGAATTGTTAAGAGGAACCAGAACACTAAGAAGTGTCTAGGAGCCTTGAGGAGATTTGCAGTCATTCAGACTCCAGCGAGAAACTATCGGCTAATGTTGGTGGGAAAAACTTGAAAAGAGTAAATAATAATAATAATAATAATAATAATAATAATAAGAAGAAGAAGAAGAAGAAGAAGAAGAATTTGTCATATAGACAACCAGCAGACTGCAGAGCGAAAATGAAAAGAAGAAAAAAAAAGTAAAAGCTAGACAAATAAAACTTACCAGAGAGCTAAATAAAAGCTGTGGAATATGAAAGGGACAATAATACGAATCATAGTCGGGTCTCTGAGAACAGTATAGAAGAATCTGGGAAAGAGATTTCAGGAACTGATGATTAAAAAAAGGATTGAAACAATCCAGACCACAGCACTGTTAAACTCGGCCTGAACCCTTAGAAGATTCGAAGAGACCAAAGGACACTTGCTGTCACTCAGACCTCAGCGAAAAACCACCAATTAAAACTGGTGGGAATGTTTCGCATGGAATCTATATATATATATATATATATATATATATATTCAATCCCAGGTCTAGTCATAGCAAAGAGTCAAAAAATGGTACTTGATGCTACCTTGCTTTATACCTTGTATTATAAGGTAAGGATCAAATGTAAAGTAGAGCAATCCAGAGAAAAGAATAGCGCCCTCTCCTACGCCACGGTGTAGTAGCTATAGAAAAGGGAGCCTTCGGGTCATCCTCGTCTACGGTCGCCAACTTTACTACTTATATATATATATATATATATTCAATGTATGAACAATCCGCTTTTCTGCAAGCGATACGTTAAATACTTCCTCTTTTGTTCTTCTATAAGGATTGCCTTGGCATTAAATAACCCACGAAGATTGATATGCTATTAAACAAAGAAATTAAACCATGCGATAGAAGACCCCCCTTTTATCTCAACCCTTCAGTCCAACAGCGGAAACAAATAAAAGGCGGAAAGAGGATGAAGTTGCAAAACTCACAACCGATCAACAAAATACTGTACTCGTTTGAAGAATGACCATTCAATTTGATTTGGAAGATTTTAACTTCAAATCAATGAAAAATGGGATCCGGGCGAAAGCAGAGAGATACATAGAACAAATGAAGAGAACCAGAAAATTTTTGGATTAGAGCACATGAATCTAAAAGCATATCCGCCTTTGTATTTCTTTATTGTTTTACGCTCCTTTTTCATTCGTTTGACCGTTCCCCATCTCCCCTTTATATATATATATATATATATATATATATATATATATATTGTTGAAAAATTATATTTGCTGATTTCACTCCCAATAAAGCGGATTAGCCATCTGAAGAAGCAGAAATAAATAATCTTGTCGAAATAATTCATAATGGCACTATGACTGTGGTTTAGTTTTTCTTAAATTTTTTCATATATATATATATATATATATATATATATATATAAAATAACATATTTGTATGTGAATCCAAGTGAGAGTGAGTCATAAAAAGGGAGATGTATTTTACTTCTACAATTTCAAAATGTTTCTTTCTTTTTAATTTCTTTTTTAACATAAAGATTCTTTCTTTCTTTCTTTCTTTCTTTCTTTCTTTCTTTCTTTCTTTTACTTCTTTCTGCTTTCTTTGTTTTGAGTTTTGGTCTAATTGTCTTTCTTTTTTTCCCTCAGTTTTCCCTCATATCATTCACACCATAATTGGTTTTATTTCTTCTTGCTTTTTCTCTTCATTCTTTCTTTCGTTTTCTACCATTTTTCTCTTTCTTCGTAAATTTTTTTCTGCTATTTACTTTCTCTAATTTTTTTCTTTATGTTTTTCTTTCTTTTCATCCGTATTTTGTTTCTTTTGCTCTTTTTTCTTTCTTTTTGTTCCTTGTTTCACCTTCATTCCCCACTATTTTAAGGATTTTTCTTTCTTTTTTCTTTCTTTCTTTTTTTCTTTCTTACTTGATTTTTTTAAATTTTTCTTTTTTTTTCTTTCACACTATTTTTCTTTCTTTCTTTCTTTCTTTCTTTCTTTCTTTCTCACTCGCTCTTTTTCATCATCTTTCTCTCTTCTCTTTTTCCTTTTATCTTTTATCTTAGATCTTCCTTCTCCTTCTCTTTCTTTATTTTCTCTGTTTCTCCATTTCTTTTTTTTTTTTTTTTTGTATTTCCTTTTTACAATCATACTCCGATCGTTTTCTGCTGTTTTTGTTTTTGTTGGTTTTTTTTCGGATCTTCTTTCTCTCTTTTTCTTCCTTTTCTTTTCATTAACCAGTTTATTCAATTTCTTTCCAACTATTCATCTATTCCCCCCCTCTCTCTCTCTTCTATGTTCTTACCTCTTGCCTCCTATACCTTGTTCCCTTTTTACAATATAACCTCACTCACCAAACAGTTAATAACATTCTTCACGCAAAAGCTAACTGCTTTGGGCAGAATTCTGCAAAAGTTACTCAGTATTAAAATGGTTTCCCGCTTCCTTTGATAAAATTGAACTGCGCAGGCGCAGAAGACCTCAAAGCGCTGTCGGTAGACGACGCCATATTTGAAAGGTCATTGCTTCTGTTTTAAGCAAAGTGGAGGGGCCCGCAGGTGAATTTCTTCCAGACATTACTAGCAACTAATTTTTTGTCCTTAATATGAGCAGACCCTTCTAAAGATATTTGGTGCCTTCTAAGAAACATTTTGGTAGAAGTATAATCTTTGTTTATATTCTATTACTTTTTTTTAGATGTCATTTCGAATGAAGTAGAAAGTATTTCGCAAAATGTTGATTGTTAGGGATTCAGTTGGCGTATAACAAAGAGGAGGCACTTATATATATTTCATTTTCTTGCTGAAAGCGTTTATGATGGCAGACTTTTCGAGAGTTTTTATATTTTGAATGATGTGTTTGTTCGTTCGTAAAAAGTGATTTTTTAACAATTACATTTGTAGTTGATAAAAGCTTGTATTACACAAGGCCACTTGATTCATAATATTAATTCATACAATATAGAAGACATATCACTTTGTCTACTTCGGAGTTTCCTTTCTCCTAGACTGGTTACCGTGCCAAGGTTAAAGAGCGCATTCTGACAAACTATTTTTCCATAGCTGGAGAGATAATTGTTGTATTCATACTTTCCAAAAAGTTATGAGCGCTATGTGAAATGCAAATAGGATGAGAAATATGTTTGTCCATTTTTGACGAGGATAAGATTTACGCCACGAACACCTCCATAATATAACATACTGATATAATTATATGTGTTCACCAATGGTCCGGGAGACTGTGGTTCAATCCCTGGTCAAGTCATATCGAAGACTTTAAAAATGGTACTTGATACCTCCTTGCTTAACACTCAGCATTATAAAGTGCGTATCAAGGGTAAAGTAGAGCAATCCAGGGGAAGGAGTTGAGCCCTCCCCTACACTTCGGTATAGTAACTATTGAAAAGGGAGCCTTCGGGTCAACCTCGACTACGGTCACCAACTTTACTTTTTACTTCTATACTATACCATTTTCGTGGCGTTCGTGGTGTAATTGTTAACGTGGTAAGAAAGGAAGACAGTGACCTAGGATCAAATTTTGGAAGAGTCTCTTTGCATTTTACATAGTGCTAATACCTTTGTGAAAGGTATGAATACCACAATTATCCTTCGAGTTATTTTGGAATAAAGAGGGATTTGTGAAATTCGAAACCCGATCGCCAATAGGCTGAAGTGGCGGGCTTCCAGGTGGTATAAATTCACGTATCGTGCTGTTAGAGAGAACCTTAGTCGAAAAGATTAATAGTCAAGTTGACTTCTTTGATAGAAAGACTTTCAGTAATAACTTGGCAAGAAAGTTAGAACGTTTTTTTTTTGGATTATTTTCTGTTAATGTGTTATTTTGGTGGAATGAAATACTTATGCTTTTATTAAATTGTCAGTCAATTATTTTCTTTTCTTTTTATACAAATGTGAACGTCATATGTATGGATAAATATTCGAGCAGACTAGGTTCTTTAAATTTGATATGGATGTACCATAGGACCAACGTTTTGTGCTGTAAAGAAAGAAAAAAAAGAAATACTCAAATTCGAAGGTAAGGGAAAAATATAGCAGTCGTTTTTATTCAGCTATGATCGCTGTAATTCAAAATTTCCCTTTTGTCACGTCCTTCCTCTCCCTTCCCCTTGGTGGTGACGGGGTGTGTGTGAGAGCAGGTTGTTTGACACACGTTTGTCACAGCAGATCGGTCGCAGCAGACTGGGGTATGACGGGTCGGCTTCCAAAACCTTTAACGCACCCGTTTTGACAACTGCCTTCAACTCTGCCAAAATCTCATTACTTGTTTTCTTATGTAGAGATTTTGGAGAACGAATCGAAGATCCACGAATGTTCTATTGTCACTAGTGAAGCTGTCGTGAAACACGTGATCATTTAACTGTGATTATTTTAAAATCACGTCTAACTTTGCAGGTCATACTGCCTGCACGTGCTAGTCTCGTGACACCTTCACTGATTGACGACAGGGCCCGTCCGTATATTACAATGGAAACTGGTCTCGGGGAAGAAAGACACTGGATTCAAACATGCCAATACTCATCCAAAATTTACTATATGGCGCATACTGATCGTGTGGAGTGATTGGTATATATATATATATATATTGTATCATTGGATAAAATTTAAATATCAGGGATTTATGTGATATGTAATATAACTAAATATTTCCTTGATTATATACATATATATATGTGTGTGTGTGTGTGCGTGTGCTTGTGTTTGTGTCTTTGTAATTGTGGTGTTCTTTGCGTAGTTGATGTCGTCATAGGCACCTATCATCCTTTTTTTAATTAAGATTCTTAGAAAAGGCCACAAGCCAGGTCAGAATCTTCAAAGAAAGCACTTGATGCAATGACACGCCGTTTACAAAATAATGATTCCTCTCATTATGAATAATTAAGTCTTGTTGATCCCCTAAACCCCGAAACTCCAAGATTGTCGCTCTGAGTTTCTCTAATTGTTCGACCAGCACTTAATGAGAAAACAAATCGACAACCTTCCCACAGAGCTACGACAACAGAAAAGGCACACTTCGACTTTTAAGCGCTCAGTCGGCTGGGACTACTGCATCTCTGCAAAGTGATAAAACTCTTCCAGCAATTATCTTCAATATATCTCTAAACCATCTGACAATTAGGCTCCAAACCTGGAGCTTTGGGGAATGTATGGTAAACCTTCTTGCCATTACTCCTAAGTTCATTCTGACTAACAGGGGCAGTGCCTATCTGGGTTCCATCTATGGGTCAAGTAGAACTGTTTGACTATTTAACAGTGCGTAAACAAATGACTGATGTTAAACTGAATTGTTACATTTATGTAGCAATATTGTAACTATTTAACTGAGTACAAACAAATGACCTTTGGCCATTCAAAAACATTACCAACAAATTATGCATTTACCATTCATACATCTTATATATATATATATATATATATATATATATATATATATATATATATATATGTTATTCGGTCCAGTTAAACCAGAGTTGGGAGTAATTCCTTCAGGACAAGAAAATCATTCAAAAACTGAACATTTAAATTTTCCTGGTAGAGAGCTCAATGTAATTAATATTACAGACCAACAATTTCTTTAAGAAAAACCAAAGACCGGTTACTTTAGGATTATAAATTTTTAATCCTAAATTAACCGGTCTTTGATTTTTCTCAAAGAAATATATATATATATATATATATATATATATATATATATATATATATATATATATATATTTCTTTAAGAAAAACCAAAGACCGGTTACATTAGGATTAAAAATTTATAATCCTAAAGTAACCGGTCTTTGTTTTTTCTTAAAGAAATATATATATATATATATATATATATATATATCATGTTACGCTGCTTGCACAGATTTCGCTGACTCTTCCTCGCCATTCATCCACAGATTGTGTCCATCGCTTCCTGCATATCTTCTAGACTACATTCTGTGTCCGTACAGACCTATAGTAGGTAAATTCTAGTATGATAACAAATAATAATCAATACTAAATAGAGCTATTCTTGTAAAATAGCAATACTTGGAACCATTTAACTGTGTGCAAACAAATGACCTCTGGCTCGTTTTAAAATGATACCTACAAAGTATATATATATATATCTGTGTGTGTGTGTGTGTACGTGTGTGTGTGTGTGAGTGTTTGCGTGTGTATGCGTGTGGGTTAATAGTCTGCTGACAAAAAATGATTAATTCTAAATCGAGCTATCAGTGTTAAATAGCAATAAGTGAAATCATCTAACTGTGTGCCAAAAAATCGTTGACATTGAATTCGTTTTAGATTGCAAATCTTGTGACCATTTAACTATGTGCAAAGAAATGAACTTTGATTCGTTTAAAGATGTTATCTACGGGCCATGTTTACGAATCATTAATATTTATTAAATGGATAAACAGGATTTGTCATTGGATAACATTAAAATCCAACCATCCAACCAACAGGTGGAAGCATTATAGAATGTGAAGTCTACGTAGCATAGTGACTGAGTGCTGGACTGCGAAATTGTAGTAAAAGAGCCCCAGTCCTAGTATAGCGTACCCTCGGGAAAGGTACTGTTTGATTACTTGTTTAAAGGCATATCAACCTTTGTGGATTCTTTGAGGCCAAAGCTCTCCTTTAAGGAGAACATCAGTGATACTGTTTAACTCATAGCTGGCGGATAAGGAGATTTGTACTTTTCCAAATGTATTAGTCCAGAAGTAATGCAATAGCATGACTGTTTTGTGAACTCTCTAACTACGGGACCACAGTCCATAACCCAACGAACACCCCTGTTAGAAAGGTATGAACTCAATTTTCCCTCGTGTTATTTGTTAGATAGTACCAATGCTGTTATTCTACATGGATAGCTTCACCATTTGTTTGATATGCCATTACACACAGAAACCAAACCTAACAGGAGAGAAGTATTCAAACGTTACCAAGAAAAATTCCAGGGATTTTTTCCGCTCCACATGAAACCAAAATTGATACAAATTCAGTTTAATGTGGTCTATTCAAATGGTTCTGTAATCCTCTAAAGATGTAATCATTCGAAAGAGTAACATAAAAAATATATGAAGGATGAAGCTATTTTCCCAACTGAACTTCTTTAAAAGATCTTTAGCCAACTAAGCAGTGTGTTGATGGACATAATCCTGTTTGAGGACGATTCCATTTCTTCAAACAAAAGTGGGGAGTTTTTTGTCCAAAGCTGTTTTTAAACCACGAAGTTGATTGCAATAGAGATTAGTTGTTATACTTGGATTTTTTTTTCAATCGGTTTGTAATGGATAATTCTTTCTATATCCAATATGAAAATCTTTGGATAAGGTCCAACTCTCGGTTATTGACGAGGTATGTTAGTTTTACAGATCCAGTAACGACGGTCTTAAACGTTATGATAAAGGATTTACGTTTCATTACTACTAAGAAACCTGTCTAAGAAATTTACCCAACGGTGTCAAGTAAGCTATGACTCACAACAATCGACATGCTGCGGCATATTCTCTGGGGACTTGTATTACTCATAGAGTAAAACATCTCTAATGTATTCAGTTGGTGTGATTACCGAATAAGATCACGAACAATATTCTAATAAGCTAAAAGAAAAAGATGAAAATTACTCATTGTATCATTGTTAAACATTAGCAAGAGGCTATACTTTAATGAATGTTGTCTAAAACTTTCATCGATAAAATTACATTCGTTCTAACCTGATGTATATATATATAGTTGGCCCGACGAGAGAAAACTAGTAAATACATTGAAATAAACAGGTCTACAAGATAATTTGATTTTTGGTTAGCTATTCTTCTCCAACACATCAGAAGCACTAAAACAAACCATTTACTTCCTGAAGACGACGTAAAACGTTAGAAACACATGCTGGAGAAAAATGAAAAAAATCTGAAAACAAATTCTTTTGCAGACCTATCTATTTTAATATATATATATATATATATGTGTGTGTGTGTGTGTGTGTATAACCATAATCTTGAATTGGGCGCCTCAAGTGGTGTAATGGTCAGCAAGTTCGTCTAACAAATTTTTACGAGTGAGTTCCAGTCTCAATAAGTGCCCCATTCATGCGGCCTCGTGCCACATCTAAAAAAAGTTTCGTAAATGACAATCATAATCTTAAATTATCTCTATATAGTCAGCTTTTGCTGTTCCAATTAATATTTGTTCCTGTAAGCTTTGAGTACTTCAATCTCAATATTCTGTATCTCTTTTTCAGTATCTTTCTTCTTTTCTCTCTCTCTCTCTCTCTCTCTCTCTCTCTCTCTCTCTTTTCATATATATATATATATATATATATAAGTGTCTGCGTCTTTGAGCGAGGGACAGAGAGCAAGAGTAATCCGCTGTCAACTCGGTGCTTAGAGAAATGAAGAATACTACTCACTATGAAATCCTACAAGACTTAACGAAGTAGAATTATATAAATTCGAATAATTGGCTCGTAAGACAGAACAGTTTGACGTCTTTGGAGAACAAAATAAAAGGATTGTCAGTAAAGGAATGGTTCGTACTGAAAGAAAGACTTAGTAATTCCATTGAAAAAATATGCTGGGGGCTTAGAGAACAACGCTTTCTTGGGTGGTTCCAGAAAAAAAAAAGATCTGTAGAAGAGATGATGAATATGGCGATAATAAATGATGTATAACCGGAAAGAAATACGTGTTTTAAAAATGTATAAAATGTATGGAAAATCTATAGAACACAATAAAAATATATCATCATCATAATCATCAAAATTATGGTGTGCCCACAGCGGAGATTCCATTCGTCCAGTTGGCTTGAACTGTAAAATACACCGACTGTATCTCTGCATTAAGAGTAAAGCCACCCCCAACGAATATCCTAGATATGATACTAAATATCTGATGGTGAGGCTCTAATCTAAGATTTTTGGGTAATGTGGAGCATCCCTTCATTGCCATTACTCCCAAGTCGACTCTGACTCCAAATGATTGTACTTAATAGGGTTCAATCTATTAGCCAAATAGAACTATTCAATCATTAACTATATTTGAAGGCATTTGAATGACTCATTTCAAATGACTGATGTTAGATTTAATTATTCGTATTATATTGCGAAATGTGAACCTGATTAACTGTATGCAAACAATGGAATAATGTTGAAGGAATTATTAGTGTTAGATAGCAATACCTGAAAACATTTAACTGTGAGCAAACCAATCAGGTCTTGCTCCATAGAAATAATGTTAAAAACTATTTGTTTACAAATAAGAGGTAGAAACGCAATTTCTTCCAAGCAGCGGGCATATTGATACTGCTGCACTACTTGGACGCTAACTAAACGGCTGGAGAAGAGGTTAGACGGCAATTACACAAGAATGTTGCGAGCAATATTGAACAAGTCCTGGCGGCAACACCTCACAAGGCATCAACTATATAGCCACCTACCTCCCATCACGAAAACTATCAAAGTTAGACGAACCAGACATGTAGGTCACTGCTGGAGAAGCAGGGACGAACTCATAACTGATGTACTCCTATGGACCGCCACATATGGCCGGGCAAAAGCAGGACGACCAGCTCGAACATACATCCAGCAGCTATGTGAGGATACGGGATGTAGCCCTGGAGACATGTCAGAGGCGATGAACGATAGGGAGAAGTGGCGAGAGAGGGTCAGGGATACCCGTGCCTGCGGCACGACATGATAATGATATATATATATATATATGTATATATATATAAACGGAATCTAGCATCAAATAAGCTAAAAAGGTTAATATGGCATAAAATACAAGTAATCAATCAATCAACAGAATACTCTCTCTCTCTCTCTCTCTCTCTCTCTCAGTCTTGTCTTCGGTTCCGACCGGATATCGCTCTTGGTAAGTCGGCTAGACGAGATCCGGCGTCTTCACAGACCTGTTGAATAAAAGCTTTTTTCTGGTCGTCCAACACTAGTTTATCTACGTGTTGGAGTCCAAAGAAAAAATGCCGTTTATGCGTGAGTCTTTACTTTTCAAGCAGGACACACAGATCGTATCACTTGGATAATTTGTGAGATGCGAGGTATGTGGTTGTATAACGGAGCCTTACTGTGCGATGCATTTTTCTGGCTTTAGTATTGTATTGTTAGACGATTTTTAAAACACAGGAACAAAACAAAAATATTTTTTTCTTATAGTAAAATCACATTTCAAATAGGATATATACTGCCTTTCTTTTTAGTTATCAACGTTTCAAAGCCGAGAGATAATTATGACAGACACAATATTAACTTCAAGGTTGGGCTTCAGGCATGTATATTTCGTGAAGACAAGCATTTAGGCAAATATATGTTCATAAAACTTCTTTGGGAGTTTAAAATTCTATGGGAGTACATTTATCATAGTTTAATTTAAAACGGTCTTCACATATTATTCATTCCTGTCGGCATTTTCTAAGAACCTTCCACAGATTGTGTCCTCAACAGCGGTTCTACTATTCTAATAAAGGAACTCCCATGGAAATGTTAACATTTTTTAATCATCTATGGACGATTCTAAAAATGTATTGTCAGGCAAGGTAAACAGTTTTTGAATTTTAAATATCATAAAGCTACTCCCATGGAAGTGTTAATATTTGTAATCACCCTGTTTGGTTTAGTTCGGTTTGGTTTTTCTGGTATATCAACTATTGTTGGTTATTTAATGCCAAATCCTGTTTTTACATATATTTTGAATATATGATTTGTTAACATATTTTTAGATACACGCAGTTAATGGATCAAGCAGTTCTATACCTAACACTTAACTTTAGCATAAATCAAAGAAGTTAAATGGTTAAACGTGTTACTATGCATCATCAACTATTCAATTTAATATCAGTTATTTGTTTACACATTAAATAATGAAAATTCTCTTTTTTTAATCAATTTAGCATAGGTCATTTCTTTGCTCTCAGTTTAAAAATCAAACAGTTCTATTCGATTCATAGATAGTACTCTATCTGGTGCTACCACTCTAGGTGAGAGTGGACCTGGGATTGATGGCAATGAAGAGGTACTCCGTATTCCCCAAATTCTCCATATCACTTGAACCTCACCATCAGATTGTTATCTGGGCACTTGGTGGGTGGGGTCTTACCCTCTGCAGAGATAAGATAGTGTATTCGAAAGCCCTAGCTGACTGGGCTGGAATCAACCTGCATAATCTTTAAGACATCATCATGTCATTATCGTGCTGCCAGGACGGATATCCCTGACCCTATCTCGCCACCCGTTTCTATCGACTGTTGTTCCCAGGAGGTCTTCAAGGCTATATCCTGTATCGGCAGAGAGCTGCTGTATATAGGTTTTAGCTGGTCGTCCAACTTTTGCTCGTCCATGTGAAGGGGTATATCGCTTATGAGTTCGTCTTTACTTCTCCAGCAGTGTCCTACATATCTGATTCGTCTAACTTGGATGGTTTTCGTGATGATTGATTGGTGACCGTACAGCTGCCAATTAGTGGGGTGTTGCCTCCTGGACTTGTTCAAAATTGCTCGCATCATTCTTGTGTAACTGTCGTCAAGCTTAGTAAAATTAAATTTTAATAAAGATCTACATTGCCATTGATTATTAACGTTCTAATCTCCCATTCAATGTCCTAGACAAGATATTCGCTTAGTAGCTTTGGCGGTGGGGCTTGTTTGACGCCCAAGGTCATTGATATTTTAGGTCGTTATACTATCGCATAGTAGATTGATGAGGTCTATTTTTAATATATTGTGTAGCATTCGAATTAGTTTCTGAGCCGTTAAACGAATAGAAAGATATTGCAAGAATCATCTGGTATTGTAGATGGTCGTTGAACTCGAGGTCAATCTGAAACCACGGCTCTAATTGAATGGTTTCAGTCAAGTGACCAAATAGATTCTAGATTTAGAATAAGTTGGTCAGTTTGAGAGAAACATTCAACATGAGTGCTCGAAAGATACTTCTAACTCCCTGTTTAAGCCAAGTGGAAAACGAAAATAAAAGTAGCCAGGAAATGATAATGTGCACAAAAAATAGTAGTCGCATTTTCATTGCTCATCAACGAACAAGATCAATGATGGCAATCCAAAAGAGGCAGCAGTGCCACCGAAACGATCAGACAAGACCACCGACGTCAAGAACGTACTGTGTACCATAGTCATGATATGGCTACGTAAAATGTACATCATAATCACATATATATATATATAACATATACATTACGACTTCTAAGTTCAGGTACGACACTTTTTATTACCTTTGAGTTTAAAGGTTCTTCGACATAAGGAGATAGATACACATTCTTTCTATTCTGGCTTTTTCATCTGAATCTCGTGTGACACCTGCCCAAGGCCTCCGCGATCAAGCGTTCGGTGTCCAGTTCTCAACTCAACTAACTGACTTTTTCAAAATCCACAAAATCCCTCGCGATCGCGCTTCCGGTGCATAACGTCATTCACATCCACAGGTCAACCTTTCTATCTGGATTTTTTTTTTGCATCTATGAACGGCACATCCTCCCCGAACCTAACTAACCCATGTGCGGAGCCGAAAGGTTCTCAGTCTAACTAAACCCAAAGGCATAAACCGAAATCTCTCGGCCATTATATTACAACTGAAGTGAGATAAGGAGATCGGAGTTGACCAATCGTAATACAAGGCTGATATTCATAATCAAATTATATGATATTACTATGCATTACTCGAGTAAACCCAGAAATAATGATGGTTGAATTTTAAATAGAATATCTTTTTTATGATCAAAATTTTAAAAAAATTTATGATCTGAAAAGTATAAATCAATAAATGAAAAGTATCGTGTATGTTATGGTAATAGAAAAACATAACTTTCAAGTAGTAAACTTAGAATTATATAGAAAATCGAATTGTCTGTGTCGTTAATGAATGGAGACTCTCACTCCTTCTCTCTTTATCACACTTCCTTGTTACAGTCAATGTAGAGTCAAAAGATCCATAGCCAAGCAGACGAACACAAAAACTGAAGAAACCATTGCGTTGTGACGTCAGCTTGCTTTCCCGGCAACTTGTATCCTTTCTTTTACTTTCTCTTTCGATGTGACAAGCCACACATCACAGGATTTGTTCTTTCTTTCTATCTTTCTTTCTTTCTTTCTTTCTTTCTTTTTTTCGTTCTTTAATGATTACAAAAAAGGGCAGAGATCTTACCTTCCGTTCTTTCTTTCTTTTTCTTTTTTTTCACTTTTATTTTTTCTTTCATTAAAGATTACAATAAAAACGGCAGAGATCTCCCATTCCGCTCTTTCTTTCTTTCTTCTTTTTTTTAAATATCATGTATACAGACCCACAGATGTGCACACAGGGCGCTACACTTGTGTTTTATATTATTAGGAGATATTCCTCGATATGAAGTGTTTAAAGAAAAATTGGTTTCTGTTTCTCAGCATATTAACTACTGTGTAAATAAATTCTAAAACTATTCTTGTAGGAGTACAGAAGAGATATTTGTTAATCCAAAGCTGAGTAGAATAAGGGAGTTTATAACTTTTCCAAGAGTATTAATCTGAAAATAAACGTAAGTAAAGTAAATTCGGTGATCGTAGTAGAGGGCGATTAGAAGGCTCCCTTTTCAATAGCTACTACACCGAAGTGCAGGGGAGGGCGCTACTCCTTTCCTTGGATTGCTCCACTTTACCCTTGATACGTACCTTTTAATGCTGAGTGTTAAGCAAGGAGGTATCGAGTACTATTTTTAAAGTCTTTGGAATGACGTGGCCTGGGATTGAACCCAGGTCTCCCGGACCATTGGCGAACACTCTACCCATGAATCAGAACATCAACCACTACGCCACGGAGAATCCCCTAACAAAAAATATAACTGAATGATGTTACAAAGTTATAGTTAACAAGCTTCAAAAACACACACTGTATAATCCAAAATTTGACAAGTCTGTCGGCCAGGCTTTTAATATGTTCACAGTATCCCCTGAAGAGGATTAAATCCTTATCAAAAAGTTGTGTCTTCTGCATAACACAAAATTGCATTTGATGCTAAGATTTTAGTTTTCGAGATCCACGGAGTGCTGAGTACCCACTTCATTGCCATTATTCCCAGGTCCACTCAGACTGAGAGTGAAAGAATTTGCTAAGTTTCTATTGATTAGTAAAATGAATCTGTTTAAAATTTTTCGTATTCGATGAACCAAGATGAAACTATACAAAAAATCTTCGAGTGTCGGCTGAAAAATCCATAGGCTGACCAAGGTACTCTCATGGTATATAGCTAATGAGGTTTACTTTTCAACATAGACTCTCTTACGGTCAACACACTAATTCTATCAGTATTGAACTACTTGGTTGTGCTTGGGTGTAGGTCATATCAGCCCTTGTAGGGTATTTAATAACAAATCCTGTTTATACACATATATCAAATATATAGTATTTGGTTTGCCTGGGTTTTATGGCATATCAACCATTGTAGATTATTTAATGATAAATCCTCTGTATACATATATATTAAATATAAAGGATTTGGTTTGGTTTGGTTTTATGGCACATCAACCATTGTAGGTTTTTAATGATAAATCCCGTTAATACATGTATATCAAATATATAGAATTA
>OY757928.1:53398414-53400914 GCA_963585895.1 Sepioteuthis lessoniana | reverse complement strand
ATATCAATTTCTTGGCCATATTTTTTTGCCTCCATTATTCTTTCTTTCTTTCTTTCTTTCTTTCTTTCTTTCTCCATTTTTTTTTTCAAACGAGTAAAAAACCATTTAAAGAAAATTTTATAATTGTTTTCTCTCTATTGTATGATGGCTGTCTGAATAGGTTGGTCACTCTTATTAGTGGTCAACTGAAAAAAGTTTATAATAGACATATGTCGATCTGTGAAGGCTGTTTTTTTGTTGTTTTTTTTTTTTTACAATTATACGAATTTGCTCGGTATGAAATTTATAGATTTATTAGCTTACATTGAACACTCCTGGAAATTTATTAGAATCCTCTTATATATTCTCAAATTGATTCATTCCCAACTCATCTCCTTTGGATACTATATATATATATATATATATATACACACACACACATATATATATATATATATATATATATGTGTGTGTGTGTGTGTGTGTGTGTGTGTGTGTGTGTGTGTGAGAGAGAGAGAGAGAGAGAGAGAGAGAGAGAGAGAGAGAGAGAGACATTTAAAAATTACTTGTATTTTTGTAATAATATTTATTTTAGCAGACCCTATCTATTTTTAAAAACGTACATCTACATCTTTAGACAAAGAAATAATGAGAAATTTCTAATGGAGATCTAGAAAAATCAACAAAACTCCGTCCACCCAATCTCCCTAAGCCAAATTTCTTTTCTTTTTTTTTTTTAAATTATGTAAAGACCAGACCGTTTGTTTATCCTGTCTGGTTGACACATGACATTGAATTACTGTATCAAGATGTATCAACTTTTGACTTCTCTTTCCTTTTCACCTCTTTTTTTGTCTAATGGCAAACAAGATTTTAAACCCAAATGAAGGAAATAAATAAAAGATATAGAATAAAGGAATGAATGTATTTGCAAAAAGAAAATTATCATCTATAAATAACTTATATGGGTATTAATAACCTCTTAATAAAATTGAATTATAAAATAAAAAAATATATTATATATTAATACTATTTCATAACAAAACCTTAAAAAATACTAATACCGATATTTTTATACTATTCAATATAATTGATCACATTAAAAGTTATACCAGTTTCTGTTAAGATTAAGTAATTTACGAAGTTCTTTGCTTCGATGTGGCACAAGGCCGAATGAATGGGGCGCCCAATGAGACTAGAACTTACTTGTGTAGGTTTGCTAGTATAGCTTGCTAACCGTTACACCACCAGGATTAATATCTAAAATTATAAACAAATAAAACGTAATATATCCACAAGATTACAATTATATCTTACACATTTTCATAATATTCACATAATTACTAAATCTTAAATCCTTAAATTTAAAAATAAAATCCTATCAAGTATTCTAGATAATACCATATAAAGAATTATCATCACAATTAATATTGCTATTGATATTATTACTACTAATCCTCCAACTTATGAATATTATAAAGTACTCATCAAACTTATATATATATATATATATATATATATATATATAAGGAAGTGACTGTAAGTCAATGGGTGTGTATGTATGCGTGTGTATCTCACTATTTATAGATAAGTTTGTATGTACATTTCCGTATGTGTAAAGTTGTAAAGTTGGCGACCGTACTCGAGGGTGACCAGAAGGCTCATTTTTCAATAGCTACTACACCGAGGTGTAGGAGAGAGCTCTCCCTCTTTCCCAGGATTACTCCACTTTACCCTTGATACATACCTCATATTGTTGAGTGTTAAGCAAGGAGGTATCAACTACCATTTTTAAAGTCTTTGATGTGACGTGATCTGGGATTGAACCTCGGTCTCCCGGACCATTGGCGAACACTCAACCCACTAGACCAATGAGCCGGTATCCGTATGTGTATGAATGTGGTTTTCTGCTTGTCTGTAAAAGTGCGCGCGCGTACGCATATATGTGTTTGTAATTACGGTTATGTATGTACATGTATGAGTGCATGTGTACATATATATATATATGTATATTTAGGCAGCATTTCCTCGTTAATGCAAACTTCATTAAACATAATAGACATTTTATGTCTACATATTTTCTTCTGGATCCGTTCGAATTCCCGTATTACTTTTATCGTATTCGGGGGGAATTGATTTATGTATTGTCCATAGTTGTATGTATCCCTAGTACTTTCTGTTAAAAAAATAAAACTTATTATTTATTATGATAAGTTTAAAACCTCGAATTTAGTCATTAGAAATAATCCCTCTCACTCGATTGGGGTTTTGCAAAAAACCAACGTTATATATAAATTTAAATGCCCTTTAGGAGATTGTATCTCTGATAATAATAATATATTGTTGGTTTAACCTCAACTACCCTGTCGAGGAGACTTACAATGCACCTTTCTGACACAAGTTCAATAGCTCAGCATTTAAAAAAACATCCATGCCCAACAGCACAACGACGAAAAATTCTCACCGACAACACAACAATATTAGAACATCAAAATAATAAAGAAAAACTTCAGATTCTCGA
>OY757928.1:53360914-53393414 GCA_963585895.1 Sepioteuthis lessoniana | reverse complement strand
GTTTAATGGAGGTCTTCCAAATGGTGACTTTTTCATTGGCTTTCGGACTGATACTCTTGGAAAAAGTATGATGTCTCTTATTCTCCTTCCAGATATAGATATCTTATTCCTTACCCAGATATGGGAGTCTTACTCCCCTCTCCCAGTTATGTGTTGAATAGTAACACTACAATCCTTTGACAAGGATGACTAAAATAACACAAGTTTTATACACTAAAAACTATAAAAACGAAATAAACTAATCATCTGATTTATTTTTTTAATTGAACGTTTGCATTTAAATCCCCAAAATCATATAACAAACGTATAGTCTAAACTGGATAACTTTTTAGTGGTTGCGATTGGCTCCGATTAAAGAAATGTGACTGCTGGTATCGCGTTGGAGACGATTTTTTGTAAAATTTATTTGTTTCATAAAATAAATGTCTTTTTTTTTTTGTTCAGAAAATTAAAAAAAAAAAATAATCAACCACTTGAATCCGTTTTTAATTTTGAATTCAGTCGAGACGTTTTAAAAATGTCTTACCAGAATTTATACACACCCACACACACACACACACACTTTACGCAAACATGTGAACACACGCAAGCACTCACATATATACACTATCCGAATACACACTGACACGTTCATACACCCATACAATCATCATTAATAACATCTAGCCGTCCAAAAATAAACACACACATACACACACACACACATATATATATATATGTATATATATAATTGACCGTTGGAATTACTGTATATATATATATATATATATATATATCTGACGTTTAAGCCGACAACAGATTTTAGCGCAAAATTCTGGATTAGACAAATATCAGCTGTGTATATATTTACCAACTCTTCTGCACGAGTAGGATGTGACACTAGGAAAATTTTAAGATCAGTTGTCATACCAAAATTAAATATTAAATTATAATTACTATTATACTAATCATGAATTATTAAATTAAATTAATTGTGTCCAGTAATTTACGAATATCTGGAAGAAGACAAGTTGAATTCATACCTTTAGCAAAAGTATTAGTGCTATGTAAAATGCATAGATGTAAAATAATTAGGAAGGCCAGGGTTAAAAATAAAAACGTATCGGCAACGAATCGACAACGAGGTCTAACTAGCTGAAGGGAACTCTAATAAAAACGCCATAAGGTAGTGGATGCAGTTTAAGAAACTCGAAAAGAATTCAATAGGCTACGAGACATGACGATATAAAGACAGCAGTTGGATCCCGGACGCACAGCGGTGAAGACAGACCACACGAGGACGCACGAGGGAAAACGTGGAAGAAAATTCAAGGTTATTTCTGCTCTCCTTCTCACGATATTTCGTTTTTCTTTGTCTAGCCAACTCTGTTTCACTCTTCTCGGTAGCTACTTTAAAAAGTTTGGTAACGAATGAACTTCGGTATTAATGCACGAAGACGGTTTTTATGATTTCGTCACTTTTTCTAACGGTGTGGTTATTACGAGGTCCAACTGACATTTAAGACATAGAAATAGTATAAACGTCTATTAAGACTGTATCAGTACAAACTTCAATTTGAACATCGTAACCTCTATTTATGTCGAGTAATGTTACAACCGTCTATTTGGTGCGTAACGGTACAATGAGCCTCGTCCAAGATTTGAACTCGGGTAACCTAGTTCATTTCCATCACTCGATGAACGCTTTCATCATCAAGTCAACCTGACAGAACCAAGTTCCCTGTCTCCCTAACACTATCCATTACTATCATTGATCGCTCCTGGCAGGTATTCTGCGCAGCATTCTGTGTCCGCTCAGAGCTGATATATGTAAATCTTCGTCAGTTGGCCATCACTGACACGTTCATGTGTAGGAGTCCAGAGAAGAATGCCGCTTATGAGTTTGTCTCTGAATTCATATGTCTTTAAATGCCCGGATGATTTATTTGTGCTTGCCTACGGATAGAGCTCAATCACCGATATAAAGCCAGTTGTATTCATTGGTTGTTTTGTTTTGTTTTACAACATATCAACCCTTTTCGGGTCATTTACCGCCGAATCAACTCATTATTGTAGTGGCTCGTACCACGTGATTTCCGGTATCGCAGAAGTATAAAAGACGCCATGTTACTCAAGTACAGAAGACAGAAACAGAAGCAGATAGAGAAGCAGAAAGAGAGCTCTGAAAGAACGTCGGTCAGGAGTAAAACCAACTTCAGACATAACACCAACAGCGCGAGATTTATAATACTAGTCGGACTGTTACACTTGAGCTAAAAAATGATTAACTCTGTTTCACTGTGTATTGTTTCTTTACCACGATACAACACTCATTTTGATAAAAACTTTCAAACAATTCAGTTTAGTACAAATACACGTTTTTTTTTGTTCACACACAGTTAAATGTAAGTAAAGTAAAGTTAGCGACCATAGTCGAGGGTGACCCGAAGGCTCCCTTTTCGATAGCTACTACACCAAGGTGTAGGGGAGGGCGCTACTCCATTCCCTGGATTGCTCCACTTTACCCTTGAACCGTACCTTATAATGCTGAGTGTTAAGCAAGGTGGTATCAAGTTCCATTTTTAAAGTCTTTGGTATGACTCGACCTGGGATTGAACCCAGGTCTCCCGGGCCATTGGCGAACAGTTAATTCCAAACAATTCAATATAGCGTAAGTACACATTTTAGTTCTATTTGGCCCATAGGTGCTACCACTCGGGGCCAGAGTGGACCTGGGAGCGTTGTCAATGAAGGGATACTCTGCCTTCCCGAAAGCTCCAGTATTACTGAAACCTCACTTTGAGATTGTTTAGTGTTATATATCAGGACACTTTTTGGAGAGAGTCTTACCCCTCTACAAATAAGCAGTGAGTGTATTCTGCAATCCCAGCTAACTGGGCTATAGGTTATTTTTATATCTAAAATGAGTTATTTTTCAAACCATTCAGTCCAGCATAAATATACTTTTTTACACACAGTTAAATAGAAAATCAGATAATTTCAAATAATTCAGTTTAACGTTATAACAGTTTAGTTTCTATTCGACCCATGCATTGGACCTTATCGAGTGCTACAATCTGGACCAGTGAGGACCTGGAAGCGATGGCAATGTAGGGGTACTCTGCATTCCCCAAAGATCCAGCATTCCAGAATCTTCACCATCAAATTCTTTAGAATCGTCTAAGTGGACACTCGTTTGGGGAGTCTGACTTCTTCTGATATGCAGTCGTTGTATTTTATAGCTCCAACCGACTGGGGCTGTATTTATTGATATAGAAAACTACATATATATATATATATATATATATATATATATATATATATGATGAGTTCTGATAGAACGAAACAGATCTGTCTGTGGATGACTATATATATATGTGTGTGTGTGTGTGTGTGTGTGTGTGTGTGTGTGTGTGTGTGTGTGTGTGTGTGATGAAAGAAAAAAAGAAAGAAAGAAAATGCGTAAGATAGAGAAAAAACTACAAACTATCGGCTAGAATTAAATAAATCCCTAACAATTCTTTCATGAAGTGTTTCTTTTCTATTAATGCAAACATTATGGGAGTTTATTATTTCTAATGGAATATTTTTCAGTCAAAACAAATATCATTAGGTATTATTATCAAACTATTTGTCTTTGGTTCCAAGATTTAAATTTCAACACCTTTGTAACGACAACTAAAATGCTTTCCTGTAAATTGCAGCGTAGAAATTGACTTTTTAAACCTGTAATAATCACTACAAAATTAGAGATCGACTTATACGGTGGAGTTATCAACTGATATAAAATTACACTTTACAATCGATATACATCAATTATCTTAACTCCTACAGACTGCCATAAATATTCCATCTTAACTTGCATTTGGCGAACACATTTAAATAATAAACAAAGAGATTAATATAAAATCCTAAAACAATTTTACAAATTTGATATCATCATCACCATGTTGCACTAACCAACACGGATCTCCCTGACCTTCTCTCGCCACCCGTCTCTATCGTCCAGCGCTCCCGGGAGATCTTCAAGGCTATATCCTGAATCGGCACTGAGATGTTATATATAGGTTCTAGCTGGTCGTCCTGCCCTTTCCCGTCCATATGAATGGGTTCACAGGAGTATATCGCTTATGAGTTCGTCCTTACTTCTCCAGCAGTGTCCCGTATGTGTGGTTCGTCTAACTTGGATAGTTTTTGTGACGGGTGATAGGTGGCGATACAGCTGCTGTTTTGTGAAGTATTGCCTCCAAGACTTGTGTAATTGCCATCAAGCTTTTTCTCCATGCGTTCACTTAGCGTTCATGTAGTGCATCTATATAGCAGTATCGACACAACTGCTACTTGGAAAAAACTATATTTTATTTTATCGGTCACCTCTGACTGATAGCCAATCGATAGCTGTCCAGGAACTTGCTAGTCGGGTGTTGTGACGCAATATTACACACCAAGTGCAGTCGTTGATTTTAAAAAGGAACTAGAACGTCATTGCACCCACTATGCCAATCTGACAACAACAGTATGTTGTTTTTCTGCATAATTTCATGAGAGCACAATTAATTGTAAATTCATATAAATATCAGCTCTACTGTGTAAAATTTTCCTGTTTCATATGTGGCTTATGTAATTCTGATTCCACAGAAAAGTTATATACACCATACACAACTGGAGTAATGACGTTTTAATGAGGCATAAGAGTTTTTTTATCAAATATACTTACATTGACATTATTACTGCCCTTGTATAGCGCGATATTTTAAATAAACATTACTTAGTTATTTAATTGACCATTAAAATATTTATTTTATGATACGGAACTGTAATTTTAAAATCGTTTACCGTTTTAAAGTTAAACTACTGTATTAAAATGCATATAAATCATTATTTGACTATATAAAAACAAGAATGATCATATTTCAAAATATTTGAAATTGTTCCTTTAATCCCTTTCATCACCAGGGTAAGTTTTTGCCAACCAGCTGCCTAAAGTGTAATCGGAGGTTGGGTGACTTATACGAGGATTATTAAATAAGTTTCCAGACTTTTTTCGTATGGGCACTTTTATTGATAGTACACACATGAAACTCTAGTCCCCTTAGAAGTAATCTCCTTCGGCTGCAATGCACTTATTATACGGTTCCAACAACTTTCCCAAGGCCCCATGGAAGTCCTGTGGACTGATGCATTGTTCTGGTGGAAATGCCACTGACAAGATTTGAAGAGTGCTGGCCACTTCCGATGGAATCTCTTCCTGGACTCCCTTAAAACCTCAACATAGTAACCCTAAACCTAACCCTTTGGCCAATAAACTATGGTGTATTGACTTCTTTACTCCTCCCACACCTCTCATCATCCCTCACAGACTCTTTGCCTTCCTTGAATATTTTATGCATCTCAAAAACTGATACTCGATTCATGCAAGATGCTCCAATAGTAGTCTGAAACATTCCATACGTTTCTGTGGCATTTTTCCAAGTTTAAAACAGAATCTTATTGCATATCGTTCTTTTAAAGTGTCGTCACGTCCAGATTGCATTTTTGAAATTCACCAGCTGTGACAATCAGGCTTTAGTAGGGTGTATTCCAGTTCCTGCTGTAACTGTTCATTTGAACCTGAAATCATCAAAACTGGTCAGTCATCTCATAAGATGTATTGCAATAACATACTGAATTTTCAAGAGTCTACGACAATCTTACATGCCTATACAAATAAAAGTCTGGAAACTTATTGAAGGCACCACGTAAATGAGATGTTCATAGTTGAATGGATATCGTCGTTGTAAATGGACTAGGTGATCAGATTTCAAATCCAAATGAAATTGTTTACATTTCGCATAGTGCTATTACCCTGTTGAAAGGTATGCATCAAACTGTTCTCCCTGCAGCTACGGGTAGATTGTAAGGCAGACAGTGTCCCCAAGGATGGCTTTATATATATATATATATATATATATATATATATACTTTAAGAAAAACGACAAACCGGTCACATTAGGATTATAAATTTATTTCCATCCTGTTAACCGTTTTTGAAAATTTCAAAAACACGAAAAAAAATTTAACTGGACTTCTAAATTACACACACACACACACACACACACACACACACACACACACACACACATATATATATATATATGTGTAATTTTTTTTATCCATAGGATTTGAAGAAGTCCTGGTAAATTCTTTTCGTGTTTTTGAAATTTTCAAAAACGCGTAACAGTATGGAAATAAATTTATTGCTCTGTATTGTCTGTTACATTGAGCTCTTTACCAGGAAAATTTAAATTTAAATTTAAATGAATAGTTTTCTTGTCCTGATGGAATTACTCCCAACTCAGGTTTAACTCGACCAAATAATACTATATATATATATATATATATATATATATATATATATATATATACATTCACAACTAATTTTAGTGTAGATTTTACTCATTCATTTTACTTTTTTTTTTCATGATTAATTAAATTATAAAAATTCGCCTTCAAATAACACACACACAGACACACACACACACACACATATATATATATATATATATATATATATACCCTCAAATCAAGTCTGAAAGTCATATGCAGAGACGAAGATTATAATAAAATTCTTCGCCGAAATAAATTTATAATGATAATTCAACCAGGTTTAAGTTTTCTTACAGTTACATTATATATATATATATATATATATATATATATATATATATATATATATATATATAATGTTGAATGTAATGTTTAATGAACAAAGAGCACAATAATAAGCATTGACAACAAGAAAACTAGCAGCAGCATTAGCAGCAGCAGCAGCAGAAGAAGAAGAAGAAGAAGAAGAAGAAGAAGAAGAAGAAGAAGATTGTCGGTACAATAAAAGTAGTGATAGATACAGAAAGAGGGAAGGAATAATGAGAGGAAAAATTGATGAATCGTTGAAAGAACAAAAAAGGAGGGAGAGACAATAAAGAAATAATACAAGTGTAGAAAGCGAAAACTAAAAAGAAAGAAAGCAGAAAGAAAAACATAGATAAAAACGGATTGAAAACAATCTGAAAACAAAAACAAAAAAACAAAAATTGAAGCAAGAAAGGAAAAAGCAAGGAAGAAGAAGAAGAAGAAGAAGAAGAAGAAGAAGAAGAAGAAGAAGAAGAAGAAGGAAGAAGAAGAAGAAGAAGAAGAAGAAGAAGAAGAAGAAGAAGAAGAAGAAGGAAGAAGAAGAAGAAGAAGAAGAAGAAGAAGAAGAAGAAGAAGAAGAAGAAGAAAGGAGAAAAAGGAAGAAGAAAGGAGAAAAAGAACGAAAAGAAAATCATAAAAAGCGGATGAAAAAAAAGAAAAAAACATAGAAGAAGAAGAAGAAGAAGAAGAAAGGAGAAAAAGGAAGAAGAAAGGAGAAAAAGAACGAAAAGAAAATCATAAAAAGCGGATGAAAAAAAAGAAAAAAACATAGAAGAAGAAGAAGAAGAAGAAGAAGAAGAAAGGAGAAAAAGGAAGAAGAAAGGAGAAAAAGAACGAAAAGAAAATCATAAAAAGCGGATGAAAAAAAAGAAAAAAACATAGAAGAAGAAGAAGAAGAAGAAGAAGAAGAAGAAGAAGAAGAAGAAGAAGAAGAAAGGAGAAAAAGGAAGAAGAAAGGAGAAAAAGAACGAAAAGAAAATCATAAAAAGCGGATGAAAAAAAAGAAAAAAACATAGAAGAAGAAGAAGAAGAAGAAGAAGAAAGGAGAAAAAGGAAGAAGAAAGGAGAAAAAGAACGAAAAGAAAATCATAAAAAGCGGATGAAAAAAAAGAAAAAAACATAGAAGAAGAAGAAGAAGAAGAAGAAGAAGAAGAAGAAGAAGAAGAAGAAGAAGAAGAAGAAGAAAGGAGAAAAAGGAAGAAGAAAGGAGAAAAAGAACGAAAAGAAAATCATAAAAAGCGGATGAAAAAAAAGAAAAAAACATAGAAGAAGAAGAAGAAGAAGAAGAAGAAGAAGAAGAAGAAAGGAGAAAAAGGAAGAAGAAAGGAGAAAAAGAACGAAAAGAAAATCATAAAAAGCGGATGAAAAAAAAGAAAAAAACATAGAAGAAGAAGAAGAAGAAGAAGAAGAAGAAGAAGAAGAAGAAGAAGAAGAAGAAAGGAGAAAAAGGAAGAAGAAAGGAGAAAAAGAACGAAAAGAAAATCATAAAAAGCGGATGAAAAAAAAGAAAAAAACATAGAAGAAGAAGAAGAAGAAGAAGAAGAAGAAGAAGAAGAAGAAGAAGAAGAAGAAAGGAGAAAAAGGAAGAAGAAAGGAGAAAAAGAACGAAAAGAAAATCATAAAAAGCGGATGAAAAAAAAGAAAAAAACATAGAAGAAGAAGAAGAAGAAGAAGAAGAAGAAGAAGAAGAAGAAGAAGAAGAAGAAGAAAGGAGAAAAAGGAAGAAGAAAGGAGAAAAAGAACGAAAAGAAAATCATAAAAAGCGGATGAAAAAAAAAAGAAAAAAACATAGAAAGGAAACAAAAAATAAAAGATGGAAGAAAAGTCTCATGTAAATGATGAAAAAGAGAAAAGCAAAAAAGCAAAAAGGAAATAAGAAAAAAGTAAAACTAAACAATAAAAAGAATAACAAAGAGGAAGGAAATGAGGGATAATAAAAGAAATACTTAAAAAAAGAAAGAAACAAGTAAAAGAACGAAAGAATGAATTATTCAATGAATAAATTTAAGTTGAAGCTAAAAACTGATCCCTAACATTTGGTGAATACAGCAATAAAAAAAACTTTAAGCAAAGTAAGTCAAACAGAACGACAAACTTAGACGTTAAGACAAAATGTGTTTAATACGAATGATTCCCAACAACGAAAAAAAAAAATGCTACTAAAGTAATCTTAAAGAAAATCAGAGAAAAAGAAATAATTCGTGAAAAAAATAAATAGTTGACGCTAAAAAATAGCAGTAAGTGTATTTAAGAATCTTTTAAATGTTAGAGGAAATCCAATTTTCTATCAGCCATAAAGCAATTTCTTGACTATAACCTCAACTATCCAAGTCTGAGTTTGATGTATTCCCTCTTTCAAAACAAAAACAGTTTTCCAACGTTACAAGCCAAGCCAAATATTCAAAGTGCTTTTGCCAAGAATAAATGTAGCGAATAAGCGCCATCTTGATTTGATATCGAGGCTACATCAAATTCTTCCCTCCTAAAAGCGCTTAATTTGGCGCCAAAACAGACGGAGAGACGTTAAAAACTGTATACTGGAGATTAACACACACACACACCCACACACACACACACATATATATATATATCCCCACCCTTTCACACAGGCAGGATCTGATACAAGGTAAAAGTCTAAGCGGTGTTGAACTGCTTTGAATTCAGAGCTTTACTTCTCGTAGACAGATTGCCATTCCAAGGTTAAAGAACTAGCCTGCCCTACTATATTTTGTTGCTAGAGGAAGAAAGGTTAGATTCATGCCTTTCCCAATGGTATAATCGATGTGTGATTGCAGAAAGCCTCATGCAGATTTTGAACATGGATCACCATTTTCAAAAACTGTTTTAGGAAATCTTGAAATATACGTAGTGTTGCGTGTTTTGTGTGGGAAATTATCTTTTCTCACTCGTTATAAGTGGGTGGGGTGATTTATCTGTTGATTTATTGATTGAGTTTAAAGGCCAGTCAATCCGTCAAGGGTTATTTTATACCTTGAGGTGAGAGAATTGTGTTCATTGCACGTTCATATTTATATTTTTTGTGTAGCAGTTGCCTACGAGTTTGTTTTTTTTAAATATCTCATGGCTTTATGAAATACTGTTAATTTTTAAACAAATCTATTAAAACCAAAGATGGTACCCAAACATATTCTGCTACTCCTGGTCAAAGCGGATATGGTATAAATGGAAATTGAGGGGTTTTCCACACCAATCAGAAACAAAGAACTGGAACCTCGCCATCAGTTACAGGTTAATGTCATACGTAGGAAATCTTTTGCGTGGAGTGTTGCCACCCAAAACCAGATTCTGTAAGAGTATTCAAGAACCGACCGATTGGATTGGTTTGATTTTATAGCATCTCAACCATTGTAGGTTATTTAATTCCAAATCCATTTGTATACATATAAACATTTCTATTTCAAACAATTCAGTTTAGCATAAGTACACAGTTTGAATGTCAAAAACAGTTCTAGTTCATGCTATTCAGTTTAAAATCCACCCTCCTTCGCCCTTCGGTGCCCGTGGCGCAGGGGATAGAAGCGTTGAGTCTCAACGGTTCCAGGTGAGCATTGTCAGAAGATAGCGGTTTCAATTCCTACCCAAGCAGACCAAAGGGTTACTTGGTCAAAACGTGGTGCGATAGACAACAACTATGGAAGGCCGTAATTACTGGGGATACGGTTACAAGACCCAGCATTTCTTATCCGAGGTCGCAGTTAATCACCTGAAGACGGCCAGAGGTGAAATTTGGCCGAAACGTAGTGAGAAAAACAACAAAAACTACCAAAATGAAGACAAAAGTCCGCAATAAAATTAATACACAGATTAAGAAGTCTCATCTTAAAAAGGATTCCCAATAAAGGCTATTCAGTTTAGTCAACAAAGTTATATGGTTCCAGGTATTGCTATGTATCATTAACAATTCAATTAAACATCAGTCATTTATTTACACACATGTAAACGTCAAAATGTTTCTATTTCAAACAAATCAGTTTAGCATAAGTACGCAGTTTAAATGTCAAAACAGTTCTATTTCAAACAATTCTTTTTAACATAATCACACTGTTTAGTTTTATTTCACCCATAGATAGGACCCTATCAGGTGCTACCGTCCTGGGCTCGAGTGGACGTATTAGCGATGGCAATGAATCTGTACTCTGCATTCCCCAAAGCTTCAGCATTACTGAAGCCTAACCGTCAGCACACTCGTTGTGGGAGTCTTACTCCTCTGCAGAAATGCAGTCGGTATATTCTACAGCCACATCTGATTTGGAAAAAAAGAACCTGCGGAAATCGGGGAGGTGGGGCACTTATAAAAAGAGAAGTTGTTGAAAGTAGATTTCATAATCAGTCATTCCTGCAGAGGAGCTATTAACGTAACTGTTATCGTCGTTGGAAGTAGATTTTGTGAGTCGAGTTCAAATCCTAGACGCTGCTGTTTGGATTTCACATACTGCTAATACACATGAAAAAGGTATGAATCTATCTATTCCGACTCCGGCCATTGGTGGGACAATCTAGATTCTTTCCTTTCGGTATGGCAACTGGTCTAGGAAGGAAAACTCTGAAATGAAATCTGTTGTAGACCTGGAGAAGGATGGGCTCAGCCAAGTTATTCTTGCCAAAGACATGTTACGATAGGAATGAAAAAGTTCCAATAAGTTGAGTCTATTTTTGCAAATCTCTCTCTCTCTCTCTCTCTCTCTCGCTCTCTCTCTCACACACACACACAATGCACGCTATTTCGATCTTTCAATCCAATCATCTATCTATGATAATTATATATATATATATATATTTATATTTATATGTAATAATGTGTGTGTGTGTTTATATATATATATATATATATATATATATATATGAGTGTGTGTGTGTGTGTGTGTGTGTGTGTGTGTGTGTGTGTGTGTATATGTTTATTGAAAATGACAAAAAATCATTTGGTATCTCGCTTTTTTTTTTCAGCTCTTTCTTGCTGAAGAAGATGTCGCTACTGTGGTTGTATGTTGGGGATCGTAGTCGTGGGTAACCCAAACGCTCCCTTTTCGATAGCTACAACACCAAGGTATTGGGAAGGGCGCTACTCCTTTCCCTGAATTGCTCCACTTTACCCTTGATCCGTGCCTTATATTTCTGAGTGTTAAGCAGGGAGGCATCAAGTACCATTTTTTGAGTCTTTGGTATGACTCGACGTTGGGATTGAACACAGATCTCCCGGGCCGTTGGCAAACACTCTAATGCCAATGAGGCTTCTTAAAACTAACCGAGATCTCTTAGCGTATTCCGAGTACGGGTAAGGCCGAACATCTTCGGTCATTGTCGAGCACGAGATTTCTTCTCTGTTATGGAAGCGTGGATTTATGCTGTGCAAGACTTGAAAATGCCTATAACGCAGAGTAACTGTAAAATATAAAACAGAGTAAAATATAATCATTTGCTGTTATCTCGACACTTTCAAAGCAGCAAAATTGATCGATTTATCTATCTATCTATCTATCTATCATCTTTTTGTTACTTGATACTAGACAGAATCCAAAAAGCCTTGATACAAGATATACAATGATACATGATACAACCGGTGTATTTTAGAAAACTCATAAAAAATTCTCTATAAAAATTCACGTATCAAAATAAAGTAAGTCTTATAAATAAAATTTCCACGGATAATGCTGTTAATGTTTCCTTTCTTGGGTCTTTACATATATATATATATATATATATATATATATATATATATATCATTGGCTTGATGAGTTGTCCCTAACTCGCTCCCCCCCTCTCTCTCTCTCTTTCTATTTCTTTCTCTTTCTCTGGCCATCTATCCCAATCGTCTATCACTCCTGGCAGGTCCTCTAGACTGCATCCAGTGTCCGCAAAAAGCTGATTTATGTAGTTCCTGAAGTGATGAACGATAGAGATGGATGGAAACAGACCAAGAGAGAAAGAGAGAGATCAAGAGAGAGAGGGGGTGTATGTGTGTGTGTGTCAAGGGACTTCATGCGGTCAGCAGAATTTGAAGAAAATAGATTTCGTTTGCCGTAATCGTTAGCATGCTAATACAGAATCCATTAGTAATCAGAAAGATTCTTTCTGGGGGCTGAATACTTTTGGCCTTATGCCAATCTAAATAAGAGTAGTCAAAGACTATAGGTTAGATAGATAGATAGATAGATAGATAGATAGGGTATTTTGAGTTTTATAATGATTAGCATTCTATTCGACTATGCATTGATAATGAGTTCAATTCTTACCCGGTGATACACACTTAGGGTCTTATGCCAAATTAAGGAAGACGTAGTAAATAACTACTTGATAGATAGATAGATAGATAGATTGATAGATAGATAAATAGATAGATGGATGCATACATACATATATAGAAAAGTTGTAGTTGCTAGAAGCAATAACTAATAAGTTTCAAGTGATCATCACTGACTCAGCGGGTGATGTCGGACAGGTTCTTGCTGAAGTAGACGCCAGAGAGATAATTTGTTACGAACAGGCGAAGAACCAAAAAACTCCTCTGCCTGAGATTCGTTGTACAAGAATATTCGATTTAGCCAACGAATCATTGGTCAATTAGCCTGGTAACCTGACGAAGCTCTTTTCCGATTATAGCATTGATTTGCATATGTAAATCAGGTATCATACCGTCTATATTTGAGTTATGTCTGCATAAAATAATGTACATGCAAAGAGAGACCTATAAATATAGAAATACGAGTACAAAAATACCAATCTTTTCTTATGTATATATATATATATATATATATATATATATATATATATATTTGGCTGTGTGTATGTGAGTGCTTATACATACATAAGTATATATATATATATATGCACTCACACAAAAACATTTATGTGCACACATATACCCTCATACCTATATATATATATATATATATTTGTAAATTTATGTTACAACTCCAATAGTATATTAATTTCAAAATTAATGGAGTCATTATTTTTATGAGAAATCAACTAGGATAAATATTTAAAAAAACTGATTCCCCTTCCGATCGATTCATTTCAAAGAAAACGTCAGTAATTAAATAATTGAACAAAATTGGGGAGTAATCTTAAAAGAAATGTAGAGTAGTAGAAAAAATTCTGTATGAAATCATAATGACAAATACGGGAGTAAATCGAGTTTATAGGTGAGTTTCCTCAGCCAAATATTTGATTATATATATATATATATATATATATATATATATATATATATATATATCCTAGCGAGCATTTGTTAAAATAGTATTGCAAACGTTAGAAGTGATTCCGTTTCCAGAAGTTTCAAAGAGGTCAGTAAATTTATTCTACTAAACTGTTCATTTAAAAATGCACATATTTGATTTAAAATAGTAATGTCCTAAATCACCGCTGTATTCTGTGTTGTTTAAATGAAGAATGAAATTACTTTCTGTGAGTTTATTTCAGGGAAAACTTTACTATTGGAAGACGAACATCAAAATTTGCCAAAAAAAAAACAACCCAAAATTCATCCCCCCCACCAAAAAAAAACAAAACACCTCAAATGTAGCTTAACACGTGCTAAGACGAAGCCATAAAAGAAAGAAGGATTTCTTGTCCACATCTCTCTCTCTCTCTCTCTCTCTCTCTATCTATCTATCTGCCCACCCCCTCGATGACCATGATATACGAGTCGAAATTTAGTTTAAATGCTAGTAAAATTAGTAATAATCCTAGCGAGCATTTGTTAAAATAGTATTGCAAACGATGGAAGTGATTCCGTTTCCAGAAGTTTCAAAGAGGTCAGTAAATTTATTCTACTAAACCGTTCATTTAAAAATGCAAATATTTGATTTAAAATAGTTATGTCCTAAATCTCGACAATATTGAGTTCTCAAATGAGGAATATAGTGTATTTTACATATGTGGACATGTTTAGCAGTATAAAAAAAAAAATTAATGACTCTGGTCGAATACTTTGCCCTGTATGCAAATAGCTTCTAAAAAAGATTCTAATCCTTAGAAGTCTGTTTGCCCACCCTCATAGCAGTTAATAAGAAAACAAAGCAACTCAAGTCAAATTCGAATTCCACCTCTACCTAAAAACAAAAAGAATAAATAAATAAAAACCTGTTAGGGCCTGTATCAGATGACAGGATACAATATCCCCCAAAATTTCTTTGAATATACATCAGTCCTGGACTTTAACGAAGTTAAAACTTAAGGTAAAAAGAAGGATTTTTTTTTACACATACACATGGGAAGCAGCATAATGTACGTGAAGGTATTCGAACGCGCAAAGCCTAACATTTCCTGAACGTGTGAGTCTTGCGGCTTAACGCTCAGGATTGTCAGTTCGATTGGGGAACTACTGCTGCTCATCTATAAGAGTGGCTTCTATAGATGAGAATAAAAACAGCCATCGAAAGATAACCATGACATACTCAAACCACATACATAAACCGCATCGCTCTTCGCACGGGAAAAAAGGGGCGCGTCTTGCTGAGGTTGGAGCCCTGGCCTCAGTGTTCGAAAAATCAGCTACAGAGCTCAAACAAAAACTACTAAAATGCAAACAAACAATACAGATAGCGACATTTAACGTTAGAACACTAAATAGAATAGGTCAACTACCAGAGCAAACTGCATCAGCCGTAGAACATAAGATAGACATAATTTGCATACAGGAACACCGTTACACTCACACCGAAGATATCAAATATCACGAAACTGGCAATGGATGGATGCTGGTGACTGTATCGGCATGGAAAAACTCTGTCAATGCATCGGTAGGAGGGGTGGGAATGCTTATAAGACCAAGAGCGCTAAAAACACTTAATAGCATTGAGAGAATACAACCTAGTATGATAGTCGCAACGTTTAATGGCAACCCCAAAGCAACAATCATCTCCTGCTACAGCCCTACCAATGTTAGCGAAGAAACCGAACTAGTCACCTTCTACGAGGAGCTATCCTTCCTAGTGCGTAGCATTCCGAAACACAACCTGCTAGTCATTGGCGGAGATATGAATGCACAAATCGGGAAAAACAGAAACAACAAATACAGCCTACACAACTCGTCAAACAGGAATGGACACCATCTAATTTATTTCATGATAGAAAATAGATTTACATGCCTCAATACAAACTTTCAAAAAAGGGAGGGAAAATTATGGACCTACACATACGCGAACAATAGTAAAGCACAGATAGACTACGTCCTTATAAACAGGAAATGGAAAAATAGTGCGATGAATTGCGGGGCATACTCCTCTTTAGAGGGTGTGTCCTCCGATCATCGAATAGTTATGGCCAAAGTACGACTAAGCCAACGAAAAAACGCCACGCGAACAGCGACATGACTGGGCCCTACTTATTAACAGAGATATAAGAGACAAATATGCATTAGAATTAAGAAACAGATTGGAAACACTACAAGAGAAGACAGAAAAAGGTACCCCAATTGATGAATATGAAAATTTTGTTGAGGCACATCTTGAGGAGGCATCAAAGTGTATCCCAACAAAACCTAGAACTAAATATAGAGTCCCTTGGGAAACGTCAGCGGTTAGAGAAAAACGTGCACTCGTGAAAACTGCCTCAAAAAGCTATCGGAAGAACCTAACAAACACAAATGCCCGAAAACTAGAAAAGGCACAATATCAATTAGCAGGAATATATCTAAAAGAACAGGCAGAATACATACAAAATCAGATAGATAAGATTAGAGACTCGGTGGAAGATAGACAATCCAGGAGAGCCTGGCAAACAATAAACGAAGTAAGTAGAAGGAAGAGCACAGCCAAAGCAAAACTGAAAGCTACAAACCAACAAGAAAGAGTAAAACTGCGGGAACAGCATTTCGAAAATCTACTAGGAAACCCACCGAAAATAACGGATGAACCGATCACCAGAATTATCAGTAAGCAATTAGACATTAAACTAGGTCCTTTCACCAAAGAACTCGACTCGGTTCTTAAAAAAAATCAAAAATAGGAAAGCTGCAGGGCTGGACGAGATCCCCCCAGAAGTGTGGAAGACTAGACAATTCGACGATATACTGCTCCAGCAATGCAACGCAGTCTATAGTCAAAATAGGATAGAAAGATGGATGAAGGGATGCATCCTTCCTTTCCCTAAAAAAGGCGACATCGGGTTAGCCAAGAATTACCGAGGGATAAAACTTACATCCATAGCAGCCAAAATCTACAATGCCCTACTACAAAACCGCATAGAAGCCAAAATAGACAACATTCTTAGGAAAAACCAAAATGACTTCCGAAGAAATAGATCCACAACCTCACAAAGATTGACCATCCGTAGCTTCCTTGAAGGCGTTCGGGCAAAACACCTTCAGGCGACATTGCTATTTGTCGACTTTACCAAGGCCTTCGATTCCATCCACAGAGGGAAAATGTAACAAATCCAACTAGTATACGGCATACCAAAAAAAAACGTAGCAGCAATAATGATTCTCTACAGAAACACCAAAGTGAAAGTACGTTCACCTGATGGAGACACAGAATACTTCGACATTGTTGCAGGAGTACTACAAGGAGACACGCTAGCCCCATACCTCTTTATCATCTGTCTAGACTACGTGCTTAGAACTTCGATCGACAAAATCAGAGAAAATGGCTTCGAGCTGACAAAGAAAAGAAGCAGAAGGTACCTCGCAAAAACAATTACCGACGCCGACTACGCCGATGACATAGCGTTACTAGCGAATACACCCAACCAAGCCGAAACACTACTGCATAGTTTGGAACGGGCAACATTACCACACTAGACGGAGCCTCTCTGAAACTAGTAGACAAATTCACCTACCTTGGAAGTAGCGTCTCATCAACCGAAAACGACATCGACACACGACTGACGAAAGCATGGACGACTATCGATCATATGGAAATCAGACCTGACTGATAAAATGAAACGCAGTTTCTTCCAGGCAGCGGTCGTCTCGATACTGCTATATGGATGCACTACTTGGACGCTAACAAAACGGCTAAAGAAGAAGCCAGACGGTAATTACACAAGAATGTTGAGAGCAATATTGAACAAGTCCTGGTGGCAACACCCCACAAGACACCAACTATACGGCCACCTGCCTCCAATCACGAAAACTATCCAAGTTAGACAAACCAGACATGCAGGACACTGCTGGAGAAGCAAGGACGAGCTCATAAGTCATGTACTCCTATGGATCCCCGCATATGGCCAAGCAAAAGCAGGATGACCAGCTTGAACATACATACAGCAGCTATGTGAGGATACGGGATGTAGCCCTGAAGACCTACCAGAAGCGATGAATGATAGGGGGAAGTGGTGAGAAAGGGTCAGGTATATCTGTGCTGGCGGATCGACATGATGATGATGATATATATATATATAAGGTGCATACGATAAGTTTCCAGACTTTTTTGTATGGGCTCTTAGAATTGTCGTAAACTCTAGAAAAGTCAGTATGTTATTGCTATACATCGTATGAGATGACTGGCCAATTTTTATGATTTCAGGTTCAAATGAACAGCTACAGCCGCAATTGGAATACACCCTACTCAAGCCTGATTGTCACAGCTGGAGGATTTCAAAAATGCAATCTGACAATTCAGAAGAACGATATGCAATACAATTCTGTTTTAAACTTATGGAAACGTATGGAATGCTTCAGACTGCTTTTCGACTATCTTGCATGAATCGAGCATCAGTTTTTGAGTGGCATAAGAGATTTAAGGAAGGCAGGGAGTCTGTGAGGGATGATGAGAGGTATGGGAGGAGTAAGGAAGTCAATGTACCAGAGTTGATTCGCCAAAGGGTTAGGGTTAGGGTTACTATGTTGAGATTTTAAGGGAGTTCAGGAAGAGATTCCGCCGGAAAAGTACAGTACTCTTGAAATCTGGTCACTGGCATTTCCACCAGGACATTGCACTAGTCCACAACTCCATCCTTGTCACATACACTATGACCAAGATGGGCATCAAGATAGTTCCTCAGCCTCCCTATAGTTCAGACCTTGCTCCCTGTGACTTTTGGTTATTCCCTAAACTCAGGGGATGACGTTGTGAGACAATTGCTGCGATGAAAGATGCTGTGACGAAGGTCATTGCCACGCTCACACAAGAGGACTTCCATGGGGCCTTGGGAAAGTACAACAAGTGTATTGCAGCCGGAGGAGATTACTTCGAAGGGGACTAGAGTTTCATGTGTGTATTATCAATAAAAGTGCCCATACGAAAAAAGTCTGGAAACTTATCGTATGCACCTTGTATATATTAAATGAATTAACAGGACTAGAAAATCTGACATGCGCTGTGTGCGACATACGGAAACACTGAGCAGCTGTTTCAACTTTATTAGGCCTCATCAGGAGATCGAACCAGCAACCTGAGAACGCAGAGCAGAAACTCAACCACTGAATTACTAGTGCACATCACGTACAAACGATGGCAAATTAACTAGTCATGGTAAATGCGTGATCACTTAACCTGATGCGTCTTGTAGTTACATCCGTATTCTTACAGACGACACGATCACCTCCAGCGCCATGTCTTCCCAAGTTGGAGATACTCATCCGCATGATCATGGCCTTATGGGCAAGGAAATAGATATACATTTTTTGAATAGAGAAATTATATATAATGAATTGAATTACCTTGACTAGAAAACCGATCTGCGATGTGGACCAGTGGCTCAGTGGTTGAGTTTCGTCTCTGCATTCTGTGGTTGCTGGTTCGATCTCCACCGCTAATGAGACCTAATAAGGTCGAAACAGCTTTCTAGTGTTTTCGTATGTTGCATGCAGTGCTTGCCAGATTTTTTGGTCATGGTAATTTGATTTATAATATATAATTCCTCTATTTTATATATATATATATATATATATATATATATATATATATATATATATATTCTTGAACTACCATACATTATTGACGTAAAATAAACTAATATTTCTCTTAATATATTTGAAATAAACTAATATTTCTGTTAATAAATCATTTGAAATTCACTGCATGATAACAAACATTACATTGCCTTAACCAGTAAACAAAATAATTAGAATTTTCGCTTTGTGCACGAAACATGTTTTTTTCTTTTTAAAAGATAATGGTAATTTTTATTAATAAAGATTTTGTTTACTTATGATTTTGCCTTGTAATGGGGACCTCGTGTGCCTTTTCCTCGGATTTCTTGAATCTACTCCTTTTAAAATTATAATATCCTAGAATTCTATTCCCATCATATCTATTACTTATACATCCACGGAATAATGACGAAAATTACGGATAGATTAAAGAAAATTAAACCTACTGAAGATTTTACTTATGAAGTAAAAGTAAACAAAACCTTACTTTCCATAGATATAATAGTAATAAATAATAACGACTAACTAAACTTAAAAGTTAATAAAAAAAATCCACAAACAAAAAGGACAATTTACATTTTTATTCACATCATAACACTTGCATAAAAAGTGGAATAGTCATAGGTTTATTACCTTAAAGCTCTTACGATTTGCAAAGATGAATTTGACTATAAAGAACAATTTCAGTCCAAAAAATCTTTTACACAAGTGTGAAAAATAAAGCCTTCAAAATTTTCAAACGTGAATGTTCTTCAAAACTTCTAAACAATAATTTTTTTAATTATCCCCCCGCCAAAAAAAACCCTAGCAACATTGGAATCAAAACAGTTCCTAACTCTTCAAGGACAAATAGGAATTTAATTAAAGATAAAAATAAAAACAACAAAACCCACATTGAAACAATAGCCGGAGCGTAGGATATCCTATGCCTGGATTACAATAAAAAATATGTGGGTGAAAATTCTCGTAACGTTTCAAAACGAATGGTCACATTAGGCATTTAAAAAAACGAATAACATATAACGGTTTGATCAAACATAATTTAGTAAGTAATCACAAAACCGCCGGAAAATATTTGAATCTGGTATAATTTTTAACAACAATGCTATCAAACATAGAACTGGCTCTTTCAAGTTATCAACCAATTCAGCTAGATTATTGCCAAAAGTTATAAAATTCCTTATTTAATGTAATGTGGTGTGGCACTATGTGGGTTGTCCGCTAAGCAGACGATCCCTTTGTCTGTTTTGGCGCGAAACCAAACAAAGGCCTGAGCTCGAGATCTCGAGGCGACCGGCAAGGAAACGCCAGTCAGGAGTTGGAAGAAAGAACCCGCAGGAGGCAGTTAGCGAAGGGTGACGCTGAGGGGCAGTCGACACCGGACAGCCGAAGAGACCAGTCGGCATGAGATAGGGTCCAGGATCAGTGAGGAAAGACCAGTCAAGATGAGTCAGCATTCGTCGTGGCTTATGGAAATTTCGCAAAAACTACATGTCAGCGATAGTCTACATATAAACAGTGAATGGAGTGTTACATAACTCCTCTTCTTGCACTTGGAGCTGACCCAAGCCCCTATTGTTCGTTTGTTCTTTGTTCTTTTCTCTCACTGCCTTGATTGTACTTCTTGTAGCCATCAAGAAATGAGTGATACGCTGATCGGAACCACTAGATGATTCACTGGCCAAGTTTTGAAATGGTTTAAAGAAATTTATGTAACGGGGAGCGAGGGGGGGTATTGTCACAGTGGTTTCATCGTTTATGTATAGATAGATTGCAATAAACTGTAACGGATATAGGTAGATAAATTCATTAAGCTATGGGTAAATAGTAGGGCAGACTGTTTTCTTCAGCCTTGGTGAGGCAACTTGTCTAGGTGAAAGAAAACTCTGAATTCAAACCTGTTAAACTCCGCTTAAAAATTGACCTTGTGACCTATCCTGCCCGAACGGAGGGGTTGGTAAATATGGATAAGTTCATTAATGCTTATAATTCATAGATATGAACAAAATAATCGATAGATAGATAGATAGATAGATAGATAGATAGATACGGTCTAAATATTTTTTGGGGAAATCCCTCACATTTTTTAAATAAATTTCCAAATACTAACAACATTGCATAATAATTGCATCGCAAAAATTTAAACAGAACGCCACCAAGGAAAGTAAAATTTTTAAGACTTTCTCATTTTACACCTTATAAAATAATTTCACACGCTCTGATGAAAGTTTAATGTTTTCACATGTTAAACTTGAATGTTTTCAAATTCAAAAAAGTGAATCGCTTAACGGGGGCAATAAATAAAATCATCCTCTGAAGACCTTATGTCTCTCATATTCGTACATTTTCATATATATATATTTATATATATGAAGAGTAAATAAAGGATTGTATTCCGACAATATGTAGAAAAACTGATAACAACGATTCAAGTGGAAGGAATGATTTATTGAGAGGTCAACCATCATCAGGACCATGAGGGGGGATATTAACAATTTTGAGTTAACGATGGATGTTTAAGAATGTGAAATACAAAAACCCTAGGTTTTTTTGTATTTCACACACCTAAACATCCATATATATATATATATATATATATATATATATATCATTTAAGTCTTTGAATAGACTTAAAACGAATACTCCAAATAGAGTGCTCAATGCACAGCTAATTAATATTCATATACATATATAAAAACACAACCACAGCGAAATATATCATTTAATAACATGAAATAGGCTTTCGATCATATGGAAATCAAACCTGACCGATGAAATGAAACGCAGTTTCTTCTAAGCTGCGGTCGTGTCGATACTGCAATATGGATGCACTACTTGGAGGCTGACTAAACGGCTGGAGAAGAAGCTAGACGGCAATTATACAAGAATGTTAAGAGCAATATTGAACAAGTCCTGGCAGCAACACCCCACAAGGCACTAACTATACGGTCAACTACCACCTATTAGGAAAACTATACAAGCTAGACGAACTAGACATGCCGGACACTGCTGGAGAAGCAAGGACGAACTCGTAAGTGATGTACTCCTGTGGATCCCTGCATATGGCCAATCAAAAGCAGAACGACCAGCACGAACATACATACAGCAGCTATGTGAGGATACGGGATGTAACCCTGAAGACCTGCCAGAGGCGATGAATGATAGGGAGACGTGGAGAGAGAGGGTCAAGGATATCCGTGCTGGCCGCACGACATGATGATGATGATGATGATGATGTATATATATATATATATAAACCATTATGAATTTATTTCACCAGCTCATTATCTGGCTCTTCAGATGGGGTGTAAACAGAATTGTTTCTTTTTAACCGTTAACATGGAGGAATACATTTCATCTTAAGTAAGGTACTAAAGGAGTAATCATTTAAACACACACATACATATATATATTTGTTAAGATAAAGTGACTAATTTAAAAGAAATCCGACTTAGAGAATAATCAAAAACTTTCGCCGTGCTTAATATTTACATAGAGTTTTTTTTTTTTTAATAAATGAATCAAATAGATGAAATCTCCAACATAGAATTTTGGGGAACACTTGCCAAAGATCCTTTTGCTGAAACCTTGGTAGAAGACTTTATATATATACATAAATATACCGAAAATATCCTACGGAAAGGTATGAATCCAAATATTCTCCAACCTGTCATGAGTAGGTAGTAGGGAAGACTAGGCTCGTTTATTTGATTTGGTAACCAGTCTAGGAGAAGTTAAACTTCGCTTAAAAATACATGTTGTGTCACACCCTGCTCCTTGAGAAGGGTTGGTAAATATATATATATATATATATATACGTAGATACACTCCCAGAAAAGCACTCAGTACAAAAGTTCCATGCACAGAGAAATGATATGTACACGCACACACATACATACACACACACACACATATGTATGTGTGTATTCTCAGGCACTCACGTGAGCCTTTCGCTGTCTGTCTGTCTGTCGCTTTTTCCCTGTGTGTGTGTGTGTGTGTGTGTGTATGTGTGTGTGTGTGTGTGTGTGTGTGTGTGTGTGAGTGTGTGAGTGTGTGTGCATATATAAAATGCGCTTTTCATGACAAAATTGCAATCTTGAATATTAAAAGAAATTCAAACACTCGGCACCTTATGTTACCATGAAACAGAAGAAACTTCATACACGAAAAAAATATTGAACAAATGCCTGGAGAACAATTTAAAGTTTATTTAATAATAAACAAAAACTTACCGCACAACGGAAGCAGAGATTTGAAAAATAGCCCCTTAAGCAAGGCCTCCCCACAAGAAAAAGAAAATATTACTCAGAAACTTCCAGCAATTTAAATGAAAGAACAGCTAAACATCACGTGACTTGAAAATAAAAATCGCATTTAATACCGGAGCAACGTAACATTACAGGCAAAATAGTTTTGATATTTAAAAACATGAATTTATTTTTAATTTTTAAAAAATGTGTATCAAATATATTTGTTTGGTACAAGGCTACAATATTCGTGCAGGTTACGTTTATTATGTTGAGCGGAAACTAAAATATGATTCTTGAATGAAATTTTATTCTTGAATCAAATAATTTAAACAGTGTATTAATCAGTTAAAAACATAAATTTATTTTTATTAAAAATAAATTTATTATTTATTAAAAACATAAATTTATTTTTAATTTTTAAAAAATGTGTATCAAATATATTTGTTTGGTACAAGGCTACAATATTCGTGCAGGTTACGTTTATTATGTTGAGCGGAAACTAAAATATGATTCTTGAATGAAATTTTATTCTTGAATCAAATAATTTAAACAGTGTATTAATCAGTTAAAATATGATCTCTGAACCTCCATCTATTTCTGCCATCGATTAACAGGGTTATTCATGATTTTATGGTAAAACGTTAAACTTTGAAAGAATTTTTTAAGTCTGGTTTCACCTTCTCCTTTCGAACGGCATACTTGAAAAAATGGTAGTCGGTGGTTGTAAGATAATGAGAAAGTGGTATGAAGGAAAATGTCTGATATTACAAGTCAATGAGCTTCTACAATGTCATCTTGTTTGTTTGTTTGTGTTGTATGGCATATAGAAGTTTCCAGGTTATTTAGTGACAAATCCACTTTTATACAGTTCTATTTCAAACTGCTCAGTTTGATATAAGTACACCGTTTAATTGTCAAAAACTTTTATATTTCAAGCTATTCAGTTTAGTCAAACAGTTTTAATTCAAACAATTCAGAATAGTATAAGTTTAGTTTTTGTTTACACACAGTTAAATGTCAAAACAGTTCTATTTCAAACAATTCAGTTTAGCGTAAGTACAGTTTAAATGTAAAAAAAAAAACGCACAGTGATATTTTAAACCAAGTAGTTTATCATACAAAAACAGTTATATTTCAAACGATTCAGTTTAGCACAAATACGCAGTTTAAATGTCAAAACAGTTCTATTTCAAACAATTCAGTTTAGCGTAAGTACAGTTTAAATGTAAAAAAAAAAAAACGCACAGTGATATTTTAAACCAAGTAGTTTATCATACAAAAGCAGTTATATTTCAAACGATTCAGTTTAGCACAAATATGCAGTTTAAATGTCAAAACAGTTCAATTTCAAGCAATTGAGTTTAGCATAAGTAGGCAGTTTAAATGTCAAAACAATTCTTTTTCAAGCAAAGAAATGATAGAAAATAAACAAAGAGGAGTCATTAATTATTAGGAATGCGTATTTTTAACAACTATTATTAAGATGATATATTAGAACAGAATTTTAATAGTTTATATTGCCCGGTTAACTGTGGCAGTAGAATTCAACGACTTTTTTCGGCAGAGAAGTAAGTCTCCCCCAACGCTTGTCCCGGATATGAACCTAAGCAATCCGATGGTGAGGTTCCAGCAATGTTGGAGCTTTGGAAAATGCGAAGTACCCCTTCACTGCCACTGCTCCCAGGCCCACTCTGACCCGGAGTGGTAGAACCTGATAGGGCCATATCTATGGGTCAAATAGAACTAAACGGCGTACTGATGCTTAACTGAATTGCTTGAAATAAAACTGTTTTTAAGATTTTAAACATGTACTAACGCTAAATTAAATTGTTTGAAATAGAACTCTTTTGACATTTAACTATGTGCAAACAAAAACTATACTTATTCTAAAAGGAATTGTTTGAATTAGAAACGTCAGACTAAACTGAATAGCTTGAAATAGAAATATTTTGACAAGTAAACTGTGTACTTATGCTAAACGGAATTGTTTGATATAGAACTGTTTATTTGTATAAAATGTTTTTGGCATTGAATAACCGACAAAGGTTGATATGCCATAAAACACAAACAAACAAACAAACAGTTTATACTCAAATTGGATTGTATTTTCTCGCCAATCAGATTGATCAATTGATTTGACTGGTTTTAAGGCATATCAACCTTTGTAGGTTATTGAATCCCAAATCCACTTTATACATATTATATGAGATTAGTAAACGCATAGTTTGTAGATAATGTATTTTAACAAGCCAGAGCTGATTTGTTTGCATGTAGTTAAATGGTTATACACATGATTTGTGAGCTAACAGTTTGTAGGTAATATAATTTTCAAATGAGTAAAAGCTGATTTGTTTGCACGCAAGTATGACTATTTTCCAGCACGCAGTAATCGTCATCATCATCATGTCGTGCCGCTAGCACGGATATCCCTGACCCTCTCTCGCCACTTTTCCCTATCGTTCATCTCCTCCGGCAGGTCTTCAGGGCTACATCCCGTATCCTCAAATAGCTGCTGTATGTATTTTCGAATTGGTCGTCCTGTTTTTGCTCGGCCAATTGTGGGGGTCCATTGGAGTGCATCACGTATGAGCTCGTCCATGCTTCTCCAGTCCTGCATGTCTGGTTTGTCTAACTTGGATAGTTTTCGTGATGGGAGGCAGGTGACACGCAGTGAAATAGGTACAAATATTCTAAGTCGAATAGTTCTCTTTAGTATTAATTCTTTGTTTGCATTCACCTGAATGGTCTCGAATTTTGCTAAGATAAATAGTTTTATTTGCACGCAGGTAAATGATTTCAAGCATCGCTACGTCACAGCAACTATTCAAATTAGGCAAACAATTAAAAGAATTAAAGTATTGCCAATCAACACTAATAATTCTATTCAACATTATTCATTCGTTTGGACACAGTTAAATGGTTCCAAGTATTGCTACGTATCACAAACAATTCAATTGCATATAAATCATTTTTTTACACAATTTGAACAATCAAATAGTTCTTATTCTAACAATTCAATTTAACGCTAATCATATGTTTGCACACAGTTTAAAATGGTCAAAAAATTGTATTTGACCCCGAGATAGGACTCTATCAGATGCAACCACACTGGGTCAGGGTGAACTTGGGAACAATGGCAATGAAAGAGTACTCAATATTCTTCAAATCTCCAGGGCTGGGGCCTAGCAATCACATTGTTTAATGTCATATCCAGGACTACAGTTGGTAGGAGTCTTACTTCTTAGCAGCGATGCAGTCGGTGTATTTCACAGTCCCATCTGATCGTTAGAATTCGTGCAGTCCTATTTTATAGTAGCTCCTCTCTCTCCCTTCCTCTTTCTTTCTTTCTTTCTCTCTCTCTCTCTCTCTCTCTCTCTCTCTCTCTATGTATGTATATATATAGTATGGGGGTTGCGTGTGTGCATGTGTGCGTAAGCAAATAAGTAGTGCATCATCATCAACATCATCATTATCACAATCAGATATGTTGAGCTTATTGCTAGACAAAGGCATTTAATTTCTTACCTGACAACATTGATTTTGCTAGCCTTGGCCAACAAATACGATTATCCCATTCCCCCATCTTCTGTCATGTCAGATTTTTAAAATAGTGTGTTTCAAAAATGTTAACATTTCTCCCGGAGTTCCTTTATTATATTATGATTTTAAAGTCTCCACTTTTTGCCATTCCTGTCAACACATTATTGGAATCTTTCCTAGGTAATCGGAGTAATATCAGTTCAACTTTGCTACAAATCACAGACAGACACACACACACACACACACACATATATATATATAGAGAGAGAGGGCAATACGAGTTCAAATCCTGGACGGGACTGACTGCATTTCACATAGCACTAATACCCTTGGGAAAGGTATGAATCTAATTATTATCCCTCCAGCTATGGGTAAATAGTAGGGCGGACTGGGTTCTTCAGCCTTGGTGAGGCAACTAGCCTAGGAGAACGAAAACTCTGAATTCAGACCCGTTAAACTCCGCTTAAAAATTGACCTTGTGTCATGTCCTGCCCGAGCGGAGGGGTTGGTTATATATATATGTATATATATATATATATATATATATATTAGTGCATGTATGAGTGAGTGGGTATGTGAGTGGCTGTCGTGTTTGTGACTGCATTTATATATATATATATATATATACGTGTGTGTGTGTGTGTGTGTGTGTGTGTGTGTGTGTGTGTGTGTGTGTGTGTGCGTGTGAGTTGTGGAGGAGTTCTCTTGATGTAGTTGCTAATGCTTTGGATTTTGACATCGTAGTAAGCAGCTTCAAACTCCAGACACGCAAATGCATTCACTTTCAGACTTAGAGCCTTGGGTATGGACAGAGCTCCCTCATCCTACAAAATATCGATTAGATACCACCACTTCTGTAATTCTCCTGAGATGACTTTAGAATTCAATAACCCACGAATGATGATATGGCATTAAACAAAGAAACCGAAACCGCACTCACACACACACACACACACACACACACACACACATATATATATCTATATATATATGTATATATATACAAATAAAGTAAGTAAAGTTGGCAACCATAGTCGAGGGTGACCAGAAGGCTCGCTTTTCATTAGCTACTACATCAAGGTGTAGGGGACGGCATTAATCATTTCCCAGGATTGACCCACCCCACCCTTGATCGATACCTTATAATGCTGAGTGTTAAGCAAGGAGGCGTCAAGTACCATTTTTTTGAGTTTTTAGTATGACTCGACCTGGGATTGAATATATATATATATATATATATTGGAGCGTAGTCAAGTGTGTATATTTATAATCAGTATATTTTTATATTAATATAAATGTATATTAATAATATCCAAATACACGTGATAATTGACTCTTTCTGTTTCTCATTCTCTCTCTCTCTCTCTCTCTCTCTCTCTCGGCGTACGTTGGTCCAAAATCTTAGTAAACGATGTGAACTGTAGGCGTAACCATTGAGAGGATTTGTTTATAACGGCGAAGTTGTCCGTAGAACCAGCCGCCCTTTGGGGATAAGCTAATAAGTATGACATATGTGCATAGGACGACACTTATCAGAGTTGGATTCAGAGTTTTTTTACCTCTTAGACTGGTTTCTTTACAGAATTCAAAGACCTCTGTCTCTAGTCTATTTGCCCATTACTCAAGGAAAAAAAAGAAAGATCCGAACTCTGATATATATATATATATATATATATATATGCGTGTGTGTAAAATTCAGAAACAAGGAAATCAATAGATATATTCCATTTTTGATATATTTCGTCCGTTATAGACGGAATCTTCAGATAGATTTGAGTAATTTTTTTCCCTTTTGACCGTTAATTCCGGGAAATATATCCATCGTAAGTTCAACGTGTCATAATTTAGATACTTATTAAAAAGCATGTATATCACTGCGAAAAAAAATTCTCTAATGCACAATAGGTAAATTCTCTAATGTATAATAAATCCCATTAAATCAACACTTCAACTCGTTCTTCAGTGTTGATCTTTCTTAATTTATTATCAATAAAAATATCTTCCGTTTCAGATTTGTTTTTTTTTTTTAGAATTTAATTTAAAATTTTGAATAATGAATTTATTTTTAGGAATCTTTAAATAATTTTTTTTAATTTTCAATTTTTTATATCTATCCATTTAGGAATCTAGTAATATAGCTTAATTTTATTCAGTTGTTCTCTCCGTTTTGTAAAATTACAGGTATCAACAATTATTTAACATTTATTTATAACATATACATGATACTGAATACGTTATCGTTTTTATCAGTTAGATTAGAGATTTATCAATAATTTTAAAAAAATTGTTTCCTTTAAATACATATTTTAAAGTAAAGTAGAATTATTATAATCTTTTTAATTTAATCAAATGTTTACATTTGGAAGTATCTACGTTTATTTAGATTTTCGGTAATTATCAGATGGTATTGGATACTTTATTTATCGATTTAATCAATGTAACTTTGTATATAAATAAAAATAAGCTTGTATATAAATAAAAATATGAATAGAAAACTTTTTTCTTATATATATATATACCAAAGACTAAAAAAATAGTACTTGATGCCTCCTTGCTTAACACTCAGCATTATAAGGTATGTAGCAAGAGTAAAGTGTAGCAATCCAGGGAAAGAAGTAGCGCCCTCCCCTACACCTTGGTGTAGTAGCTATCGAAAAGGGAGCCTTCGGGTCACCCTCAACTACGGTCGCCAACTTTACTTTTTACTTATACTTTATATATATATATATATATATATATATATATATATCATCATGTCGTACCGCGAGCACGGATATCCCTGACCCTCTCTCGCCACTTCTCCCTATCATTCATCGCTTCTGGAAGCTCTTCAGGGCTACATCCCGTATCCTCACATAGTTGCTGTATATATGTTCGAGCTGGTCGTCCTGCTTTTGCTTGGCCATATGCGGGGGTCTGTAGGAGTACATCACTGATGAGTTCGTCCTTGCTTCTCCAGCAATGCCCTGTGTGTCTGGTTGTTTAACTTGTATAGTTTTCGTGATGGGAGGCAGGTGACCGTATAGTTGGTGTCTTGTGGGGTGTTGTCCCCAGGACTTGTTCAATATTGCTCGCAGCATTCTTGTGTAATTACCGTCTAGCTTCTTCTTCAGCCGTTTGGTTAGCGTCCAAGTAGTGCATCCATATAGTAGTATCGATGCGGCCGCTGCCTGGAAGAAACTGCGTTTCATTTTATCGGTCAGGTCTTATTTCTATATGATCGAGAGCCTATTGATAGCTGTCCATGCTTTCGTTAGCTGTGTGTTGATGTCCGTTTCGGTTGATGAGATGCTGCTCCCTAGGTAGGTGAATTTGTCTACTAGTTTCAGAGAGGTTCCGTCTAGTGTGGAAAGGCCAATGCCTGCGGCGGCTCGTTCCAAACTATGTAGTAGTGTTTCGGCTTGGTTGGGTGTATTCGCCAGTAACGCTATGTCATCGGCGTAGTCGGCGTCGGTAATTGTTTTTGCGAGGTACCTTCTGCTCTTTTCTTTGTCAGCTCGAAGCCATTTTCTCTGATTTTGTCGATCGAAGTTCTAAGCACGTAGTCTAGACAGATGATAAAGAGGTATGGGACAAGCGTGTCCCCTTGTAGTACTCCCGCTACAATGTCGAAGTATTCTGTGTCTCCATCTGGTGAACGTACTTTCACTTTGGTGTTTCTATAGAGAATCGTTATTGCTGCTACGGTTTCTTTTGGTAGGACGTATGCCAGTAGGATTTGTTGCATCTTCGCTCTGTGTATGGAATGGAAGGCCTTGGTAAAGTCGACAAATAGTAATGTCGCCTGTCGGTTTTTTGCCCGTACGACTTCAAGGATTCTACAGATTGTCAATATTTGTGAGGTTGTGGATCTATTTCTTCGGAAGCCATTTTGGTTTTTCCTAAGAATGTTGTCGATTTTGGGTTCTATGTGGTTTCGTAGTCATCATCATCATCATGTCGCACCGCCTGCGCGGATATCCTTGACCGTCTCTCACCATTTCTCCCTATCATTCATCGCCTCCGGCAGGTCTTCAGGGTTACATCCCGTGTAGGGCATTGTAAATTTTGGCTGCTATGGATGTAAGTGTTATACCTCGGTAGTTCTTGGCTAATCCGACGTCACCCTTTTTAGGAAAAGGAAGGATGCATCCCTTCATCGATCTGTCTATCGTATTTTGGTTATAGACAGCGTTGCATTGTCGGAGCAGTATGTCGTCGAATTGTCTGGTCTTCCATACTTCTGGGGAGATTTCGTCAAGCCCTGCAGTTTTCCTATTTTTATTTTTTTCTACGAACCGAGTCGAGTTCTTCTTTGGTGAACGGGCCTAGTTTAATGCCTAATTGCTTACTGATAATTCTGGTGATCGGTTCATGCGTTACTTTCGGTGGGTTTCCTAGTAGATTTTCGAAATGCTGTTTCCACAGTTTTATTCTTTCTTGTTGGTTTGCAACTTTCAATCTTGCTTTGGCTGGGCTCTTCCTTGTACTCACTTCGTTTATTGTTTGCCAGGCTATCCTAGATTACCTATCTTCCAACGAGTATCAAATCATATCTATCTGATTTTGTATGTATTCCGTCTGTTCTTTTAGATATATGCCTGCTAATTGATTTGTGCCTTTTGAGGCGAACAAATCGACTTTTAAGCATAAAAAATATCTTCAAAAGTAGAAGTTGACACAGTGATCAACTAACAGTACTCATACCACTCAATAAACACCGTTAACATAATGCCTGTAGACTGCCACAAACAATTCTGACTTCAACTCGTGTTTTGTGAACATATTTAACAAATTAGCACAGAGAGTAATACAAAATGATAAAACTGTTATACAAATCAAGTATTATATTAACGTTTAATTACACGCCGTTTCCAGTTTAACAGTAATGTTAATGTCGCAGTCCCTAGACAGTCAGCTAAATGCCTACGATATGTTGTTTACCAGTGCATCTTCATGATAACACAATAGAAAATGCTATATCATATATATATATATATATATATATATATATGCAAATTTCATTAAACATAATAGACATTTTATGCCTACATATTTTCTTCTGGATCCGTTCGAATTCCCGTATTCCTTTTATCATATACGGGGGAAATTGATTTATGTATTGTCCATAGTTGTATGTATCCCTCGTACTTTCTGCCCGACTTTGGGCCATCATCAGGGGAGGATCTATTACAAAAGTGATGTAACTTTTGTTTTAGCAAATTACTACTGTGTAAGG
>OY757928.1:53319608-53359608 GCA_963585895.1 Sepioteuthis lessoniana | reverse complement strand
TATACTAAACTGAATTATTTGAAATAGAACTTTTTGATCCTTTAACTGTGTAAATAAATGGCTGATATTTAATCGAATTTTTAGTGATACATAGTAATACTTGAAAACCTTACACTGTGTGCTAACAAATGATTAATTGTAAATAGAATTATTCCTATCAGATAGAAATAAGTGAAACCATTTAACAGTTTAACTTGGGCTTGTTCAAGAATATCATATACAAAATGTGATTAGAAATCATATATTTAATATATAATGGCATTAAATAACCTACAATGGTTGATATGCCATAAAGCCAAACCAAACCTAAAATAATCCAACTGTATGTTTTAGTGTTGATATATATAGCGCATTTAGATCTAACGGAGAATACTGAGCTGAGATTGACTTATGTGCCATAGGAACGTGTGTTCCGCAATTTACGGTACATATATATATTTACCGCACACCTCCGCCTGATCAGGAAGGAACACAAGGTCAATTTTTAAGCGAAGCTTAACAGGTTTGGATTTAGAGATTTCCTTCTCCTAGACCAGTTCCTATACCAAGGCTAAAGAGACCTGTCTCGGCCACAGTTTTACCTATGGCTGGAGAGTGAATAGTTTAATTCATTCCATTCCGAAAAGCAAACATCCACCTCCTGGTTTTTAGCTCGGTTCACCATATCAATTTCCTACGAAGTAGCCATTACCTGACGAGCAGCTTTGTGATATATATATATATATATATATATATATATATATATATATATATATATCAACGTGAAATTGTATATGTTCATATGATATTAGGTACGTGGTGCCTTCAATGAGTTTCCAGACTTTTTTGAAAGGCATTTAAAATGGTCGTAGACTCTTGAAAATTCAGTATGTCATACATCTTATGAGATGACTGACCAATTTTTATGATTTCAGGTTCAAATGAACCGCTACAGCATCAATTGGAATACACCCTATTAAAGGCTGATTATCACAGCTGGTGAATCTCAAAAATGCAATCTGGACGCTAGGACACTTTGGAAGAATAATATGCAATAAGATTCTGTTTTAAACTTGGAAAAAATGCCACAGAAACGTATGGAATGCTCCAGACTGCTTTTCGACCATCTTGCATGAATCGAGCATGAGTTTTTGAGTTGCATAAAAGATTCAAGGAAAGCAAAGAGTCTGTGAGGGATGATGAGAGGCGTGGGAGGAGTAAGGAAGTCAATACACCAGAGTTGATTGTCCAAAGGGTTAGGGTTAGGGTTACTATGTTGAGGTTTTAAGGGAGTTCACGAAGAGATTCCGTCAGAAGAGGCTAGCACTCTTCAAATCGGGTCTGTGGCATTTCCACCAGGACAATACACCAGTCCACAACTCCATCCTTGTCACAGACTATATGACCAAGATGGGCATCAAGACAGTTCCTCAGCCTCCCTATAGTCGAAGCCTTGCTCCCTGTGACTTTTGGTTATTGCCTAAGCTCAGAGGCTGTCGTTATGAGACAATTGAGGAGATGAAAGAGGCCGTGACGAAGGTCATTGACACGTTCACACAAAAGGACGCTCATGGGGCCTTCCAGAAGTTGTTGGAACGGTACGACAAGTGCATTGCAGCCGGAGGAGATTACTTCGAAGGGGACTACAGTTTCATGTGTGTACTATCAATAAATGTGCTCATACGAAAAAAGTCTTGAAACTTATTTAATGATCCTCGTATCTATTTCTTTTGTCTGGAAGAAGAGGCTTGTGCAATTAGATACTTGCAAGTAACAAAGTTGGTTGGTTGGTTGGCTGAGCTGGGTTTTATGGCATATCAGCCTTTGTAGGTTATGTAATGCCAAATCCTTTTCTATGAAAATAGTTCTATTTCAAACAATTCAGTTTAGGATAAGCACGCAGTTTAAATGTAAGTAGAGTTTAATTATGAAAAGCATTTCTATTTCAAGCTATTCAGGTTAGTCAATCAATTCAAGTTAGCATAAGTATGCAGTTGGTTCTATTTAACCCATAGATAGGGTCCTATCAGTTGCTACCACGCCGGGCCCGAGTGGACCTGGGAGCAATGGTGATGAAGGGATACTCAGCATTCCCCAAAGCCCCAGCATCACTGGAACCTCACTATCAGATTATTTAGTGTCAATACAGGACACTCTTCGCGGGGTATTACCACTCTGCAGAGTTACAGTCGATGTATTCTACAGCCAGAGCCGACTGGGCAATACACAGTGTTAAATGTCAAAACAGTTTTATTTCAGATAATTCAGTTTAGCATGAGTACGCAGTTTAAATGGAAAAATACAGTAAATTCCAAACTCCGTTTAGTTCTATTTAACTCATAGATAGGACCCCTATCAGGTGCTACCACTCCAGGCCAGAGTGAACCAGGGAGCAATGGCAATGACGGGGTATTCTGCATTCCCCAAAGCCCCAGTATTACTGGAACCTCACCATCAGATTGTTTAGTGTCATACCCAGGACACTCGTTGGGTGGGGGTCTTACCTCTCTGCAGAGAAGCAATTGGTGTATTCAACAGCTCGTGGCGACTGGGCAATAACAAACCTGGATTTTTAATGTTGCATTCAGTAATTCAACTGTATACACATGGAAACACATGCATATTCCAAGTTATTTAGATACCCACACATGCTTCACCTGCATACACACACATGCATATTTTATTTGCATTATATATATATATATATATATATATATATGTAAGGAGAGAGAGAGATTGAACCCTGATGTGATGGTCTTTTGTGGCCGGCTGAAGACAGGTAATAAGATCAAATTACGGAAACAGCCGACTACTTCTTTGATAGATGGCTGCAAAAATGGAACAACTGGATGTTTTCTCAGTAACTAAAAAAAACTCTTCATGTTACCCTGGTTTAAAGGTCGGGCGAGTGGATAGCTGAAACACACAAATAAAGTGAGTGGTATACGTTCTTGCACCATGTGACAAACGTTTCCCCCGTGGTCATTTCTTCATTACTTCCTTGGCTGAAGCAAATTTCGCCGAGAACACCTGAGGTTGTAGGAGCAATCTCATTATTCTAGACAAGCTCAAGAGGGCTGAGATCTGGATGGGTTCAGTTTCTTCACTGGATCCCCATTTCAGCCAGTTTCTTTTCCAGCTTCTTAGAGGCTGTTCGGATAAGTTCAGACTGACTGATTCTAATGGCATGTCAACATGTAGAGAATTATTTTATGCCCAGAAGAACCATATTCATTGTACGTTCATATTTAGATTTTTGGAGGGTTTTTTGGGGTGGGGGTGCGCACGATCTTATCGAATATGAATTTTTTAAATAATTCTATTCAACTCATAGATCAGAACCTAATATATACTCTCACTCCCAATCTGAACCGACCTTGAAATGAAAGGGTGTTCTGCACTTCCCTGATCTTCAGAATAGGAAAATCATGAAATGTAGTTTAGTGTCATACCTAGGATACCTCTTTTTTTTGGGGGGGGAGGCCTTACTCCTCTACAGGGGATACAGTCAAGGTATACTAAACCCAACCGGCACGGATATCAAATCTTTGAGTCAAGTTTTTTATCAATGCTATCACAATCGAGAATAATTATAAAAGCTGTAAATAAGGCAAAAATGTTTTAAAGAGATTTTAAAGCAAATTATTAGAAAAATAGAATTGAAAATTTACTTATTCTTTTACTGAAATTTTAGCTAGCCTCTTCTGCCTTCCAAGATTCTCCTAAGCATTCTAGCCAATCTCAAGAATGCTCAGGTCACGATGGGTTCAATCCTTCTACAGACCCCCAGTTCTCCCGGGTTATTAGAGACTGTTCCGGGTTCACAGACTATTACTGATATTACTTTTACCTTCTACTATTACTAGAATTACTTTCCCTTTCTAACCAGATTTTTGTAATGCTATGAATAATCATTGGCAAGATCTTGATTTGAAATTGTATTTTTAAGTTTTACTTTTATTTTTCAAAAATGAAATAGCATTTTTTTCTTTTTTTTGTGGGGGTTATTTGTTTGATTTTTTTTTTTTTAATTATCACGTCGTGTATTTTGATATTCAATCAGAGTTCCAATCAACTGTTCATTCAAGTCAACAAGCTGATACCTGACAATTAGAATCGATTTCTTTACATCGTTCTGCCAGGGTCGTCGTCTCTATGATTTTCAATATCGAACTGTTCAGTGTGCCTTTCCTGCGAGAATATCTGAAATATGTTTACCTGTTTAGCAATTGAAGGTCGAATAAGGGCACAGAAGAAGACTTTGATTAGTCTAGTTGGTTGCTTTATAGGCATATAAATCCTTGTGGAATATATAATGCCGAACCCTGTTTTATTTATATGTTGGATTCATACTTTTCTCAAGGGTATTAGTGATATGTGTGAAATACTAACAGCCTTGTCCAAGATTTGATCTCCAGTTGGCGTATGCACTTGCAACGACAGTAACAATTACATCGCTATATATATATATATATATATATATATATATATATATATATTTATATATATATATATATATATTGACTCTTTCAGTGCGGAAGTGTTCGGTGTCAAGTAATAGGGGATATATATATATATATATATACTGAGAGAGAGAGAGAGAGAGAGAGAGAGAGAGAGAGAGAGAGAGAGAGAGAGAGAGAGAAATTGATAACAAGGTAATCCAAGTGGAAGTAGAGATTTATTGAGAAATTGACACAATAGGGTTTCGATTCTACTGAACCATCATCAGGACTATGAGGGGTGATATTAGCGATGTTAAGTCAAGGATAGATGTTTAAAAATACAAAATACAAAAACGTAGGTTTTTATATTTTGCAAAAAAATCCAAAACATATTGTCGGATTACAATCCTTTATTTACTTCCATATATATATATATATATAACAATAAAAATAAAAGCTTAACAATGATAAGCTTGCAAACTGGTTTCGATACTCACTCGATGTAGGTAAATCCAGGATAATATCAAATAAAAAAAACTATGGGAAATATATAATATGGAGAAAAAACTTTTAAATTTGTATTGAAGACTATATCGAAATTATATTAAGTCCTTGCAGAAAATCTCTTTATTTACAGATAGACGGTCTGTCGGACCCGGACCAAATATGAATAATTTCAATATTTTTAAATAAAATGAAGATTGTGACGTACACAGTATCGAGAACAAGACAACAGAAAAAAAATTTAGTACATTCTCGGGTTTTATAAAATGTTCTGCAATAGAAAACTCGTATGTATTCTTAGGTTTATCGGTGGGGAAAATGTTAAAGTTCTGCATTTTCTTAGGGACATGTTTAATTCTGTCATCCAGTCATAAAGCTCTACGGCTTGACATGACCAGCTGATTGTTCGGATCGGGCCACTCCGACTGATCATCACGCCTAGTAAGGTCTAAAGAGGATTGTTGTAAGTCATTTGACCGCCTTGCTTGCTGGGTCACAGACTCCTGAGCTACCAGGAACCCGTCATGAAGCATCATGTGTCACTACCCAACAGATGGCATCATTTGGTTGGTAGCTAGTTCTCACCCATCAGTAGATGTTTAGTTCTAGCAGACTGGGTGGTGAAGAAGAGATGAGGGTTCTTTTTACTGGGTAGTCACTAAGTAAGTTAGTGCTACATAATCTTCAAACTTTAGAGGAGCAATTAGAGTACGACTTACTGTCGTAGGAAATATTACCGATTACCCGAGCTCAGAGCCTGGACATGGCAGTTTGCGTTACACTGAGAACTTATCCTGAATCTTTCTGTTCTACTCCCCGCAGCTAAGAGTAATTAGTGTACCAGATGGTTTGTTAGGCTGCCAGTCTAGGAGAAGGAAGACGCTAAATATAAAACAGTTCTTAAAAGCTTCGCATAGCACATGGGGTTGGGTAAATAGATTTACTGTCTTCCGACTACAGATACCATAATTAGGTAACATAGACTATATATATATATATATATATGAGAGTTAGAGAACCGAGCATTGTCAGTACGACCAGATGATATATATATATATATATATATATATATATATATTGTTAAATGTTTTGTAACTGTAAATTACTATTTGGAACAATGATCCTAAACTGATTAGCTGATAGTGAACTGGGACAAATCAATAATTCCCCCAACCGCCACATCATATCGGTTTGAAATACCTACCCCCTATTTCCAGCAACGCCTTAACGAAGTTCAGAAACACCGTTTGCAAAATCTATCAAGACTTTCTTTGTTCAACAAAAATACAAATAGAATTGAACGGTCACAAATAATAATAATAATCACTAATAAAAATAAAAACAATAAGAACAATCTATAATAATGATAATAATAATCACAAACTACAAAAGAGGTTTAATAATTCCGACGCAATTATCGACCAGATCAAAGGTTTCCACTTGCTCGATCGCCCCTAGCTTACGCACAGGCCGACACCCCTGTCACGTGTTCACGCAATGCCAACCAGCCACTCATCCTGCCCTCTCTACCCACGGATCGCCTTTCTCCCACCAAACATTTAGAGATTAGAAGCTTACGACCACACCCTTCGTTACAAAGATATAACGGCCTTAATTAAAATGTTTATCCTAACGAGTCGCTTAGATATTTGAAAAGAAAAATGAAACTTATTTAAGAATAAATACAAGAAGGTAATGTTATCTTGAAGTTTTCCCGTTGAGACTTCTCTATCTAAAACTCCTTTGGAAGGCGAACAAACACGCCCTAATCATTAATATATATATATATATATATATATATACATTTGTGTGTATGTTCGTTTTCACCTCGACATAGAATACCCCAAATCTTTGCCCCGCAGACGGGTAAAAGCAACCCTAGCAACAAAGAGATTTCTTGGAAATGATACTTACCAGTATCTGATGATGAGGGATATATATATATATATATAAGAAAAACTCATAGTATTCAATTGATGTTTGTAGCGTTCTGTATCAAAACTATTAAATAGTTTTGATACAGAACGCTACAAACATGAATCGAATGCTATGAGTTTTTTCTAAATTTTTCGTTTCATTCTAAAATCAAATATTATATTGAAGATACATCAAATGTTAGCATGACCCTAATGATGGGTGAAACCGAAACGTAAAACGTCTGTCAATACTTCAACAATTAATAAAAATCATGCGCTGAAAACTTTGTATATTTGACATAATATATATATATATATATATATATATATATATATATATATAACATGGTACAGTCATGACCCGGGGTTTCATGCATTCAGCAATCATTGGACTGAGTAAAAAAAAAAACCTCTTTATTTGGTTAATAAGCCTTATATATATAAACCTCTTACAAATGAATAAATAAATGAATAAATATATATATATATATATATATATATATAGAGAGAGAGAGAGAGAGAGAGAGAGAAAAGAGATGCACGTGTACAAATATATATAAATGCAGTAGGAATCGGTTGGCGTATTTGGGAGAAACGCAAGATCATCTGCGTAGCATGCGTCCGTCCTAGTTTCTGCCGAAATCGTCTGCTTCTCCTTTTTTATAGTGTTTAACCATTTTCTTTCATTTGATCTATTGACGTTTGAAGTGTGTATTCCAGCCAGATTAAACATAGACGGTGCTAAAGTATCTACTTGCAAGACTCCATCGACCATGTCGAAGAGGTCGGTGTCGCCATTAGGTAAATATATATATATATATATATATATATAATTTGAAAATGAAATTTAGTTAAACGAAGTGACACCCAAAGGAAGACACAAATTATTATGTGAAATTTCATTTCGTTTTCGTTCTGAGCTCTGCGTTTTCGTAAAGAGCATTTTCCATTGCCTAAAGGGGAATAAAACTTTACAGTCACTTGGGATATTTGATATTTAAAACTCATCTAACTCATTTAAATATTCATAGAAAACTTATCTAAATATTTTATGGAAAATAATTCCATTATTTTTTCCTCTCATTTTATTATTTCCTGTTGGTGGCGTAATAATTATCTAGCTGGAGAAGGCAAGCCAAGTTCAAGTACTGGCCGAAGTCGCTTTCTGTCCATTGCGTACCAATGACCTTCTGCTATCCAATAGCAATTTTTTATTATAACTTCTGCTTATCTGTCACATGTAAATACGAATAATTATCCTGATATATAATAAAAGCAATTCTATGCCCCTTAATTTTCATAACGATCATCTTACAACTCTTATATAATATGGGTAATTTTGTTTGATTGAGTTTTATGGCACATCAATCGAAATAGCTTATTCAATGCTAAATCCTCTTCATACACATATATATATATATATATATAACATATATGGTTGGTTAGTTGGTTGGTTGGGTGTCTTGTTTTATGGCGTAGCAAACCGTTTCGGGTCATTTAATGCCGAATCAAGTAATTTTGATGAAAGTTTATTTTTTGTTTGCTTTTTTATGGCATATCAACTTTTGTAGGTAATTTTGCGAGCAATATCGAATTAGTCCTGGCGGCAACACCCCACAAAGCTTCAACTATATGGCCACCTGCTTCCCATCACGAAAACTATCTAAGTTAGACGAATCAGACACGCAGGACACTACTGGAGAAGCAGGGACGAGCTCATAAGTGATTTACTCCTATGGACACCCACATATGGCCGAGCAAAAGCAGGACGACCAGCTCGAACATACATATAGCAGCTATGTGAGGATACAGTATGTAGCCCTGAAGACCTACCAGAGACGATGAACGATAGGGAAAAGTGGTGAGAGAGAGTCAGGGATATCCGTGCAAGAGGCACGACATGATGATGATGATGATGATGATGATTTCAAACAATTCAGTTTAACATAAGTACACAGTTTAATTGTCAAAACATTTCTATTTCAAGCTATTTAGTTTAGTCAAATAGTTCTAATTCAAACAATTCAGTTTAGCATTAGAACACAGTTCAGTTCTATTTGACCCATAGTTTGGACAATATCAGGTGCTACCAATCCAGGCCAGAGCGTACCTGGAGCGATGGCAATGAATTAGTACTCTGCATTCTCCAAAGGTTTTACTGGAACATCACTATCGGATTGTTTAGTGGCCTAAACAGGACACTCGGTGGGAGTGTCTTACCCCTCTGAAGAGATGCTGTCGGTGTATTCTACAGCCCCAGCCGACTGGGCAAAAAATATGTAGTCTGTAAACAGATTTTCTTGATAACATCTTTAAACGTGTCTAAGGTCCTTTTTGAACACCCTTAAACGGTTCCAAGTATTTCAACCTAACATGAAAATTGTATTTACTATTAAGCATTTGATTGCACACAGTTAAAGGATAAAGATATGATTTATAAGTGAATACGTTATTGGTAATTTCATTTTAAAATGAGTTAGAACTTATCCGTTTACAAAGTAGTATTCGTATTTTTTTTATACAGTTAAAGTCTCTCTACTTTTGCTTTCCAGCTCTAATAATTCTATTCAATATGAATTATTTTTATACAGACAGTGAAGAGGTCACATGTATTGCCACCCACTACTAATTCGATTCAACTTCTATTTATTTGCTCACTGTCAAATGCTTCTAAGTATTGCTGTGTAATACTAATAATTTAATTTAAGCCCACAGTTTAACAGTTCTAAGTAAGTAAAGTTGGCGACCATAGTCGAGGGTAACCCGAAGGCTCCCTTTTCGATAGCTACTACACCAAGGTGTAGGGGAGGGCGCTACTCCTTCCCTGGATTGCTCTACTTTACCCTTGATCCGTACCTCATAATGCTGAGTGTTAAACAAGGAGGCATCAAGTACCATTTTTTGAGTCTTTGGTATGACTCGACCTGGGATTGAACCCATGTCTCCCGGGCCATTGGCGAACACTCTAACCGCTAGGCCAATGTCCGGTTAACAGTTCTAAGTAGAGGTATTTAACACTAATAATTCTATTCAATATTATTCTTACGAATGCACAGAGTTAAATAGTTCTAATTATTGCTATGTATCACTCCCAATTCAATTAAACACCAATCATTTACTTAGACACAGTTAAATGATCCTACAGTTCTATTTCTAACAATTCAATTTAACATAATTTTTTCTCAGAGTTTAAATATCAAACAGTTCTATTTTACTCATAGATAGGTGCTACTACTCCCGTACCGGGTTGTTCTGGAAGCTGTGGTGAAGAATGGGTACTTCACATTCCCCAAAGTTCCAGGACTGGAGCCCCACCGTCAGATGGTTTACTGTCATATCCAGGATACTCGTTGAGAGAATCTTATCCCTATGCAGAGAAGCAGACGGTATATTCTAAAGCCCCGGCTGAATGGGTAAGCATAGCTAGGTTGACTACTTTAAATTCCCATAACTACCTCAGAATTTAACAAAATAGACTCTACATCCTTTATTTTTAATAAAAAATCATTGTGAAACAGGTATGAAATATAGTTATTACCTAAGCTTTGCTTAATGGTTGCTCAGAGCTTAATAGATAGGCACCAAGTGAACTTCGAATGAATTAATAATGGTCTGCCAGTCTAGCTTGCTAAATCATACACTATGCAAATCACAGACATAATGTAATATTCGGAAGTCTCCTTTAGATGTGAAAAATTATCCAAAACTTAAATAAAAACGACTATTAGCTCTTCATATTTTAAAAATCTTGACCATCTTACAGTTCGTATATTCTAAACGTATATATATATAAATATATATACGGAATTTGACGTTAAATAACCAATAAAGGTTGATACGCCATGAAAACCCAACCAACCAACACACAATTCGTATATAGTATGAGTAAGTGCTGCTAATTTGACTTTCTTAAATACTAGTAATTATTCTAAACTTTAAAAAAATTCTGCCTCCTTTATTTTTTAGAATGGCTATCTTACAAGATAATTTGACTGATGCCCAACAACGCATAACAAATATTATCAAAGTGGAGATCTTACTGTCAGGTGTTCACGATATCAGACATCATAAACAAAAAAACACAAAAATTATAGAAGAGACGAAGAACAAATCCTTTTGAAAAAATTATTATGAAAACAAAAGAATATGACTTCACACGGAGTTTTCTTTTTTTTTTGTTTTGTTTTGTTTATTGGTATATCAACCTTGGTGGATAATTTAATGTCAAAGCAATCCTAGCAGAAAAACAGTAACGATATTAGTTAACCCATATGAGGTGATAAGAAAATTTAGTCTGAATATGAATAGTATTGCGACTGAAATTCAAATTCGTTTACTTCGATATAGTTTCTATCACTTTAGCCATTAAGCAAATATCGATAAATCTTAGGAGGTGCTCAAGGCCTAATGGTTACCGTTGTATGAAATAAACACGATGACACGAGTTCAATTCTTGGACTAGGCTGTTTGCATTTTATATATTGCAAATATCATTGAGAAAGGGATGAATCCAAATTTTCTTCCAATGGATAAGTAGTAAGGAGGACTGCGATCTTTAGTATTGGAATGGTAACTAGTCTAGGAGTAAAACTATGAATTAAAACCTGTTACACTCTGCTTAAAAAAAATGACCTTATTCCGATCCTGAGTGGACGGGTTTGTAAACACCTATCCACACACGTATACACAAACAGACATACACACACACCGACACACACACACACACACACACACACACACACATATATATATATATATATATATATATATATATTTCAATTAAGGCGTGCATACTCTTGGAGATAAATTCCAGGTTTATGTTTTCTTCTTGTGAAAACGATATATATATATATATATATATATATATATATATATATATATATATATATATATATATATTCAGCCGCCTTGAGCTACCGAAACTGTGTTATCACCCTGGTTGGTGGCTGATGAGGTCAGGGTATTGCACGTGCTTTCACACGTGTATGATAAAAAAAAATATATATTCAGCTAGGTTTCGATCTTAACTACGGGAATCTAGACTATCTATCCACACTGAAGAGTTGTGATACAACGAAACAGTCTGTCTGTGGATGACAATAGATATGCTCCCCTGCCCCTGTGGGGTTGAGCTCTCTAGCGAGGGAAGTAATCGTTGCCATTAGCGTAAACCAAGGCTCTTCAAATGAATTGAGCTCTAGGTAGCCGTTAAGCGGATATATGTAAACAAAACAAATGTGATACATAAGCGTTTAAATTTCCTTCGCTTGCGCTGGTTTCCTCGTGGATGAGTGGTAGAATCTTCAATTGGCGTTTCAGTCAGCAAGGTTTTGATCCAAGCTTCGGGAATCTAGCCTGTCTAGCCACACTGAAGCGTTGTGATATAACGAAACAATCTGTCAGTGGATGACAATACATATATATATATATATATATATATATGAAGATATGAAGATAGATCTATTTAACACCTATCAGGTGCTACCATTCTTGGCTTGAGTGGACCTGGGAGCAATGGCAATAAAGGCGTGCTCCGCATTTCCCAAAGCTCTAGCTGTACTGAAGACACACCATCAGATTGTTTAGTGTCATATCCAGGACACTTGTTGGTGAGGAGAAGAAGTCTTACCCCTCTGCAGAGAAACAGTCAGTGTATTCTACAGCCCTTATCGACTGGGCAAAGTGGTTGTTTGGTTTTGACTCAATTTCTGTGAGAAAAGAGAAAGACTTGATATGAGGAATGGGGAGGTCTTGAAAGGGAGGAAGTAAAAAGAGAAATTAAGATATGTATGTTTGGGTGGTCAAGGTTATAACCCTATCGTTTGGTCTGGTTACCTGTACCAAACGATATGCTTGATATGTTTGCACGTTACAAAATGTAGTACAATCCCTTCGCCGGGGGTTTTCAGGGACGAATCCTGTTTATGGCTGCGCTGTTGGTTTTTATGGTTGAATCCTGCGTCTAGCTGTGTCGTGGATTTTCAGGGTCGATTCCTGGTGACGGTGACAAATATAATACTATAGTTTGCACTTATCTAGTGCACTGTACCAAATATAGTACTATGGTTTGGCCCGGCACCAAATATAACACTCTCGCTTGGTCCAGTACCAAATGCGTTTCCAGATAGTTTGTTCCTCAATCTTTTATGTGCCCACGCTGTGTTTGAAAGGTCCAGGAATAGGGAATTCACTGTTTTCATATCCCCAATCAAACCTGTAACAAAACATGAATCCATTTTGTTTACATTTTGGTTTTCCTGTGTTCATCATTGACATATTCACTTAAACTTTCTAATTTTACATACATTTCCGCTCAAATATTTTAGCTAATTTAACAGGTAACTAAAAAACTCACGATCCAACAAAACCAGATAGTATATAAATAAACCATCACGACAACTGTGTTACAAGGTGTAGGTTTAGGCATACCCTGTTTCGTTAAAAAAAAAATTGACTACTTCAACATGTCTAACAGAAAATAAAATTATGGAGGGACTGTAGGAGAAGATTTAAAGTATGGAGGCACTGTAGAAGATATATTTTTATCTAGGTTTTTTTTTTTTTTGTTCAAAGTTTCTATCCCTTTTCTATTTTATTATTATTCTCATGAAGGATGATGTTTGCTAAGTAGGGCGAAATCTGGTAAAATCCAGGTTTTTGTGGAATGTGGTTGCTTATGGAAATAACTGCAGATTCTAAAAATCTGCAGGGTTTTTTGCAATGTATGGGTTTAATTAAAGTGGCTTGGAAAATATTGAAAGTGTGTTTGAGATCTAACATTTGTGAGAAAATTGAATTTCGTTCGTCATTTAATTCAATTGATCATTTCTGTCCGTAAATCCTTTTTTCTAGATTATGTTGGGATTCGCTGATGTAATATTTGCTATAATCCTTGCATGGAATAGAATCTATACTTGCGTGCGAAATAGTTACGTTTTTGGTGCGTTCTGAGATGTTATTGAATTTTTTTATTTTTTGTAATATGGTCTGTATAATTGATATTCCTAACGAGTATAATTTTTCGTATAGGGATTCGTTTTGTGTGATAGTCAATAAAGAGATAGGTCTGTGGGTAATAGGAATAGTGGGAGAGTTTTCTTTTGTTTATTTGAGGAGTGTATGTTGAGAACTTTTTCTAACGTTTAATATGAAAAATGTAGTGCACGTTAGGCTTTTAAGGGAATGTTCGATATACTTCAATCATTCATCTAAGTATTGTAGGCCACATATTCTGAAAGCTCGTTAATAAAGCCAATTATCAAACCTGTTTTTTTTTAATTTTTTGTTATGATGGGAGTAATAATGTTCATTATCATTTTTTTGGTGGGTTTGCGGTAGAATTTAAAAGATAACTCACTTCGGATTTTAAAAATTTGGATGTCCAAAAAACCTATAGTGTTATTTGATTCTTTTTAATATGTAAAGTTATTGTAGCGTTCAACATTGTTTAATTTCTTTGCAAGTTCTTCTATTTCTATGTTTTGGAGTAAGAAAATGAAAAAAATATATATTTAAAAAATATTTTTGGATAATACAAAAATCATATATAGCATCAATTCTTACAAAGTACAGACATCCCATACCGAACAAACTCTCATTTAGCTTAGAAGCTAGAATACTTAAATACATCTGTCACAGGTGCATAGTTCTCCTGTTGCAGCGATTTGCTGTTACGGGATCCTCAACTGTAATTTCTACATATTCAAACCAGGACCAACGTATGTGTTTAAACTTGACGTAACCTGTACGTGATGAAATATTTCTATACGAAAATAAAATCATTGATTTAAGAAAAAATATTTAACTCCAGAACATAATTGTAACCAAATCCTTAACAATGACTTTGTATGATCAAAAGAACATTCACCTGAATTATGATATTAATGACTTCGGACAATTTTGAAACTGCCTTCATCCATATTAGTGACATCTCGTTTGTCAACAAAAAAAGCTTGATATTTGCTAAATAACAAATTCTTGTCTATCACCTTCGATAAAATATGGCCAAAAATTCATGACGAAATGCACACACACTATATATATATATATATATATATACATACATACATATATATATATATATATATTGACAGACAGACAGACAGAGATTTTAATCGTTTGATAATAAAATCAGTTTTCGCTAGTTTTATTTGTATAGTTTGTAACACAGTCTTTGTAAAATGGGAAACATGATTTTAATATTTAACGATTAAAATCAACTAAATTAAAACGTGGTCGCCTTTGGAATGAGTCTTTTTCAAAAGTCAATCATCGGTTTTTACTAAAAAAGCGAATAAGATTTTTTAAGTATCATAAAATTAGACTGGAGACTGAGGGTAAAATATTACTTGTACTCCAGATCAAGTCAATGACTCTCCAAACAGAAGTCATTTAGGCTCAAGTTCTCTCTATCCACAAATACACATCCCCCACACACATTCACACACACACATATATATATATATGTAAGAATTTGCTAGAATAAAAACATTTTCTAAAAAGATTACCAACACTTTTGGGTAATTGTCACGAACAGAAAAAAAAAAAAAAGAAAAAATAGATTGAGAACTATCTAATATCTGATGATATATAAGTAGAGTTCGTTCTCATCAGCACAGTGATTTATGGAAGGATATAAATTTTTAAGCAGGTTATCCTTCTTATTGTTAATACTTTCGACCTGTATTGTTACTTATCTTACCAATGAGAATATGGCGGCAAATATGTTTAAAATATAAATATATATATATATAGAGAGAGAGAGAGAGAGAGACAGAGAGAGATATGTGTGTGACAATACCCCCTCGGCCCCCCGATACATCAACTTCTTTGAAGAATTCTGTCTTGGCTGGTAATTCATCTAGTGATTTCGACAGGAGTATCACACATTTCTTTACGGCACTAAAAATACAACCGAGGCAGCGGGAGAAAAAGAACAAAGAACAAACGAATAATATGGGCTTGGATTAACTCAAGTGCAAGAAGGGTGGTTCGGTTACACTGCATTCCCTGTGCATCTGTAGACTAATGCTGACGTGCATCCTTCGCGAAATTTCCACAAAACCTCGAGGAATGCTGACTTATCTTAACTGGTCTTCCTCACTGCTCCTGGACTATCTCATGCCGACTGTTCTCTTCTGCTGTCCGGTGTCGATTGCCCCTCTGCGTCACTCTTCGCCAATTGCCTTCTGTAGGTTCCTTCTTCTAACTCCCCTCTGAAGGCGTTCCTTTGCCCAATTCCGGTCGCGTCGAGATCTCGAGCTCAGGCCTTTGTTGGTTTCGCACCAAAACAAACAAAAAGATCGTCTGCTTGGCGCACCCCCTTCATAGTGTTATATATATATATATATATATATATATATATATATATCATCTCTCTCTCTATATATATATATATATATATATATAGAGAGAGAGAAAGATGATTTGGCATTAAATAGCCTATTATTGTTGATATTCCATAAAACCCAACCAAACAAAACCAAATCCTTTGTTTGCACACAGTTGTACTGATATCAAGTATCTCTATCTGATACAGATAACTGTTACCTATTTGAATATTAGTAAGCAATATCTATCAAATACTGAGAATTAGTTCGTGAGTGGCTTCTTTAGATCAAAATAAAAACAGCCATCGAAAGATAACCATGACCCACTAGGCTTTCGATTATATGGAAATCAAACCTGACCGATAAAATGAAACGCAGTTTCTTCCAGGCTGCGGTCGTGTCGATACTGCTATATGGATGCACTACTTGGACGCTGACTAAACGGTTGGAGAAGAAGCTAGACGGCAATTATACAAGAATGTTAAGAGCAATATTGAACAAGTCCTGGCAGCAACACCCCTCAAGGCACCAACTATACGGTCACCTACCACCTATCACGAAAACTATACAAGCTAGACGAACTAGACATGCCGGACACTGCTGGAGAAGCAAGGACGAGATCGTAAGTGATGTACTCCTGTGGACCCCCGCATATGGTCAATCAAAAGCAGGACGACCAGCTCGAACATTCATACAGCAGCTATGTGATGATACGGGATGTAATCCTGAAGACCTGCCGGAGGCGATGAATGATAGGGAGACGTGGAGAAAGAGGGTCTGGGATATCCGTGCTAGCCACACGACATGATGATGATGATGATGATATGGTTAAAAGTTACTATTCCTTCTAGATGATAATTCGTATGCACACGGTACCATATATACCTATCTAATCCCAATGATTTACAAACAATTATCAGGTTTCACGTAGACGAAACCCCTCTTAAACTAGTAGACAAATTCACTTACCTAGGAAACAGCGTCGCATCAACCAAAAAGGACATCGACACGAGGTTAACAAAAGCATGGACAGCTATTAATAGGCTATCGATTATATGGAAATCAGACCTAACCGATAAAATGAAACGCAGCTTCTTCCAGGCAGCGGTCGCATCGATACTGCTTGCTATATGGATGCACTACATGGACTCTAACAAAACGGCTGGAGAAGAAGCTAGACGGCAATTACACAAGAATGCTGCGAGCAATCTTGAACAAGTCCTGGCGGCAACACCCACAAGACACCAACTGTACGGCCACCTGCCTCCTATCACGAAAACTATTCAAGTTAGACGAACCAGACATGCAGGATACTGCAGGAGAAGTAGGGACGAACTCATAAGTGATGTACTCTCATGGACCCCCACACATGGCCGTGCAAAAGCAGGAAGACCAGCACGAACATACATTCAGCAACTATGTGAGGATACAGGATGTTGTCTAGAAGACCTGCATGAGGCGATGAACGATAGGGAGGAGTGGCGAGAGAGGGTCAGGGATATCCGTGCTAGTGGCACGACATGATGATGATAATTAATACAACTAATTTGATGGTAAGAAGAATTAAAAAGATCTATTTGACTCATCGGTGGGACCCTACAGCTACTAACCCTTTGGGTTAGAGTGGACTTGGGAATAATTGCAATGAAGTGGTATTCTATATTTCCCTGAGCTCCAGAACTGTAAGCTCATTGCCAGATGCAGTTTCGTGTCATACCCAGGACACCTCTTTGACATGGGGGAATTACCTCTTTACAGAGGGTATAGTCAGGATATTTCAAGCTCCACCGAAAGAACAAATGACAGCAAGTGTGATTTACGATAAAAACAATTAGCATTGAATTGAGAGGTTGAAGAATAATATTAACTAAATGTATTAATTATAATAATCAAAAGAGGTTTGTGAATTTTTTTCCAAAATAATATATATATATATATATATATATATATATTCCCCAAATTTTTAATAGAGCAGACGTCCATAGAGCAGATTTACAAAATCGTGGAGTGTGATAGAATAGAAATTAGATGTCATTTTTTTCCCCGAAAAAATCTGAGTTTATGAGCAAGTGCAGGTACTAGAAGAAGTACTTTCTCAATCAATAACATGAATATACAGGGGTGGTGTAAATTTATGAAAAAGAATGGGAGAATGTTTGAATTTTTGTAAGGGCCGACTTTGATATTACCACCTACTCCTTAAAGACGGAGAGGAGTTTTAGTCTCTGCTAAGATCAGATTTAAAACAATTACTTGCGGCAAAAGCATCTGAAGACCGTTAAACTGATAGTTATTGTGAAGTATTTGTATAAACCATATTCTTAAATATTTTTGTATTTTTTTTTTGAATCAGCGGTTGCATCTGATTATAAATATATAGAGAGAGAGCGAGAGAGAGAAGGAGAGGAAGAGAGAGGCGCCCATGGTATAATGGATATCGTAAATGGTAAAAATAGTTTGGTAGACTGGATCTTTAACCTTGGTATGGCAACAAGTTCAGGAGAAGGAGAAATATGTATTCAATCCTTTTAAATACCGCTTAAAATTGACCTTGTGTTGCATCCTGCTTGTGGTGGTGGCATATATATATATATATATATGAATAGGTAATTCCTGCCTGCTATTATATATGTAATCGTCAGCTGAACCAAGATAGCATAACAAACTGAATACACAAGCTTGGACATATCAGTGAATGATAACAACAGCTGCTTTGTTTTATTACGTGGAACGCTTAATTACATGAGATATTTCTGTCAGCTAAATTTTATTAGTTTATTCCTAGCCTGGCAACTGTTGTATGCAGTGTCTCGATGAAAGTTAGGGAAGACAAATTAAAATTAAGAGTAGGTATTAAGTAATCAAATCTTATACAAATATTTAAACACAGTTGTGTGGATTTCAGGTATTTCTATCTAATACTAACAATTTACACAAAATCATATGGTGTCGTGTAATGATTTATTTTTTCTGATAACCATTTGTTTGCACACAGTTATATATATATATATATATATATATATATATATTCATGAATTTCAAGTAACGAACAATAATAATCCACTATAGCCTCAAGTAACCATTCTGACTGCAAATAATTCCCACGAAGTGTCATAGTTACAAATATTCTTATTTGATACAAAAATTTTTACGCTGATATATTTAGCTCGTGGATGGGAGCATAACAGATAGTACCACTCTAAGTCTTAGTGAAACTGGAAGTAATGGCAATGAATGGTACACTCCATCTATCTCCAAAATAGTCCAGCAGATTGCTGGAAAAATGCTCACTTGGTGGCTCAAGCTCCAAATTTGGTATCCATGTGCTTTAGAACCTTTTCTCTCAGAAAAGTACGTTAATCACGTTGATAAACAAAATGGCCGCCATTGTTCAAGATAAGTCAATCTTGATCATCTGTTTATCTTCAGATATCTGACTCAGATGAAAATTGATCAATGTGCAATCTCATGTAACACTGTGTGTTAAAACTGTAGTTTTTTTTTTGCTTGATTCATATATTAGATACGAATTGATAAAGTATTTGGATATCATTAACGAAATGTGTTATTGATGAAACATTATATAAGACATGCTATAACTGAATTGCAGACCTTCATTGTAGTATTGTGCACGAATATGATTCCCCACTTGATTAGCATAAATTATATGATTCCCCACTTGTATCACAAAATCTGATTGGCATAAATTATATCAATATCATTTTCGATTTCGTTGCAGTGGAAATTTTGCCCAGTCGGCTGAGCAAACAGAATACACGGACTACATCTCCGCAGAGGTGGAAGACCCTCCAAACGAGTGCCCTGATTATGACACTAAACAATCCGATGGTGAGGTTCCAGTAATGCACACACTTTGGGAAATGTGGAGTACTCCTTTATTGCCATCGCTCCTAGGACGACTCTGACCGGGATTGGTAGTACCTGATAGGGTCCTAGTGTTCGCCAATCGCCCGGGAGACCTGGGTTCAATCCCAGGTCGAGTCATACCAAAGACTCAAAAAATGGTACTTGATGCCTCCTTGCTTAACACTCAGCATTATAAGGTACGGATCAAGGGTAAAGTAGAGCGATCCAGGGAAGGAGTAGCGCCCTCCCCTACACCTTGGTGTAGTAGCTATCGAAAAGGGAGCCATCGGGTTACCCTCGACTCGACTACTATTGCATGTTAAACTGAATTATTTGAAATAGAATTGTTTGACATTTAACTGTGTGTAAACAAAAACTATACTTATATTAAATTAAATTGTTTGAATTAAAACTGTTTGACTAAACTGAATAGCTAGAAAAAGATTTTTTTGCAACTGAATTGTGCACTTATTCTAAACTGAATTGTTTGAAATAAAACTGTTTATTTACACAAAAATCAATTTGGCAGTAAAAGTTGATGTGCCATAAAACCTAAACTAATAAATGGAGTAAGTTACGCTTGGTAAATATCAGTATGTGAGTCTTATGGTCTGGTACTACCTATTATTTATCCAAATGAACAAACCAGGGCACTTTTTTATAAAAATATAACTCTCTTCTTTTATACACGAAAGGACTGAAATGGCTGCATGTAAGAGAGAGAGACAGACAGACATACAGACAAACAGACAGACATGGAGACGGAGGACTGCTATGATTGACATAATTCAGAGTCTGTCAGAAACTACTTGAGTCTAAATCATAACTTCAGAGTTACACCATATCTTCTTAACCGACGTTGAGATATATATTTTAGAACCTTTCTCATTCATGTTTCTCAGCCCGGAGGCTGCTCCCAACAGATGACACCCAAGACGACGCGTCTTGTCTCCTAGACTGACCGCTTCTCCCTCCATGACAAACTGCCTGACTCGCCTCTCGTAATATAATTTTCTGAACGCCCATATGTTTTTCTTTCGGGTTCTCAATTCTCGTGATTCATATCCGCCGACCCTTGTTTAACCTAAGATAGGTGCAATATCCTGTTCCCGAAATCCACAATAAGCGGCTGTCAAAGGTTAATATGTAACACTATCTATCAATCTATCAAAGGGTGTTTATCTATCCCAGGGTGTTTAGATGTATCTATCTATCTATCTATCAAAGGGTGTTTATTTATCCCAGGGTGTTTAGATCTATCTATCTATCTATCTATCAAAGGGTGTTTATTTATCCCAGGGTGTTTAGATCTATCTATCTATCTATCTATCTATCTATCTATCAAAGGGTATTTATCTATCCCAGGGTGTTTAGATCTATCTATCTATCTATCTATCTATCAAAGGGTATTTATCTATCCCAGGGTGTTTAGATCTATCTATCTATCTATCTATCTATCTCAGAGTGTTTAGGTCTATCTATATATTTATCCCTTTCAGAGTGTTTACATCTATCTCTCTATCTCAGTCTGTTCACTGTTATCCATCTGTTCGCATCCATTCATCTATCTTGTCAATTCAGGCGCGGCTACCTAATCGGGTAATACTAGCTATACTTCAAGGTTAAATATATACAGGGGCTTATAAGATAGGAGCCAAGTATAGTACAAATTACTGTTAGTAAATTCCATCTACAAGTAGTACACTATAAGCTGACACTGAGCTCCATGCTGTGTCCTACAGCAGTGATGTCACCTGTGTGGCAGTAGTTGTGATTTAATACCTCCCTTATTCTCGTAATAGAGCTTGATTGTTTGGTTTGTTTAATGACATATCAACCTTCTTGGGTTATTCAATGCCAAATCCATCCTTCGAGAAGAACCATAGCTGTACAATTTAACCCATAGCTGGAAGGATAAGAGGTTCCATACGTTTCCTAAAGTGATTTGTCCGAAAGTGAACCTAATAGCACGACTGGAGTTCGAACTCGCTTACTATGATTCCGCAATCCAGTGCTTTAACCATTTCGTCACATCATCACAATACAGGATCGCATTATATCAATACATAATCACATATGTTACCCAGCAATGTCAGTGATAATTTTGTAAGATAGCTACAAAAGTAGATTTTAGGTCATGCAATGTTTTCTGTACATAAAAATGTTAAACATTTTTTGAATATTAGTGCCAAAATACATTTCTCCCATCAAAATACAATCAATTTATCATTCAGATGTATAGCATGTTCATACTAACGACGTTTAGCGCTGAAAACCCTTTTTTTTTCTTTCATAAGATTTCCATCATAGAAATGGCGGCCATTTTGTTTTTCAAAGTGATTAACGTACTTTTCTGAGAGAATGATCCTGGTGCACATGTATACCCAATTTGGAGTTTGTACCATCAGGTGAAAGATTGTTGGGGATACTGATTTAATCTGCCCCTCTAAAACTAGGATCTCCTCATCAGATTCTGTTTAGTGTCATATCCAGTACACACACGCCCACTTTTTGGGTGAGAGGTCTTAACTCTCTATGGGGGGTTACAGTCAATGTATTCCCAGCCCCACCGGCAGGTTTTTTTTATATTGGACAATCAGCATGAAAAGATAGCGGTTACGATTAAAAGATTATAACGATAATGAATGATTGAAAGATGGCTGCAAAAATCACATTGGAGGAAATGGGGGAATGTGGGGAATTTAGAACAATTATCTGCCTCATAGCCTTTGATTTGTAGGTTTTTAATTGCTTCAAAGCGCGAAGCTCGTCCGGCTAAATAAGATAAACACAATAGAAGCGACGACAGTGAGATAGGGAAAAGCAAACAACAAAAGAAAAGCGTAGGAATAAAAAATCGAAAAAGAGAAAAATAAGGCGGCAGGAAAAATGGCGACGCTGGGGGTAAAAAGTCGGTCGAGTGTTGGCGGGAAAGAAATCAATGTTTTATGTCGCGAAACAATTGCCGCCATAATCTTTGTTTTTATTTGTTTGGGGCTTCTTTTTTTTTATATGCCGGTGTTTTTTTTTCTTTTTACGTATTTACTTATTATTTTTATTAATAATATTTCATATTTATGTCAAAGAAAATGTTAACAGACATTTAATTATTGCATCAACTACATTTGATATCACTTTGGCCTTTATTTTACTCAACTTTTTTCCACGTTTTCCGTTTTCTGGCAAAGTCTTGGTATTTGTCTAGCTTTTCGCAATTCTTCACTTTTAATCGGTGGTCTGATTGCACTGCAACATCTACTTGACATCAAATATTATTATTATTATTCCAAGTTTTTCACAACAGGATCAACTGGTGGTCTTTTACAAGAGTCTTAGTGACAGCAAGTCTCTTCAGGTCACCATTACTAACTCATAAGAGTTTTTCACATCAGCGTTAGCTGATGGTTTTTCACTGGAGTCTGAGCGACAGCAAGTCTCCCCAAGTCTTCAGGATTATTCTCAGTATTCTGGCCGTTCTCAATAATGTAGTAGTATGGGTGTTCTCCACTCGTCCGCCAAATTCCAAGTCCTCCAGTCCCTTTAGTAATCCTTTAGTTACTGTTCCAAACGCACCAATTACACGTGGTATAATTGTTACCTTCATGTTCCATAGTTTTTTCAATTACCTAGCGACGTCGAGGTACTTATCCTTCTTTTCACGTTCTTTCAGTTTTATTCAGTGGTCAGCCGGGACAGCAAAGTCGATAATTTTGCAAGTTCTCTTCTTTTTGTAGATTATTATTAGGTCTGGTCTTCTGGCCGAGATTAGGTGATCCGTGTGTATGTCAAAGTCCCGTAGGAGTTTATGTGTATTATTTTCTAGGACAGGTGCTGGGTTGTGCATATACCATTTGTTTGTATGGTCGAATTTAAATTTCTTGCACATTTCCCAGTGGATCACCTTGCCGACCCAATAGTGTCTCGTCTTACATTCCTTCTGCGCTAATTTGCTGCCTTCGCTTATAATTATGTGATTGATGGTCACCGCATAGTCTACATTTACTATTTTGTTGCTTCTTATCTATTCTCGCTTTGAGATGATTGGTTCTTATGGCGTTGTTTTATGCTGCTATTAGGAGGGATTCCGTTTCTCTCTTAAAGTTTCCTTTTCTTAGCCACGTCCAGTTTTTGTCATGTGAGATGCTGTTTATAAGGCTTTTAAAACGCCCATAGAGTTGCTTTTCTTCCTATTTTTGTTTCTTAGTTATTATCATTCTGTTGTCCATCGTATTATCATTATCGTTTGTGATGGTTGTAATCAGCCCTCCATTGTGTTTTTGTATATAGTCTTCGAGTCGTTGTATCGTTGTGTCAATGCTGTCTTCAATGCTGGCAAGTCCTCTTTTCTTGAAACATAATCTATCAACGTCGTCTCTGGGGTGTAATGCCTTATGCATTGTCATTGGTTTTCTTGTTCTTTGGTCCATTTGTTAAAGTTCGTCTCTGGTCCACTTGAGAAAGGGTCCGGAATATCTAATGAGTGGTACAGCCCAGGTATTTATTCCTTTATTATTATTATTATTCATTGTGAGCTTTTCACTCCAGCATTAGCTAATAGTATTTACTAAAGTATGAGTGACAACAAGTCCTCGCTTGTCTCCTGCACTTTTGGCGGTAATCTGGCTGAATTTAATGTTATTTCTATGGTCTTCCCTCGTCCTCCAATTTCCAAATATTCTAGATCCCTTATCAAAACTCTTGGGTGACTGTTCCGAGTACAGAAATTACAATTGGTATCACTTCACTCTCATTGGTAGTAGAGCCAAATTTCAATTTCTTGCAAAATTCCAATTCGATTATCTCCCTCACCCAGTCGTGTCTAATCTTATACTCTTTTTTTGTGCGAATTTGACGTCTTCGATTATTTTATATAGTTCGTTCCGAGCATAATTTTTGTTGAGTTTTCATAATGTTTTTACTCTCGAACAATGTCGAATACCGAGTAATATATTCTGAGTCGAATAATAACTGCTATGAAATGCAATACCAAACAATACTACCACTGTACAATACTAAGTAATTTACAAAGCTCTTTGCTTCGATGTGGCTCAAGGCCGAATGAATGGGGCGCCCTATGAGACTCGAACTCACTCGTGTATATTTGCTAGTCCAGCTTGCTAACCGCTACATCACCAGAGGTGCCCTACCACTGTACAAAACTAAACACAGATTTCTATTCAAATGATTTATATATTTAATGTTCCTAATCACATGACTCCCAGGAGCATAATCCATTTCTATTCTTGTGTTTGTTTCCTAGAGATTTGTGTTCGATCAGTCGGGTCGGTATCAGCACATTCTTCTTACATAACAGCTTATTATACGATCAATTGTTTTGTCTCTATCTTCACATAACCTATGTTTGCTATTCTGGTGCGTCTTAGTTTTTTGTTTCAACATAATTGGTTATTATTATTATTATTATTATTATTATTATTATTATTCACTCATTAGAGCTTTTCACATCGGGGTAAGCCGATGGTTTTTCACTGGAGTTTGAGTGACAGCAAGTCTCCTCAAATCTCCAGGACTTTTCTCTGTATTCTGGCCGTTCTCAATAATGCTATCGTTTTGATGGTCTCCACCCGTCCGCCAACTTTCAAGTCCTGCAGTCCCTTTAGTAATCCTTTAGTTACCGTTCCAAACGCACCAATTACAATGGTGTAATTTTCACCTGCATGTTCCACAGTTTTTTCGATTCCCTAGCAAGGTCGAGGTACTTATCTTTCTTTTCACATTCTTTCAGTTTAATTCTGTGGTCAGCCGGAACAGCAAAGTCGACTATTTTGCAAGTTTTCTTTTTTTTTCTTTTTTTTTTTTTTGTTGATTATTATTAAGTCTGGTCTTCTGGCCGGGATTAGGTGATCCGTTTGTATGTTAAAGCCCGATTGGAGGTTATGTGTGGCATTTTCTAGGACAGGTGCTGGGTTGTGCATATACCATTTGTTAGAGTCAGAAATTTTGGACATACAGTGTACTGTAAAACAATGCATAACCTGATGAGTAATATACCGTTCATCCCAATATATTGTCAAAGGAGAGGCTCTGTGGCGTAGTAGCAAACTTGCTGGACTGCGATATCATAGTAAGCGAGTTCGAACTCAAGTCAAGTTAACATGTTTACTTTCAGACTACTATTCTTGGAAAAGGCATGTACTCACTTATTTCCCAGCAATGAGCCAAATAGTACCACCACTGTCGTCATGCCAGCATAGCCTTGGCATTAAATAACCCACAAAGACTGATGTGCCATTAAACAAAGAAACGAAAGTAATTAAATAATGTCCATAAACTTTCAATGGTTAAATGATATGAAATGATAAATATTTAAAAGAATGTTTTTCATGTTGTGCTTTAAATAAGCAGCTATTTACTAAACTTAGCTAAGATGTGGTACAAGGCCAGAAGTATGGGGTGCGAAGTGAACTCTAATTCACTAGTAATGTTTTACCAGTTTAGCGTGCAGTAAGTGTTCTCTTACAAAACGCACGGCGTAAGAATACTACGTGCTGTTAAGAAAAAAATCTCACGAGCAGTTCCCTACAAAACAACACTTGTATCACCACTTGTCTCCCACCTCACAAACCATCTATGTAAGACGAACAAGACATTCTGGGTACTTCTTGTGAAGTAAGGACGAAATCATAAGTGACTTTCTCCTTGAAACTTCTACACATGGACACACTAGTGTTGGAGTAGGTGTCCTCGTGGAGTAATGGTTAAAGTGATGGACTGCGGAGTCGAAGTAAGCGAGTTCGAACTCCAGTCGCACTATTACGTTCACTTTCGAACAAATACTCTTGGAAAAGGTATGAACTCTCTTATCCTCCCAGCTATGGGTTAAATAGTACCACTACTGTTCTTCTAGAAGGGTGGATTTGAAATTAAATAACCTAGGAATGCTGATATACCATTAAACAAACAAACACGGTAGAGCTGGCGAATTAGCAAAGATGTACATGTAATATAATGGCCGAGGGATTTCGTTTTATGCCTTTGGGTTTGGTTAGGCTTAGAGTCTTTCGGGTGTGTGCATGGGTTACTTAGGTGCAACATTAATGCAGGTGTTCACGCGCGCGGACAGAGCGGACGTGTCACTCAGAGATGTCACAATAGCCCTGATAGGAAACGCACCGGAAGCGCTTGGAGGATTTGGGGGATTTTGAAAAAGTCAGTTTGTTGGGTTGAAAAGTAGACACCGAACGGGAAGGGTCGACTTTCGCTTGCTCACCGAAGACAGGCAAGTGGCCTTGTGGCGGGTGCCGCACAAGATGGCTGGGGGCAGATGGAAAAGCCAGCATAGAAAGATTGTGCGTCTCTCTTCCTTATGTCGAAACCTTTAACTCAAACGTAATAAAAGGTTTCGTACCTGAACTGAGAAGTCGTTACGTGTTTTTCGAGTTTCGGGATTCCTGTGTTCTATGAATGTTATGAACATTCTATGTACGTTTCACATATAGCCGTATCTAGCTATGGTACAGACATGTCAGCTCTGTGAGGACATTAGGGGTAGTCAAGGGGATCTGTCTTGAATGATGGTCGATAGTGAGAGAGAAAGAATCAACCTTTCATTTGTGCCGACATTGTAAATTGATTAAGTCATGAGTTCTCTATTATACATCATCATCATCATCATGACGTGCGGCTAGCACGGATATCCCTGACCCTCTCTCTCCACGTCTCCCTATCATTCATCGCCTTCGGCAGGTCTTCGGGGTTACATCCCGTATCATCACATAGCTGCTGTATGAATGTTCGAGCTGGTCGTCCTGCTTTTGATTGGCCATATGCTGGGGTCCACAGGAGCACATCACTTACGATCTCGTCTTTTCTTCTCCAGCAGTGTCCGGCATATCTGGTTCGTCTAGCTTGTATAGTTTTCGTGATAGGTGGTAGGTGGCCTTACAGTTGGCGCCGTGTGGTGTATTGCTGCCAGGACCTGTTCAATAAGTCATCTAATCTGCAACATGTTGAACGGTGTCTCGACTTTCCACTCAGGATCGTCACCTATCATAAAAAGCAAATTAATATCATAGAACCGACGATTCATTATTGAGACCTTTTCGCCAAATGAGTTGAGTTTTTGCCAATGGTCCGGGAGACCAGGGTTCAACCAAAGACTCAAAAGATGGTACTTGATACCTCCTTGCTTAACACTCAGCATTATAAGGTATGCATCAAGGGTAAAGTGGGGAAATCCGAATGGAGTAAAACCCTCCCGTACACCTCTGTGTAGTAGCTATTAAAAACAGAGCTTTTGGGTCACCCTCGACTAAGTTCGCTATCTTTACTTACATTGACTTTCATCGGGAAATTCACAGAAATTCAATCCACTTTCGCTTAAATAAGAAATTGAGTCAGTTAATTTAAATACATACACCATTTGCTATTTGAATGTTCAGAATGCAAGAAAAAAATTAATTATATGAGGAAGCTATCTGTTGATTTGACATTCCCCGGATCTCTAGGAAAATCAACTACATTTGCTGTTATTGTAAGACACTGTTAGTGGGGGAAAGGTGATGGGTAATGAATTTTTGGATTCGAAAGAATACCTGACTTCAGTGTTATCATTTGATGAAGGCTTTCTTCTCTGCACAGCCACCATTTTTGTCAGAGCAATGAGAAGCGCGTAGATGCCACAATTCAGAAAGGGCAAAGAAAAACTGTTTACATTAGCCAGCAACAACCATATTAACATAAGTGACGAACAAAAAGGAAAGCATCAAACAAAATCATCTAGATGATAAAAATAGGGAGAAAAACAATTCTATGTTTACGTCAAGCGATAAACCAAGGAAATTGCACGTGAGATGATTTGTACCCGGCTAAAATGGAGAAACCCCAAGAGAGAAAGGGAATCTCTTTTAATGGCAGCTCAAAATAATCCCATAAGAACCAATTATGTCAAGCAAAAATTGGTAATACACAGAAGAATCGCAACTTGAGGTTATGCGATAATAAGAGATTAAATGGTTAATCCTACAATCAAAAAATGCAGAAAACTGGCACCGAAGAAATTCAAGAATTGGCCTGAGTGTGGGAAATGCTATCCACCAGGAATTGTGCAAGAGATTAAATTTGATTATAGTACCAAACGGTTTCTGAACATAATGGAATCAGTGCAAGAAAATTAAATGCATGAAATTTTGGGGATTTTGAATATACAGACGGATTACCAAATGCCGGACAGAAGACCAGACACTGTATTAATGAACGAGAAAGAAAAAGGAACCTATAAAAAATAGATTTTGTAGTTCTAGTTGACAACAGGGTAAAAGTAAAAGAAAGCAAAAAACATTAACAAACACCTTGATCTTCCTAGAGAGCTGAAAAAGCTGTGGAATATGAAGATGACTGTGATACCACTTGTAGTTAGTGCACTTGGATCGATTCATGTAGAACAGAAGAAAAATCGAGACCATGTAGACCCCCACATTGTTATGGTCAGCTACTATACTTAGAAAAATCCCGGAAACCTGAAGAGACTTGAAGCCTCAAGTGAAAAACCACAATTGAAAACAAATAACAATAATAATAAAAATAATAGACCTTGCTAAAAGACTGAAAAACATGAAAGTGATGGTGATACCAATTGTAATTATTGCTCTCGATACAGGCACCAAAGGATTGGTAAAGGGACTAGAGGACATGGAAAAAAGAGGACGAGAAGATACCATCCAAACTACAGAATTATTGAGATTGGCTAGAATATTGAGAAGAGTCATAGAGATTTGAGGAGACTCCGCTTGAAAAACCTCAGCTAACGCTGATGCGAATAAATATCAACTGAGTATAATAATAATAATAATAATAATAATAATAATAATCGACCTTGCTAGGGAATTGAAAAAGCTGCGGAACATGAAAATGACGATTATACCAATTGTGATTGGTGCTTTTGGCACAATAACTAAAGGATTATTAAAAGGCCTGGAGGACTTGGAAGTTGGCGGACGGGTAGAGACTATCCAAATGACAGCATTACTGAGGACGATCAGAATACCTAGAAGAGTCCTGGAGACTTGGGGAGACTTGCTAGCACTCAAACTCCAGTGAAAAACCATCAGCTAATATTGATGTAAAAAAACTCTATAATAATAATAATAATGTAGCGTCTTGAAAATATAATCGTGTCAATAATATTGATCCCTAGTTATGATCAAGAAAGTGACAGATGCACATATTTACAAGATACCCGGCAGTCCCAGCCTAAATGAAATACAAAAATTGCACTTTGGGTAACTGCTCATCTCATTCGAAGAGTGCTGCCAATATAAATAGAAAGGTAATACTCCCAAAAAGCAGGAAAATATAGATAGATATAATGAATGTAATCATTGCCTTCTACGTCTTGAAAGAAAAATTTTAGAAAAAGAGTATCTCAGAGGAACGAGTAAACCTCTCCAAACAAAGCTCAATAGCAAGAATCTCATCAAATCGATAAATATCTGGGCTTTCCCTATAATAAGATACTTGAGCCCATTCTTAAAATGCACGAGAGAAGAACCCCAACAAATGGACCAAAGAACAAGTAAACTTATGACGATGGAAAACGCCTTACATCTGAGAGATGACATAGACTAGGTGCTTCAAGAAAAGTAGGAGAAACAGAACTGACCAGCATTGAAGATAGCGAAGATCTATCAGTACTAGAACTCGAAAACTTTATAAAAAAGAGCCAGAAATACTAATTACTAAGAGCGGCCAGAAACAACGCAAACAACAAAAGAATCAATAGAATAACAATAACTAGGAGACAGAAGTGGGAAGAAAAACAATTGTATGGATATTTCAAGCTACAAACAAGCGAAATTTCACACAAGAAGACTTAAACATGGCTAAGAAAGGGAAACCTTCTGAGAAAAATGAATCTCGTCTAATAACAGCACAAAACAACGCCATGAGGACCAATTATGGTAAAGCAAAAACAGACATGCAGTAGAATAGCAAATGTAGATTATCAGGTGAGAGAGAGACGAAACGATCAATCACATAATAAGCGAATGCAGAAAACTAGGCCAAAAAACCGTATGAGATGAGACACGACTGGGTGGGAAAGTTGATCCACTTGGAATTGAGCAAGAAATTGAAATTTATATATATGTACAAACCAGAACCCGTCCTGGAGTATGAGACACATAAAATTTCCTGGGATCTTGTTATACAAACAGGTCACCCAATCCCGGCCTAAACACAAGATCTACTCATAGTCAATAAAAAAAGAGAACCTGCTGAATAGTGGACTTTATCGTCCCAGTAGACCGCAAAGTGAAAATTTAAGAAAGTGAAAAGAGAGATAATTACTTGGACCTTGCTAGAGAACGAAAAAGCTATGGATTATGAAGGTGATAGTGATATTGACTGTAATTAGTGCGCTTCGAAAAATCCTTAATGGCTTAGTAAAGGGATAGGAAGATTTAGAAATCAGAGGACGAGCAGAGACAGGGATTATTAAGATATGACAGAATACTGAGAAGTGTCCTGGAGACATAAGAAGACATGCTGTCACTCAAAGTCCAGTGCAAGACTATCAGCTAACGCTGGCGTGAAAAACTGTCGTGATAATAGTAATAATTTGAGGTTTGATGTATTTTTTCACAGATCTGAAGAAATTTAAGATTGTTTTTAGTCAAGCGGATTTTAATGTAAATATTTATCGTATTTTTTTTTAATTTTAATTTAAGTAGTAAACGTTAAATCATCATAGATTTTTCATACCATTTGATATGATACATGGTTTTAATATATAGTTTCTTATATTTGATGAATAAATTTAAGGTAGATTTTAATTTTAATATTATATTAACATTTAATTAATAAGCATTTAAAATTATTTATAACACTATCAATTAATTACTCATAGCTGTATTCATTTATCATTTTTTATTAGTGCTGATATTTGGAAATAAATTCAATTTCATCGCAGGAAATCTGACAAGGTTGTTAAACTTTATTTCTGTTCATTCTAAATTCAAAATAATGTTGCTTTATCATCCAAAATAGTATTAATAGGTAAAAATTCAAAACATGTTATTCGTAATTTATTTTTCATTTTATTATCTATATTTATATGGTAGTTGAAATGTGAAATTTAATTGTCCGATAAGATAAAAAAATATGTACCAATGTGATAAGAATTTAACCTTTAAAGTAATTTTCATGTAGAATGTATGAATATATAATGTATAAATTTAATATTGTTTTTAATTTTGATATTTCTTTCAAATAATTCGTAATTATCTAAAGTTATCATTAACATTAGAAGTTTGTTGATTATAGTTTTATCTCTTATTGTTTTGGTCCAGTCGTCTGTAGAATACTCCGACTGTTTCTCTACTGAGGGGTAGGTCTCCCCCAAAGAGTGTGCTAATATGACACTAACAATCTGATAGCGAGGCTCAAGTAATGCTGGAGTTTGGGGGAATGTGGAGTACCTATTTATTGCCATCGCTCCCAGGTCCCCTCACGCCCGGAGTGATAGCGCCTGCTCGAAAATGAACTGTTTGAAATAGAACTGTTTTTACATTTAACTGCGTATAAATAGATAACCGATGTTTAATTGAATTGTTTCTGATACTTGGAACGATTTAATTTTGTTGTCAAAAGTGAATAGCATTAAATAGAAGCTTTTGATTTTTAAATTGTATACTTATGCTAAACTGAATTGTTTGAAACAGAACTGTTTTCCATTTAGATGTGCATAAACAAAAACTGTACTTATACTAAATTGAATTGTCTGAAATATAACTGTTTATAAAATATGATATAATATATATATAGAGAGAGAGGGAGAGACAGACAGACAGACAGACAGGATTTGGCATTAAATAACCTACAATAGTTGATATGCTATAAAACCAAATCAAACCAAGCCAAATTTATTATTTTTACTAATGTTCTTATACATACGAGAAAGCTGCTAAATTTTTACATCATTAGCAGCTTTAAAATTTAAAACTATTTGTGCTTATTTATGGATTTAACAAGTAAAAGCAAAAATACTGTGAAACATCTAAGGAATAGTTTGTTTTTTTAATAAGTGTATGATCCAATAAAAAAAGGAATAAATGAATAAAACAATAGTTATTTTTTAAATAACTTTAAATTAGTTAATTATATATATATATATATATATATATATATATATATATATATATATATATAGTGTTATTCGGTCCAGTCAAACCAGAGTTGGGAGTAATTCCTTCAGGACAAGAAAATCATTCAGGAGCTGAACGAAAAAAAAAAAAAAAAAAGAAGATATATACATGTGTTTGTGTGTGTATGTGTGTGTGTTCAGAAATATTCATTTCATTAATCAAGGCAAAACAGCACCCCTTTGAAAAGAAAATAATTCGAACTTCTCAGTAGTAGAAGTAATACCAGCCTATTTGTTTAATATTTTTGTGTATGTATGTGTAATTACATATTTTTCATTTCTAAAATTGATATTCGGCAATAACGTTGGATTCGTTTTAAATTCATCTTCCCCACTCACTTCCAGCGTGAAATATCATTATATTAGAATCCACTGAGACCGCTAGAATTTTTCTATTACTTAAAATTTACTTCTTTTTTAACGTCTAAATTTCGTTGGGGAGGTGCATGTAGGTAAATATTCATTTTATTAATGGAAGCAAAACACTATCTCTTCGAAAATAAATTAATTTACACTTCTGTGTAGTAACAGTAATATCTACGAATTCGTTTTCATTTAATGTTTCAGCGATAGATTTATTTATCCATGTATACCTTTTTTTTTTTCTTATTTTTTTTTTTTCTCGGGGGCGAGGTTCTCTGCTTGTTTTCTTGTTTTTGGTGTAGGCCAAAGCAAAGAAGAACAAAATTTAAAAAAATACCATTGGATATTATTTAAGATTAGTTTATTTTGTTAAACTTATTTTGAATGTTCTTCCCTATCCTTATCTCCGGCGTGAAATATAGTAATGCTGGAGTCAGACGAGTTTTTCTTTTTCGAAGCTTCGAGAGAACATGTCCAACTCCTTTGAATTAGAAACCTAAAAATCTATAATATTTATAAACTAACATAAATACTATCTATAGTTTGCTTATATAATATATATATATATATATATATATATATATATATATATATATATATTAAATTTCAAGAACAGGTAAATTCATACAAATAATTAGCAAAGACACCATTGGCATTGACAGTAGGGAAACTCAAATAAAATAATAAAAACACGCGAAGGCCTTTTTGTCCGGCGCTTTTCAAGTTTTTATAAACCGAAAAATTGGATAAAAAGGTGGGTATATAATTTGGATTGCCAGATTAGAGGTGAGAAAAAAAAAACTAAGTCACCCCAGTATCTAGTAGTTCCCCCAAAATATTTAAAGTATGATTGTTTAACTGCCTGCATAGAGAGGGGCGATTCATAGAAATATAAATCGCCTCTAGAAATTTAAGATGGAATTTATCTCTAGCTCTATGCAGGACTGAGAAACAATCATCTTCATTACTGGTTCTGCAGCTATTTATACTAAGCAAATGCTCACCAATAGCAGAATCCATTGCTTGAGAATGCCCGGATGTTAGTCAGCCTGACAATAGAAATCTAGGTATATGCTGTCTAACTCTCACTTCGAGGCGTTGACAAGTCATACCTATATATGTCGAATTACATCGACAAGTAAATTTATATATTAAATTACTTTGTTTAAAGATAGTTAGCTTGTCCTTATTCGTAGAATTAAAGGCCAGCCTTGAAGTGAATATTGGTCTTAGGTTAACAGCATGATAACAACGATACACAGAAGAGGCCATCTTATCAGCAAAAGACTGGCTGGGATAAAAAATAAATAAGAAACCGTTGCAAAATCTTCAGCTTATTTCGGTATTTCATCAAAAACGGGATAATTCAAGTCCTGATCAACTAAAATCTTCACAATAACAAATAGAAAGTGAAAACACGAGGAAAAAAATCATCAAAAGAGAATTATAAAGAAATGTTATATATGAGCTGATATGCAATCTATAAACTATCAGGCAAAAAAAAAAAAAAAAAAAAAAAACAGCTAAAAAAATATACAATATATGGCGAGAAAGGACAATATGTATCATCATATCGCGCTGGTAGCACGGATATCCCTGACCCTCTCTCGCCACTCCTCCCTATCGTTCATCGCCCTAGGTAGGTCTTCAGGACAACAACCTGTATCCTCACATAGCTGCTGAATGTACGTTCGAGCTGGTCGTCCTGCTTTTGCGCGGCCATGTGTGGGGATCCATAAGAGTACATCTCTTATGAGTTCATCTCTGCTTCTCCAGCAGTGTCCTGCATGTCTGGTTCGTCTAACTTGAATAGTTTTCGTGATAGGGGGCAGGTGGCCGCACAGTTGGTGTCTTGTGGGGTGTTGCTGCCAGGACTTGTTCTGGATTGCACGCAGCATTCTTGTGTAATTGCCATCTAGTTTCTTCTCCAGCCGTTTTGTTAGCGTCCATGTAGTGCATCCATATAGCAGTATAGATGTGACCGCTGCCTGGAAGAAACTGCGTTTCATTTTATCGGTTAGGTCTGATTTCCATATAATCGATAGTCTATTGATAGCTGTCCATGCTTTCGTTAACCTCGTTTCGATGTCCTTTTCGGTTGATTCGACGCTGCTTCCTAGGTACGTGAATTTGTCTACTAGTTTAAGTGGGGTTCCTTCTAGAGTGGAGATGTCTCCCGTTTGGTTATAGCACATATATTCCGTTTTGTGTGCATTAACATAGAGATCTATGCTTGCTGCTGCTCGTTCCAAACTATGCAGAAGTGTTTCGGCTTGGTCAGGTGTATTTGCCAGTATCGCTATGTCATCGGTGTAGTCGGCATCGGTAATTGTTGTTGCGGGGTACCTTCTGCTTCTTTTCTTCGTCAGTTCGAAGCCATTCTCTTTGATTTTGTCAATCGATGTTCTAAGTACGTAGTCTAGACAAATGATAAAGAGGTCCGGGCCAGCGTGTCCCCTTGTAGTACTCCTGCTACAATGTCAAAGTATTCTGCTGAAAAAGATGTATCTAATGCTGATTTCCGACGAAATGAAATTGTAGCACTTAAACGCAGTTAATAAAGAAACTGATTCTAAATTAAAACAATCTGGCAACGACTGAGTAATAATTGCAGCAACAGAAAATAAACGCAACAAATTAGAAAATAGTCAGCCTCAAACAGAAAACCCAGAATACACATGAAATAAGATTAAAATCGATAAAATTAAACAAAATATAATCGGAGAACTAGCTAAAGTAACCAATAAGATAGTTTCTCTAAAAAAAAAAAACTGAAAAAAAAAATACTGCGTATAAAGTTGTCAAACTGCCCGAGAAGATCTTCTACAAGATTTTAAAACAGATCATTTATATGAAATAATAAATGCCATTGCTACAGGAATAAGCCTTGTAACCATAACACATAAACCGATTTGCTTTATACGATCTAATTGGGAATTCGGAATGCAATAGATTGTAAGGGATACATTTTATGCCGTTTCTGTTGTGATGAGGCTTGAAATAGAGATATTATGCGTATTATTTGTTCTCAGATCAGAATATTTCTGTGTTCAAATCATTAATACTTATAGACACTATCTACATGTCTCGGATTATTATCCTCGTCTTGGTTATCAAATCCACGAAGTTTCTGCTGCTGTACTCTATATCATTCCACAGGTATATTTTGTCATTATCAGTAACCTTCAAGGAATTTCAGGTTGCTGGTTATAACGAATGAATCAGTTAATTTGCTCGCTTAGTTATTTCTCCTTTGTAATGTACTTTTTCTTTGCGTTGGGAAAAATGGAAATAAATCCGAGTATTAGTAAATATGAAAGTATAAACAAACAGGATGTGTTTATTCATGAATATTATGCCAACGTTTCCGTTTCAGTTTTTTTAACCATCTTCAGGCTGATTTTGTAATGTGACATTGTCTCTTTCCAAAAATTATTTTCAAAAGAAACAAATGAAAACGAATTTTGTCAAAAGAACGATCTTTTTCAAGCAATAATGTCAGAGATATTTTCCTGCTTTATTTCTTTGGAAATACTAGGAATTGTCTAAAATCCATGCTTGGATTTTAATCTACCTACGGAGGAAAAAACAAATATCCTCAACATTTTAACATAGGTCAAAAATTTATGTCATATTAAACATGTTTTCACGAATACGTCACCGATGTTTCAAATTCTTATTTCTTCGTGAATTCTTCTAATTAGGAACTCTCTAAAGAAGCATTCTTAAGTATATATACTATTCTACAAAAAAAAAAAAAAAAATGACGACAAAAACGCCATTTTGAATTTTGTTGCCCATCTGCGCTTCAAGTCCTGAGTCAATCACCTTCAAGGAATCAAATCTCTATCAATTCCCTGATTTGACCAACTTAATTGATACGATTGTAAACTTTGTATTCTACTCTACCAGAAACGATAACAAAACCAAGATTTTGTTCTATTTCAACTTGCTTGTTTGTTTATACGTTATTTTTCAAAAATTAGAATAATTTATTAATTATTATCATCATCATCATCATGTCGTGCCGCCAGCACGGATATCCCTGACCATCTCTCGCCACTCCTCCCTATCATTCATCGCCTCCGGCAGGTCTTCTGGGTTACATCCCGTGTCCTCACATAGCTGCTGTATGTAAGTTCGGGCTGGTCGTCTTGCTTTTGCATGGCCATATGTGGGGGTCCATAGGAGTACGTTTATAAAGGTTCTAATTTTTTTAAAAATAGAGTAAACCTTTATAACTAATTATGCCACATACATTTCAAAATATTTTGATAAAAAAATATCAGATAAAAAATTGCTTTGAAGACAGTATAAAAAGAAAAAAAATAAACAAATTATTCAAATGTAAATAAATATGGGCTTTGATTTTTTTCGTTATATATATATATATAAAACTTCTAGTCATGATAATTACCCCACTTTATTTTTAATGAATATATATATATTATTCATGTATGAATTATATAAATAAATAAACACATCACTTATTTTTATCATATATCTATATTTTCAAATATATATATCGAGAGAGAGAGAGAGAGAGTCATCCACAGACTAGCTGTTTCGTTGCATCACAACTCTTCAGTGTGACTTGACACGTAGGACGCTTCAAGCTAGGATCGAAACCCACCTAACTTTGCACTAGACATGGTATCTAACCACTCAGCCATATCGGACACATACGTCAGCTCAGGAATTATAATGCACATGTATAAGCTTTCGTTTGTTTACATTTTGCACAATCGGATACAAGAGGGCTCAATTCGTTAGAAGAGCTTTGCATTACGTGCAAATATTATATAAATAAATAAATACATCACTTATTTTTGTCATATATCTATATTTTCAAATATATATATCGAGAGAGAGAGAGAGACATCCACAGACAGGCTGTTTCGTTGCATCACAACTCTTCAGTGTGACTTGACACGTAGGACGCTTCAAGCTAGGATCGAAACCCACCTAACTTTGCACTAGACATGGTATCTAACCACTCAGCCATATCGGACACATACGTCAGCTCAGGAATTATAATGCACAAGTATAAGCTTTCGTTTGTTTACATTTTGCACAATCGGATACAAGAGGGCTCAATTCGTTAGAAGAGCTTTGCATTACGTGGGTGGCAGCCGATAATTTCTTCGCAAGAGTGCTCGATATATATATATATATATATATATATATATATATATGTGTGTGTGTGTGTGTGTGTGTGTGTGTGTGTGTGTATTACCAGCTCACTTGATAATTGAAAAATTAAACTAGAAGTCGTGAGTAGTACCCCCACATTATTTTTTCAATTGCTAAGATAGATGGATAGATGGAAAGGCTAAAGAAAATATAAAAAGGCATATAATGTTAAGAAAATATATTCATGTAAACGAACGATGGATATAACCACTTGTGGGATTTTTCCCAGGAAAATAAACAATTGATTTCAGCTTGCATTTAATTCATATATTTTTGAAAACATGTTATGACACAGAAAAGAAAGGAGTCAATATAAGTGAATAGCAACAAAATTCAAATATAGCGTGTAGATGTCTGTCAACACACATCAATAATGTAATTTACACCAAATGCATTTGAGTATGTTTAAACGCACGTTACCATATTGGTATGTGAGTTTATGTGGGTGTATGTGTGTGGGTGTGTAGTGGGAGCTTAGATCTGCAACCAATAACCCCCTCTCTTTCTCTCTCTCTTTTCTGTCTCTCTCTTTCTCTCTGTCTCTGCCTATCTGTCTGTCTGTCTGTCTCTCTCTGTCTCCCTCTCTCTACATATATATATATATATATATATATATGTAAGGACGTTCTGTTTGTATAATGGTTACTCTCGTAGGAAAAGTATTCAGTGACGTGTGTTCAAATCCTGGACGAGGATAATGGCATTTAACATCACACTAATACACTTAGGAAAGTTAAAAATTCAATTTCTCTCCCTCCACCTATGGGTAAATAGTAGGGCAGTCTATTTCCTTGGATTTGATTACGCAACCAGTTTATGAGAAAGAAAACTCTGAATTCAAACATTCACTTACAATTGACCTTGTATCATATTTCTTCCCATGCAAATAGGTTGGTATATATACATTTATACATATGCTTTTATAGATTTTCAAAATTATTTGATTTTATGGAGCAATGTAATGGTATTATATATTTAACCGAACAATCTCCCTGAAGAGACTGCGAGACAAGGCCATTTCTTTATGCGGAGTTTATTACTTTCGAATGAAGTGTTTTCTTCTCTTATACTTGTTGTCATACAAAGATTAATAATCCTTGTCTACTCTATTATTTCACCATATTTGGAGAGAGAATAGTTGGATTTTCATCTCCTTCTACAGTAGCTATCGCTACCTGAAATGCAAATAGCCCAGCCCAGGTTTGAACTGGCTTTATCATTTGCGTTCATTTCTAATGCGGA
>OY757928.1:53282108-53314608 GCA_963585895.1 Sepioteuthis lessoniana | reverse complement strand
AGGACACTCGTTGGGTGATGGTCTTAACCCTCTGCAGAGTAATAGTCGATATACTCAACAGCCCCAGCCGACTTGGTAATATTTAACAGTGTGCAAGCAAATGTGCTCATTGAAAAATTTTTACCAACAAACGTTTTGTTTACAAATTACACATATTTAGTATATATTTATGAACAGAATTTGGCTAGATAGAGCCTATAAAAACCTGCTATAAAGCCCAATTAACTAAACATGCATGTATTCTAAACCTATGTGTCTGCATTCATCCAAAGGTCCTTTCGTGTGCGGGAATGTATAAATTGACTGAATGGTTATTAAAAAGATTATGGATGCCAGTTCCCTCCCTCACAGAAGTGCTTCGATATTATAGAAGAAAAAATATCCTAACCCTTTAGTTCGAGTCTCCAAGACTCCTAAAATTGCACTAGTTTTAGCGGAACTTTCACAGTCTTAGCATCAACTGAGAATTATTTCCTCAGAATTCATTTCCGACAATTCCAATCAGTAACTACTAAAATGTCTTTCCTTCGATCGTACATTCGAGACCTTCCTTTGTTTCTTTATTGATTTCTTAATGTTTTCTTTTCTTCTTTTTTTTTTGTGGATGTTTTTTTTTTTCATAATGCATTAGCCTGTTTAATTATACGTTTCAAATTTCTTCACAGCGTGGGTATATGAAGGATTCTGCCCAAATCGATATTGACTTCATTTATGAAAAGACCAAAAACATATAAGATTATGTTGCGTTAGCCTTCCTAAATGGAAAGCTCGTTTGTCTTAAAACACAAATCAAAATGTGTTTTTGTGTTAACTCATTCTTTACATAAAAGTAGGTGTAAGATAATTTGTTCGATGGGTGGTAAGTTTCAGCTACCTCCTGGGCCACTACTTCGAAGAAGGTATATAGGGGATCGAACCTTAATACTTCAAGATACCATTTTTCGTTTTTAACCGTTGATCTTAACACGTTGCATGTACCTCCTGATAATCTCAGTTTTTTTCTCAGAAACTAGGCATCATCATCATCATCATCATCATCAAAGTTCTGCTGATAGCACGGAGTTCACCTACTTTCTCTATCTCTCTCCCCATCTGTACCTATTATCTATAGCTTCTCTAGATTGCATCCAGTGTCCTCACAGAGCTGATGTATGCAAGATCTTGATCGATGGCCGGTACTGGTGTGTCCATGTGTAGGAGTCCATAACGTTTTTTTTTATGAATTAGTCCTTATTCTTCTACAGTACTTCAATGGTGTGAATGATTGTCCAGTCGGCTGGAGCTGCAGAATATACCGACTGCATCTGTGCAGAGGGATTAGACTCCCCTAATGTATGTTTTGGATTTGACACAAAACAATCTGATGCTCAGGCTCCAGTAATGCAGTAGGTTTGGGAAATGCAGAGTACCACTTTATTGCCATCGCTCCCAAGTCGACTCTGGTCCGAAGCAGTAGCACCTGATTGGGTCTTATCTATGAGACAGATAGAACTAAACAGTGTACATATGCTTAACTGAATTATTTGAAGTAGAACATTTTTTACGTTTAAACTGTGTGGTTATCTTAAACTGAATTGTTTGAAATCAAATGTTTTAGCATTTAAGTTGCGTACTTACTCTAAACCGAATTGTTTGAAATAGAACTGTTTATATGTATGAGGTGCGTGAGAAAACTGAGCTATTGGTCTAATGAGTAGAGTGTTCGCCAATGATCCGGGAGACTGGGTTTCAATCCCAGCTCGAATCATACCAAAAACTCAAAAATGGTTCTTGATTCCGCATTGCTTAACACTCAACATTATAAGATACGGATCAAGAGTAAAGTGGAGCAGTCCAAGGATTTGTGTAGCGCCCTCCCCAACACCTCGGTGTAGCAACTATTGAAAAGGGAGCCTTCGGGTCACCCTCGACAAAGGTCGCCAACTTTACTTCTATATGTATGAAAATGGACTTGGCATTAAATAACCAGCAATGGTTGATATACTATAAAACCCAACCTAACCAAACACAGAACACCATCCTTTTTATTTCTTCTTTTTAGGTAGATAAAGTTTTTACTTTTCTTTAAGTGATGCAGTCAGCGTATTCCAAACAGTAACGACAAGGTGATTGGACTGTTTATTTAACTCTGAAATGAGAAGAAAAAATGTTGGAATTTTGATTTGTGACATTTTCCTGAATTTCTTTACTGGAACCAAATTTAAGCTCTGCTCTTGAAACGGGTCACTTCTTAATTTTCATTTCTTTTTTTTTTAAATCTTGGAGATGTTTGCCCTTTTCTCCTCTCAAGGACATGAGAATTGTGCTCACTAATATCATTTATTTGATTTGCATGGCAAAGAGTGAAAGAGGAAGTCAACTGTAGTAGTAGTAGTAGTAGTAGTAGCAGTTGTAGTTGTCTTAGAAGTAAATTTTGTGTTATTATTGCTATTATTTTTTTTATTATCATCATTATTAATGTTTTTATTGTAGTTGTTTTGAGGACAGCGTTTGTGGTGGTTGCTTAGTTCAACTTAATAATAATAATAATAATAATAATAATAATAATAATAATAATAATAATAATAGAAGGATGTGGATGATAATAATAATAATAAAATTAAATTCTAAAAATTTTTGATGATGCATGTAATATGATTATATAAAGTTTAAATGGTACACTTTTGATCTTGGAAGATTTACCTGCATTATATCAGTGAGAGTGGCAGTCGGCAGGGGGTGTGGTCAGGTTGGTCGCTTCAAGAAGGATACATCTATCGTTGGAGGGGATTTTTAAAAGAATTTTTTTTTTTCGGAAATAGATTACAAGAATCGTGATGGGAGGGGCCAACTGGGGCGGAGCGTATATTCAAAGTTCTGAGTCGAATGTGAACAATGGAGATATAAAAAGACACAGTCAAAAAAGGTTATGACAAAGAAATGATGGAAGAAGAAGAAGAAGAAGAAGAAGAAGAAGAAGAAGAAGAAGAAGAAGAAGAACAACAACAACAACAACAACAACAACAACAACAAAAATAAGAACAAGAACAAGAAGAATAAGAAGAAAAAGAAAAGAGAAAAGAGAAATGTAAAGGCAACTGAACTAAATTGAAAAAAAAAAAAAAGAAAAAATAGAGTAGGAGTTACAAAAGTGCCGCGCGGCGCAGTGTGTAGCGGGTCCCGGTTCCCTGCCAGCTCGACCACAGCGATTACAACAACAATCTTCGAATACTGGGATGCGTAATACAAGGAAAAGAATTAAGATTAAAGTATTTAAATTGAAAAACATAAAAACTGATTTTTAAATTTTTTTTTTCTCTTTCATCATCCCCTCCTTCCTTTCCCTCCACCAATTAACTCTTTCTTTCTTTCTTTCTTTCTTTCGTTCGTTCGTTCGTTCTTTCTTTCTTTCTTTCTTCCACTTTCAACTTACAATCTTTCTTAAATGCATTTTTATATAGACTTTTAAATGCTATCTAAGTCAACATGGCTTTTTCTATTTAGTTCCAGAAATCTCATCCCTTTCTCTTCCATACGTCAAGAATTTTTCTTTCTTTTTTTTTTTAATATATTTTACATATATTTACTTTTGAAAAGAAACTTTAAAATAATATACATGAAACACATGTTTATTTAGCTTCATTTCGATTTAAAACAAACACTAATACACACACACACATACACACACATACACACACACACACACATCTATATATATATATATATATATATATATATATATATTGTGTATAATACAGTGGCGTGCGCCTCTTTGAAAAGTACGTGATGCGTTCAAAAATCTCGAGATTGAAGATGGATGAAGCATTTACTTCAAAATATTTTCCTTTTCAATCATCCAATTAGTTCAACGAGTTTCCCCTTCGTCAAAGCTCCTGCGGAATTGCAATTCTGATACGGAACGATTGTTCCGACAACCTATTAAGTCAGATTTGACATGGAGTCATTACAAAAAGGACGACACGCTTTATTCTCACAGCATCACTTCTAACGGATGCCTCAGGCCCCAAGCGATAAGCTTTAGCTCTGCTAAGCAGATATTGTATGAGAAACAACTCTGAGACCACATGATTAACTTGACACAAGCAACGCCAGTTGGGCCCGTCCAAGCGAGCACAGGTGAGTATGGAATTCTGACATGTTTTTCGTCTTCGGAATATGTATCCACTATATATATATATATATATATATATATATATATATATATATATATATGTGTGTGTGTGTGTGTGTGTGTGTGTGTGAGTGGGTGGCCGTAATCAAGAACGACTTGAAGTTATCCTTTTTTAATAGCTACTATACCGAGGTGCCAGTGAGGGTCCTCTTTCTTTCCCTGCGATGCTCCACTTACCATTGATCTATTCTTCATAATATTAAATAATAAGCAAGGAGACATCATGTACAATTTTTTGAGAAGTTTGACTAGACCTAGGATTGAAACCTTGTTTCCTGGGCCATGGATGAGCACAATATATATATATATATATATATATATATATATATATATATATATATATATATATATATATTTATATATATATATATATGTCATGGTTATCTTTCGATGGCTGTTTTTATTCTCATCTATAGAAGCCACTCTTATAGATGAGCAGCAGTAGTTCCCCGATCGAACTGACAATCCTGAGCGTTAAGCCGCAAGACTCACACGTACATCATGCTGCTTCCCATGTGTACGTGGTAAAAAAAAAAAATTAAAAAAAAACAACTTTTTTTACCTTAAGTTTTAACTTAGTTAAAGTCCAGGACTGCTGTATGTTAAAATTCAAAGAAATTTTGGGGTATATTTCATCTTCTCATCCGATTCCGGCCCTGACAGTTTTTTATTTTATAAGTAGAATTCGATTTTTGACTCGGTTGCATTTTTTTTTTTTTTTTTTTTTTTTTTTTTTTACTGCTATGAGGGTGTGTAATCAGACTTCTAAGCTTTAGAAAAAGTTCTATTTCTGTTTGCCCTGTATACTAAAGCATTCGACCAGGGTCGTTATATTTATTTTATTTATTTATTTATTTTTTTTTAACTGCTAAATATGTCGACATAAATGAGGAATACAGTGTATTTCATATAAGAACACAATATAGTAGAGACGTAAGAAATAATTTCCAGGATAGCCTGGCAAACAATAAACGAAGTAAGTAGAAGGAAGAGCACAGCCAAAGCAAAATTGAAAGCTGCAAGCCAACAAGAAAGAGGAAAACTGTGGGAACAGCATTTCAAAAATCTACTAGGAAACCCACCGAAAATAACGGATGAACCGATTACCAGAATTATTAGGAAGCAATTAGACGTTAAACTAGGTCCGTCCACCAAAGAAGAACTCGACTCAGTTCTCAGAAGAATTAAAAATAGGAAAGTTGCTTTCGAAAGTTGTCTGGAACGAGCCACAGCTGGCATTGGCCTCCATGTCAATGCAAACAAAACTGAATATATGTGTTACAACCAAACGGGCAACATTGCCACACAAGACGGAGCCTCCCTGAAACTAGTAGACAAATTCACCTACCTAGGAAGTAGCGTCTCATCAACCGAAAAAGACATCGACACACGACTGACGAAGGCATGGACAGCTATCGATAGGCTCTCGATCATATGGAAGTCGGACCTAACCGATAAAATGAAACGCAGTTTCTTCCAGGCAGTGGTTGTGTCGATACTGCTATATGGATGCACCACATGGACGCTAACTAAGCGACTGGAGAGGAAACTAGACGGAAATTCACAAGAATGTTGAGAGCAGTATTGAACAAGTCCTGGCGACAACACCCCACGAGACACCAACTATACGGACACTTGCCCCCCATCACGAAAACTATACAAGTTAGACGAACCAGACACGCGGGACACTGCTGGAGAAGCAAGGACGAGCTCATAAGCGAAGTACTCCTGTGGACCCCCACATATGGATGTGCAAAAGCAGGACGACCAGCACTAACTTACATACAGCAACTATGTGAGGACACAAGATGTGACCTTGACGACCTGCCGGAGGCGATGAATGATAGGGAGAAGAGGCGAGAGAGGGTCAGTGATATCCGTGCTGGCGGCGCGACATGATGATGATGATATATATATATTCTATTAAAGACACTTATTTTGTAAAATTTTGTAGGAATAATAATCAATCTTAATCGTATTTTTATATATCTTAAAATCAACAGCATTTAGGTAGTAACATTGTATTTGATAACTAACACATCTTGGGGTATGAAACCCGAATTAACGACAAACATTTAAAAAAAAAAACCCACAAAAATCCGGGTTATTAAAGATTATCTTTTTGAAAAAATAAACAATTTGTATAAGATGATAGGTAGTCCTGGCAGCAACACCCCACAAGACACCAACTGTACGGCCACCTGCCCCCTATCACGAAAACTATTCAAGTTAGCGAACCAGACATGCAGGACACTGCTGGAGAAGCAGAGATGAACTCATAAGAGATGTACATTCAGCAGCTATGTGAGGATACGGGTTGTTGTCCTGAAGAGCTACCTAGGGCGATGAACGATAGGGAGGAATGGCGAGAGAGGGTCAGGGATATCCGTGCTGCCAGCACGATATGATGATGATGATGAAGGGATCTGTATATCGTTGGATTATAATAGAACATGCTTAAAAGATAGTAATTCTTATGCCTCGCTTTTGGTTTACATTGGTCAACTTGTCACAGCATAATGACACGACAACTGATGACTTTGCAAATTGTAGATTTTATTTCAGAGCATCATCAAAGGATATCTACAAATCAGCAAAGTTTTGATGCTTAAGCTCCATTATCCAATTTTGAGTTTTGAGTTGACTCCTCCAAGAAGAGTTGACTTCATCACTGCTTTGTCATTACACAAGAGCTCCTTCAACACTATATATATATATATATATATATATATATATATATATATATATATATATATATATATATAAGTATTATACGGTCCAGTTAAACCGGAGTTGGGAGTAATTTCATCAGTACAAAAAAAAACATTCAACAGAAGAGTTGACTTCACCACTGCTTTATCATTACACGAGAGCTCCTTCAACACTATATATATATATATATATATATATATATATATATATATATATATATATATATATATATATATATAAAAGTATTATTCGGTCCAGTTAAACCGGAGTTGGGAGTAATTTCATCAGGAAAAAAAAAAAAAATTCAACAGAAGAGTTGACTTCACCACTGCTTTATCATTACACGAGTGCTCCTTCAACACTATATATATATATATATATATATATATATATATATATATATATATATATAAGTATTATTCGGTCTAGTTAAATCGGAGGCAGGAAAAAAAACATTCAAAAGGGAACATTTAAATTTTCCTGGTAAAGAGCTCAATGTAACTGGCATTACAAAGCAATGATTTAATTCAATATAAGTATTACTGTATCCTTACGTAAAGTTTTTAAATAAAGTTGTATTTATCTATATTAGTATTGAATCTGGGGTTTTAAGGCGAAATGTATTTAGAATAAAAAAAATAAAAATAAAAGAATTAATTTACTATAATTCCAACCGGCAATGAATTAAAAAAAAAATGGAAGTGGGCTAAATGAGGAGAAAACTCTTCCCCCCTTTTCTATCTCCTCCCACCCTTCTTTCCTGTGTCTTTTCTGAATTATTTCATCCATAAGAGCTGACGAAATCCTGTTAGTTTTTTTTTGGGGGGGGTGATTTATATCAAAATCCATAACAGGATGGAAATAAATTTAAAATCCTAATGTCACTGGTTTTTGTTTTTTCTTTAATATATATATATATATATATATATATACGACCTACCAGTAGCGATGGACAATAGCGAGCGATGGTGAGAGAGTCAAGGAAATTCGTGCTGTTAGTACGTTTTGATGACAATAAACCTTATGAGAGGAATAAATACTTGGACTGTACACCTCGTTAGATACTCGAGACCTATTCTCAAGTGAACCAGAGATGAACTTAGACAAATGGACCAAAGAACAAGAAAACTAATGACCATGCACAAGGCATTACATCCCAGAGACGACGTTGACAGACTATTTGTACCAAGAAAAGACGGAGGAAGAGGACTTGCCGGCATCGAAGACAGCGTTCATACATCCATACAACGACTCGAAGACTACATAGAAAAACACGAACGAGGACTGATCACGGCCATCAGAAACAATACTGACAACACGATAGATAACAGAATGACAAAAACTAGGAAACAAAAATTCGAAGGAAAACAACTCCATGGGTGTTTTAAACGACTAATAAACAACATCTCACACATCAAAACATGGACATGGCTAAGAAAAGGAAACTTTAAGAGAGAAACAAAATCTCTCCTAATGGCAGCACAAAACAGCGCCATAAGAACCAATCATATCAAGGTCAGGATTGATTAGACGCAACAAAATAGCAAATGTTGACTATGCAACCATCAATCACATAATAAGCGAATCCAGCAAATCAGCGCAGAAGGAATATAAGACTAGTCATGATTGGGTCGGCAAGGTGATCCACGGAGAGATGTGCAAGAAATTTAAATTCGACCATACTAACAAATGGTATATGCACAAACTAGCACCTGTCCTAGAGAATGACACACACAAACTCCTATGGGACTTTGACATAAAAACGGACCACCTAATCTCGACTAGAAGACTAGACCTTATAATAATCAAAAAAAAAATAAATAAATGAAACCTGCAACATTGTTGACTTTGCCGTCTCGGCAGACCAGAGAATAAAACTAAAAGAATGTGAAAAGAAGGATAAGTACATTCACCTTGCTAGAGAATTGTAAAAACTATGGAACGTGAAGGTGGCAATTATACCAATTGTGATTGGAGCTTTTGGTTCAGTAACTAAAGGATTATTAAAGGGCCTGGAGGACTTAGAAGTTGGCAGCCGAGTGGAGACCATCCAAGCAACAGCATTACTGAAAACGGCCAGAATACTGAGAAGAGTCCAGGAGACTTAAGGAGACTTCCTGTCACTCAATCTCAAGTGAAAGTCCATCAGCTTACGCTGATGCAAAACACTCTAATGAGTAAATAATAATAATAATAAATAGATAGATAGATAGATGAAATAATAATAGATAGATAGATAGATAGATAGATAGATAGATGAAATTTTCATAAATCTTTATAATTATATACAAATAGTCATATACCAAGCACACCTTAAAAATTATTTGAAATCTCTCATATATTCTCAATACAAATAATTCCAAACACGTCGTCCCAGGACATTTATTATATATATATATATATATATATATATATATATATATATATATATATATATATGCGTGCGTGTGTGTGTGTGTGTGTGTGTGTGTAAGAATTAATGGGAGCGATGGCTGATAGGGAAGGATGGGGAGAGAGAGAGTCAGGAAATCCGTTCAGTTATTGGGACTTGTCGATATACACACACATGTATATATATATATATATATGGGGGGGGTCAACCCTTCCTCAGGAACGTGATGCAATACAAGATGATTCATAAGAAGAGTTTAATGGGTTTTAATTCAGAGTTTTCCTTCTCTTAGACATGCTGCAATACTAAGGTTAAAGAGCACAGTCTTTCCTACAATTTGACCATAGCTGGAGAGAGAAAAGTCGGATTAAAACTTTCTAAAGGCTATTAATGCTACATGAAATATAAAAACCCTATTTATTGATCTGAACTCAAATCACCAAATCCAGATATATATATATATATATTTATATATATATATATATATACACACACACACACACATATATATATATATATATATATATATATATATATATATATATATATATATATATATATATATATACAAGGATCATTAGATAAGTTTTCAGACTTTTTTCGTATAGTCTCTTTTATTGATAGTACACACATGAAACTCTAGTCCCCTTCGAAGTAATCTCCTCCGACTGCAATGCACTAGTTGTTCCGTTCCAACAGCTCCTGGAACGCCCCATGGAAGTTCTCTTGTGTGAGCGTGTCAATGAGCTTCGTCATAGCCTCTATCATCTCCTGAATTGTCTCATAACGACAACTTCTGAGCTTAGGGAATGACCAAAAGTCACAGCAAGGTCTGGACTTTAGGGACGGTGAGCAACTGTCTTGGTGCCCGTCTTAGTCAAATAGTCTATGACAAGAATGGAGTTGCGGATGGTGCATTGTCCAGGTGGAAATACCACTGAGCTAATTTGAAGAGTGCTGGCCTCTTCCGACAGAATCTCTTCCTGAACTCCCTTAAAACCTCAATATAGTAACCCTAACCGTAACCCTTTGGTCAATCAAGTCTAGTGTATTGACTTCCTTACTCCTCCCAAACCTCTAATCATCCCTCACAGACTCCCTGCCTTCTTTAAATCTCTTATACCACTCAGAAACTGATGCTCGATTCATCCATACGTTTCTGTGGCATTTTTCCAAAGTTTAAAACAGAATTTTATTGCATGTCGTTCTTCTAAAGTGTCCTCACGTCCAGATTGCATTTATGAAATTCACCAGCTGTGACAATCAGTCTTTAGTAGGGTGTATTCCAATTGCTGCTGTAGCTGTTCATTTGAACCTGAAATCATAAGAATTAGTCAGTCGTCTCAAAAGATGTATAGCAATAACATAATGAATTTTCAAGAGTCTACAACAATTTTAAACGCCTGTACACGAAAAGTCTGTAAACTTATGGAAGGTACCATATATATATATATATATATATATATATATATATATATATATATATATATATATATATATATATATAAAAGAAAGACCTTTAAAAATCTCTCATAGTTGTTGGTGATAATATTCATTTCAGCAGACCCTTTTTTGATATATTTGATCTGCATTTTCAGACAAAGAAATAATGGGAAATTTCTAATGGAAATTTAGAAAAAATCCACAAAATCTAATTACATTTTCTTCTTAACTCAAATTACTTTTCATTTATTTAATATAAAAAAACAGATCATTTGTTTCTCAGTTTTTGTTGACAAATGTCATACAGTTCATGTATTAAGATGTATCAACAGCAGACTTCTTTCTACTTTTCATTTCAAGGAATTTATATCATGACAAACAAACGTTTAAACCCAAATGAAAGTTGCCCAGTCGGCTGGAGCCGTAGAATACAACGACTGCACCTTTGCACAGGTGTAAGACCCCTCCCCCAACCATATGACGCTAAAAATTCTGATAGCGAGGATCTAGTAATGCTGGAGCTTTGGGGAATGCGGAGTATCTCTTCTTTGCTATCGCTCCCAGCTTCACTATGGGTCAGAGTAGTAGCACCTGATGGGGTCCTATCAATGGTTCAAATAGAAGTAAACTGTGTATTTACACTACACTGTATCGCTTGAAATAGAACAGTTTTTACACTTCTCTCTTTTTTTTGTACGTATGCTACTCTGAATTGTTTGAATTAGAACTATCTTGAAATTTAACTGTTTGCAAACCAAAACTATCCTTATATTAAACTGAACTTTTGAAATTTAATTCAGCGTTAAAAAGGGTTGATATGCTGTAAAACAATCCAACCGAACAACCAACCAAATAAATGAATAAATAAAACAATGAATTAATCAAAGGACAGAAAATTATCTACCATAAACAACTTACACGAGTATTAATAACCTCTTAAAAAATTGAATTAAATTATAAAAGAATATATTGTATATTAATACTATTTGATCAAAAAACTAATAAAATTGTCATACCATTATTGGTATGACTGTTACCTAAAAGTATAAACAAATACAACATAATTTTATATATCATCAAGGTTAGAATTATTTCATACAAACTTATATATATATATATATATATATATATATATATATATATATATATATATATATATATATATATATATAATTGAAATTTAACCCTAACCGCATTTGTAATCAATAAAATGTTTACCGGGCCTAGTGCACAAAATTGCACACATTATTTTCAATTATAAACCCTGGCAAAAATGTGAATCCACCGCGCTTTAAAAATGCATCTTCTATTATTCTTAATACATGAAAAATATACTTTATACAATAGCAAAATTTTCTGGTTTTGTACCTAAAAATACTCAAAATAATTTATCTAGAATAATAATACGGATTCTTTCAGTCTAAGTTAGACTAAAAAAATTATGCAATGTTATCTCAGATTTATCTAAATTTATTGTTCATAGATTAAAAATGAGATAATAAAACATTCTCTAAGAGTAGAGAGTCAATATTTTCCGTTCTGTTTGTTTTATGGCATATCAACCGTCTTGGGTTATTTAATGCCAGATCCATCCTTCTTGAAGCACAGTAGTGGTACTATTAAACCAATAACTGGAAAGGATATGGGGTTTCATACTTTTCCCAAGGATATTTGTTCGAAAGAAAACGTAATAGCGAAGCTGCCGTTCGAAATCGCTATTTACGATTCCGCAGTTCAGCGCTTACCACGAGGACAACGCCCCATACTTTTTGACGGGAATAGTATAAATGAGCCGAATTCCAGCCTACCTGAGTATCAGCAAAGTGCAAAATCATCTTATGTATATATTTTTCGAAATTTATTTTTTATGTATTGCGGACAAGTTGATGTGTACGAGCACTATATACATATAATATGTGCTAAAATGAGAGGGGCCCCAAAAGGGAAAATTCAAAGTCAAGGGCATTCATATGCTTCGATTTGTGCATGATCTCCCTCATTAAAACAACCTTCTGTCAAATATAACCAGCAGAAAGAACGAATAAATCCTATATTGTGTCCGGAATATTAACACAATATATAGATTAGTGTTTTTTCTCACAAAAATGTTTTAAAACTAGTATTACAGGTATTTTTTTACTGATACAGCCACCGACAGCAACCTATCAACAATCTCTCTCTCTCTCTCTCTTTATATATATATATATATATATATATATATATATATATATATATATGCGTGTGTGCATGTGCCGGAGTAATTACGAATAATACAGGGTGTCTCAAAATAGATGCAACACATTAATATGATAATTCATATTGCATCAAGTCATCTTTCATCAGAGTTTTGAAAAGCAATCATATCACTTCAGAAAGGTCAAACCAGATGACAAGAGCAGGAATTGATTGACTTTATCTTTCAGTGCACGTCAATGACCAAGTTCTTGAAAAATCTCTTCAGAGGGGACTTTTTTGGACTTGTAAAGACATCTTGCGATCAACTTCCTGCCCGATCTGGGATTTTCTGCCTTCTTGTTGAGCTTGTTTACTGACCCTGTGGCTTGAAATGTTTGTACCCATCGATAAATTTAGCTTTTTTGTGGATCATTGTTAAAAGTTTAACTTCCAGCGAAATTTTGTTTACACTGTTTTAAATGATTTTATCTCCAAATAAGTAGTGACACGAAATATATTTTTCCTCTCCTGTTCAAGGCATTGTGATTAAGGATTAATAGTTGTTATAGTATACGATTTTCAAATCTGAAACAAAGTGAACACAACATTATTTGCCCAGTCAGCTGGGGCTGTAGAATACACTGACTGCACCTCTGCCGAGGGGTAAGACCCCCCCCCCTAACGAGCGTCCTGAATATGATACTAAACGATCTGATGGTGAGGTTCCAGTATTGCGGGAACTTCGGGGAATGCACACTACCCCTTCATTGCCATCGCTCCCAGGTTCATTCTGGCCCAGAGTGGTAGCACCTGATAGGGCCCTATCTATGGGCTAAATAGAACTAACAACATACTTATGCTAAGATGAATTGAGTAAACTGAATAGCTTGAAATAGAAACGTTTTTGACTATTAAACCTTGCTTACACTTAAACTGAGTGCTTATGCTTAACTGAATTATTCAAATAGAACTGTTTTTCGACATTGAAACTGTATTTACACTTAACTGAATTGTTACATATAACTGCTTGAATAGTTAGAAATAGAAATGTTTTAGACAATTAAACTGTGTACTTATGCTAAACTGAACATAAAAATGGATTTGGCGTTAAATAACTTACAAAGGTTGATATGCCATAAACCAACCAACCCTAACCCAAATTGTTTTCAATAGAACAGATTATTCACATAAAAATGGATTTGGCGTTAAATAACCTACAAAGGTTGATATGCCATAAAACCAAACAAACCAAACCAAACAACATTATTATTAGTAGAGTTATTAACTGTCAAATGAGACACGTGTATATTTGGAACACCCCGTATATAATGCTAAAAACGTTTTAATTGTTGAAATATTTATAGAGCTCTGTGCAAAAAAAATGTTGAGAAGTATCACTGTATTGTCAAATACAAAATCACCCGGGAATCGGCAAAATAAAATTCCAAATAATGTTTATATTATTGTTTTAAATATCTTATTTTACAGTTGAAAGTATTCTCTCTGTGTTGGTGCATGCGTGTGTTGCTGTGCACGCGCGTGTGTGTGTATGTGTGTGTTAATATAAAAACACGAGAAAACAAACTATTCAGGAGATGATTTTATATATTATTGAATATTATGATAGTGTAAGATGTCCATTTTTTAAATATTACACCATCATAAGGGCAATATTATTATACAATCTTGTATTTTCTAAATTATTTTCAAATTTAAAAATCCAAAGAAAGAATGGAAAAATCCTTACCATTCTATTACCGTTAGTAGCCTATTTAGCTTGTTTAAATATATTTCAGTTTTCTCCCATATATATATATATATATATATATATATATATATATATGTGTGTGTGTGTGTGTGTGTGTGTGTGTGTGTGTGTGTATATATATATTGGGGTCCAGAGATGGTTCAAGCTGGGATCGAAATCCACCTAACTTTACGCGAGACATGGTATCTAACTGCTCAGCAATTTTAGTGACATACGTCAACTCAGGAATTCGTTGTTTACATTTTGCGCTACTGGACACCGGAAAGCTCTCTTTTCAATAGCTACTACACAAAGGTGTAGAGCAAGGCGCTACTCCTTTCTCTAGATTGCTCCACTAACCCTTCATCCGTACATTAAAGACTGAGTGTTAAGGAAGGAGACATCATGTAACACTTTTTTTTTTGCTCTACTGGAAAAGCAAAATCCACGATATGGCAACTAAATATAATTTTCTTTTTTGAGAGTCTTTTACATCAGTGTGAGCAGATGGTTTTTTACAAGAGTCTGTGAGACAGCAAGTCTCCTTAGGTCTTTTGGACTCTTCTTAGTATTCAGCCTATGACTGAATACCAGTCTCCACAACTATATATATATATATATATATATATACATGTGTGTGTGTGTGTGTGTGTGTGTGTGTGTGTGTGTGTGTGTGTGTGTGTGTGTGTGTGTGTGTGTGTGTGTGTGGAATGGACACCTATAATTCATAATTTTTTTTTTAAGCAGTAAGCCCAGTTGAAAAAGAAAAAAGGTCTTAAGAAAATATTTTCCTCAATATTGCATATTTTAGGAAAAATATTTTCTTTATTATATTGTCGACCAGATGACGTAGTGGAGATGTATATACGTCTAATATATAAGTGGTAAACTGTGAATGGAATTTCTGGACACTCGTTAAATAGAATAATTTGCCTTTTCAAATAGGCTCACTATTTTTTTCACACACACACACACACACACACACACACACACACACACACACATATATATATATATATATATATATATATATATATATATATATATATATATATGAACTTTCATTGCTTTTATAAAATTGCTTGGTAAATATGGTCATTATTGTCTATTTGATCGTTAAGATTTTATGAGATTATTAACAATATATTGTCACCTAAGTGTGAATAATAGCCTGATTTATGCCCTGCGAACAAATAATTGTTCAACAGTCAGAAGTTGTTTAAGTACTTTGTGTATTTTAGGATCAATTCATTTGATTTTTTTTGTATATATATATTTGAAATACATCATCTTTTTATAGAGAATGAGATAAGTGATTATATGATAATAAGAGCAATTTTATCTGTACAAATAAATCTTTGGAACCATCCCATAAAACCTGGAAAAGAACATAGGAGGGTTTGAGTTTCATGGAATGATTGAAATTATCCAGACTATCAAGAAGCCCAGTCGACTTGTGGTGTTAAATACACCGATTCAGTGCTCTGTAATGGAGTAAGCCCCCCACCACAAAGTGTCCTGTATATGACACTAAACAATTCGTTGGTGAGACTTTAGTTCTCGAATTTGTGGATATGTAGAGTACATCTTCATTTCCATTGCCCCCAGGTCAACTCTGGCCCAGACTAGTAGTATCTGATAGGGTCCTATCTATGGATCAAATACAACTTTTTGACTGTGTACCAATAAATGACTATTGGTAAATTGAATTATTAGAAATAGTACTGTTTGACTATTTCATAGCGTATAAACAAATGAGTTATGTTTAATCTATCTGTTAGTGATACATAGCTATACTTGGAACAATCTAAATGTGTGCAAAACGATTGTGCAATGTTGAATAGAAAAATTAGTGTTGGATTGTAAAGTTGACGGCTGTAGTAGAGGGTGATCCGAAGGCTTCCTTTTCAATAGCTTCTACACCAAAGTGTAGGGGAGGGCGCTACTCCATTCCCTGGATTACTCCACTTTACCCTTTATATGTAACTTATAATGCTCAGGGTTAAGCAAGGCGGGATCAAGTACCATTTTTGAGTCTTTGGTATGATTAGACCTGGGATTGAACCCTGGTCTCCCGGACCATTGGCGAACACTCAACTCATTAGGCCAATGGACTGGTTGTGTGTCTAAATTCAATTATTCGTATAGTATTACATAGCAAAAATTAGAACCATTTTACTGTGCGCGAGGTAATGAATAGGGATCAGTAGAATAATTAGTCTTAAATACTTATAACCACTTCACTGTGAGCAAACAAATGATTAATATCAAATAGAATTGCTAGTGTTAGATAGCAATTTGTCCAAGTAGGTAGAGTTTTCACCAATGTCCTCGACGACCGGGGTTCAATCCCAGGTCGAGTTATACGAAAGACTTAAAAAATGGTACTTGATGCCACCTTGCTTAATACTCAGCATCATAAAGTACGGATCAAAGGTAAAGTGGAGCAATCCAGGGAAAAAAGTAGTGGCCCCTACCACACTTTGGTGTAGTACCTATTGAAAAGGGAACCTTCGACTGCAGTCGCCAACTATACATTTTTTGTTTTTACTTAATTTTAGATAGCAATACTTGAAAGAATTTAACTGTGTAGAATTAATAGTAATACTTGGTGGCAACTAGATTCGCTCTAACTCATTTAAAAATGAAATTACCAACAAACTATGCGTGCAAACAAATGACTGATGTTAAATTGTGACTCTTATACAAGAAATGCTTGAAAATAATGTGTGAAAAAGAAAATGAGCGTTGGGTTGCTTTAAAAATGTTATCATCATAATGTGTTTACAAATAATATATTTTATATATATATTTATAAACAGGATTTGGTATTAAATGGTTGATATGTCGTAAAACCCAACCCAATATAACCCAACCAGACTTTTAACGTGCTGAGATCAGATCGAAGACTAACACGCTTTTTTTTTTTTTGAGGATTCGATAAATACATTCACTGGAATATACAGCTTGAAAACAGTTAGAATAATGTTGAAAAATCTTGAAAAATGTACAGCTTGAAAACAGCTAGAATAATGTTGAAAAATCTTGAAAAATGTACAGCTTGAGAACAGGTAGAATAATGTTGAAAAATCTTTAAAAAATGTACAGCTTGAAAACAGCTAGAATAATGTTGAAAAATGTACAGCTAAGAAAATGTACAACAAGAGAAACAGATAGAATAATGTTGAAAAATCTTGAAAAATGTACAGCTTGAAAAACAGCAAGAAAAATGTTGAAAAAAGTTGAAAAATCTACAGCTCGAGAAACAACTAGAATAATGTTGAAAATGGCGATAAATGTACTGCTAGAAAAATCTACTGCTAGAAAAACAGCTAGATTAATGTTGAAAAATGTACAACTAGAAAAACAGCTTGAAAAATGTTGAAAAATGTACAGCTAGAAAAATGTACAACAAGAAAAACAGCTATAACAATAAAAGAAATAATTTTAAAAAAATAGAAATAACAGAAATAACTGATAACAACAACAACAACAACAACCTATTATTCTCAGATAATTTTCTCTCGAAATCGAATGAAAAAAAAAAGAGCAAAAGCCCAGATCTAGTGATTACGGACTGTCAGAGAGAAAACGTGCCATCTGATTGATACGTCATTGCCAACAGATGATAACATACCAATAAAAGAATATAAGAAAAAAACGTGACCCGGAAAAAGAAATGGAAAAAATGTGGCACCATAAAACTACCATAGTTCTAGTAATTATGGGATCACTGGGTATGATCAAGAAGGAGACAGATAAACACATAAATAAGATACTTGGTTGTTCCAGCCGATATGAAATAAAGATAAAATCCACTTTACGGAACTGATCGTCACCATCGGAGAGAACTAAAATATATCACAAAAAAAAAAAAATAGCAAAAAACATAAATACAGAGAATATATATAATCCCAATTTTTCCTCTCTCAAGGTCTTGAATAAAAACTCACGGAAGGATTTTAAGAAACCGAAAGTAACGCTAAAAATTAAATTCAATAATTGATAAATAAAGTTGGCGACGCTCCTTTTTCAATAGCTACTACACCGAAGTGTTGGGGAGGGCGCTACTCTATTCTCTGGCTTGCTCCACTTTGCCCTTGATCCGTACCTTATAATGCTGAGTAATACGCGATGCGGCTTCAAGTACCATTTTTGAGTCTTTGACATAACTCGACATGGGATTTAAACCCGGTCTCCAGGACAATTGGCAAACACTCTAATCATTCGGCCAATGTCACAATTTATAATATCAGCAACAACAACGATGACGACGACAACAACTGATGGGGAAAACCCACTGGAGGTAAAATAATAATAATTATGAAAGTGTCGATTGCACCAATTGTGATTGGTGCTTTTGGCACTGTGACTGAAGGTTTATTAACGGGAGTGGAGGATTTGGAAGTTAGCGGACTAGTGGAGACCATCTAAGCGACAGCATTATTGAAGACGGCCAGAATACTGAGAAGGGTGCCGGGGATTTGAGGAAACTTGCTGTCGCTCAAACTCCAGTGAAAAGCCATCAGCTAACGCTGATGTGAAGAACTCTAAAAGAGTAAATAAAAACAATAATAATAATGATAATAATAAAAAGAAGGATAAGTACCTAGACCTTGCTAGGGAATTGAAAAAACTATGGTACATGCAGGTGACAATTATACCAATTGTAATTGGTGCGTTTGGAACAGTAACTAAAGGATTACTAAAGGGACTGGAGGATTTGGAAGTTGGCGGATGAGTAGAGACCATCCAAACTACTATATTATTGAGAACGGCCAGAATACTAAGAAGAGTCCTGGAGACTTGAGGAGACTTGCTGTCACTCAATCTTCAGTGAAAAACAATCAGCTAATGCTGATATGAAAACTCTAATGAGTAAATAATAATAATAATAATAATAATAATAATAATAATAACAATAATAATAATAATAAGATACGAGAACGAGAACGAGAAGACTTCTCGAAAAAAAAAAGAATACATAGCAGAAATCTCATCAAAGGGTTAAACACGGAGGTTGTCCCTCTCGTATGATTCTCGGGACCATTCTTAAAGTAGACGAGAGAATAACTTTATCAAATGGCCCTGAAAACAAGAAAACTCGTGACGATGCATACATACTCAGGTCATACATACATCCTAGATATGACGTAGACAGACTGTATGTGTTAAGAAAGCAAAGGAAGAAGAGGTTTTGCCAGCATTCAATATAGAGTTGATGCATCGATACAACGACTAGAAGACTACATAAAAAAGCGCGGTGGAAGACTAATAATTGCAACCCAAAACAATACAGACAACACAAAGATCAACAGAACAAGAATAACAAAAAAAACAATAATTGGAAGAAAAGAACTGAATGGACATTTCAAGTGAAAAATAAGCGAAATCTCATACGAAAAATGTTGGACTTGGCGATGAAAGGAAACGTTAAGAGATAATCTGAATCTCTACTTACAGCAGTACACAACAATGCCATAAAGACTAGCTCTGGTGCCCGTGGTGTAATGGTTATCGTCATAGGAAATGGACATGGCGACACAAGTTCAAATCCTGGACGAGACTGATTGCATTTCACATAGCACTAATACCCTTGGGAAAGGTATGAATCCAATTATTCTCCCTCCAGCTATGGGTAAATAGTAGGACAGACTAGGTTCTTCAGCCTTGGTGAGGTAACTAGTCTAGGAGAAGGAAAACTCTGAATTCAAACCTGTTAAACTCCGCTTAAAAAATTGACCTTGTGTTATATCCTGCCCGAGCGGAGTGGGGGGGTAATTTTTTTTTTTTTTTTAAATAAAGACTACCTCTGTCAAAGCAAGAACAGACAAGATGCAACAAAATAGCAGATGGGGATTATGTGTTGAGAGAGACAAAATCATTAAGTAGATAATAACCGAAAGCAGTAAAAAAAAGTATAAGACTGGACACGACTGGGCGTGGAAGGTTATCCACGGAGAATTCTGCTAGAAGTTAAAATTTAACCATACAACCAAATGGTATATGCACAACCCAGAATCTTACCGAGAAAATGAGACGCATTAACTTCTCTGCAATCTTGAGATACAAACAGATTATCTAATTTCTGCAAGACGACGACACCTAGAGATTGTGACCAAAAAAAAAGACAATTTGTGGATTTTGCGGTTCCGGCTTACCGCAGGATAAAACTGTGAGGAAGCAAAAAACAGCGATAAGTACCTCGACCTTGCTAGAGAACTGAAAAAACTATGGTATATGAAAGTGCCGGAGATACCCATTGTACTTGTTGCACTCGGAACGGTCAACAAAGGTTTGGTACAGAGACTGGAGGATTTGAAAATAAGAGGACGAGTGGAGACCATTCGAACTACAGCAGTATTGAGATCCCCCAGAATACAAAGAAGAGTCCAAAAGACCTAAGGAGATTTTCAGCTACACAGACTCTATTGAAAAACCATCGGCTCACACTGATGTAAAAGACTCTCTAAAGAGAAAAATAATATTTACTTGCCAGATCGTGGATTTTGCTTTTCCAGTAGATCACAAAGTAAAAATGAAAGAAAACGAAAAGATAGACTTGTACATGGATCTTGCCAGAGAGCTGAAAAAGCTGTGCAACATGAAGATACCGTTGAAACCAGTTGTTATTGGTACACTTGGGACGGCCCTCAAAGGCTTCGAAAAGACTCTGGCATTGTTAATACTATATAGAAGAATTACTAGAGTCCTGTAAATCAGGAAAAAAACTTCCTATCTTGCAGACTCCAGTGAAAAAAAACAGTTGAAACAGTTGCGAAAAACTCGGAAATTGTGAAATGATAATCAGCAATTTTTTTTTTATCGCAGAGTCCATGACAGCTGTTTCATTTTAAATACAATTACACAACGAGTCACCAGATGTTCTAGATAATCATTCACATTAACACAAGTTTAAAAAAACAAAAAAACATTCATTTGAATAACTCTTTTAAACTTCAAATACTTATCTAAATAATAATATCAGGCATAAAACATCTGTCATGGAGTCGTAAATAAAAATGTTGATTATAATTTATTGTTTATTATCATCATTATCACAATTTAATTTTCAGTTTTATTTTTGTTTTCTTACAATCCTTTAATTGGTCTTTACTCAATTCCTATAGAGAAGAAAAAATACGATATATCTATTCAATGGAATTTTGTTTTCTGCTGCCTCTTTTGGGCGATATTTTTCATTCACGTAGATAGTACTATCCTCAGGAAATGAGCTGTTCCGGAAAGTGCAATCATTTAATTTCATGTTGGCTGGCAATGCTAGGTATCATGTTAGTATGATGATTTAACCTTTTCTTCATAATCCCACAGCTCCCAATATAACTGGCACACTGGAAGTTTTAAGGTATGCCATTTTTTCAATTCATATTTCCGGGTCTTTTTCTCAAATTATTTTATTATATTCGTATGTGGATATGTTATAATCTGTTGGTATTGATATATAAATTGGAAGGCATGTTTTTTTTATTGTTTTTCACCACTATATCTGGTTTGGTTTGGTTTGTTGGGTTTTATGGCATATCAACCTTTGTGGGTTATTTAACGCCAAATTTATGTGAATAACCAGTTCCATTTCAAACGATTCAGTTTAGTATAAGTACTGGGTTTAATTATCAAAAACATTTCAATTTCAAACTATTCAAGCAGTTATATGTAACAATTCAGTTTAGTGAAAGTACAGTTTCAATGTCAAAAACAGTTCCATTTCAAATAATTCAGTTTAGCATCAGAACGCAGTTAAATGTAAGTACAGTTTAATTGTGAAAAAAACATTTCTATTTCTAGCAATTCAGATTAGTATTACTATAAATTTTGTTTACACACAGTTACATGTCAAAACAGTTCCATGTCAAACAATTCAGTTTCGTGTAAATACAGTTTCAATGTCAAAAAACAGCTCTATTTGAAATAATTCAGTTTAACATAAGCACGCAGTTTAAATGTAAGTAAGGTTTAATTGTCAAAAACATTTCTATTTCGAGCTATTCAGTTTAATTACACAATTCAGTTTAGCATAAGTACGCCGTTAGTTCTATTTAACCCATAGATAGGGCCCTATCAGGTGCTACCACACCGGGCCAGAGTGGAGCTGGGAGCAATGGCAATGAAGGGGTACTCCGTATTTCCCAAAGCCCCAGCATTACTGGGATCTCACAATCAGACTGTTTAGTGTCATATCCAGGATACTCTTGGGGGGGGGTCTTACCCCTCTGCAGAGGTGCAGTCAGTGTATTCTACAGGCCCAACCGACTGGGCAATACACAGAGTTAATGTCAAAACAGTTTTATTTCAGATAACTCCGTTTAACATAAGTATACAGTTTAGATGTCAAAACAGTTCTATTTCGAGCAATTCAGTGTTACATTAGTACGCAGTTTCAATGTCAAAATAGTTCTATTTTAAACAATTCAGTTCAGCATAAATATGCAGTTTAAATGCATAAAAACAGTAAACGCCAACCACCGTTTAGTTCTATTTAACCCATAGATCGGATCCTTATCATATGCTACCACTCCCGGCCAGAGTGGACCGGGAAGCGATGGCAATAAAGGGGTACTCCGCATTCCCCAAAACTCCAGCATTGCTGAAACCTCACCATCAGATTGTTTAGTGTCATAATCAGGACACTCGTTGGAGAAGTCTTACCCCTCTACAGAGGTGCAGTTAGAGGATTATACAGCCCCAGCCGACTGGTCAAACTATATCTGAAATATTGCTCTTGACTTTTCTATCAATATGGATACGAAAATCCCAGAGAACTGTAGGTTCTTTGAGTTCTGTTGTTAACTCTGTTTGGTGTTTATACGATTTTTCCCAACCCAATATTTAATAGAATTAACATATTTTCCTATGAATATAATGTCATATTTTATCATGCTTTTTTTTCTATCGAGCAACCGGATAATAAGTGGTCAATTGATTCATTTTTTTTTCTTCGTACTATCTACATATTGAGTCTGATTCATTTATTATCGTATTTGCTTGATAGTTTCTTGCCGGGATGCTTTTGTCCTGTGTTGCTAATATTAACTCCTCTATCTACGCCTCCAATCCAGTACTTTTTCAACTATCTATTAATCTTGACTCTATCTATATTGGCATTTCTGATTCTTTGTGGGAATCATCCAATCAAGGCGAGGTTCTTTCGCTGGCGCTTTTTAAATGATTTCATTTTTGTAAGTTTGCGTCATTTTTATGTTGTTTTTTTTTTTTTGCTTCTTCAATAGTTGAATCTTTTATATTATTTCTTTTGGTGTGAAGACGAGTTGATTAGTAAATCTTTTTTTTTCTTTACTTATTGAATATTTTTTCTTTTGTTTCTCGTATGCATTTTTAATAACTGAAGTATTCAACCTCTTGTAATGTCTAAGTATTTCATTTAATCCTGTTGTGGTTGATTTGGTGGTTAATTTTTGTTGGATTAAGCCTCTTCCACCACTTTCTTTCTTGATGTTGAGACGTTCTTCATTTGCTCTTGGATGATGTGTTCTTTGGCGCGTTATTAGTTTCTTAACTTTAGTATCCATCTTTTAATACCAGGATATTTTATCAAGACTTCAAATCACTAATGGTATTTTGAGGGTGTTAATAGAACTTCTTTTTTTGCTTTCAACTCTGTTTTTAACATGACACTGATTCTTCAATGAATTTTTTTCCCTTTTCTTTGGATATAATATGATTGATATCATTCACTTCATTTTCTCCCATTGATTTTATTGTATTCGAACGTAACTGCCACGTTTACTCCAAGAGTGATGTTTTTAATACTTTGCTAGCGGGCCTTTCTTAAATGTGACTCACTTATTTTCCAGACAAAATGCCCTCTCGATGGCGTCACTTAATCTTTATACGAGGCTTTGTAGACCTTCTAAATCATCATCTTCGTATATAACTTTAAATCATCCGTCTAGAATAGGTGGTTTACTAATTACTAGTAAGTTTTATATCCATAGTCTGTATTTTTTGTTTTGTTTTAATGGAGTTAGGCATTAGAGATTTACAAAGAAGACAGGAAAGTGAGTTTGCTTGGAAGTTTCTTTTTTAATGTTCAGATTATTAGTTTTGAGCATAGGATTAATCTAAAGTTAGTACGCAACATTTCCCAATTGTATAATAGCTGTCTTAAGAAAACAGGGGGTATCTTTGAAAGGTTTAGAATTTTTAGAATCTATTCGTTGGGTACGCTATTAAAAGCTTATTTTATTGTCAATACAAGCAATACTTACATTTTTCTGTTTCGGTCGATAATCCTCCATGATCGTCTTGTTTATGAGGAGGAGCCATATGATTTTTTGCATCCCTTTAGTTCTAAAGAGATGTCTTTAAATTCTAGGAATTTAACTATTATCTTCCTTAGAATCGATATCTTATATGTTATATGTAGGCATTTTATCGGTCTCTAGATTTTTGTGTTTGTTGTTTTCTTTGTTTTTGAAATTAATATGAAACTCCTTCTGAGAGTAAATCAGGCATTTTTTTCAGATTCTTTAATGATTTCTGGAACAAGTTTTGTCTTAGTTGATGAATAGAGGATAGATGGTGGAGGCAAAAAATGTATTGCTTTGAACTATTCCGGGTGCCTTCCATTTACATTTTCGTCTAAGTGTATTCATAATTCCCTCTATAATTCTCACTATTTTACTCCTTTTTTCATATCAGCGTTAGCTGTAGTTTGAGTGAAAGCAAGTCTCATCAAGTCTCTAGGACTTTTCTCAGTATTGCGACCGATCTCAACAATGCTGTAGCTTCTATCCGTCCCGTTATTTCCTAGTCCTCCAATCCTTGTACAGATCATTCGGTGATTGTTCCAAGAGCACCAATTACAATTGGTATAATTGTCACTTCCATATTCCACTGTTTTTTTCATTTCCCAAGCATGGTCGATGTATTTATTCCACTTTTCGCATTCTTTCAACTCCACTATGTGGTCCACCGGGACAGCAAAGTCCAGAATCCAGCGAGTTTGCTATTTTTTTCTTTAGATATAATTAAGTCTGGTGATCTGGCCAAGATTAGGTGATCTGTATGTATCTCAAAATTCCAGAGGAGTTTGTGTGTCATTCTCCATGACATATTCTAAGTTGTACATATACCATTTGTTCGTATGGTCAGACTTTAATTTCTTGGACAATTTCCAGTGAACCATCTTGCCCACCCAGTCGTGCCTAGTCTTATACTCTTTCTGTGCTAATTTGCAGCATTCGCTTATTATGTGGTTGATTGTATCGTCTCTATCACCAAATAACCTACATCTGCTGTTGTGTTGTGCCTTATCTTTTCTTGTTTTGATATGGTTGGTTCTTGTGGCGTTGTTTTGTGCTGCGATTAAAAGAGATTCTGTTTCTCTTTTACGGTTTCCTTTCCTTAGCCACGTCCAAGTTTTCTCTTGTAAAGTGTTGCTTGTTAGCCGTTTAATATGACCATAGAGTTGTTTTTCTTCCCACTTTTGTTTTCTGGTTATTTCCACTTTTGTTTTCTTGTTATTGCTTCTGCTTGGTGCAATCAGTCTTTCTCCGCGCTTTGGTCTGTTGTCTTCGAGTCGTTGTGTCGATGCATCAACGCTGTCTTCAATGATGGCAAGTCCTCTTTCTCCCTCTTTCCTTGACATATACGTTATCTCTGGGATACAAAACCTTACGCTTGATCCTTAATTTTCTTGTTCTCTGGTCCATTTGTTTAAGTTATACTCGGGTCCACTTTCAGAATGGTCCCGAGTATCTTACGAGGAGGAAAGCAATATCATAGGCAGGGTTTTAGTAAAATTTTTATCATTATCATTATTATTATTATTATTATTATTATATGGAAGACTATATAGAGTAAAATAGATTAACAGAGAAAAATTGTATGTATATAGTAAATCTCCCGAGTATATATAAAAAGGTGTGTGTGTGTGTGTGTGTGAAATATAAACATCAAAACGTCCTGGAACGATTTCTCTGCAATTCTACATTTGTCTTTACAGACAGATATTAAACACAATATATTCTCTCTCTTTCTCTCTCTCTCTTCCTGCTTTCTTTTTCTTTCTCTCTCTCTCTCTCTCTCTCTCTCTCTCTCTCTCTTCCTGCTCTCTCTCTATATATACATATATATATATATATTCGTTCAAGTATATTACTTGGATTGCTTGATAAAAATTTAAATATTTTATCATGAAAGATCTTCTGGCATGGCAAGCGCTGTGTGGAGAGAAATTACTGCTCATCCAGAAATTGTTACGTATCGTGCCTTTGCTTCGTTTAAACTGGCTAATTCCACAGTTTTCAACCTCTAAGATTTTCTAGAATGTTCCAGGCTTCAAACTACCAATTCAAACATAACAATTTCCGATTTATTATTGCATTAGCTGCAACATTCCTTTTCGAATCAGTAATACATTGCCAACAATGTTTTACACTTTTCCAACATAGAACGTATCAGATATGCATTTTGATATTCAACTAAATGAGAGGTGCTCATAGCGTAACGGGTTTCGCATTTGGAACTCGGTTAGTCGGGCTCAAACTTTGAACGAAGCTGTTCTCATTTCACGTAATTGGATCCAATTATTCTTTCGGTTATGCATAAATTGTAGAATAGACGGGGCTCTTTAATTTTGGTAGAGCAACGGGTTTATAAGAAAGAAAAACTCTGAATTCAAGTCAGTTATGGATTTATAGAGGAGAGAACTTCACCAGGCTCTTCCTGCCCAAGCCATGCCTCATCTGTGGCGCCTATAAGACCACAATAAGGTTTCAGGATCAGTGAAATAACGTTAATGAATTTTAAAGATTTGAAAATTTTGATGACACTTCTAACAATTCAGTAAGATTATATATATATATATATATATATATATATATTCAGTCTAAAAGTTCGCATCATTCTTTGTTATAGACCTTTACTAACATATATTCATATATGGGCAACTATACATAAATATATAGAGAGAGATATAAAAGTCTAAGGGGATGTGAGCATTTAGACTGAATATATATATATATATTTTTATATATATATATATGGTGAGATAGATAGATAGATAGATAGATAGATAGAGAGAGAGAGAAAGAGACAAACAGACGGACTGAGAGTGAGAGAGCGAGAAATAGATAAATAGATAGATTCTGAAGTAGCACATACATATGCATCCGTATTTACTTTATAAGTACAAATTTATTTCAAAAATTTTTCAAATACGATTTCCAAATCTTTATACATGTGGATACTTATATAGATAAGTCCTATATTCCTCATATATTTGTAAATATAATCGCCTTTGCCTACGTTTTGAAAATGTAGCTAAAGATTTGTAAACATACATGCTCACATACAGACACGAAGTGTAGGTGAAGCTTATATATATATATATATATATATATATATATATATATATATATATATATATATATATATTAATGACTTCTTTTGCCTGAGCGCGTTTGTATGTGTTTGTGCACGTATATTCGTTGTGTGAGCGGGCGCTTAGCAGAAGTTTGCGAATCTTTTCACGGATCACTTCCACTTCCGGCTCAGTGATCACGTCACTTCCGTAATCCACATCAAATAAGACACGTTTGCCTCGTTCGGTGGTTTTATTTATCGTTAAAAGATTTTTCCACTTGAATTTTCTTCTTTTTTTTTTTTTTTCGTTTTTTATTTTCATTTTTACTCTTACTTTTTTTTTGAGAATGTTTAAAATATACACAGATACAACAACAACAACAGCAATGATAATAATAATAATATTAATATTAATAATAATAATAATAATTCTGAGGTAATCTTGGATTCTTTCCTCATCCCACCACCCCTTTAAAGATTTCGTTATTTGATTTTCTTTCAATTCAAGAAATTCCATATTCATGTGATTTCCAAACATGGATTTATATTTCTTTCCACGAAGATATTGATCAAGTTATATATATATATATATATACTAATATATATATATATATATATATATATATATATATATATATATATATATATATATATTATTATTATTATTATTATTATTATTATTATGTACATATATCCGTATCGTATTCAGTGTGTAAATAAGTTTAAGTATATATGTGTGCGCGTATGTATGTGCTAATATTATTAAATCAATTTTAATACAGTTTAAAGTCAAAAGTCTACAACCAACATTTTTAAATTAAAATGCGTAATTAAGTTTATATTTTAATATTCATTTATGTACTGACAGAAATATGTATACATAAATATATATGTCCTTATATATATATATATATATATATATATACATATATATATATATATATATACACGTGTGTGTGTGTGTGTGTGTGTGCATATATATATATATTGAAGAACATATATATGTATATATATATATGTGTGTTCTTCAATATATATATATATATATGAGTTATGCTAATACATTCACAAAGTATTCAATAAATTAGGGAGGATGTAATAAGCATCAGAAATTTATATGTATAAAACAAAGAACAATTATATATACAATTGTATATACGTATATACATATACATACATTTACACATATGCACACACACACACACACACACACACACATGTATATATATATATATATACAAACACACACATACATATATATATATATATATATATATATTCAAATATGCATATATATACATACACACACACACACACACATATATACATCGGCTCCCTGATATAGTGGCTAGAGTGTTCGATAATGGGGTTCTATCACAGGTCGTATCATACCACCTTGCTTAACACCCAGCCATATACGCTACGCATCAAGGGTAAAGTGGAGCAATCCAGGAAAAGGAGTATATATATACATATATATATACACTGATGAAACATCTATTTTCGACAAAATAATTCCCCTGGTATTCACCCACATAATACGTCAATGTTTCCATTGTGGCATGTTCCCAACGAACTGATTAAGTGGAGTTTTTAACGTCTCCTTTATCGAACGCTCATGTTCTCAGTATGTATATACTGAAAACATTACCGTTAGATGAGAGAGAGGTCGAAGACTCAGGAAAGTAACTCTTTATCTTAAAATAATTTTAAAATTATAGTTAAGGAACAAATTATGAATATTTTTAATTGGGGAGTAACGTTTTAATCATCTTATATATATATATATATATATATGTGTGTGTGTGTGTGTGTGTGTGTGTGTGTGTTTTGCTTGCACGGATTTCCCTGACTGTTTCTCGCCATTCGTTCCTCTCATCTATCGCTCCCGGTAGGTGTTCTAGACAACATCCTGTGTCTTTACAGACCTCTTGAAGGTTGGGTCTGTTGACCAGGCATGACAGCACATCCGTGTGAAGGGGTCCATAAGGAAATGTTTTTCATGGCTTCGTCCTAACTTCTAGAGCAGTGTCCTACATATAATGTCCGTCGTATTTTGATGGTTTTAGGTGGGAGTTCAGCTGCTTTTTCGTGGGGTGTTGCTACGCGGATGTGTTCAATATAGCTCGTAGCCTTCTTGTGTAGTTACCGTCTAACCTTTTCTCCTTTATACTCTTTTTCTACGTTCATGTGGTGCATCCGTAAAGTAGTATTGACACAAACGCTGCTTGGGAGAAATTTTGCTTTATTCTATCGAATACGTCAAACAATCGATAGCCGATTGATAGCAGTTCACACCTTCGATAGGCGAATATTGGTATCACTTTCACTAGATGAGACGCTGTTTCCGAGGAAACGGATCTTGTCCACGAATTTCTGAGAACCGCCATTTAGAGGGGATACGTCTCCTTTCTGAATAAACACATATACGGCGTTTTGTCTACAGTTATGTTGGTGCCAATGCCTCTTACCGTAATCATTTGTGTATAAGACGCTCAGTCTTTCAAAGTTTTCAATCCCAAATTACGGATCACGTATTATATAAGAAAATTATGTTTTTTTTCCGGCCACATATCTAATTATATTTGGGACGTGAAGGCCAACAGGAAATTACAACTAGATTTTCCATCGTTAGAGTGAAATATCTACAGGAATTCGTGTTTTCTTATAATTTGTTTTCTACTAATTTGAGTTTATTTTCGTCACAAATTTTTGCACTTTTGTGCAAAATTGTCTAAATACAGAGTAAATTTTATGTTTTAAAGCATAATACAAACTACTATTTATGACGAACGAATAAAATTTTGAACAAAAGCTAAACTTAGCTTCTACTATTTCTAAAAAATATAAGTGCGTGTTATTCGGAAGCGTCTTTTCCATAATTTCGTAGTCCTAACTTAAAGCTGCATTTTATACGTGAGCATCAGTTATGCACAACTAATTACTATATATATATATATATATATATATATATGGAAGTAAATGTGGATCTGAATCCGACAGAATGAAGAATGTAGAAAAATAGAATAATCCAAATTAGAATGAATTTATTTTGTTCTAAAGCCACGTTTAACGTTTCAATTTTGATGAGAACTTTGATATTATATATATATATATATATATATATATATGTGTGTGTGTGTGTGTGTGTGTGTGTGTGTGTGTGATTCATATCTTAGCGTCGGAATTAATCAAAGTTAAACATCTCTATACGTTTAAAGACAATGCTACGCATATTTCTCTCTTTCCTATGCATTAATCTGAGAATAATTAGAAACAAGAATACAATGGAGAATTTTATTCTAAAATGTATTTCCTTGTAAGAAAATTAAAAGAAAAACTCTCCTTTCTTCAGATTTTGTTTTGTTTGATTCGGTGTATATAAACAGCATATCAACAGTTTATGGGTTATTTCAAGCCAAAATTTGGTTCAGTAATAGACATTTAATTATAATGATCTCAAATTATATTTTATCTTTTTCATTCAAAACATTTTAAAGCAATTTGTTTATTTGTCTCTAAAAATAATATATGGTATAGGTACTCCTTTTTAATAAAAATAATTTGATTTGTTATATGTTTCCTAGCACCCTCATCTAGTGAACCATTCAACTTATAAATCATAAAATTGTATATGGTTGGTTGGTTTGTTGGTTGGTTGGTTGGTTGGTTGTTTCGGTTTTATGTCATATCAACCTTTGTAGGTTATTTAAATCCAAATCCATTTGTATACAAACAAGTCAGTTTAGCATGAGTACACAGTTTAATTGTCAAAAACATTTCTATTTCAAGCTATTCCGTTTATTCAAACAGTTCTAATTCAGCTAATTCAGTTTAGTATAAGTATAGATTTTGTTTACGCACAGTTAAATGTCAAAATAATTCCATTTCAAACAATTCAGTTCAGCGTAAGTACAGTTTCAATGTCAAAAACAGCTCCATTCCAAACAGATCAATTTAGCATAAGTATGCTGTTTAAATATAAGTACACAGCTTAATTGTCAAAAACATTTCTATTTTAGGCTATTCAGTTTCGTCAAACAGTTCTAATTCAAATAATTCAGTTTAACATAAGTATGCAGTTTAGTTCTATTTAACCCATAGATAGGGCCCTATCAGGTGCTACCATTATGAGCCAGAGTGAACCAGGGAACAATGGTAATGAAGGGCTGCTCTGCATTCCCAAAGCCCCAGCATCACTGGAATCTTACCATCAGATTGTTTAGTGTCATATACCGGACACTCATTGGAAGGTGCAGTCGGTGTATTCAACAGCCCCAGCTGACTGGGCAATTTAAAGTTAAAAAGCTTTTAATATGAAATAATGTTATGTTGAAATTTTATTTTTCATTAAATCATAAATATAGTTTTAAATATATGTATATTTTCATGAAAACAATATTAAATTCAGGATCTTGCGAGTAATAAAAATTCATGGATTCTTATATCAAAATAGAACAAGGAATGTCCAAAATTTAAAATGAATGATGAAATGTTAGTTGGCTTATCTTTA
>OY757928.1:53097108-53279608 GCA_963585895.1 Sepioteuthis lessoniana | reverse complement strand
GCCCGATGACCGGGATCATTAACAGATATACACACGTGTTTGTGTGTGTTTGTTTGTGTGTGTGTGTGTGTGTGTGTGTGTGTGTTTACGATAGTCAGTACATCTATCTATCTATCTATCTATCTATCTATCTATCTATCTATCTATCTATCTATTTACATACATACATATTTTATCCATCCATCTATATATATATATATATATATATATATATATATATATATATTGATCGATCACTGTCTGCCTTGATTTCTATCTATCTATCTATCTATCTATTGAATGTGCGTTCCATCTTTGATTCTTAAAGTTCAGTATATGTTATACCAATTATATTATCAAAGAAAAATAAAATTAATTCATCCACGCACACCTACCTACACCCAACTCCCCACACAACCACACAACCACATTATATATATATATATATATATATATATATATATATATATATATATATATCCTCAGATTATCTTATTTTTCATATTATATTTGCATACAGTCGGATTTATTCACATTTTTCTCTACTATACAGGATATTACATGTGGAGAAAGATCCTTTATTTTTATCACTGCCCTAAGTGCGTGCACCCTGAGGAAAACACTATAGAGCCCTAAAACTCCCCTATACTCCCTTACACTCCCTTAGACTCCTTTAGTCTTTATATATTTTTTTCTGTTGATAAATCATGAAATGTTGAATAGTAGAAACCAGTTGTTTGTAACTATGAGGTTAGTTTAAGTTTCCTGATTTCGATTAATCGCAACTCAACTCTTCAATATTTTAGTACTAAATCCTGATTATATATATATATATATATATATATATATATACATATATATATATATATATATATATATATGTGTGTGTGTGTGTGTGTGTTTGTGTGTGTACTTACTTATTATCTACCAACATTCACGGTTACCAGGAAAAAGAAAAAAAAAACGCCAGAATTTAGAGATAACAATATCTCGGATCACTGCCTGGGGGGAAAAGAAAAAAATATATATTTCGGAAAAAGAAAAGAAAAGCCAACCTCGTCACACCAGTTGAAAAAAATCAGAAGATATGCAGTCAGTTGGTCCAAAGAACAAAAACTCACCGTAAAATGCTGCAATGCTACAATTACAAATAGTGCTCAATAGAAAGTAGAGCTAATTACAGAAATTAAATCGCGAATCGGAACTATCCAACTACATTTTCGTCTAAACCGGATCCTCAGGGTATCTAGCACTGACTAGATACCCTGTTGGTGCTAGATACCCTGAGAAGCCGGTTTAGGCGAAACTGTAGTAGGATAGTCCCAACTCGCGATTTAATTTATATATATATATATATTAAACATATGCTTTATGATGAAATAGTTTATTAGTAACATTATTTTTAGATAATTATTACAAGCTCATTTGTCTGCACATAGTTAAATAGCTTCAAGTATTGCTATCCAGCACAAACAATTCTATCTGATATCATTCATTTGTTTGCACGCATTTAAAAAGTTTCAGTATTACTATCGAGCACTAACAATACTATTTAATATCAATCAATTGTTTGCACACGGTTAAATGATTTCAAGAATTACTATTTAACACTAGCAATTCTACTGAATATTAATCATTTGTTTTTACGAAATTAAATGGTTTCAAGTATTGTTATCTAGCACTGTTAATTCTATTTAATATTAATCATTTGTTTACACCGAGGTAAATGGTTCCAAGTATTAATATCTAATTCTAATAATTCTGCTTAATATTAATCATGTTATTGCAAGCAGTTAAAAGCATTTAAATATTGTTATCTAGCACTAACATCTATATGTAATATTAATCATTTGCTTACACGCCAGAATTTACAGGTAAATAGTTTCAACTATTGATATCTAGCAAAATAATTCTGTTTAATATTAACATATCTTTACACACAGTTAAATAGTTTTAAGTATTACTAATAATACTAATAATTCTATTTAACATTAATCGTTTGTTAACCCACAGTTTAATGGTTTCAAATATTGCTATTTAATTCTAATTATTCTATTGAATATTAATTCATTTATGTAGTTTCAGTGATAGCTGTATATCACGTTCAAGAAGATTTTCTTGCATTGAGAGTGAGTGATAGAGAAAGATGAAAACAGATATATAGAAAAGTTTATTGAATTTTTTATGCCAGTATTTTTGTTGTTTTTGTTTTTGCTTTACAGCCAGTGCCATATTTTAGCCCCCCCCCCCCACTAAGAAGGATTTGTTTCTTCAGGGTTCTCCAAATACATGATGGCTGTTAAAAACAGTCATTGGGGATGTCTTCAGAAAAGAAAAAAAATTAACCAAATTGTATGATCAGGATATTTTGATCGAATGGCGGAAGTTACTTTAAAGAGACATAATATCTCTACTAAGGTGTAATAATTTCAAAGAAATATAAGAAGATATTAAACTCACTGTATGAAGACCGTCCTTCCGTATACATTGATTTCACTTCTTTCATTTATCTATGTTTTTTATTTGGGGGGGGATCGGTACACTTTCTACCCGTTTCTTCCCCCGTTTATATGTACTATTGCTGCCACTTACTCCCAATAGTCCTTTACGATTTGTTCAATATTTCAAAGCCTTGCCTAATTTTCTCGCTAATAGAAAATTTCTGTTTTCTCCAAAGATATTCTGTGGCATTAAAGTCAGAATTCATTACCATTCAGTTTGAAATATTCAATTTTGATTTTAACCGTTTTTCATGCGTGATATTTTGGTTTGGTTCATTAGAGAAACTAAATCTTTGACGCAACGAATACATAGAATATTAGTAAAAAAATATTCTTTGTAAGGCATTGATTTCATGATCTATCTATCTATTTATCTATCAGTATCGACCAATCCCACTTCACACACACACACACACACACACATCTATATATATATATATATATATATATATTGTCGTGTGTGTGTGATTATCTTCCTATCTACCAATCTTACAAGATTATATATCTATCTATCTATCTATCTATCTCAATAAATACCACGTAATATATATATATAGTCAAAGGTGTATGGTCAAAAAACCTACAGGCGACATTACTATTTGTCGATTTTACCTAGGCTTTCGATTTCATACACGGAGGGAATATGGAATAAATCCGACTAGCATGCGGCCTACCAAAAGAAACCGTAGCAGCAATAACGATTCTCTACAGAAACACCAAAGTGAAAGTGTTCACCAGATGGAGACACAGAATACTTCGACATTGTTGCAGGAGTACTACAAGGAGACACGCTAGCCCCATACCTCTTTATCATCTGTCTAGACTACGTGCTTAGAAAGTCGATCGACAAAATCAAAGAAAATGGCTTCGAGCTGACAAAAAAAAAAGAAGCAGAAGATACCCCGCAAAAACAGTTACCGACACCGACTACGCCGATGACATAGCGTTACTGGCGAATACACCTAACCAAACCGAAACACTACTGCATAGTTTGGAACGGGCCGCCGCATGCATTGGCATCCATGTCAATGCACACAAAACTGAATATATGTGCTACAACCAAACAGGCGACATTTCCACACTAGACGGAACCTCTCTGAAACTAGTTGACAAATTCACCTACCACGGAAGCAGCGTCTCATTAACCGAAAAGGACATCGACACGCGACTAACGAAAGCATTGCAGCTATTGATAGGCTCTCGATCATATGGAAATCAGACCTGACCGATAAAATGGAGCACAGTTTCTTCCAGGCAGTGGTTGTATCGATATTGCAATATGGATGCACTACTTGGACGCTAACTAAACAGCTGAAGAAGAAGCTAGACGGCAATTACACAAGAATGCTGAGAGCAATATTGAACAAGTCCCGGCGACAACACCCCACAAGACACCAGATGTACGGCCACATGCCTCCCATCATGAAAACTATACAAGCTAGATGAACCAGACACGCAGGACACTGATGGAGAAGCAAGTGCGAGCTCGTAAGTGATGTACTCCTATGGACCCCCACATATGGCTAAGGAAAAGCAGGACGACCAGCTCGAACATACATAGAGCAGCTATGTGAGGATACGGGATGTAGCCCTGAAGACCTGCCAAAAGCGATGAATGATAGGGAGAAGTGGCGAGAGAGAGTCAGGTATATCCGAGCTAATGACACGACATCATCATCATCATGACATATATATATATATATACTATCGTCGTTTGTGCAAGTATCTTCCTATCTATCATTCTTACTGCCCTTATATCTATCTATTCATCTATCTATCAGTATCGACCAAACGCACTTTACACACACACACACACACTCAAACACACACTTATATATATATATTTATATATATATATATATATATTGTCGTGTGTGTGAATATCTACCTATCTAGCAATCTTACTGGATTCATATCTATCTATCCATCTATCTCAACAAATACCACGTAATATATATATATATATATATATATATATATATATATACTAATCTAATATCTACCAGCATTCACGGTACCAGAAAAAAAAGAAGAAAAAAACCGCCAGGAAGAAGAGATAAAAATATCTCGAATCACCGCCCGGGGGAAAAAGAAAAAATTATAGGTCAAAAAGTAAGAAAAGGCCGACCTCGTCCGCAGGGATACGCAGTCAGTTGGTCAAAAGAAAACTAAAACCTTCTGTGAATCCTGCAATGCAACAATTACAAAAGTGCTCAACACAAGTGAAGCCAATTATAAAATTATAAAATTTATAAAATAGAGTTGGAGTTAAGCTTCCTGATGATCCGATAAGGTGAAACTTTAGTAGATTTCCGACTCGCGATTTAAGTTAATTTTATATATATATATATATATATAATGGTCGTTTGTGCGAGTATCTTCCTATCTATCATTATTACTGCCCTTTTATCTATCTATCTATCTATCTCGACCAATCCCACTTTACCTATATATATATATATATATATAGTCATGTGTGTGTTTGTGTGTTGGGGTGAATATCATCCTATCTATCGATCTTACTGCATTTATATCTATCAATTATCAACTTGAATGTTGATTGGTAAATCGATTCAACTATTGAACTCTTAATATATTCATATTGAACTTTCTTATTGCATTTAAAACTATCTCTGTTACCATCTCTTTCACTCTCACTCTCTATCTCTCTCTCTCTCTCACTCTCTCACTATCTGTTCCAATCTATTTAACTATCTCCTTTTTTCTCTTTCTCTTTCATTCTCTCTCTCTCTATATATATATATATATATATATAAATTATATCGATGCTAAATTGTTACATGAAAAGTTAAAAATGAAGATCAAAATGGCGAATATATATATTCTTTCCTTCACTCTATCTCTCTCTCTCTTTATGTATATATATATATATATATGTGTGTGTGTGTGTGTGTGTGTGTGTGTGTGTGTGTGTGTGTGTGTGTGTGTGTGTGTTCTTGTGATTGATTGATTCTAAGAGCATGTCAAACCGTCTAGAGTTACTTTTTACCTAGAGTTACTTTTTACCTAGAGTTTAAGGAATCGTGTTAATTGTATGTTCATATTTACATTTTTATTTCTCGTTATCTCTTTAGATGGGTCTCTTTTGCTCAATGTCCAATGGAATACGTATAATTTCCTCACAAATGTATTGGACCTATATATAAGACCCAATCTGGTTCAACCGCTCCGAATAAATGAAAAAGGTTCTCTAAAATCCCCAAATCTCCAGAATTGGCACTTCAACAGCAAATGCAATTTAGTGAAATATCCAGCTGACTGACTGTGTGTGTGTATGTGTGTGTAAATACAGAATGCGAAGGGAAACTTTTTTCGCTATTTCAATTAATTAGTTTCACGTATTTGCTTTCTTTGTTTCAGGTTTTGTCTTCTGTGTGGCAAACCAGAGTCAGTCGAGCAGTAAAGAAAGCAACATCATATCACAATTCACCCCTTCTAGAAATTTGGAAATGGCATGTTACATGTTGGAAACTCACGACGAAATAACCCATGCGAAGATTTCAGAGTGTAAGGGTATTTATCGGAGAACATATTCAGAATAATACTGTTGAAAACGCCACAGCCAGATTACATCATCGTGTTTGAGGTGGTCACTATTTGGTGACGTTATTTCTCCATTTACTTTTCCACATAATCTCACACTCGACACGGTGACCTACATCAAGTGCGTGGAGGAGATAGATCTACACTGGATCGAAAGAGTATGCTTCTAGAAGACACTAGCTCTGGCAATATGACTCGACACCATGCTACCCTGAGTTGGCTGAGAGAAAACTTCCCCGACTCATCACCCATTATATCTAACCCCTTTACTCTACAGATTGCAATCTTTTTTATTATTTTGTGTGGGACGCGGTTGGCCGAGAAAGCAAGAAAACTCCAAGCATCAATAAATATCAACTGAAAGCAATGAAAACGGCAGCATTTACCAATTTTCAATAAGGAGACAGTCGGAACGGTTTCCAGGAGATTTTAAAGTCTTCAAGAGGCTGTAATGAAAGCTAATAGCGATTTCTGTGAATAAATTTAATCTGTTAAATTTTAAGATATTTCCATATAATTTTGTTTAAGAAATCTTAGGAAGTGAGATGTCACTGTTATATTAATTTTTGCTCAATTTAGACATTTATTTAAATTTACCTATCGCACGCCACCCCTCTCTCTCTCTCTATATATATATATATATATATATACCATATAAAAGAAAAATCTTTAAAAATGACTCATAGTTGTTGGTGATAATATTTATTTCAGCAGACCCTTTTTTGTAATATTAGATCTGCATTTTCAGACGAAGAAATAATGGGAAGTAAACACTAAGTAAAGGTATGAATCTAATTATTGTCACCCCACCCACCCAGCTACTGGTAAATAGTATAGCAGTTTGGGTTTTCTACCCTCCGTTAGGCAAATATTAGAGAAGGAAAATCTCATTTACACCAGGTAAACTTCGCTTAAAAATTAACCTTGTGTCACATTTTGTACGTGCAGAGATATTGGTATATATATATATATATATATATATATATATATATATATATATATATATATCAGTAAACATACTTGTTTCGATGCTTCAGTAATTTTTGAGATAGTGAACAGATGGATAAATTAATGAAATTGTCAAGTTAGGCAGAATTTCCGAACTTTGTCGGTTATTTCGCCCATTCCTCTAAATTATCCGACAGGGAATCAAAGCTGACACATTTCTATTTGTGTGCCTTAAGACCATTTCAGTTTACCAGTTTGCTTATATATATATATATATATATATATATATATATATATAAGAACTGGAGATAAATCAAACAGTATAAACATGTAGAAATATGAAAAAACGCAAAATATTTAGGGGATGTTCTTATGCTTGAATAATTTTCTGACATTACACATTGCTTTTTTAAAACTTTATCAGGGTATGTGATTTTTTTTTCAATGAAATGAGATGATAAATTTTAAACATTCTATGGCGTTCTGTTTCCAATTTATGTATTATAAATAGATAAGTAAAGTTAGCGACTGTAGTGAAGAGTGACCCGAAGGCTCCATTTTCAATAGCTACAACACCGAGGTTTAGGAGAGAGTGCTACTCCTTTCACTTGATTGCTCCACTTTACCCTTGATCTTCACCTTATAATGGTGAGTGTTTAGCAAGGTGGCATCACGTACCATTTTTTTAGTTTTTCGTATGACTCGATCTGGGATTGAACCCCGGTCTCCCGGAGCATTGATAAACACTCTAACCATTAGACCAATGGCCCGATTAAAAAATTTATTTGAAAACATTCCGTATTTCCTAAAAAGGTATGATATATATATATATATATATATATATATATATATATATATATATATATATATATAGTTGCCATTAGCGTTAAGCAAGGCTCTTCAAATGAATTGAGCTCTCGGTCGCCGTTAAGCGGATATATGTAAACAAAAAAAAAAACCAACAAATGTGATACATAAGCGTTTAAATTTCCTTCGCTTGCGCTGGTTTCCTCCTGGCTGAGTGTAGAATCTTGGATTGGCGTTTCAGTCAGCCAGCTTTCGATCCCAGCTTCGGGAATCTAACCTGTCTAGCCACACTGAAGTGTTCTGATAGAATGAAACAGGTCTGTCAGTGGATGACAATATATATATATATATATATATATATACGTGGTGAATTCAATAAGTTTCCAGACTTTTTTGTACAGGCATTTAAAATTGTCGCAGACTTTGGAAAATTCAGTATGCTATTGCTATCCATCTTATGAGATGACTGACCAGTTTTTATGATTTCAGGTTCAAATGAACAGCTACAGCAGGAATTGGAATACACCCTACTAAAACCTGATTGTCACAGCTGGTGAATTTCAAAAATGCAATCTGGATGTGAGAGCACTTTAGAAGAACGATATGCAATAAAATTCTGTTTTAAACTTGGAAAAAATGACACAGAAACGTATGGAATCCTTCAGACTGCTTTTCCACCATCTTACATGAACCTAGTATCAGTTTTTGAGTAGCATAAGAGATTCAAGGAAGGGTTTGTGAGGGATGATGAGAGGTGTGGGAGGAGTAATGAAGTCAATACACAAGAGTTGATTGGCCAAAGGGTTAGGATTAGAGTTACTATGTTGAGATTTTAAGGGAGTTCAAGAAATAATTCCGTTTGAAGAGGCCAGCACTCTTCAAATTGGGTCAGTGGCATTTCCACCAGGACAATGCACCAGTCCACAACTCAATCCTTGTCACTGACTATTTGACCAAGATGGGCATCAAGACAGTTCCTCACCGTCCCTATAGTCCAGACCTTGCTCCCTGTGACTTTTGGTTATTCCGTAAGCTCAGAAGCTGTCGTTATAAGACAATTGAGGAGTTGAAAGAGTCTGTGACGAAGGTTATTAACACGCTCACACAAGAGGACTTCCATGCGGCCTTCCAGAAGCTGTTAGAACGGTACAACACGTGCATTTCAGACGGAGGAAATTACTTCGAAGAGGACTAGCGTTTCACATGAGTACTATCAATAGAAGTGCCCATACGTAAAAAGTCTAGAAACTTATTTAATGATCCTCGTATATATATATATATATATATATATATATATATATATATATTAGTTTGCTCATATCTACCTTTTTAAAACATATTCATCCGTTTCTGTCCATGTCAATCAGCTTCTTTTTATATTTTTCTGCCTGTTAGATCCGACTATATGTTGATCCATCGATCTATCTAAGTAAATATAAACGATGAAGCCAGATTTTTAAATTTGTTTTTTGTTACTTTTCATCACAAATCTGAATAAATAAGGAGACAAATGGAAGAATCTGGGTCTCTTTTTGATAGTGCTGTGGTTTGATATTCTACTAGATTAAACAGATTTAACTATATTTTGTATATATTAGAACATTTACATCGACCAGAAGTTTTCAGAAACAATTAATACTTATTCGATATTCACAGACACAAATCAAAGAATTAAAAAAGGTCACATCCTATCAAAATAATCCTTGAAAAAAATTCATATCAAACTATGTTAAAAATAAGATGATTGGTTGGTTGGTTGGTTGGTTGGTAATAACCTTAGTAAGTTATTTATTCAACATTATGTTATGGTTAGGTTTTATAGTACATCAAACATTGTTGGTTATTTAATACCGAATTCTGTTTTTACATATATATTGAATATTTGATTTGCAAACACATTTTGTAGATACACCCATTTACATGATCAAACAATTCTATTTCTTAAGACTCAATTTTCCATAAGTCAACAAAGTTAAATGATTCCAAATATTAATAGGTATCACTAACAATTCCATTAAATATTTGTCATCTGTTTACATACAGTTAAATGCCAAACAGTTCTATTTCTATTGATTCAATTTAGTATTGGTCAATTGCTTACATTCGGTTTAAATGTCAAACAGTTGTATTTGACCCATTGATAGGACCATATAAGGTGCTACCACATTGGGCCAAAGTTGACCCGGGAGCGATGGCAATAAAGGGGTACTCAGCATTCCACAAAACTCCCGCATTACTGGAGCCTCACCATCAGATAGTTTAGTGTCATATCAAGATACTTGTTGAAGGGTGTCTTACTCCTCTGCAGAGTCACAGTCGGAGTATCCTTTAGCCCCGCCCCAGCTGACTGATAAGAGATCGAGTTAGATATACAACTTAGAGACATTGTTGGGATTACATCCATTGGCAAGTTCCCCAAATTGATGCTATGTGGTCCAATGGCCATTTCTTCTCGTGTCTGATAAATAGTACAATTATTGGCCCTTAAGTAGCATGTGAAAGAAGAGTGTCCCAAAATCAAGCCTCATATTTCCGTCCCGACAATAAAAGTCCACACGGTGCATGTGCGTTCCAGTCCACGCACATGAGAGTATGTCTCGAACATATAAGTCTTTATATAACACTTGTTTATATAATACTTCTATTTTCTATATAATTTAGGACTGTATATCTGTTCAAAAGACTATTTTAAAATATTATGTCTTTTACTCGATGATACACTTTTTATTCAATAATTTTTGCTTTTAACATGCTTTTTGATTTCATTCTAAGTTTGCACGGCCAATAAAGTTTTGTAGCTATTTCATCGGGAATTGTTCTTTGATTATTATTCTGGGGGAAATATACAACAATAATATATTTCCTCTGTTATAAGTTTTACGAAATATTTATCTAAATCTCAGCAGCGTGTTTGGCACTCATATACGATTGCGACAAACATAAGTCGTCATTTATTCATAACTATCCACCACAACGTTACCAATATATATAATATTCAACAAAATGATTATGTGTTTTATAAGGGTCAGGTTTACGTACTGGCTACTAGAGTTCTAGTACCGCAATGGCCCTTAAATCAAACTACAAACATCTAACGTAATGTAAACGAGGCAATCGTTTCTCCACCAAAAGGAGATCTCTTTTTAAGGTACAACAGTAGCTTAGTATTATTGTACTAATGTATAACACTAGTATTGTACTACTACACTAATTTTTATATTGTCCAGTCGGCTGGGGCTCTAGATTACACCTACTGCTTCTCTGAAGAAACTTAAGACTCCGCCTCAACGAGTGTCCTAGATATGACACAAAGCAATCTTATTTTGAGGTTCCAATAATGCTGAAGTTTTGGGGAATGCGGAGTACTCTTTCATTGCCATCGCTCCCACGTCAGCTTTGGCCCACAGAGGTAGTACCTATCTATAGTGGTAGGATCCTATCTATGGGTCAAATAGAAGTAAACTGCGTACTTACGCTTAACTGAAATATTTGAAATGGAACTGTTTTTGACATTGAAACAGTCTTTGAACTAAACTGAATTCTTTGAATTAGAACTGTTTGACTAAACTGAATAGCTTGAAATAGAAATGTTTTTGACAATTAAACTGTGTAATTAAGCTAAACTGAATTGATTCAAATATGACTTTTTATTTGTATGAAAGTGGATTTGGTACTGAATAACCTACAAAAGTTGATATACCGTAAAATCCAAACAAACAAACAAACAAACAAACATGCTTTTTGACAGTAGTGTAGTTCTACTAACCTGAACTTTACAAAATAAAAAAATTAAGTGACTACACCAGCTGAACTTTATACAAAATTACTTACCTTTTTCATATAGAACTATTTATATGTCATCATCATCATCATCATCATCAAGTTGCGCTGACAGCATTGATTTCCCTGACTCTCTCACCATCCGTCCCTATCATCTATCGCCTCCGGCAGTTCTTTCAAACTACATTCTGTGTCCGCACAGAATTGATGTAAATAAATTCTTACTGGTCGCCCAACATTGGCACGTCACTTATGAGTTTGTCCACACTTTTTCAGTCGTGTCCCACATGTCTTGTTCATTTTAATTGGATGGTTTTAGAGATGGAAGGATAGTGCCCGTATAACTGCTTTTTTGTGGTGAGTTGCTTCCAGGATTTTTTGGCAAAATAGCTCGTAGCATTCTTGTGTAATTCCCATCCGACTTTTTTTTATACGCTTTGGTGGCGTCCATGAGGTGCATCTATACAGTAATGTGCCCACAGCCATAGTTTGAAATGAATCCCGTTTTATGTTATTGGATAGATCAGACTTCCATATATGTATAATCAATCGATAGCGGTTCACGCCTTCGCAACTTCGTACAAAATAACACCGGTCAGGAAGAAAAGTAAGAGCCAACGCTTTCCCATGAATGTTATTAAACAAACCCATTAAGGTTTTTAAATAAAAAAATATTGGGATTATCAAGTAGCTGAAAAGATAATTAAAAATAGCCTGTAAAAGAGGGAACTTCGAAAGTCGGGCGAAACGCGGCACATGACATTCGTAGTTTTAAACCGTTTATTTAATTGTTTATCTATTTTAAAGGCCTTCCCTAATTAAGGTGTGTCTTATAAGCCGTTAAATTCAGTACATTCTCCTCTGCCTTGATCTATTCCAGCAGTTCTTCATTTTACCGCTAAAATGAAGAATTTTCTTATTTTCTAAATTCCTAAGCCTGAAACCTTTCTTCTTCGAAGATCAGATGAGAAAGAAACAAATAACAAAAAATAAATAAATAAATAAATAAAAATAATAATTCCAGAATTTCTGAATCCATGAATATGCCCACCCACTTACCGACACTCACTGGGGGAGAGAACATGTGTGGGGCACGTGGGTAAAACTGTCTTTTTTTTTTATTCATACGCACATGTATATTGCTTGGATGTCGAGCGCACTGTGTGTATTCGAATATAGTTCTGATTATTAAAAAAACGAATTTTTAGGCAAAATATTGAATGTCAACATAAATATATGCGTAATAATTCTATGAGGCGGAAATTCAGACATATAAGGAAGGATTAGGAACAAAATTTATCTTCTAAATTCAATTCACTATATTATTTCATAACCATAAATGAAGGATTGACTTATACACGAATGTTTACCATATTTTCACGTAATGATTGGCTTGTGTTTTATGGCATATCAACTATTTTAGATTATTTAAAGCCAAACTCTATTTACACACGAATATTAGATACAGTATTTGTAAACACATTTTGTTGAAAACATTCTTAAACGAGCCTGAACTCATTTTTTTTTTTTGCACGCCGATAAATCATTTTAAGTATTTCTATCTAATACGAATAATTCTATTTACTATTCATATTTACCCAACCCCTCCGCTCTGGCAGGATATAACGCAAGGTCAATTTTTAAGCGAAGTTTAACAGGTTTGAATTCAGAGTTTTCCTTCTCCTAGACTAGTTGCCTCAACAAGGCTGAAGAAACCAGTCTGTCCTACTATTTACCCATAGCTGGAGGGAGAATAATTGGATTCACACCTTTCCCAAGTGTGTGATGTGAAATGCAATTAACCTGATTTGAACTTGGGTCACCGTGTTCATTTCCTACAATGATACCCATTACACCACAGGCACCTCCTAATTCTATTTACTATTAATCATTTATTTGCACACAGTTAATTGGTTTCATGTAATGCGAACAATTTATCATTTTAAGTCATTTTTTGCAAACATTCAAATGGACAGACATATATAATCTGTACATAAATTATTGTAGGTAATTTCATTTTTAAATATGTTAGAATTAATTCATTTACTCACTAGTATTGCTTGTGTTACTACCCTGTTTAATAGCTTTCAATTATTGCTATCTGTTAAAAATCTATTCAATATCAATCATTTTTGTAAACAAGGAAGTGCTTATAAGTATTGCTATTTAACACAAATTATTCTATTCAACACTATTCATTCATTTGAATACTGTCAAATGGTTCCAAGTATTGCTATGTATCACAAACAATTCATTTAAACATCTGTCATTTGTTAACACATTAAATGGTCAAAGAGTTCTATTTCTAACAATTTGATTCAATGTAAGTCATTTATTTAGATTGTTTAAATGCCTAACAGTTCCACTTGACGCATAGATAAGTCCCTATCTAGTGCTACCACTCCAGACTAGAGTGGACGTGGGAGCAATGGCAATGAAGGGGTTCTCCGCATTCCCCAAAACTCCATCAGAGTGGTTCTGGGAGCAATAACAATAAGGGTGCTCCATATCCCTAAGAGCTACAGGGCTGGAGTCTCATGATCAGATTGGTTAATATTAAATCCGGGACACTTGTTGAGTGGGATATTACCCCTCTGCAGAGATGCAGTCGGTGTATTATACAGTTCCTGCCTACTAGGGTTCTTATGTAATGAAATAGTACTAGAGGCACTATTTAACTCCAAGACTTAATTCTATAAATGTTTTCATATTTCTAATACACGAGATTGATTTATGTTTGAGATATTCAAGCACCAGGGAGAACGTATATAATAAACTCTTGACTTCAAAGATTTGTTCCGCTTATTAATGATTTTTACCATACGTCGACCTATACACCAGTCTTTAACATACTTAAACGATGACTTCAAAAATCCATTCCATTCATCAATGATTTCATGAGTATTAATCAAGGGTCGGCAAGTAGACGAGGTCGACTTATAAATGAATGTTTACGATATGAAATTAATGATTTCTATATAAAACAAGAGCCCAGTAAGCTGAGAATGTAGAATACACCGACTTCATCTCTGCAGAGAGGTAAGACACCACTCAACAAATGCCCTGGATGTGACACAAAGCAATCTGATGGTGAAGCTCTAGTAATGCTAGATCTTTGCGTAATGCGGAGTACCCCTTTCATTGCCATCGCTCTCAGGTCCTCCCCGTCCCAAAGTAGTAGCACCTGATAGGGTCCTATCTATGGGTCAAATAGAACTGTTTGACATTTAAACTGAGTGCAAACTAATGATTTACGTTAAATTGAATTGTTTGAAATAGAACCGTTTGATCATTTACTTGTGTGTAAACAAATGAGTGATGTTTAATTGAGTTGATAGTTATACATAGGAATACTTGAAACCATTTAAGCTTGATGACTTATGCTAATTGAATTGTCAAAAATAGAACTGTTGGATCTTTTAACAGTGTTTATCTACAAAATGTATTTAAAAATGATATATCTAATATATCTGTAAAAACAAGATTTGACATTCAATGACAAAGTATGTTTGATTGGCCATAAAATCAAACCAAACCAAACCAAACCAACTCAACTACTAACGATACTGGTATATAAACAAATTAGTATCGACTTATTTAAAAATGAAGTTGGTTATAATATATTAAGTCACAAATCATGTATCTATATCCATTTCAATATGTGCAAACAAACGACTGATGTGAAACAGCTACTATTACATAGCAATACACGAAACCATTTTACAGTGTATCAAAAATGAACATAGACACATTTAAAAATGTTATCAACAAAATGTTAAAAATCATATATTTAAAATATATGTATAAGATGGATTTGACATTAAATAACCTACAATGGTTGATATGCCTTAAAACGCAGCCACCAACTCATCGACTAAACTTATACACAAGTACATACGGCAATGAGGCCGAGAATACTGGACTTCTATAGTATTTAGTGCGGTATTATACTATTAAAATCGACATTCTTAGGAGTTATTTATCACAAACGTCAACATTGAAATTCAGCAACCAAAAATATTAAGAAGTATCTATCTTAAAATAAGTACATCCTTTATATACATTAATGCAATTTAATTCTTGATTTTCACACCTATAGAGTTTTGTTGTGAATAATGTATACTGACCCTCGACCGACCCGTCAATCAAGAGATGCACCTGTATAAATTAGCGGAAGAACAACGGAAGCTGCTGGACATTAGACAATAATATAACCAGGTGCCCAGTCGGTTCGAGTCAGTTGGAAACAAGATGCCGAAGTGAGAACCAGTTGCAGACAAAGGGCTTTGGGCTCTCAGTGACCCACGGTCGAGCAACCCCAGCCAAGATGAGAAAGAAGTGCTGCTATGGGCTAGAGGAAGAACTTGGGTCAATATAGCAGTCCGTCTCCACTCACCTCTCTCACACAACAAACATCCACCCTTTCGAAAATAAAGTGTGAGAGACAGATATTTGTATAAAGAAGTGAATTCGTTCGTTATTGAAGTCATTATTAACGGTTAATGATGTTTCCGCATGTAAGTGTATATTTGTATATGTACAGGTGTAGTTTTATGTATTCTGGCTATACAACAGTATAACATTAGTCGTTTTAACTAAATAACTTTCATTATATTTCCATTACAAATATTCAGTTTAAAAATAACAACTACTTTCTTCGACAAAGAAGTTTTAGAAGTTTACTATGTATTTATGAAGACAGTGAATAACCTTCAATGGTTAGTGTTACGGTTATCCTCGCAGGCAAATGGAAACGGTAGCCTGAGTTGGACGAGGCTTTTTACGCTTCACTTTACATTAGTGACGTAGAGAAAGTCATGAATCCATCTGTTATGCTCCCCTTTTTTTCTTCTTCATTTTTGTATTCATTTCTTCATTCATTCTTCGTCTTTCACTTCCTTCCTTCTTTCCCCATATTTTTTCATTTCTTTCATGTCCTTCTACTTCTATCTATCTTTCTTTTTTTTTTCCAGTACTGTCTCAGCCTTTTCACTCTTTTTTTATTTCTTTTCTTTTTTCTTCGATCTTTTTCGTTCTCAGATCATTTTATCTTTTTTCTCCTTATTTCTTTCTCCTTTCGCTTTTTACCTCTTTTTCCTTTTCTTCCTTTCTTTTCCCATTTGACTTTTTTACTTCTGATCCATTCCTTTTTGTTACTCACTGTCTTCTTTCTTTTTTCTTTCATTTTTCCGGTCTTTCTTTCTTCAAATTTTTTGTTTCTTTTCATGTTTATCTTCTTTCTATCTTTTGATATTTCTTCTTCCTTTTCCCATCTTTAATGTTTCTTTCTTTAATTTGATCCAATACACTCTGTTTAGTGTAAATGCCTCCCTCACTTTCAAATGATCCACCGTATCTAACCATACCATGTTAGATCAAAAGCCTTTCTCAGATTCAATCGATAAAAATCTCTCCGATTAGAGCGATTGCTTTCCCCAAATTCAATTGATCGCATCCTATGTGATTAATGTAAATGCCTTTTTCACATTTAATTAATACAATTGATTTAACCATAACAAATACTTTCTTTACATTTAATCGATATCAATCTATCCTATTAGTGCAAATGCTTTTTTCACATTCGTTTGATCCAATTTCATTTAACCATATCTTATAAGTGCAAATGCTTTCTTCACATTAAATTGATCTCGACATATCCGATTAGTGCAAATGCCCTTTTTTAATATTCATTTGATCCAATTGATTTCACCATATCTGATTAGTGCAAATGCTTTCTTCACATTAAATTGATTTGACATACCCCATTAGTGCAAATGCCTTTTTCACATTCTTTTGATCTAATTGATTTAACCATATCTGATTTGTGCATATGTCTTCTTGACATTCAATTGATCTAATTTTATCCGATTAGTGAAAAGATCTTTCTCACATTCAAGTGATTCAATTGCTTCTACCATACCTGTCAAATGCAAATAACTTTTTCACATTTACTTGATCACATCGTATAAAATCAGTTGAAATGTCTTTCTCACTTTCAGCTGACACAATTGATTCTATCATATATAATTAGTCCAAATGCCCTTGTCACATTCAGTTGATACCATTAATCCAATCCTATTTAATTAGTGTAAATATTCAGATCAAATTCTACTCCTTCAGTTGAGTTATATTTCACCATCGATATTCGTTCGTACATAAGTTAGTTCCATTTAATTCGTGAAAAATGCATTTTTTATATTCATCCAAATTTACTGTGAGGCTCAACCTTACCAGATATATCATGTAATACCAATCCTGTAAAAAATAAAATGAAATAAATAAAAACGACTTCTCAATCACACTAATATAAAGTACATTCTTTTTCTTGTTTTTTTTCTTCTTTTTTTTTCTTACGCTCGACGACAAAATATGATCAAAAAGAAAATGTTTTCTGAGTGTAGCGAGCATGATTAACAGTTTGATACGATAACTGAACGAGACCCTCAAGCTTTGTACGGTGTCAATAGGTCGGTTTAACTCTATACTAAGGCTCGGTCCACGAACTTAATAAGATGGCCTCAACGGAATTCCGTGTGCATTTTACTGCCAAAATCTGGCTGCAAGGATGGTGATTAATCATCAAAAAATCAGCACGGATCCTCCACATCCAGGGTTCACAGGAGTCAAGATGCGAATATCAATTCAATATTCTCTCCTTCTGGAAATATTTTGGTCTTCCTCTTAGGATCTTCACAAGGAGAGAATCAAATAATTACATGAATTTATATATAAATATATATATATATATATATATATATATATATATATATATATACAGAGAGAGAGAGAGACAGACAGACAGACAGAGAAGGAGAGGGAGAAAAAGATCCACACATACATCAATATATCTTTATAAGTGTGTGAAAGCGCGTACAAGTGTTGAAAAATACATACATTTCAGATAAAGGTTAATTTCTATCAAATATATATATATATATATATATATATATATATATATATATATATATATATAAACGAAAATTCTAAAATTTCCGCTACAATTTTATCGCATTACTCTGAATGTCAGGCGCTAAAAAACATAATCATCTGGTTTTACAACTGCTCGATTCTGGTTTTAAAAATTAGAGCTGGCTTTTAAAAATGTTACTGCAAAGATTTGGGATATTATATTAGCATTCAATTACTGATATATATATATATATATATATATATATATATATATATATATATATATATATATATGTATATATATATATATATATATTGAGAGAGAGAGAGAGACAGAGAGAGAGAGACAGAGAGAGAGAGAGAGATGATTGGCACTGAATTCTGGCAATTTTTAATTTTCTTTTCTTTTAGCCGTAAATTTGGACAAATACTTGTACGAGAGCATAGATTCAAATATAGCAGGGCACATATATATATATATATATATATATATATATATATATATATATATATATATATATATATATATAAGTATTGTCACTAAAGTTGGCGACTGTAGTCGAGGGTGACCCGAAGTTTTCCTTTTCATTAGCTACTACACCGAGGTGTAGGGGAGGGCGCTATACTTTTCCTTGGATTGTTCCAATTTACCCTTGATCCGTTCCTTATAATGCTAATTCTTAAGCAAGGCAGCATCAAATACCATTTTTTGAGTCTTTCGTATGACTCGACCTTTGATTTTACCCCGGTCTCTCGGACCATTTGCGAGTACCCTGACCTCGAGGCCAAATGGGCTGAAATGGATAGAATCTAACAACTTCAAGTTTCACATTGCCTATTACGTTATATTTCTACACACATATATATATATATATATATACATTGTCATCAACAGAAAGACTGATTCGTTGTATCACAACTCTTCAGGGCGGCTAGACAGGCGAGAAGCTCCAAGCCGGGATCGAAACCCATCTGCTTTGACATACCCCTTGCCCAAGCCTGCTCGGGAATTAACGCATAAGTATCAAATTTCGTTTGTTTACATTTTGCGCAATCGGATGCCGGGGTGCTCAGTTCGTTTGAAGGGATTTGCATCACGCAAATGGCAACCGTTATATATATATATATATATATGTGTGTGTGTGTGTGTGTGTGTGTGTGTGTGTGTGTGTGATGGCTATTTAAAGAAACTGTTTTTTGCTATAGAGATGCCAGCTTAAATATATTTATAATAGCCAAATGAACGTTTGTTGATTTTTTCAATATATATATATATATATATATATATATATATGCGAAAATACTGAGTAATTCTTTCTCAGTAATACTAGTAACGTGTTGAATCCTGATTAACCGGAAGATCATCTACCGGATCGGCAGTGAGAAATTTTTTCGTCAAAATGAAACACAGCCCACCTTATTCTCACCAGACTGCTTCATGGTTCGGGATCACATTAAATATACTATTACGCAGTTTCATAAAACTCTAAAAGAGAAGTTTTGGAGGTGTGTCAACCAATCAAAAACTTCGTGGAATATACCAACTGAATACCAAGATATCGGCTTTGAAGAAAATTAACATTTCATTAATTTCCATTTCCTTCTTTGACAATACACCTTCAGTCCTTCTATTTTAAATTATGTGATGTGGTTTCATAAGACTGTCAACCCTTGATGGTTAATTAATGCCAAATACTTTTTAATCCTTTAATAAATAATCTGCAAGTAACTCAATTTTCAAACGAGTTGGTGAACACTTGTTTGCACAGTTAAATAGTTTCAAGTATTGTTATCCAATACAAATAATTCTGTTCTGTTCAATTTGCATATAGTTAAATGGATTGCTATTTAACACTAAAAAGTCAATCTAATATTGATAATAATCCCTAGGAATAGATTGAACAATCCTATTTGATGGGACGCTAACAGGTAATACACCTTCTGCTCCGAGTTGGCTTGGGTTAATAGCATTGAATTTGTACTCCACATTCCCAAAAGCTAAAAGACTGGAGTCTCACCATCAGAGGCAGTTTAGTGTCATAGCCGGGACACTCGTTAATGGAGGTATAACTCTCTGCAGACATGTAGCCGGCGTTTCATACAGCCCAAGCCATCTGGCCGGAGTTCTTGTACTTTATCTCACTTTATATATATATATATATATATATATATATATATATATATATATATATATATATATATATATAAGTGTAGTTGTAAAAGTTCTAAGCTTCTAGAAAGAAGATTCATTACTGAACAATTTTGTTGGGGCAACACACTGTCACTACTTATAAAACAAGTAGAGCTGAGTCAGGTTTCTGTCTTAATCTGTAAACAGATAAGGCCTATACAAAAGTGGGTGGAAGACAAAAAAATGGTCGGTAAATATTCATTTAAATATATCTTCCTACACTAACGAAATGAATTGTATGATTCAGGTACTTCATTTTATTTTGAATTTTCTATTGTTTGTCTTTGAATACGAAAGGTAGTTGCTATAAATTTAATATATTTGGGGGAAGAGTTGAAGTAGTAATTAGGAAGGGTAAACAAAGAGGTGGTCAGAAGGGAAGGAGTAACATAGGCAAAATATAGAAGAATCTTCCTACTCAAGTGACCAACATTTTAAAAAAATCAAAACCTCTTATCAGTAACAGGAAGACCTAAATGATACCACATTCTTTAAAAAAAAGAGATCAGGGTTTAAAATACAAAATATCAGACATACTGCAAAGTAAGAATGGGAAAAAATAACTCAGGTCTGGGCGTCTGACTCTCCCAAAAATGTCTTGATATATGACATTAAACGATGTAAAAATGAAGCTCCAGTAATGCAGGAGCTTTAGTGAATTGGGTTCACCCTTTCATAGCCATTGCTTCCACGTTCTCTTTAGCCAGAAGTAATAGTACCCGATAGAGTCCTCTCTATGAGTCAAATAGAATTAAACAGTAATTGTGCTAACTGAATTGTTTGAAATAAAACTGTTTATATGTATAAAAGTAGTTTTGGCATTAAATAACCTACATTGGTTGATATTCCATAAAACCAAACCAAACTAAACCAAACAAATCCTATGTAACAAATACATATGTATAAAGAGGATTTGACATTAAATAACCTAGAATAGTAGATATGCCATTAAACTAAACCAAACAAATCCTATATATATAATAGATATGTATAAAGAGGATTTGGCATTAAACAACCTAGAATAGTTGATATGCCATTAAACTAAACCACACAAATCCTATAAATTCAGCATTTATAACCTAGAACGGTTGATATGCCATAAAACTAACCCAAACCAAACCAAACAAATTCTATGTATCAAATAAATATGTATAAAGAACATTCGGCAATAAATAACCTTCAATGGTTGATATGCCATAAAACTAAACTAAACTAAACCAAATAAGTCCTATATACGTATTTAATATTTATATATAAAGAGGATATGGCATTAAATAACCAAGATGAGTTTGTATGCCATAAAACCAAATCAAACTTAACCAAACAAACCCTTGACTTTAACTAAGTTATAACTTAATAAATTTACTATGATTTCTCCCGTTCTCTGACTTGGCGGTTCCTTTCGACATCCAGTGAATGTTGGCTGTTCTTTCTTCAGTAACACAAACGACGAACTAAGCAACCACTCAATCAAAGCCACCCAACGCAGAAAATGGACAAGGGAAGACAACAAACATGCTCTTTATTGTTATTTAAGGAGCAATCCTACACGAAGATTTTATAGAAAAAGAATGATAGAAATCTAGAAAAATACGCAAGATAAAGGAAAATGGGACAAAGTCTTGCTGACCAAGTTAGGATGATAATAAAGAAAGGTTGTTTTTTCTGCATTTAAATATTAGAACTAAACCAACAAACAAATAGGGAAACATTTCAGCATTGGCCAAATAAAGTAACCGAGGAAGTAAATACTGAAAAACAAGAACCCTCTACTCAAACGGAAACGCAAAGTTATAGTAATCAAAGGCCACACACCCAAATATCACAGAACAAAGACTAACACAAGAAGAAACAATGAATGTAGATGTTATGAAGAGAAACTGCATTGTCATTTCTCTGGAACCCACAATGGAAAACAGAAAAGATATTTGTTAATTTCTTTTTTAGTTTCTTTAAAAATAAAATAACAAATATCTCAATGAACAACATCACGGAATAAAACGAACAAATCTATGCAGGAGGGAAATTAGTCTGTGATAAAATCAGTGTTCCCTTAAGAACACGAAACAGAAAATTAAAACCTGGATGGAAAATTTGACTGGAAACGCAGATATGAAGTCTTTATCTGTAAGCAAAATGCTGAGACAAAAGAGAAACATGGGTATAGGTTGGGACGAAAAGAGAAAAACAACACAACAATTAAAACTAAATATACAACTCGAGGAGAAATATTAGAATGCCCTGGTGAAAGAAAAAAGACTAAAAAAGATACTGAAACAGGATCAAACAATACAAGCAAAACAGGACATTCCAAAACAACGAAAAAAATTCTACCGGCAAGTAGGGGATCAATGCACGATGACATATTAACGACTGGATATAAATGAAGCAAAACAATTTCGGCGCAAAAACTAGGAACTAGGAGAACATAAAAGAAAGGGCCAATGGATAAACAACATGGTAAAAGGGACTCGAAGAAGACCCCAAGGCGAAAATACACCCCAAGTCACTAAGAGCAACTCTCAAAAAAAGTACCCAATTGGAAATGTCTTGGCCATGTATTCTGGCTTTAAAAAATTCACTTCCATCCACGACTGACTTTTGCTATTAAGAGAAATTGATGCTTAGAAGAACCAAATATACCCGAATGGACGACCAAAGGAAAGATCACTTCTATCCACAACCCCATCCCCCAATGAATCATCTTGAACAACTACCGATCCAAAACACGAAAATAGTAACAGAATAAATTAAGGAAGAGATTTACAACGCCCTAACAAACCACGTATTGTTCATCGAAGAACAAAGGAAGCCACTAGGAAACAAGAAGAGGAGATCAACTATATAGAGATCAACACACCCTCAAGAAGAGCAAAATGAGACGAAATCTTTTAGCAATAGTGTAGATTGACTACAAATATGCATACAATATGTGTCCAAAAGCCTGTACAATAGAATCCGGCTAGAACTGCGTGCGACACACAGAACAACTTGACAGCTGTTTCGATCTTATTACGCCCCATCAGCATTGTATACTTTGAAATCCCCGAATGGAGATCGAACCAGCGACCACTGAATGCTGAGCGGAAACCACTGATCGAATTTTCTGGTCATAGTAATTCGATTTATAATATAATTTCTCTATCTAAATAAAAATGTATGTCTGGATAATAGACTGTTTCAAAATCTACAAGATATCCGACAAAGTTTATTGAGGTAATTTTGAAAAACTGGAACGTAGAATTGATAGCTGGAGGAAAAAGTTTAGCAGTGGTAAAAATCCAGAGAGAGATCTTTCAGGGAGATAGGCTATCACCATAACATTTTTAATAGCGATGATTCCACTCGACCACATTCTTAGGTGGCTACAAACTGACTAAATAGCAAGAAAAGATCAATCAACTAGTGAACATGGACGACATCAAACTGTTAACGAAAAATGAAACAGAATTGGAAATCCTAAAATAGCCAATGAGAATATACAGTCAGGATATAGGGATTGATGGTGGCATAGTAAAATATGTCATGCTTATAATGAAAAGGGAAAATCAATCAATGACAGTAGGAATTTAACTGCCAAATCAAGAAATAATCAGAACGCTCGAAGAAAATCAAACTTACAATATTAGAAGCGGACACCACCAAACAAACGGAGATAAAAGAAAAAATTAAAAAGAGTATCCCCGGAGAACGGGAAAATTGCTCAAAACCAAACTATATAGCAGAAATCTCATTAAACGGAAGAACACTGCGGCTGTTCCCCTTTCTAGTATACTTGGAACCATTCTTAAAGAGGACGAGTGAAGAACTTCAAGAAATGAACGAGGGAACAAGAAAATTCATGACAATGCATCAGGTCTTATATCTCTAAGATGACAGAGACAAACTCTACGAGTCAAGAAAATAAGGAAAAAGGAGACTCGAAATACGTGGAGCCTTCAATAAGTTTCCAGCCTTTTTTTTGTATAGGCATTTAAAATTGTCGTAGACTCCTGAAAATTCAGTATCTTATTGCTATACATCTTATGAGATGACTGACCGATTTTTATAATTTCAGGTTCCAATGAACTGCTACAGCAGCAATTGGAATATACCCTACTAAATCCTGATTGTCACAACTGGTGAATTTAAAAAATGCAATCTGAATGTGAGGACACTTTAGAAGAACGATATGCAATAAAATTCTGTTTTAAACTTGGGGAAAATGCCAGAGAAGCGTATGGAATTCTTTAGACTGCTTTTCGACCATCTTGCATGAATCGAGCATCAGTTTTTGAATGGCATAAGAGATTCAAGGAAGGCAGGGAGTCTGTGAGGGATGATGAGAGGCGTGGGAGGAGTAAGAAAGTCAGAACACCAGAGTTGATTGGCCAAATAAAGAATTTCATGGATAAGGACCGTCCCATTTTGGGAACTGTACACACAATTATTCGCGAGGAACTGAAGATGCGAAAGATTTGCGGGAGGTTTTTCTTAAGGGTGCTGTGAGAAGATCAGAAAGAAAGACGTTGTCATGGCAGCAGGGATATGGTCGAGCTGATCAATTCAGATCCTGCAGTTCTTGATGCTCTGATGACCTGCGATGAAAGCTGGATCTACTGCTATAACCCAGAGACCAAGAGACAGAGTTCCCAGTGGAAGCATGCTGGCTCTCCCAGACCTATGAAGGCCAGACAGAACAAATCCACCCACAAACTTTTGATGATCCCTTTTTTGACACCACGGGCATGATCTACATGCACTGGGTTCCCACTGGACAGACAGTCAACAAGGAATACTATGTTGAGGTTTTAAGGGAGTTCATGAAGAGATTCCGTCGGAAGAGGCCAGCACTCTTGAAATCGGGTCAGTGGTATTTCCACCAGGACAATGCACCAGTCCATAACTCCATCCTTGTCACAGACTATTTGATCAAGATGGGCATCAAGACAGTTCCTCACCGTTCCTATAGTCCAGACCTTGCTCCCTGCGATTTTTGCATATTCCTTAAACTCAATGAAAAACTTAGAGGCTGTCGTTATGAGACAATTTAGGAGATGAAAGAGGCTTTGACGAAGGTTATTGACACGCTCACGCAAGAGGACTTCCATGGGGCCTTCCAGAAGTTGTTGGAACGGTACAACAAGTGCATTGCAGCTAGAGGTGATTACTTCGAAGGGGACTAGAGTTTCATGTGTGTACTATCAATAAGAGTGCCCATACGAAAAAAAAGTCTGGAAACTTATTGTCTGAGCGGATATCTAGACTTTGCTAGAGAACTGAACAAACTATGGAACATGAAAGTGACGCTGATACCAACTGTAATAATCGCGGTTAGTATAGTCCCCAAAGGATTGGTACAAGGACAGGAGGACCGGGATATTAGAGGACAAGTGGAGACCATCAAAACTAAAGCATTGTTGAGATCGGCCAGAATACTAAGAAGAGTCCAGGAAACTTGAGGAGACTTGCTCTCACTCAGATTGCAGTGCAAAACCATCAGCTAACGCTGATGTGAAACACTCTAATGAGTAAATAATAATAATAATAATAATTAGAAGAAGAAGAAGAAGAAGAAGAAGTTGAAATTCGTGTGAAAAACTAACGAATGGATATAATAATAATAATAATAATAATAATAATAATAATAAAAGATCTGTCCTGTGGAATGAGATGCACAAACTCCTCTAGGATTTTGAGATACAAACAGATCACCTAAACCTGGCCAGACGACCAGACCTTATAATAATTAACAAAAAATGAAAAAAGAAAAAAGAAAATGCAGGATTTAGGACTAGGTTGTCCTGGCTGACCACAGAGTAACGTTGAAAGAAAGCGATATGAAGGATAAGTACCTGGACCTTTTTAGGGAATAAAAAAACTGTGGAATATGAAAGTGACGATTGTACCAATTGTAATTGTAGCTCTTGGTACAGTCACCAAAGGATTGGTAAAAGGACTGGAGGACTTGGAAATTAGAGGATGAATAATGAAAATCTAAACTACAACGTTGCTGAGATCAGCCAGAATACTGTGTAGAGTCCTGGAAACGTGAGGAGATTTGTTGACACTCTGATTCCAGAGGAAGACCATCAGCTTACTTTGTTGGGTGAAATTCTCAAGGAGTAAAAATAAAAGATACATTAGAAAATAATATATAAAACAAGACATTGTAAATAAATCATCAAGTCACGCAGTATAAACTAGACTTCCCTTCCTTGAATTGAAAAAAAAAACAAGATCACCTTTCCCATCATATCCTACAGAATAGAATATAAATGAGAACCAAACTAGCAGTCATCTAAAGAGCCATTGATTCTGTCTACACTATCCTGACTTCGATGTATATGACTTGTATCTGTTCTATCACAGATTCTGAGCTCTCTCTTTATTTATAAATACAGCAAACTGCATTATATATATATATATATATATATATATATATATATATATATATATATTCTCTGAGTCAGAGTGTTCGTAATTTGTTTATAAACTCCTCGATATTAACTTAACTGGTTGCCTTGCTGACGATTTTCTTTTGCTCACAATGTTTGACGTGGAATAAGATTATCAGTAATTTGTTTACAAATCATTTGAAACAAGTAAACATTTTCCTGTTTACAGGTAAACGAAGAAAAATTGGAACGCCATTTAAAAGAGATAAAGAAAGAAAAAGAAGAACGAAAAAATATCCGACGTCTTTGGAGCAATTACCCTCAAGAGGAAGAAATGTTTCGGATTTACAGAATTTTTTTAACGTTGAATCGTCTAAAAGAGGACAACGAAAAGAGCAATTTTTCTTTTCTCTCACCAAAAACTTTTACTCGGATCATCTTAGTCTGGCACATGTTTTCCACTAGGGTATATCATTCAGAATCAGCATTTTTATTAGGTATCATACAATAACTGATGTTTATACAACAGCATTGCTTCTATCAAAGCCTTCATCAGATGATTACTCTGGGTTCATGCATGGTTTCGGGGCCGAAGCATCAAATACCTCTAAGCTGATCTTTTGGATGAACTTGCTCCTTCAACGATTCTTGATAAATACTACTCTGACGCTATAAGCTCTTTTGGTCTCGGTTGCATATATGTAGGTACAATCATACATATGTCTATTGTCGTAAGCATGTCTATAAAAGTATGGAAGTAAATAATGGAAAGGAGAAAAATGGAAAAACAAAGTAATTTAAAAGTGATGGATTTATTACGAAGGAAAGTCGCTGTTAAAACATTTCGGTTTTAATGAAGTTTCATCAGGACTTTAAGATCGTGTAAAAGTATGTATATATATATATGAGTTGCATAAGTGTATGTATAGCTTTGTGGGGATAAGTGTGTCCGTACAGATTAGGGTGTATACTTTGGAAGCATATACGAGGTCTGTTGGAAAAATAATGGGACTGCATGTGTTGTGTGAGCTATGGCTAAAGAGGGACAAGCAAATTGTTTTTTTATCATCTAACATGATATATTGGATGTATATAACTAAGCTTATCTTTTGTTAACAAATCCTCTTTTTCGGGTTGTTTAGCACTGAGGACTCAGAAATGAATAAACCTGAATGTTTTGGTTCGGTATCTGCCATAAGCACTTGAAATGCTCCAGAAAATATATTGATATGCATATTTACAAACATCCTCCGCTCGGGCAGGATATGACACAAGGTCAATTTTTCAGCGGAATTTAACAGGTTTGAATTCAGAGTTTTCCTTTTCCTAGACTAGCTGCCTCACCAAGTCCGAATAACCCAGCCTGCCCCATCATTTACCCATAGCTGGAGGGAGAATAATTGGATTCATACCTTTCCCAAGGGTATTAGTGCTATGTAAAATGCAATCAATCTCGTCCAGGATTTGAAATCGTGTTGCCGTGTCCACTTCCTGCGACGATAACCATTACTCCACAGGCACCTCCATAGAAAATATATGGATATAAAACCATTCTGGATTACGTATTTTTTGAGTATTACAAGAAGTTCAAAGATGGTTGTGAGGAGGTGAAAGACTACTCCAAGAGCGGGAGGCCTTCAACAAGCAGAACTGAGGTCAATGTCGAACAGATAAGGCAGGTAATGTATGGGGATCTTCAACTCTTCGGATGATCACGAGTCAGCTGGACATGAAAAAGAAGAGAGTTTGGATGATTATCACTGAATATATGGGCATGTCTAAAAAGTAACGGCGCTGAGTGTACTGAGCATCCGGCAGTTTCCGGTCGAGAGGAAAATAACCGCTGTAGAACGTCTTCATTACTGACGTTGCTCTGTGGGACTTAATTTTTCTTTTCCCCAAGCTCAAAAGACTCGTCAATGGGACCCGCTTTGAAGATATGACGGCCATGGAGAGTGCCAAGAGGCAACCCAGGAGAATCCTCATAGCAGTGTATAGAAGGAGTGAAAGAGAAGAATGTGAAATACATTAGGCTCTAGGTGGTTTACTTTGAAGGGAAAATTGCGCAGTTTGTTGCTTGTGATATAAATAATTTGTGACATCAGTCCTGTCACTTTTCAGGCACACTTTTATGTTTGTATGTACGTTTTCAATAATTTAGTTCAAAATAAACTGTGGACAGTATTAACCTATGAATGACACCGCTCTTTTTCCTGTGTAGCATTGCACCATGTCAAATGCAATAATCAACACTTTTTTTCCTTATGGAACATACATTACATTTATAAAAATAATCCATTTTAATTAGTAGTCGAGATTTTTTTTTTCAAAATGAAGTCGTGAAAAATTTAGAAATCACTAAAATTTGCAGAAACCATCTCATAATTGCCTACACTAATGACTCCCTATCAAGAGAATCTACCTGCAGGCAGCGTGAGACTTATCAGATCTATTGTTTAGAGTGATTCCTTTATGTGGACTTCGATAAAGATAGATGATTCGACTAGTAAACCTGTGTCAGTCAGTCATAATCGATACTATCTAAAATAGATTAACTCATTTAATTTAATGTAAATTCTATGCATCTAGAAATTTTAGCTATCAAGTGAAAAATGAATTGGCTCAAATTTGGGCTTAATTTCTAGTTTATGTAGTAATTGCACTAGAATCCTACCAGCCGTATTGAAAACAACAGTTGTATGACAACTTACCACCCATCTCAAAAACCATCGAATGTAGACAAAAAAGACATGCGGGACACTGCTAGAAGAGTAAGGACGCACTCATAAGCGATGTCCCCTTCACATGGACTGGAAAGTGTTGGGTGGCCAGGTAGAACCTATCTACATCAGCTCTGACGTGATACACAATGTGGCCTGGAAGACCTACCGGAAGCGATGGACCATAGAGACCAGTGGAGAGAGAGGATCAGAGCAATCCATGCTAGCGGCACGACATGATGATGATGATGATGATATCAAACAATTAATCTATAGCTATATATATACAACTGGTTGCAAAGTGGAGAGTTGGATTCTAATTAGGTGCCCAATACATATGTTGTAAACAAATATATCTTCTTGTAACTATTCTTGATATAGATCATTATTATATAGTACAGTTCCTAGTATTCCTGACGAGTGATTTGAACACAATTGTATGGTTTCAAGGTTTGGTTTAGATTCTTTGTTTAAATTTATGTCAACTTTCCGGCGTTATTCAATGCAAAATCTGTAACATATTGACCCCGGCCAAGCTGTCAGAATAGGAAATACACCTGTGTAAATAACAAGTGCATCCGGTCAAGGAATATTAGAATATAACCTTGACCGTGGACGGGTTGAATGAGTGCGATTTGTGACACCCACAAGAAGAAGGTGGACTTCGAACTATTATATAACTCGGTGCACAGGAAGTTCGATCAGTTGGAGATAAGATGCGGTAGAGAAAACCAGTACCCAGCAGAGGGGGGCCTTCAGGACCTCCGATTGAGCAGTTCGAGTTCAGACCAGTTGGAGAGAAGATGCTGGAATGAGGAACATGTCTCAGAGAGGCTGGGCACCCCAGGCCGCTTATTGAGCAGCCAAGGAGAACGGGAAAGAAACACTATTATGGCCATAAGAGTGGGGGTCAATATGTTGCAGTTCTGTTCGTTCTCCAACTCCCTCTCACTGTAAAATCTTGAGTAAACCTTTCGGACACTTTCAAATAAAGTGGGAGGTATATTTTTTAAAGAACTGTGTCGCTTGTCTTCATTGTGTCGTTGTTATGATTGTACATGCATATGTGTTTGTATAGTTGGTCATGGCTATACAACAAATCCATACTTGTAGAAGAAATAGATTCAACACCTTTCCAAAGGATGTGAGTTCGAAAGTAAACTTAATGCGAATAGAGTTCAAACACGCTTATTTCAAGGACACAGTCGACCTCTTCAGCTACAATGCCACTGGGTCTCCCCTATATGGTTTCAAGTATTCCAATTTAATACTATTTTTTTCACACAGTAATATGATTTCAAGAATTTCAAAAATTATAAGGTATCAATTAATTGATACCTTGTAAACAAATATATCTTCAAATAACTATTCTGAATATAAATTATTAGCAAATAGTTTTTTGGTTTAAAGTATTCCGATCTAATAGAAAAATAATCAATTATATAGCTACAAAAAAACTAATCTTATTTTAAAATCATTATTTCTTAGAATACATCTGTATAGTTTCAAGCATTCCAATCAGATGCAGATAATCTATACACAATTCCTTTGCTAAAAAGCTGATGAAGGTAACCACTGACTCGAAGGCTCCTTTTTCAATACCTACTATACCGAGGTGTAGGGGATGGCTACTCATTTCCATGGATTGCTCCGCTTAATCATTGATACGTACCTTATCAAGCTGTGTGTTAAGGAAGGAGGTATCAAGTACCATTTCTTGAGTCTTTGGTATGAATCGACATGAGATTGAACCCTGATCTCTCGGGCCATTGGTGAACACTCTATCCACTATGCCAGTTATATAGCATAAAGTAAAGTTAGCGACCTTAGTCGAGGATGACCCAATGGCTCCCTTTTCTATAGCTACTACACCAAGGTGTAGGAAAGGGCACTACTTTTTCCCTGGATCGCTCCACTTTACCCTTGATGTTTACCTTATACAGCTGAGAGTTAAGTAAGGCGGCATCAAGTACCATTTTTTGAGTCTTTAGTATGACTCGACCAAGGATTGAACCCCAGTCTCCCGAACCATTGGTGAACACTCCACTCATTAGGCCAATGAATTTCAAGGATTCCTATCTAAAACTAATAATCTGAACACAATTACATGGTTTCAAGTATTCCAATCTAATAGTGATGAATTTTTTAGAGTTATTAGGCTTCAATTCTATCAACCAATAATATATTTTAATTGAACTGAAAAAAATCCTTTGTAAACGAATTAATCATCAATTAATAATTCATTATACAAATAATTGTTGTATATTGACCTCCGACCCGGCCGGCTTGTCAAAATAGGAAATGCACCTGTGTAAATAACTGGTGCATTCGGTCGAGGAATATCAGAATATAATCTTGACTGTGGACGGGTTGAATGAGTGCGATTTGTGACAACCATAAGAAGAAGGTGGGCGTTGAACAATTATATATAACTCGGTGCACAGGAAGTTCAATCAGTTGGTGATAAGATGCGGTAGAGAAAACCAGCACCCAGAGAAGCTGGGCCCCTAGGCCCCTGGTTGAGCAGCTCAAGAGAACGGGAAAGAAACGCGATTATGGCCAATTGAGTGGGGGTCACTATGTTGCCGTTCTGTTCGGTCTCCAACTCCCTCTCACACACAACCCTTTCAATAAAGTGAGAGGTATATTTTTCTAAAGAACGATGTCGCTCGTCTTTATCTTGTCGTCGTTATGATTTTGCATGCATCTGTATATGAGTATGCAACATAATTATCTATATAAAGAATAGTTAATTAAAGATTATAATTAGCATACTGTTGTATGGTTTTAATATTCTGATCTAATATTGATAATTAGAACAACAAAATAACAAGTAAAAATTACAGATTCTCAAGACTACATATTAAACAACCCAACCGAATTAATTTTGAATCCAGTGCTAATCTACTTTAATGTCTTTAACTACTGATATTATTCATAGAAACAATTTTTTTTTTAATAATCGTTACACAATACACCAGGATAAACCCTCATTCTTACAAAGTAGTAATGTCATGCAAAGTCTTCATCATTTTTGTAATACCCCCACCCCTGATGATGGCCGAAGATTGGGCAGAAAGTACTTGGGAAACAACTAATTATGAAAAGTCTATAAACTAATATCCGCCGGATATCATGATATCGATATGGCAACTCGAAAGAATTCACAAAAATATGTGTAGACAAAAAATATCCATGATGTTCACTCAAATATGTATTGATAAATTAAGTAAATTTTTACCCTTGAACCCATTCTATTTTAGCGAAAACTAAAAATCAGATTCTACTTCTTTTTCTTTTTTGGCTGATACATGAAAACGGCCTGAAAAAAAAATATCCGCAAAGAAGAAAATTTGAAGAAAACCCCAATATTTTAGAAATCAAAGACGGGTCACTTTGTTATATAAATTTAACGTAAAATGATCACCCATTTCCGGACCAGCAAGCGTTACCAACGACCAGAGATAGCGGCAAAGGAAGGTGTAAACATTTTTTTTCATTCTTTTTGCGGGAGGGGGGAAGCAGATGGAGAGGGTGGAGGTGTTAACTAAGCTTATTTGGAAGTGATGATTTTTTCGCTAAATGAAAAAAGGGAGGAAACAGTATTTGGTGGGGGATTTTTTTATGAGCTATTTTATTATTTTTTTTTTTATTAGCTATTACACCGGGGTGAAAGGGAGGGTGCTAGATTCCTCCACTTTACTCTTTATCCGTACCTTATAATGCTCAGTGTTAAGCAAGGTGCCATCTAGTACCATTTTTGAGTCTTGGTATGACTTGACCTGTGGTTGAACTCCTTCACCTGGGCCATAGGTGAACACTCTACCTACTTTGCCAATACTCTACTTAAAAAATTGACCTTGCGTCTCATCATACAGACGGGCTGGGTAAATGCATATTTGAAACTATATAATTGTTTCTAAAAATAATGTGCATTGGTAATAAATAGGACAAGGGTTTGCAAGACATTATACCAATCAGCCAAATAATGCTTGTTTAGGGAGAGAAATCCTAATAAGCGTGTTCGAACTCCAGAGGCAAAATTGCTTTCACTTTCGAACATGTACCCTGGGGAAAGGTATGAACCCCTTAGTATAACGACTGTGTATTTTTCTTTTTTTAGTAGAGGAAATATATAGTGAATTGAATTAAAATCACCAGAAAATCCGGCGAACACCTACGCACGGTATACAGAAACATTAGACAGATAGCAGTGTATACGATATGGACTGTTGGCTCAGTTGTAGAGTCTCGGTTTTGCACACTGTGGTCGCTGTTTCGATCTCCAGTGGTGGAAATCATGGTATACACTGCTGATGAGACCTAATAAGATATGTTAAACGTAGGTGTTGTCCGGATTTTCTGGTCATGTTAATTCAATTCATAGTACAACTATTGTTCTAAGAAGATTGGCTTTGGCATGGAATAACTCTTGGAGGTTGATATGCCAGTAAACATAGAAACCAAACCAATGCTTGTTTACAAGGAAGATTCCAGAAGAGCGCAAAGCTCTTAAAGGACTCATACAAGTGCCTTCTGAAGAAAAAATAACAAAGGAAAATAGTATGAAGTTTCCCGTTTGCTATTTTAAAATCTTTTTTTTTTCATTCTTTAACCAATGTCTAATCAACCAAAAAACCTCGGAACTTATATAAAAACTCCCAGGAACGTTAAAACCATTTCCAACGAAATCCCATATCAATATTACTTAGAGATGTATTCCATCAAATAAAATGAGAACGTCTCGAGCTCTCCGGTTCTATAGCCATGGAATCCACGACGTCTTTTCTTGGCATTTTTTTGATCCGTTTGTCTTTGCGTCTGGGCTTCTCAGTGAGAGTAGTCTTTTTCAGCTTGAGCCTCGGTGTTATTTTATTGCTGGTCATCAAAACTTCGAACTAGACTGAGTAGGTTTCACTTTTTTTTTCTTTTCTCTTTTCTTTTCTTTCTTTTTCCGTTTGCAAGAACATAAGTCGAGACGGATAAAATAGCTTGGGGTTCCGCCGGCCCAAAATCGATTTTCTAATCAGTTGGCTAAGAGAATCGATTCTCTTATGGCACCACGAAACAAATCTTGTTACCGTCTTACGTACAAAATCGACGGTTATTTTCTTTTTGTGTGTGTGGGGGGTATTTGATTTTTTTTCTTTTTCTGTTACTTCCATCAGTTTCATTAGATTTTCTTCCCTCTGACCTCAACACATTTACAAAAACCGCGGTTATATAAATGTACGCTTATATATATATATATATATATATATATATATATATATATATATATATATATATATGTACTCACATAGAGTTAGTGTCAGAATATTTCACCCCCACTTCTCATTATTAAGAATAAAACTGTAATACCTTAAATTTTCGAGCTGATCTATCTATCTGTCTATCTATCTATCTATCTATCTCTGTATATATGAGTGCGTATGTGTGTGCGTGTAGATAGATAGATAGATAGATAATGATCAGATTTAATATATGAAATATTACCCCTGGATTCAAAATAATGAAAATGCGATTAATTCTGACATTAATAGTATTACTACATTGTAAGATTAATTTGGATAATTTCATTTAACTAACTTATTGGAGATAGATAGATAGATAGATCATTATGTTGAGTTGCTAGCATGAATTTCCTTGACTCTCTCTCTCTCTCTCTCTCTCTCTCTCTCTCTCTCTCTCTCTCTCTCTCTCACCAGTCGACTCTGTCGTCTATCGCATTCGGCAGATTCTCAAGACTACATCCTGTGCCCATATAGAGTCATAATTTCCTGCTGCTCGTCCAACACCCGCTCGTCCGTGTGAAGGGGTCCATAGGCGAACGTCACAGGAGTTCGTACTTACTCCTCCAACAGTTTCCAATATGTCTTATTCGTCTGATTTTGATGGGTTTAGAGATGGGAGAAAGATGACCATACAGCCGTTGTATTTTAGTATATTGCTTCAAGGATTTGGTCAGTATAACTAGTAGCGTTCTTTGTCGTCAAGCTTTTACTCTGTACGCTTAGTCATCGTTCATAGGATGCATCCATATATTAGTATGGACACGATGGAAAGATTACCATAATTCATGTTTATATATATATATATATATATATATATATATATATATATATATATATATATATATATATATGAAAATATGTATAGATTGCTAAAAACATATATATATATATATATATATATTTATTTCTATCAATCTATTTAGATAGATAGATAGATAGATATGTAGACAGATGGATAAAGATCTATCAATCTATCTATCTAAATATATATATATATATATATATATATATATATATATATATATATATATAAGTTAGGTAAACCAGATCATATAAAGCTATCTTTCAATGTAGTAATACAATTACTGTCTGGATTAATAGCCCCCTTCCATAACTATGAATATATGTGTAGTACTTGAAATATTCAGCTTGATATCTCTCTCTCTCTCTCTCTCTCTCTCTCTCTCTCTCTCTCTCTCTGTCTATTTATCTGTTTCTTTTTATCTATCTATCTATCAATCTATCTACCTATCCAATGAGCAAGTTAGCCAGGTAGATCATAGCACTCATATTTATCTTCCAATGTAGTAATAGAGTTGATGTCATAATTATCTGCGTTTCTTCTGATAATAAAGAATAAAGCTTCAATACCTCAAGTTTTTCCTGAAAATTTCGTATGAATCTTTTCACAAATGATGAAACAACGGATTTGAAGGAACGTGCAGTTATGCTTACAAAGAGAATTCATTTTAATGCCATTTAATAGTACTAAAAATCATCAAACAACATGAGGCCATATTATTGAACTTCTAGGTTTAATAATGAATTATATAAAATACACTGTAGGCGGGACATAAAACTGTGACTGTGTCTCTTGCAGTCACCCAGATATGATACTAGATTGTATCTGGCGGTGAGGCTTCATTTTCGGAGATCTGGGAACTGTAGAGTATCTCTTCATTGTTATTGCTTCCTGGTCCACTCTGACCTGAAGTAGTAGGATATGATAGGATCCAATGTTTGGGTCACATAGATATGTTTAAAAAGTATCCATATTTAATAGGACCTGTGAAGAAAATCTCTTAAGAAACACAAAATGAACGCAATGAATCAAGTGACCTTACTAGTGTTGGCATGCTTTTAAATTCAATCAAACTATTTATCAATTTCGCAACATCTATTCTTGAATTTTTGCATTTTTTAACTTTCTTTCAAAGCCACTACTCTCACTACTTGCTCCATTCTTCCCCTACCAATAGTTTCTCCTTCCACCAGGGAAGTCGCTATGGTATTGTGGGTAACAAGCGGGACTGTGACATTGTAGCATAAAAGTTCAAACTCCAGTCACCCTATAGCATTTCTTTAAAAAGATAGGAACCCCTTTATTATCTTCCCATATTCATATTTACCTGCCCCGCACTCGGGCAGGATATGACACAAGGTCATTTTTTAAGCGGAGAACCTAGTCTGTCCTACTATTTATCCATAGCTGGAGGGAGAATAATTGGATTCATACCTTTCCCAAGGGTATTAGTGCTATGTGAAATGCAACAAGTCTCGGCCAGGATTTGAACTCGTGTCGCCGTGTCCATTTCCTACAACGATAACCATTACACCACGGGCATATTAAGGGTTAAAACAGTACCATTACTGTTTTACAACGAGAATAAATTTAGTCGTAAATAACTCTCGAGTTTAAGGATTTCTGACTCAATTTTTTTTCTATAAAGAAACCCAGAAATTTTCAATGAATTTTAGGTCAAGAATTTGTTTTCAGTACGTCAATACCTTAATTTCTATGAGTATATAAAACTGTACACGTTCACAAATGTATACACAAATACTCATTACACAAACGAACGTATAGCCATGATAAAACGAAATGGAACACACAAATATACACACAAATCCTCTCACACAAAATACAAATCGAATTTGTCTTGGTTTGATAGTGTTTTATGACCTATTTAATGATAAATCGTGTATATATATATATATATATATATATATATATATATATATATATATATATATATATATATGATTTTTAAGCGAAAAATTTTCAATGATGATTTGGTTTCATGGTATTTTATGACCTATTTAATGACTAATCCTATATATATATATATATATATATATATGTGTGTGTGTGTGTGTGTGTGTGTGTGTGTGTGTGTGTGTGTGTGTGTGTGATTTTTAGGTGAATAATTTGTAGGTAACATTATTTTTTAACGATTCAGTGCTCATTTTCTAGCACACAGTTAAATAGTTTCAAGAATCGTTATTAGATATTAGTTATTCAATTTATCATGTATTCCTATCTAATTTAGAATCAATCGTTTGTTTGCACACAAAAATGATTTCAAGTATTGGTATATATAACCAATAAGTCTATCTAATATTCCGCAGATGTTTGCACACAGTTAAATGGCTTCAGGTATATAATTCTATTGAGAAGTGGTAGATTTTGGTAATTCTTACAAGATGGTCAAAATTAGTGGTAAAGTAGATAAAGCAAAAACTTAGAACGGATTTAGTAGTAATCTTTCGTTCTTTATTCAGGGAAGCGTTTGATGTAAGTGTTTATTTAATCCACTTTTCAATTAATATTTCTATTTATCAATATTTCTATCAAATACGAGCAATTTTTATACAGTTGCATGATTTAAAATAGTAAGTAAAAGTAAAATTGGCGACTTTAGTCGAGGGCGACCCGAAGGCTCTCTTTTCAATAGCTACTACACCGAGGTATTGGAGAGGTCGCTATATCTTCCCCAGGATTGCTCCACTTAACCGTTGATCCATACCTTGTAATACTGAGTATTAAGCAAGGAGGCATTAAATACCATTTTAAAAGTCTTTGGTATGACTCGACCTTGGATTGAACCACGATCTCCTGGACCACTGGCGAACACTCTACTCACTAGGCCAATCAAATAACTAATAATAATATTCCTAAACAAAAGATTGAACTGGGCTATTTCATCCATAGAGGGTATGTTAACAGTTACTTCCACTCTGGGTCTGAGTGGATCAATGAATAATGGTTTGAAGGAGTACTCGAAATTCCTTATACTTCGATATTGGAACCAACACATTAATTGCAGTTTAATGTCATACTATTAATATTGAATCGTTTCACCTATTCTGTTAAATACTGATCAATTGTTTACATACAGTTAAAGGGTTTTAAGTATTGCTTTTTAATAATTTTAAATAATTCAATTTAATTTCAATCAAAGCTTTAGGGACCATCAGATGAGTGTCCTCGTGGGGTGTCCTCGTGGGGTGTAATGGTTAAAGCGATGGACTGCGGAATCGTAGTACGCGAGTTCGAACTCCAGTCGCGTTATTACGTTCACTTTCGGGCAAATACCCTTGGGAAAGGTATGAACCCCCTTATCTCCCTCCAGCTATGTGTAAATAGTAGGGGAGACTAGATTCTTCAGCCTTGGTTAGGCAACTAGTCTAGGAGAAGGAAAACTCTGAATTAAAACCTGTTAAACTCCGCTTAAAAATTGACCTTGTGTCATATCCTGCCCGAGCGGAGGGGTTGGTAAATAGGATCAGATGAGTTAGCATCACACCCAGGACACTTGGTGGAAGTTCTTAACCTCACTGCAAATGTGTAGTCAGCGTATTCTACAATCCCAACCGGCAGGAGAGTTATTTTCAATGAGTCCAGCCAAATAAATCCATGGAAAAATAATACCATCAGGATGTCAGGTTTTTCCACATCCTTCATACTCATCAGATTCAACACCTGCAGATTTTCATTTATTCCGATCAATAGAACAATTTATATGTGGCAGGACATATTTTTTCGGGGAAACCCACAGATTTCTTTAAACGGCTAATAAAAAATTTATATTCCTTTTGTGCTGCACACTTTGAAATTGAAGATGATTATATATTTTTATGAAAATATTTGTATAAATTTAAGCAATATTTGTATTTTTTATTTGTCTCAAGTAAAACGGAGTTATTTTCCAAACATCTTATGATAGATAAATAGATAGATTCAACACATATATAGATACCAGGGCAGATACGCAGACATATTCAAAATGCAAATGGATAGATAGATAGATTGATTGATAGATACTGAAAATTACATCCATATGCGACTAGCGAAGGAATAGATTGCTATCGATATGTTATCGATCATATGGAAGTCAAACCTATCCGATAAAATAAAACACATTTTTTTATAAGCAGCGGTCGTGTGAAATCTACTATATGGATGCACCACATGGCCATGACTAAGCGTAAAGAGAAAAAGGTTGACAGTAATTTCAAAAGAATGCTACTTGCCATATTGAACTAATCCTGGATGCAACACCCCACAAAGCAATAGCTGTTCATCTACCTACCACTCTTCTCTAGGATCATAAAAAACGCTCAATACACGCGGAACAATACTGAAGAATCCGAACAAATTCATAAATGACGTTCTTATATGGACCCCTTCATACGGACGTGCAAGTGTTGGACGACCAACTAGAAAATACTTACAATAGCTCTGTAAGGACACGGGATGTAGTCTAAAGGACTTGCAAGAAGCAATGGACGATAGAGATAAATGGCGCGAGAGAGTCAAGGAAATCCCTTATAGCAGCAGGACATGATGATAATAATGATAATTTTATATATATATATATATATATATATATAGAGAGAGAGAGAGAGAGAGAGGGATGATTGATTATGATTATTGTTTGGACTGGTGCACGTCATGCGTTCGCTATTGAAACTTTTTTAAACGAGTGATTCTGTAATTTGTATACAGAGAGCTTTTTTTTTTACACATATTTGATGTTACGTTAGAATGATGTCTTTCAGGAAAGAAATTCATATTATGTGCAAATTTCAGGACTGAAGAATAGTAATGGAGAAAATGAGACATAAACATATTTAAGAAGATAGATAGATAGATAGATTTATAAGTTTATATTAGCATTATTCAGCAGAAGTACACCACCACCATTTAAAAAATCGGCTTATTATTTAAATCGTATCAGAAAGCTTAGTTTGGTTTGGTATAGTTTTATGGTATATCAACCATTATAGGTTATTCAAAGCCAAATTCATTTTTATACATATTGTTACCCGCTAAGTCCCCATTTTGAACTTGTCCTTGGGAGCAGACTTAATGTCTCCCCTGTGAACTAAGAGTGAACTTTTCCTTGCCCTTTGATCTGGGTCATTTTGAATACTATCTTGCACGGTTCATTGTTGTATGCCTCCCAGCCCCTTTGGCCTTGTGGCTTGAATTTTTGAGACTACTGATTTTGGTCTTGTGACCACGGTGCTATTGCCAGTTAGAATTATTCCAGCCTCTAACAGAGTAAGACATGCCTGAACTTTCTCCTGGGACAAAGGAACTAACCGGTAACCTTTTCACTTGCTGTATTTAACTTTGTATTCGGGTTTTGTTCTGTTTTTTTTGTTTTTTTTTTTCGTTGGCCAGACTTTGAATAATCTTCTAAACTTAAATAAAAATAGATTTCATGTTGTTTATATCCCATGTTTTTACTTTCACCCCTTCTGCTCACATGTTACTATTTTTATTTTTACCTTTGTATGCCTCCTTGTCCCCTGTACATTCCCTGTAAATAAATTTAGGCAAGTATTTCCAAACCTCTGTTTTATTTGACTATTTTGTGTACGTCATATTTTTGTGTTATGACTGTGGGGTACCGAGTTTACCCCTAGGCACCTATTCTAAATCCTCCTTAGTTGTAACAATATATAGTTATATTTCAAACAATTCAGTTTAGCATAAGTACGTAGTTTAAATGTCCAAACAGTCTCAATTTAAACAATTCAATTTAGCATAGGGGCGATGGCAATGAAGGTTATTCCAGGTTCTCCAAAGCTCCAGCATTACTGGAACCTTACCATCTGATTGTTTAGTTTCATATCCAGGGCACTCCCTGGCGAGTCTTACACCTCTACAGAGTGTAGAAATTTTGTTAAGGAACTGGTGATCCTGTTTCATCGATTATCAGCATCCCCTTGGGGTCACGTGGCGTCCATTATAAAAAAGAGCTCCACTGGATATTCTTCCTCTTTTGGTTCCACTCCCACCGCTGTTAGCAACAGGTCCATTCGTAGCAGCCCTTGACGGCAAACATTTTTGGTACCTTCCACCATCCAGGACCCAAGAGCGAAGAACGCACGTGCTGAGTTAAAAGGAACAGGACACACAGCTAAGTTCCAGCAGGCATTTTATCTGCAAACCTTCACATAACCTACCTAACCTTACCAAACCTTACCTTACCTTAAACCTTTACCTTATAACTTTACCTTATAACAACCTTACAACTAAACCTTACAAACCTTACAAAACCCTACCATCTATCGGAATCTTGAACTCTTTTGTGAACTCTTACATATTCGTTGTTTGTTCCATTTGGTGTAAAACCCTGTTTATTGTTGTTGTTGTTGTATATAAATTTTGTTGCACTAAAAGTCGTTCGTCTTCCTTTCTTCAAAAAGCTGTCACCAATTCCCTACTGCTGTTGAAGTACGGTTTATTCTTTTACAAAACGTAGGAACAAACCGGGCTTTTCGGGGCTTATAAAATTCCCCATAAGAGAAGCAGTTAGTGTATTCTACAGCCCCAGCCGACTGGGCAAGGTATCAGATTGACAGGGGGAGAAAGAGAGAGATTCAAACAGAAAGATACATGGGCATATTTTTTAAAAAATGATAGATAGATAGATAGATAGATAGATTGAACATAATCATATCAATATGAGATAGACTTAAAAGTTTACTATCACCCATGAATAAGATCAAAAATACCAAAATCATATCATACCTCAGTTCATACAATTATGCAATCGGTGTTCAAAGAAGTCAGCAGCAGCAAATATAGCATCATCATCATCTAAACGTTTTACCCACTGGAATTTCAGGCCACCAACATAGGTGTGATTTAATTCTATCAGAGTAGGTAAAAAATGTACAACCCTTAAATATATAGCTATCATTTTTTTTAATTTTTGATTTCAGATTGATTACTGTTGTGTTTTTCTTAATGTGTTAGCATTTTATTAGTACAATATTCCGGGACATATATGTGTGTCTGTCTGTGGGTGCATGTGTGTATGTGTATGTGCAGATAAAAAGAAAAAAAAGAAGTTAGATAAAGACAACCGTTCCCAATTCCATATAACAAAGAAATCTTGAAAGTGCCACAGTAATTTAGACACGACTTTATGGTTTTGTATGAGAAACCTCCACAGAGAATGAGAGAGAGAGAGAGAGGTAGAAAGAGACTGAGATAGATAGATAGATAGATAGATAGATAGATAGAAAAAACTAAGATAGATAGATGTCAAGCCTTTATATTTGCAACGTTTATAGAGACAACAAATAATATAGATAAATCAATTTGTTGACCTAAATGACCAACTAAAAATCTAACATGTTGATCAGTCAGTCTCGGAAAAGAAGAGATGTTTATCTTCTGATCCGGTCACCATAAATAGGCTGTAATTACAACTCTACAAAGACAGTCGTTGTACAAGAAAATACAAAATAATTTCAATAACAAAATAAAAAGAAAATAACCCCCACCCGAACAACAAAAAATAACAGCCGAAAAAAGAAATTTGAGATTAATCTTAAAATACGTACATTATATCCCCTTAGTTCAAACTATGCAATGTAAAGTCACACTGGAAAAACGAGATAACATAGCTTCATAATTATCATATATATTTTCCGTCAAAACATTTGAGGTGAAGCTTGATAATTTTATCATTTAGCGTATTCGAACTATAGTCGACATTCTTATTGTTATATTGTAGGGATACTGGCAATTTAATCTGCCTAATAAGTATAAGTGTAAGAGAAAGCCTATAAGAATATCTCACTAAGAATAACTTGGGAAGCTTGGCTAACCACTGCTTCGTACAGAGGATGTTCAACACACTGTCTGGCATTCGTGTCGGATAGTTAACCCCCCAGGTTTTAGGCTTATTGCCTGGCGCCTGAGGCACCACTCTTTAGAGGAATGCCTTGTGTCTGGACCCACTTTTAAAAAGGTCTTGTGCAACACTTGTCCGTCTGGTGGGGCGTATGACAAATACCAGCTTGGCCAACCCCTGCTTCGCGCAGAGGCCGTTCAGAAGACTGGCATTCGCGTCGGATGGTTAATTTCCTCGAGCCTCGGGGGCGTTTCCCCAGTTTTTAACCCTCTTGGAAGGGGTTAGGTTTATTGCCTGGCACCTGAGGCGCCACTCTTTAGGAGGATGCCTATGGGGCCCAAGGCATTTTAGGGGCTGCCCGACGCGTGTGGGCTTTGGTCCCGCGCCCGGACCCACCTAAAAAAGCCTTGTACAAACTTGCACGCTTGGTGGGGTGTATGATAAATACCAGCTTGATTAGCCGCTAACGAGTGCTAACCTTTCACATCACTACAATAGCGTCGCCACTAGGATACCAATTGTCTCTGAAGGATTCCGATTTCGTCGACACGTGCCTACGATATTTTGCTGCAAGTGCAAGAACTAAAAAGCTAAAAGACAACAAGGAAAGGGGAGGAGAAAATGAAATTACAGATTTCTTTTTGGCTACAGCTGGAGGCGAAACAATAATGAAAGTTCCCACTATGGCGTATCCCACAAAGCTAGATGATCTGACCTTTGAAAAAATAAGTCAGATTATAGGAAGAAATATGAGACCCAAGAAAAGCTTGGTCTTGGCAGAAAAAAGTTCATGCCGATGAAACAAGAAATTGAGGAACTAATCATAACATATCTACACCGTCTACATGTGAGTAGATACTGCAAGTTTGAAAAACTTTGAAAAGAATAACAGACGATTGAAGAGGACTCGATTCAATTAAGGTTAATTGAAGGTATATACAATGCGTCACACCGATATAAAGTAATGGGACAACTACAAATAGGAAATATGTCTTTAAATACATGCATTGACTTTATACAGTAACAAGAATTAATACAGAAATATAATCATTTTAAAAGTCAACCCAGTGAACTAATAATCGCTGATACTTACTTGTTAAAAATTGATAATGTTCGTATTGTTGACGTGAACATGAAATAAATAAAGAAAAATGTCCAGCATTTGGAAAAACTTGTACAAATTACTTTAAAAAGAACCATTTTCAAGCAGTATGCAAATTTAAAAAGAAAAACGTTGAAAGAGTTGAAAAAAATGAAATTAATATGGAAGCCTTTTTAGTAAAAAACAAAAACAAGAATATAGAAAAAATTGAACAAAATAAAAAGATATTATACTAAAAGGTTAAAATCAACAAATTCGATTCGGATATGTTAATGGATACCTTAGTGAGTTAGCGCTTATACCAAAAACTTTCTGGGAATGCATTAGAAAGCCAACTTTACGAAAGAATAGTTTACAACTCCGCCAATTTGATGGATCGGTCATAAAAACTTCATGATCGGTCATAAAAACTTTAGGGTACTTTGAAGGTTCCTTGGTATTAGAAGATAAGTAATATAATTTTCGCAATTTTTAAAAAGAACCACGGACTTCATGGAAACGATGTGCTTAACATTCATCATCATCATGTCGTGCGGTCAGCACGGATATCCCTGACCATCTCTCTCCACGTCTCCCTTTCATTCATCGCCTCTGGCAGGTCTTCAGGGTTACATCCCGCATCATCACATAGCTGCTGTATGTATGTTCCCAACCGTTTAGTCAGCGTCCAAGTAGTGCATCCATATAGCAGTATCGACACGACCGCAGCCTAGAAGAAACTGTGTTTCATTTTATCGGTCAGGTTTGATTTCCATATGATCGAGAGCCTTCGTTAGCCGTGTGTCGATGTCTTTTTCGGTTGATGAGACGCTGCTTCCTAGGTAGGTGAATTCAACCAAATTAATTAATGAAATAAAAAAAAAAAAGGAAAGTTAAAAAACTATAAAGCGAGTATAAAATTAAAAGAAAATGTTACCCCCTCTAATTATGAGGCTCAAAGATTAACAGTACATTTTTTGCTATTGGTAGTAGCAAAACTACGAAACTTAATAGAACAAGACCTTCTGGAACATATTCGCCCTGGGGGTAGTTTTAAGAAAGTCAGATGGAGACACACGTATATGTAAGTAAGTAAAGTTGGCGACCATAGTCGAGGGTGGCCAGAAGGCTCCCTTTTCAATAGCTACTACACCGAGGTGTAGGGGGGCGCTACTCCATTCCCTGGATTGCTCCACTTGATACGTACCTTATATTGCTGAGTGTTAAGCAAGGAGGTAACAAGTACCATTTTTAAAGTCTTTGGTATGACGCTACCTGTGATTGAACACGGATCTCCCGGACCATTGCCGAACACTCTACCCACTAGACCAAGTTTGTTTGGATTCCTGTCCTATACCATATGCTGAAGTTACATTACATGCACTAGCAGGAATGAGCATTTTTACAAAAATAGATTTGAAAACAGCATACCACCAAATACCAATAGACAATAACTTCAAAGATGAATATGCCAATAGGGTTATTAAAATGGAAAAGGATGCAATAGGGAATAAAAACAGCAAGCGCAATATTTCAAAGAGCCATCGAATAGGTTTTTGGAGAAGATATAAAAAATATGGCTAGTTACCAAGACGATATATACATAGGAACTAATAAATGAAAATGAATTAAAAAAGAAAACCGAAATTATTTTAAAAAGATTAAGAAACGCTGGAATGACAATAAATGAAAAAATATTGCGTAAACAATTGTTGTAAAATATCATTTTTAGGTTATTCCGTTTCAAAAGAAGATATATTACCAGATTAAGCCATGATAGAAAAAATAGTAAAAATACCTACACCAACAAATAGAAAAGAACTTGAATCTTTCTTTGGATTGAATTTCTACAAGTGAAATGATCCAGAATATACGGGCCTAACTGAATCATTTGCACATTTAAGAAAAAAGGATTTTGAATTTATCAGGTCAGATGAACAGAGACCATTTGATACATTAAAAGTAATTATGACAAAAATACCAGTAGCGAAAATTTTTCATCTAAAAAAGGACATTATGTTAACCAGAGATGCAAGCGAACATTCAATATCTAGAATATTATCACTTGAAGGATATTTGATAATGTAATTATCAAGAAGACTAACGATCACTGAATTTAATTGTTCAATATAGAGAAAGGAACATGGGCCATTGTGTGGACAACTACTAAAGTCCGACAACTTTTGATTGGAAAAAAATTATTTTGAGAAGTGATCATAGACCATTTATATTCAATCCAAGAAAAGAATTACCCAAAGTCATGACATCGAGGATACTAAGATGGGCAATAGGATTAACGTCATTTGGCTTTGATATAGAATATGTCAAAGAAAATTCAATTCCACTCGCAGATGCACTATCAAGAAAGGAGTCAAAAGATAAAACAGAAGAATTTGGAGATACATCTTTACATTGGATAGAGACTGATGTTTTGTCTTTAGATAGAATGGCTGCAGAAAGTAGACATAACCCAGTACTTAGTTGGATAACATTGAGTATAAGAAAAACATATGGGGAAATTGTTTCAGAGCAGAAAAACCCTACAAAGATTATGACATAAATTAACGATAGAACATGGAGTGATTTGTAATGGGGATCTGATAATTCCCCCAGAAACACAAAAAAAAAAAAACCTTGGTAATAAAAAGTGTACATGATGATATACACTGTTGAGTAGCAGCCACACGAAAAAGGATAAAATTAGAAGTATGGTGGCCGGGATATTTATGAGATGTCGAAGAATATATAAAAAGATGCAAAAAATGTAAAGAATTGAGTAGTTTTACACAGACTACTTTACATTCATAGTGCAGAGAAGTGGAGCCATGGAGTCGTGTGCATATGGACCATGCCTACATTACTGGAATGAGACTCTCATTAATACTAGTAGACTCTTTTTTCAGGCCGGTGTGAAGTAATCTGTGTGCCAGACAAGAAAAGTTCTACGATAAAACAGATTCTAAGGGTCATATTTTCCAGAAACGGCATACCAAAAACCATGGTATCTGACAATGCACCAGAATTCTGTGTTGAAGGTCTTAATTTATGGTTAGAAAAAATAGAGTGTAAACCGTATAAGACCCCTCCTATCACTCTCAATCGATTGGGTTAGCGGAAAGAATGGCACAGACCGTCAAAACAGGACTAAAAGATGTTCTCAGTGAAAAGAAAGTAGTTTTTTTTTCTACAAAGGCTACTTTGAAGCTATCTTACAATACCACACACCGGAAGACTAGAAACCTCATCAGCTTTAATGGGAAGGCAAATTAGAACTCCGCTAACAATGTTGTATTACACAAATAAAAAAAAGGAGTACCAAAAGAACAATCTACATTTTCTTTTTTAAGTAAAGGAATTATATTTTGAATTGAATTACCATAACCAGAAAATCCGGGGAACACTTACACACAAACACTGGACAGCTGTTTCGACCTTATTAGGTTTCATCAGCAGTGTATACAGTGATCTCCACCACTGGAGATCGAACCAACGATCACAGAGCCAAAGCTCTACAATTGAGCAAATAGTCCATATCGCACACAAGTGACGCCAAATTAACTAGTCACTTGTGTGTGATAAGTACTGTTGTCTCAGTTGTAGAGTTTCGGCTCTGCAATCTGTGGTCACTGGTTCTCTCTCTCTATATATATATATATGTGTGTGTGTGTGTGTGTGTGTGTGTGTGTGTGTGTTGGGGGGTCTTCATATCAAGATGTGTACGATATGACCAATCAATTTGTGTGATACATTTTCTTTTTGATATTAAAAATCAGAATTGAAATGAATATTTCTGAAGATGTGAATAACATATCAAATGAAGTGATGGACTCAAGATTCCTGAAAAACCAAGTTAAAACTTATTTGAATGAAAACAAAACTGGTAACGATATGTTTTTACGAATTTTCTCAAAGTATAATCTTCTATCTACTCTAAATCAATTCCCCACAGTAATATAGCATCAATTACTCCTATCTTCACTGAATGAATTGCCCACGTTTGTATGGCATCATCTACTCCTATCTCCTCTAGATAAATTGCACACAATTATTTGGCATCAACTATTCCTGTCTCTTCTAAATGAATTGCCCACATTTCTACGGAATCAACTACTCCTGACTCTTCTAAATGAATTGCCCACATCTCTATGGCATCAACTACTCCTATCTCCTCTAAATGAATTTCCCCCAGTAATATGGAACAAACTACTCCTATCTCCTCTAAATAAATTGCCCCCAGTAATATGGAACAAACTACTCCTATCTCCTCTAAATGAATTGCGCCCAGTAATATGGAATCAACTATTCCTATCTCATCTAAATGAATTGCCACCAGTAACATGGAACAAACTACTCCTATCTCCTCTAAATGAATTGCCCCCAGTAATATGGAATCAACTATTCCTATATCATCTAAATGAATTGCCCCCAGTAATATGGAATCAATTATTCCTATCTCATCTAAATGAATTGCCTATATTTCTATGGCATCACCTACTTTTATCGCTTTTAAATAATTTGCCCACTGTTCTATGGTATCAACTACCCTCTAATCTAATTGAATTGCTCACAGGTTTATGGTATAAAGTATTGTCATCTAATACTAATAATTGATTTAAAGCTACTTTTTAGGAAAATTTAACTTCTTACTTTGTAATGCGGTTCATCATGAAGAATAAAATTTCAGAATTAAATAGTCTTTATAGGGTTGATAGGCCATTGAACAAATAAACGAAACCAAATATAAATAAATATGATTAAATCGAACATTTAAAAAGAAATAAAATTCCAGGTACCAAATAATCCCTAAAGATTTGATATGCCATCAAACAAAGAACCCAACAAACTGAAATATAAATAGTTGATTTCAATCAAACATTTAAAAATTAATCAAATGTCGCCATTAGATCCCCATATGGACATTAATCCCATATGACATTAATCAAATAAATTAAATCAAAAAAATATTAATAATTATGATAACAATTAAGCATTTACAACGGAATCTAATTTACACATTAAATCCCCCATAAGGAGTTGATATGCCGTTAAACAAATAAACTAAGCCAAATCAAATATAAATAGTTGATTACAATCAAATGTTATCAAACAAATAAAATTTTGGCTGTAAATATCCCATATCGAGTTGATATGCAATTTTAAAAATTACCAAGCAAAACCAAATCAAATTTAAATGGTTGTGATTAAAATCAAATATTTAAAAAAGATTCGGCATTGAATATACGGTTGATATACCGTTAAATAATTAACCCTTTCCTAATTAAGTGTCTTGTTTATCTTACCGTTTATCTTACTTATTATTACCTTGTGTATCTTATTTATTATTTTTCAAGAGATAAGGTAAGAATTTCAATAGAAAATTGGTCGGACTCTTTTAAAGAAATGAAGATTTTTCGTTGACTATCGGGGAGGTAGTCAAGAATGGAGAGACGCATCTGAATGAAGAACAAAACAAAGTCTTCTTCACATGGTTCCTCTGTACTAAAAGACATATCTTATCAATATTTCTAACAGATCAGCTTCCCAAACGTATATTTCCCAAGTGAATATTTAATGAAAGAATACGATAACGACATTACTATTCCAACCCTGACCTCTCCTTCCAAGTACTATAACTGTGGATTTATCTCGAGTCAAATGAAACAACCACCGGATGTATTGACCTTATTTTCTCCCTTGTTTTTTTTTTCTTTTTCTTTTTATCTCGATGTTATCATTATTTTAATATTTAGCTAGCGTTGTTTTTTTCTCTTTCGGAGGGACTATATCTATGTATAATGAGAAGCGTGAAAAAAGAAAAAAAATAATTAATTTGCGATAATTCTGTCCTCTCGAGAAATCTATCGCCTAATTATTCAGGATAAAATAGCCAAATTAATTAGAGATTACAGAAGTTCCTATTCCTAATTGTGATTATAATTATTTTTGACAAGTTAGCCTTTCATCTTTTAAGATGTCTACATATACCGGGTACTGGGTAGAAAAGCAAGCATGAAATCGATACGATCAAATTTCGATGACGGTAACAAATTGGTCTTTCTCATCCTGTGATGATTGTCAAAACGTTATGACAAATGTCCTCTCTGACCTTTGTCACATATCAGTTACAGTTGGTGACCATTCTGAGCATTTTCAGCTGAAATCTTTAGGCTATCTAACAAAGAACAATCAAAGGAAGATACGTTTTTTCTGGAATTCCTAAAAAAAAGATTTTGAAAGACATGCCTCTCTCTCTCTCTCTCTCTCTATATATATATATATATATATATATCGCACGCACATCCACATCCACATACATATATGAGAAACATATTTATTTGAATATTGGGGAGATATATTAATAATACACACACACACTTGCACTCACACTCACATGGAAGGAAGCACAGTGGCGTTGTGTCAAAAGATCTGTACAAATACATCGTAGTAATCGAGTTCAAATTCCAGTCAATCGATTATGTTCACTATATATATATATATATATATATATATATATTCAAAATATGGTACTTGATGTCTCCTGGCTTACCACTCAGCATTAAAAGTGTCCCTTACACCTCGTTGTAGTAGTTATTAAAAAGGAGCCTTCGGGTCACCGTCGACTATGGTCGGCCAACTTACTAACCTACTATATATATATATATATATATATATATATATGAATGGACTTGCTAAACTCAGAGAGAGTTGGTCATGTTCTCGTGAAAATGTCCAGTTTTCAGCTTGTACATGTTCAGTCAGAAGATGAATTTTTTCCTGCGGGCAAAATTTCAGATTAAATGACCGACACTGGTTCTTGCATAATTTACTTATTCCCAGAATGCATTGTTAAACAGCTATTTATTTCCGAGAAGAAACTGTTTATGGAATACACACAGAAGAAAATCCAACAAAAATGACTGTATACAGGTATGCACGCCATTGAAATCAAATCAAATTAGTAAATTTAGCGACCGTAGTTGATAGCGATCAGAAGGCTCCCTTTTCAATAGCTACAACACCGAGGTGTAGCGGAGGGCGCTTCTCCTTTCCCTGGATTGCTCCACTTTAACTTTGATACGTAACTTATATTGCTGAGTGTTAAGTAAGGGGGTATCAAGTACCATTTTTAAATTCTTTGTTTTGACGTGACCAGGGATTGAACCCAAGACTCCCTGACTACCCACTAATCAATCTTTTATCCTTGTTGTGTGTTTTCGAAGAAAAATGTACATCGGTGTTTATATTTTAGGGTTGTAGTGGCTGTATCTAACCAGCCCCTCTACTGCAGAAAAGATGAGACGCTTCCATTTTTGAGTCGTGAGAGGGTAGAATTAGTTTCGATTCATAATTTTCCTTCTCCCAGGCCCGTCGAACCCAACTTTTTACCTTTATCACGAGGGGTAAGAGATGATTCGATCATTTTCCCCGAAAACACTAGTATAAAGTAAAACATGAACAGCTTCTTTTTTTTTGTCATTAAGGGTTTTCGGACTATTGTCTTCATCTTTATTGTTATTTCCACAACGTTTCGGCCGATATATCCTCCGGCCTTCTTCAGGTGTTTGTCGAACTCGGGATAAAGCTGAAATAATTGATAGGGCTGAACAATGGAGGATTAGACGCCTTAAGGAATCAGCACACATGTTGCACTGTAATGACCTGCTGAGTAGACCAAGTATATAGTTGAATACAATATGGGAACCGATAATTAAGAAGGCTAGATGAAAAAAAAATCTGAATATAAGCACAGGTAAAAAATCATACATAATAGTTGTAATTCTAGTCAAGTAAGAACATCAAGTTTATAAGTCCCAAAAATTCACTCTAGCGTAACGGTTATAGGCGTTGGTTCCCTAAGCTTCTAAAGTGACAATCATCTGGAGGTTGCAGGTTCAATCCTCACAACAGGCGAGTAACAACACAGGAATACTTAACACTTGTACCCCCGTGGTTTCAAATAAGGACGTAGTTCAAAGTTCCGTGAAGGTTCCCGAATTCAACAAACACCCGAAGAAGGCCGGAGGACATATCGACCGAAACGTTGTGAAAAAAACAATAAAGATGAAGACAATCGTCCAAAAACCCTTAATAAAAATCAACAAGCTTCATCTCAGAAATTTAGACAACTAATGAACAGCCTCATCCAGGTTTTGAACTCGTTCACTTTCAGTGACGATAACGGCTACGCTACAAGCGCCTTGTTTCGAGTTTTTGTGTGTCTTCATTCATTATTATTTATTTACCCAACACCTTGGATACAACTAGAATGTGACACAAGGTCATTTTAATCGTTGTAAAATTACTTTGAATTCAGAGTTTCCTTCTAGACAGCTTCGTCCAGGATATAAACTCTGCTTTCTTTCCCATATATGACAACCACTACGCTACGAACGCCCTTTTCTTGGAATCTTGTGTATCTTCTAGTAAACATGTGCATCTTTTTTTAAACATTGGAGCTGTTCGTCTATCTTCGTGTTTATATGTGCGTCTTCATTATTGCGTATCTTTATATATAAATGTACTAGTTTAACTTTTGTGGTAGTTAGTGTCTTTATATAACCATTCTTATAAATATGTTTTGTTAACTTTTTCTTGGATCATTGTGGCAGCTTTTTATATAGATGTGTGTTATCAATTATTTTGGATGATTGTAATCTTCTTTACGTCTACCTATGTCAGCACTTTCGGTTGGGTCTGTAGAATAGACCGACTGCATCTTTGCAAAGGTGTAAGACTCCCCCCACCAACGAGTGTGGCCCAGACGGCTGGGGAAAGAGAATAGACCAACTGCGTCCCTGCAGAATGTGTAAGACCCTTCAACGAATGTCCTCGATATGATAATAAACAATCTGATGGTGAGGCTCCAGTAATGCCGAAGCTTTGGGTAATGCGAAGTACCTCTTCATTGCCATTACTCCCAGGTCCATTCTGACCGAGAGAGGAAGCACCCGATATAGTCCTATCTATGGATCAAATGGACCTATTAGTCATTTTAACTGAGTGCAAACAAATGACTGATGTTAGATCGAATTGCTAGAAATAGAAATATTTGGTCATTTAACTGTATGTAAACAAATTACTGGTGTTTAATAAAATTGTTAGCGATACATAGCAATACTTTAAATTATTTAACTTTGTTGATTCATGTTGACAAATCATAAATATCAAATATATCTATGTAAATCGGATATGACAGTAAATAATCTACAATGGTTATTATGCAAAAAACAAACCAAACCAAACCATATGCCTATGTTAACGTTTGTTTTCTGTGATTTCATGTATCTTCGTTTATTTTCTTCAGTTTTCGCGCATCTCCGTGAGTTATTGTAAGACCTTTCTGATGTTCAAGGAAAAAATGGCGGCTGATATTCATTATTGTTTGTTTTTCTTCTTAGTAATTAAAACTTACCCGCCTGACTTGTTTTGTCGTTGTAGAACGAGTAAGGTTTAATTACTTTAATTAACCTTAACGTATGCTCTTATTAGATGCTTGTTGATGAAAAAAAACATATAAATAAAAGAAAAAATAAACAATATTTCTGCTGTCTGTTACTGTAATTTTCTGTGGAAGAATTTATTTGTCCTTTGTTTGTCTTTATTTCACCCCCTTAGAAGCTGAACCTTACAATACGGACATATCTTCGGTAAAAGAAAACCATTCAACAATACATAAAAAAATCTACAACCTCTACCCATACAGATCTTCTAGAACCTTTTGGAATAAAAAAATGTAATTATACTACCTCTGGCGAACAAATTTGAGTCAACACTCTCAGACAGCTCTGTCGGCTTGTGGTGTAGAATGGCGTATTCTACACCACCCTGTACCCTGCAGAGGTATAAGTCTTTCCCAATGAAACTAATTTTTTTTGCTCTGGTTCACAAACTGTAATGTCTGAGAACAGGATCCTGCTGGCTTAACTCTCAACGTATCGGCAACCGAAGTAATTATTGCACTTACTGGGCTCGATAGCCAGTCGAAGAGGCCCGATCAATTGGCTGGTCATGTAATATAATTGCCTAGGGATTTCGTTTTATATATCTTGTCTTTGGGTTTAGTTAGGCTGAGAACCTTTCGGCTCATTGCATGGGTCAGGTGCAAACATGAGCGCAGGTGTTCACGTGCGTGCGTGCGGAGCGGACGTGTCATTCAGAGATGTCACAATAGAAACCCCAGATAGGAAATATGACCGGGGGATGTGAATGACGTCATGACCGGAAGCGTGGGTTGAGATTTGAAAAATAGTCAATTAGTTAAGTTCTAGGTCCGAGGAAGACGGTTGACTTTCGGGGCTCGCCGAAGCCAGGCCAGTTGCCTTGTGGCAGGTGTCGCACGTGATTTGGGGCAGATTGAAAAGTCAGTATAGAAAGATGGTATCTCTCCCCTTATGTCAAAAAACCTTTTAACTCAAAGGTAATAAAAAGTTTCGTACCTTAACTAAGAAGTCGTAAATGTTTTTGTGTTTCGGGATTCCACTGTTATCTATATGTGCGTTATGAACATTCTATGTACATTTCACATATTCATCATGGCTATGTTACAGTCATGTCAAATCCTAAAACCTTCATGATTATCCCGACTGCCATCTTTAAATTGCTCATGTGGCGGACAAGTACCCAAGCCTGTTTTAAATGTTTTTGAAGGGGTGGTAGAAGTTCAATTGCACCAAGATTACGATATTTTAAACCATTTAAACTGTGTGAAAACAAATTATTGATATTAGAATTATTAGTGTTAGATAGCAATACTTGAAACCATTTCACTGTGTGCAAACATGACAACAAATTAGCTCTGGTACGTTTAAAAACAAAGTTACCTACAAAATATTCACTTATAAAGCACACACACACACACACACACACACACACACACACACACACACACACATATATATATATATATATTTATATATATATATATATATAATCACGATTGAACTCTAATCAACGTGAAAGGGTTGATATGTTATAAAAAAAACTACAACCAAACTAAACACTCATAGAAAACATTAATTTCGTTGTTTTTGGCACCTCATGAAGTTTAATTGTTTGTTCAAACATCCAGTGAGATTGAGTCTCAGTGGGTACCCCATTAAGACAGCTTTGTAGGATATCAAAGAAAACAGCTAAGTAAAACACTACATCCGTTATATTTAATCCATGAAGAATAAACTAAGCACATGTCAGGGATAAAACCAATTCTATTTAATAGCCAACGTTCCTAGCTTCATGGAAACAACCCAAATTAATAACAATAATATATTTTAATTGATAATCGAGATCTTTTCACCAAAAAGTAGAACAAAATATGGAATCACGTAATTATAAAGGAAAAAAATCGACACATCAAAAAGAATGAATCTTTATCTTAGGAAACTACACGTCAGAATTGAGAGATCTGTCACACCAGTTGTTTACAGTGAAATGTACCTGTGAAACTAAAAAAAAAAAAAACACCAGATTTCTTTTCAGTAGTTGACTAAGATTTATCTGATAAGCCTTTGCCTGCCAAAAGAAAAGAAATTAGTCCCCTTCATTCTATTCTTCAACAAAATTGGAGAAATTTCACTTTAAATAAAGGGGAAAATTATTACACTCATTCAAGATGGCATGTCAACAAAATACCGACGTATTTATGCTATAAGAGATTCATTTAAGACTATACACTCCTCCAGTCATTTGGCGCTTAGACTGTGTCCCCTGCAGAGACGTAAGGATAATCTAAAAATGGGTGTCTTGTGTGTGACACTAAACTGCATTTGATTATTAGGTTCTAGTTTGGAATATATATGGAATGTGGAGTACCTTTATATTGCCATTACTCTTAAGTACACTGACATGGTGTGGTATTACCTATTAACGTTCCATCTTTGGGTTAAATGGATATGTTTAGGAAATAATTTTATTAGAAAGGAATATATATCATATAAGCGAACGCAAAGTGTCATAAAAAGTTCCTATTGTCACTTTCTAGTGACGAAGACCAGAGGAGTCATTTGTTGTCGGGTAGTAGCAAAAGTTAAATGTGTTCATGTTACACTGTTGACGGGATTGAGTGAAAGAAATCTAAAGCAAAAAAAAAGTCCTCATTTTATCTTTTTTTTTTTTTTTTGTGGGGATCGATAAGAGTGCCAGTGAAACGTCATAAAGGAATCGAGTGTTTTTGAGCAGCATAAGTGGTTCTGGGAATGGCAAAAATAATGAGCATGAGGATCCTGGAAGTTTGGTTTGCTTTTTAGTTTAATGGCATATCGACCCTTGATGGTAATTTAATGCCAAATCCTGTTTATACCTGGATTCTAAGTGAATAATTTCTATGTAATATCTTTAAAGGAGCCATAGTTTTTTTTTTTGCGCACAGTTCGATGACTTAAAGTATTACCATCGAATTGTAATAATTTTATTTATGATTAATCAATTCTTTGGACACAATTAAATTGTTAATCTGTTCTATTTAGATTCAACCCTTACAAGTACAACCAATCCAGATCAGAGTGGACTTAGGAGTAATTGCAATGAAGGTGTACTGCACATTTCCCAAAGCTCCAGGAATTGAGCCTTAGCATCCGATGGTTTATTGTCATATACAGGATATTCATTGAAAGGAAGGGGGTCTTAACTCTATCCAGAGATGCAGGCAGAGTATTCGACAGCCACATCCCACAGGGCTTAAGCAAAAGAATACAAAAATGGATAAAAATGTGTAGTGTGTGAATGTTCCTTCAAAAAACGTTATAAAGAAGATCATATTGTACTTAGGTAAATATTTTCCGTTTAGTGGCCTGTTGACATAATGGTTAGAGTGTTCGCCTAATGGTCCGGGAGACCAGGGTTCAATCCCAGAGCGAGTCACACCAAAGACTTAAAAATGGTACTTGATACCTCCTGGTTTAACTCACAGCATTATAATTGAGAGTAGTGTTTTTTTTTGTTTACATATACCCGCTTAACGGCTACCGAGAGCTCAATTCATTTGAAGAGGCTTGCTTTACGCTAGTGGCAATCATATATATATATATATATACAAAATCAACTTAAACCATGAGTCGGAAATATTCTGCAAAAGTTTCACCTTATCGGATCATCAGGAAGTCTAACCCCGACTCGGGGTTAGACTTCCTGATGATCTGATAAGGTGAAACTTTAGTAGAAGATTTTCGACTCACGATTTAAGTTAATTTTATAATTGGCTCTACTCGTGTTGAGCACTCTTGTAATTGTAGCATTGCAGTGTTCACGGAAGGTTTTAGTTTTCTTTTGACCAACTGACTGCATATCCCTTGATTTTTTTCAAGGGGTTTGACCAGGTTGGCCTTTTCTTTCTTTTTGACTTATACTATTTTTCTTTTTCCCCCGGGCGGTGATTCGAGATATTCTCATCTCTTGTTCCTGGCTGTTTTTTTTTCTTTTTTTCTGGTACCATGAATGCTGGTAGATATTAGATTAGTAAAAAAATATATATATATATATATATATAATGTATAAGGGGGTTCATCCCTTTCCCAAAGGTATAAGTCAAAAAGTTATCGTGATTATGTGAACAGAGTTCGAACTCGCTTACTACGATGTTATTGTTCAGCACGTTTGCTATTCGGATACGGAGACACTTCTCTTTAAAAGAATAATAATCGCATATGGTGCTATCAAATTAAAAAAGAACAAATACACATAGTTTGATCCGGCTTTTAACTTCCAATTATAGAATTATACTCGTCATGTACCTGACATTTAAACAGGAAATCATCTTGGAGGACAAAATATTAGCCATTTAAAGAAAACATTGATTATTGATTCTTAGCATACAGCTGAGGCAGAATTGAATTAAATAGTATATAGGTCCTCGTTTCAGAATATATATATATATATATATATATATATATATATATATATATATATATATATATATATATATATATATTGAATAGTATCTTCTCCCGCGATATTTTAATGATATCTCCTGATACACAAAAATATTTCGATATTTTACTCCAAAATAGACATTTTTGAAGAGTATTACATAAAAGTCTGGTTATAAATAAAAGTAAAATATTACTGAAATAATCATAAAAATATATAACTAAACCTTCAGTCCTAAAAAAATCAAAATATTTTAGGAAGCTCATTTGGCATTTCGTCTTTAATAAAAATATATGTATTTACTACTCCCTGCCAATAGCAGGATTTGACACAAGGTCAATTTTTAAGCTGTGAAAAGCTGACATGGATTCAAAGTTTTCCTTCTCTTTGTCTTACCAAGAGCGAAAAACCCAATGCTGGGGTGGGGAGATGAATCCATACTTCCCACAAAGATATTAGCGCTGAGTGAAAGGCAGAGAGCTTCGTTCAAGATTTTAACACGGGTTTACCTACTCTATTTCCTGGTATGATAACCTCTACGCTACGAGTGCATTTTCCTATCTGCACTTTAAAGCCATTTTAAGATTTTACCACAATTTCGATAATAAATTTGTTCGCACAGATTTTTAGCATTAAGCTTTCGATAAAACTGTCAACTTCAAAACTCTAACTTTTCAACAAAAACATAAAAAAAACAAAACAAAAAAAAAAAAAACGTGTTCGCTCCAAGTTACACTAACAATCTTCAAAATAATCTAATGTGTTGCACAAGGCTAACTGTAGGTGAGCTCTCAAAATTCATAAAAACATTGATTCAAACATCACTTCCGTGTACAGATATATTTATTTAAATCTATCTCATAATTCCAAAGAATTAAGTATGGGAATAGTTTTCATTCAAAGATTTTTAAAACTATTATTAGTACCTTATGGTTTTTTTTTTAAATTCATTCAGCAGGCTTCTTCGAGATGCCCAATTGGCTGGGGCTGTAGAATACACTGACTGCTTCTCTGCTGAGAGTTAAGACCACCCACAATGAATGTCTTGGGTATGATACAAAACAATCTGATGGTAAGGATCCTGTTATGGCGGACATTTGGGGAATGCAGAGTACCCCTTCATTGCCATCGCTCCCAGGTCCACTCTGGCTCGGAGTGATTGCACCTGATAGGGTCCGATATATGGGTCAAATAGAATTAAACTGTACTTATGCTAAGCTGAATTGCTTGAAATGGAACTATTTTTTAGATTGACCCAGTGCACTTATACTAAACTGTATGTTTGAAGTAGAACTGTTTTGACATTAAACTGTAAGCATAAATCTATATTTATTGTAAACTGAATTGTTTAAAATAGAACTCTTTACATGTATAAAATGAATTTGGCTTAAAATAACCTACAATATTTGATGTGCCATGAAACCAAACCAAACCAAACCGAATTACCTTCTTTGGGTGCTCTTTTCATATAAGACAAAGGGTCTCTCTCTTTGTTTTTGTTTTTGCTTTTTTTTTTTTGTCCAGCAGACTTAATCTACACTAATTTAGATACAGCGTAAAAATAGACTCAGCGCAGATGTGCTATGGGTATGACACTAAACATCATCTGATGGTGAGCCTCCAGTTCCAGATGCTCAAGAGTGTAGAATACTCCTTCATTGCCATTATTCTCATGTGCACTCTGATTGGGATAGGTAGTACCAGTTAGGGTCCCAGCTATGGGTTGAACAGATCTATTTAAAAACTATTCGTATCAGATTCGGCAACGTGCAACAACAAACTCTCACGACACAACAAAATAATGATGTACAATGAACGTGATTCTATAATCTCTAGGCATACAATAATCCTAAACCGGTTAACATGCCATTAAAACCAACCAATTAGTCAATTAATCCCGGATGCACAGAGGGTTATTAGAAGCTATCCTATATTTCTATTAAAACGAAATGTGTAAATGTTTGTAATATACTATTTCTTTAATCGTAGTATCTTATCTGGAAATCAGACCTAACCGATAAAATGAAACGCAGTTTCTTCCTGGCAGCGGTCACATCGATACTGCTATATGGCTGCACTACATGGAAGCTAACAAAACGGCTGGAGAAGAAGGAAGACGGCAATTACACAAGAATGCTACGTGCAATCTTAAACAAGTCCTGGCGGCAACACCCCACAAGACACCAACTGTACGGCCACCTGCCTCCTATCACGAAAACTATTCAAGTTAGATGAGCCAGACATGCAGGACACTGCTGGAGAAGCAGGGACGAAATCATAAGAGATGTACTCTTATGGACCCCGACACATGGCCGTGCAAAAGCAGGACGACCTGCACGAACATACATTCATGAACTATAGGGAGGAGTGGCGAGAGAGGGTCAGGGATATCCGTGCTACCAGCACGATATGATGATGATGATATATATATATATATATATATATATATATATATATATATATATATATATATATATATATATGGAGAAGTGCTAGATTTGGTAAATCCGTTAAGATATGAAAAATAAGCGGAAAAGTGGATAAAGAGAAACACAGAGAACAGAATCAGATGAAGTCTTTTAATGAAATAATGCCGAAAAATGATTGTCTGTGATTCGGTTTATACACCTTTCCACTTATTTTTTCACACTCACACATACACACACCCACACAAATATATATATATATATATATATGTGTGGGGGTATAGGGGTTGCAAAAGTAGGTAATCACCTATGGAAAAGCTAAAAAATGCACAATATTCATTTTATTTATTATATAAACAAATCAATTTTGCATATGCATATAATAACAAGTACATTTTCTCTCCATTGCTCTCTCTCTCTCTCTCTCTCTCTCTCTCTCTCACCCACAATTCCCTTTCATCCAGTTTTGTTTTAAAATGATTTGCACTCCTTGTCCGTCAAACCCATCCCCTTTTTATCGGCAAAACATTTATTTTTATCAGAAAAAAGAAAAGTTACGATAAAAGTATTATTATTGTTATAGTAAATGTATCATTATTATTAATGACACTGACCATATAAAAAAATGGGGCTAGCTCATATAATTGGCTATTAATTCTAATAAATGAAGTATTACAACATCGATATGATACTTACTGTATAGCTATTTTTGTGCTCCCTGTATATATATATATATATATATATATATATATATATATAGAGAGAGAGAGAGAGAGAGAGAGAGAGCGAGAGAGAAAGAATAACAATAAAATATATATATATATATATATAATGAAAAATATTTGGATCTAGGAGTTTACAAAAACGTCTTCTTTCTTGCCAAACCTGTGTCTTCAGTGTTTATTTTAGAGGGGGGATGGCGGGGGGAGGGGTTATTCCAGTGTTTCTGCGTCGAACATTCACAGATAAAATTGACGCACATGACAAACACTTGCAGTGTTTACTCACACGGAAATTGAGGTTGATCGGATCCCGCGAGACTTCAAGGAAGAAAACGAGATTTCACCACTCGCGAAGGGTTATTTCCACATGAGTACACCTTGCAACTGATTGGCTGTTGTCGTTCACATGAATGAAACAGAATCAATGAATGTTTTGTTATTCTTTCTTTCATATCTTTTTAAAAAAATATTGGTCGCAAAATACGTGTAGGAAAATATAGAAATATCCTAAACATGGTGGCCATAGTTGACAGGAATCTTAAAGTTGTAATTTGAATAGTTCTTTTTTTATTTACTAAACTTTGTTTAGTTTTGCATACAGGCCTTAGGTTCCTTACTGTAACCACCGTTACTAAGCTATACTTGGTGCGGAACTTACTCATGGTTGCTTGCTTACTCCCTCTCTTTTTTATTATTTACTTAACTTTTTGTTTGGTTCACAGGTCTTATGTTGCTTACAGAACAAACTGTTACTAACCAATCACTCATTTCAGTATTCAACTAACTCCTGATTGCTTAACTATTTCATATCTTTTTACGCTTTGCCTAGATTTATATACATTATTTAGTTTGCTTACAGTACCTGTTATTAATAAGTGGTTACCCATCTAAGTTATGAAATGGCTCATGCTTGCTTAACTTTCTATCTTTTTGAAACTAACAATAGTTTATACATAGGCCTCAGATTGCTAACAGTACCGGTTTTTAATAAGTTGTCACTCATCTCAATACTAAACTGGTTCAGGCTTGCTTAACCTCGTTCCTTTTTTTTTTTTTTGTATTTACTCGGATTTGCTTTGTCTGGCATACATACCTAGGTTTACAGCCCCTGTTGTTACTAAGTGGTCACTCACCTAGCGACTGAACTGACTCATGGTTGCTTAACTACAATCTTTCTTTTTACATTCACTAAGCTTTACATTGGCATAGAAGTTTCTGGTTACTAACAGTACCTACTGGGACTTAGTCGTTACCCATTTCTGTACTGAACTGGCTCATGCTTGCTGAACTTACCTTTTTTGTGATTATAAAGCTTTATTTGGACTGATGCACCGGCCTTAAGTTGCCTACAGTTTCTGCTTCTAACGACAAGTCACTCTGAACTAGCTCACCGTTGGTTAACGTCTTTCTTTTTCGTTATTACTAAGCTTTGCTTATTTTGTCACACGTACCTTAATTTGCTTACACTAACCGCCGGTACTAATTTGTCACCCATCTAAACACTACACTTATTCATGGTTTCTTAACTTCTTTTCTTTTTCTTATTTACTAAGTTTGATATTCAGGTCACTTACAGTACATGCTTTTTTCTTTAAGTTGTCCCTCGTCAAATTACTGAACTAGCTTATGTTTTCATAACGTATGTCTTTCACTTTCTTAATAACTAGACTTTTCTTAATTTGACAAATATGCATTAGGTTGCTTACAAAACCTACTTTTGTAATGGATTCCATCTTTTGATCAAAAGTTTGATATTGATTTGGAGACCCCCTTGATATCTGCCGATGTAGCGGCGGAAGTCAGACCTTGATTGAACGAAAATAACAGGAAAGGCATTAGTTACCCAAAGTAAACAGGAAGTGGATGTTCAGGACGGATATGCCACGTAAATTGCGTGGGTGGCCCACTAGAAAAAAATCGTCATCACGCGAATTGTGTAGGCGACAGGATGGATAAGGTTTGAAAGCGAGAGTTTGCCAGGATAGCAGGGTCAAAGATAGTGTGCTCACTTGCAATGTATTGGCGGCAGGCTGGATGGAGTTTGAAAGAAAGAGTTTGCGAAGGTAGCATGCTCGATGGAAGCGTGATCACACGCAGAGTGTAGGGGGCAGGCTTGGTGAGGTTTGAAAGCGAGAGTTTGCAAGTGTAGAATGCTCGAAGGAAGCGTGATCACGTGTATTGTATTGGCGTCAGGTTTGATGAGGTTTCAAAGCAAGAGTTTGCGAGGGTAGCATGGTCGAAGAAAATGTGATCATGGGTATTGTATAGGCAGCAGGCTGGTGAAAGTGTGATCACGAGAGTTTGCGTGGGTGTCTGGGATGTTATATAACCTGGAAGATTTCGACCCGAACAGAAGGATGAAAAAAGTGTTCACTGAAGATTCCTACCAATGCCCCAGGATGTGCAGCTCAGCCATCTTCGTCCCTCCGTACTCAACCCATCTGTATATTTTTGGGTAAGGAAAGAAAAGAAAGAGCAGATTAAGTTTTTATACATCGACGTTATCGATTTTGATATACAACACAAATCGATCAGCTTGAAAATGTTCAATATTGGATAAAAATGCATGAAACCCTATGACTGAGTGCAAACAGATGGTTATTATAAAGTAGCAACATTAAAGATGGTATTAGAGATAGCATAGTATTTATTTTAAGACTATCAACTACAAATTAAATGAATTAAAAGTCAGTTCAATTCTAACACTTTATTAATAACAAAACAATGACTAACAATATAAGGTCCTTCCTGTGTATAGAGTCAAGTTTGAGAGACTTACCGATGGGATGGAGAGGAAAGATGGTATCTTCTGATTTTAGTTATTTAATGGGAAGAATTTCTGGTTGATGTGTTGCCGGGAACTGATCCAGAATCAATCTGTTCACTTTTTAGTATTTTGTGCCAAAACTTCTGGTTTAACCAATCACTGAAAGACTCTTTCTCACTTAACCCCACACACTGGAATAAATATATTTTACTGACCCAACATTTGGAAAACGTAAAACCATTAAACTCTGCCTAGATTATTTTTACTAAGAATAGTCATTTGAAGCTATAATTGTTTACAAAGTAGTAGTATTATTATAAGCTCCTTGAAAGTTTATAACAGCGTGCAACAAATGATTATTATTTGATAGAAATAGTTTCTTTAACTCACATAATTAAGCATGAAGCATTAGTATTAGATATGAATAATTAAAATCATACAACTGTGCGCAGATTATTTGTATTAAATCATCATAATCAGAAACAGCAGCATCATCATCAATACAGACCTTGGTTGAACGAACATAACACGACATGCACCTAAGACCTGAAGTACACAGTGTAATATATCACCTTGACCTACGATGAAACCAGCGGATGTGGTTGACAGATACATCCGCTCGTACATAAAATCAACGATCAATTATCGAAAACAAGGAATGCGTGGGTGTAAGCTGTGACCAATGGAAAACAGGCATTGCCTGGATGTAAACTATGGCCAATAAAAAACAAGCGCTGCATGGATGTAAGGAGTGGCTAATGAAAAGAAAGTATTGCGTAGATATAAACCATTGCAAATAAAAAGCAAGCATTTGGTGAGTGTAAGCCGTGACCAATGGAAAACATTGTGTGTGGGTTGCCTATGAGTTTTAAGACTATATGAGTTAGAGAATTTTGATTGAAAGTCAGTTTATGCAAGCTGTTCCGACTCCTAAAATCTTCTCTGTGTGTGCGAACTCTTCCTCTGTCTGTCTGTCTGTCTGCCTCTCTCTCTCTCCGATTACTCTCTTGCTTCACACAACCGTCACCGTCGACGAAAAAAAATTTACATATACGTGTTCCTCGTTGTTGTTAAGATCTAGCAGTAGTATACTACAGCAGGACGTGGGGGTTCTCGGTGGAAATGCCGCGGAAATTTCTTAGATGGCATGCTAGAAGGAAGCATGATCATGTGCATTCTGTATGTGGTAGGCTGGAGAAGGTTTAACAACGAGAATTTGCGTGGGCGTCCGGCATATACTCAAGACTGCATCTAATGTCTGCATAGAGCTGATGTAAGTCTTTGCAAGTAAGCCAACATTGGTGAGTCCATGTTTAGGAGTCCATAAGAGAATGTCGCTTATCAGTTCGTCTTTACTTCAGCAGCAGTGTCCATCATATCTTGTTTGTCTTGCTTGAATGGTTTGTGAGATGAAAGGCAATTACAGCTGTTGTTTTGCAGGTTGCTACTTCCGGGATTTGTTTAAAACAACACGTAACCTTCTTGCATATTCTCCAAACATTTCGTTAGGGTCCAAGGGGTGCACTCTTACTGTAATACCGACGCGGATATGGTTTGCTCACACGATGATGACATCGACTTCTTTGATATTGTCGTTAGCGTCTTGTAAGGTAATACATTAACAACATATATATTTATAAACTGTCAAGGTTACGTACAACGCACGTCAATATATATTGTAAAAGAAAATGTTTTTATATTAATAAAACGTAAGGAGCAGACGATATCCAGCAGAAACTTAGACAGATAGAGATAAAACAGAAGATTTACTGCTTCTTGCAAATACACCTGCCGGAGACGAATTCCTTCTTTGCAGGCTGGAGCAAGTACACAAAGGCGTTGTCCACGATTCATGATTTAAATAAGTTGGAGCCATCTCCACTTAATGGCAAGACTCTGAAATTTGTAGACCAGTTTAATACCTCGGCGGCAATATCTCATCAACTGAAAATGATGTCAACATACACATAGGGAAGGCGTGGACTGCTATTTACAGGCTGTCGATCGAATGGAAATTTGGTCTTTGTGATAAAATAAAATGAGATCAATATTGAGAGTACGCAATTTCCAAACCAGTAGGCATAAAATAAGTTTAGACAGGTCGAGATGTCATTATTAGACAAGAACACTTGATAGCATTTAACTGGGTGCAAAACGCACTTAAAAAACAATTACTAAAAACTGTAAAATAAATATACAAGGAACATTATTTTCTAATCTGTAATCACAACATAATCCAAGCCTTTGTGGCATGATGATAACACAAATAAATCACTGATCAATGAACCCTTTCATAAAGTCTGTAACCCTATCGTAACTGCATGCCAAAAAAAAAAACAACTCTAAAGAAACTACACAAAAAATTTAAATATAAACGCTCAATGTATGTGATTACTTAATTTTTAATCATAAAATAACCCATAACTAGTTGGCATGCCGTTAAAACGAATCAATAAATCAATCACTGGTCAGTTAACCATGTCGAAATGGTTGTAGCAATGTTATTTTTTACTTGAACAATAACATTATGTGAAAAGAAGACTTGTTGTTATTTAGGAAGAAGGTTAAATGTTAATTATGGAGGGTTCCGTTTCATTCCCCATAAGTCCAAATATTGATACAAACATTTCACTAGAACCAGCGTGTTTTCCTGTTAATTACTTTGTGACTTCATCGTCTGGGTTAACCTCATGTGTAACCTGATCAAATCCTTTTATGGTGTGAAATAATTGCTGTAATGGTTAATTGTACTAATTATTTCCTAATTTAGTTTGGTTAGGTCACGAATTGTTCAGGTGTGTTTTATTTGAGTTGAAATGTAAGTCATCTTGAAAAGGTCAAGCGCATGTACGTGAGAACATATGGCAGGAGGACACCTGACATCTTTCTTGGGAAAGGAAGGGCAAATGTAAATAAAATGGATTGATTGAGGTAAAATAAAAACATAGGGAAAGTTGGGGACACGCGTGATGATCATGATGAGATGACACAATAATGTAGTGAGGTGACATCGCAATAATAATATACTGAATTTTAGAATATACAAAAATTAACGAATATCGAAAAGTAGTCAGTTAAGGCAGTAGTCTTTGGGAGTCGGTTGTCAGTTGAGTGAAAATCCACAGGGCCCGTCGGAGGCACAGAGAGAGTGGGGTTGACTAAGTACAGTGGCAAGCGTGTCTCTGTTCATATTACAAGTTCTCTCTCTGTCACTTGTGCTTCGATGATTGCTAAAAATCAGTATGCAAACTGAATAATAAGGTGACACTTTCTCTTTATAAATATATTGGATACATTATTGTTACACGACTATGTTTTCATAATGATTAATTGTTAAGAGAGAGTCTTTCTTGTCTTTGAGTTGCTGGCACCCAGGCAACTTGCTCCAACAAACCACCCCGACCGCCAGAAGTTCTATAGAACTCTATAGTATTATATAGTATTATATTTGGTGCCGTGACAACTATGTATCGTATTATAATGATGTACTTGATCACTTTCAAGTAGAGTGTATTTCTGCACCCAGATAGCTCTGTTCAAGATATTATTGAGGATCGCCCACTCAAAAAGCGATTCTTACATTTTCTTCTTGATATGCGTAGCCGTCTCTAATCTATGAGGTCAGTCTCCTAAACAAAGATTAAGAATCATCTCCATAATTTGTATGCTCAAAGAATGGCTTGCAGAACTTGATTCAACTCCCACACTGTTGGACCCTTTGTCACTTAATGATTTTAATGCTTCTTCCTACGAAAGAGTTGAAAATGTTAATTACATTTTCATATGACTAATTCCTCAGGACGAAATAATTATTATTATTATTATTATTATTTGCGAAGTCAATCAAATCAATAATCAAGTTTACCATAAAGACATTTGATCTGGTGTCGCATAGTCACAGGCGACTGCAATGTATTGTGGTGGCTCAACGTCGAATCCGTAAGGAGAAGTGAAGAAATACAACTTGATTTAAGCGTTAGGGCCTCTGATGATTTATTCTTACAATTCAGTCACTGAGGTCGTTGAAGCAGAGGGAAATGGCTAACGAACATAAACTACGCTATGGTTTCTTCGTACTAGTTTGAACAGGACTTTTCAAGTATGTTCAACATTTTCCATCTTCTCCGTCCATATAAACATTTGTCTTCTTTTACCCCAGTCACTGAAACAGGGTGCGGATCAAGAAATCCGTCGTCTTATTTTGGAGTTTATAGAACACCTACTTCCGCCTCGGTTGGTTGACAACGTCCGGCTGGCCTCCGCCACCATTTAGACGGTGATCTCGCCAAGTCTCTACCCAGGGTGTTAGATTACGCAAGCCTTGTCACACCTAGCCTACAAAATAAGATTATGACTCTGTTAACTTATCATTTTTCCGGTTGCACGTTTTTTTCGTGCACTGGTATTATTTGCTTACTGTGTTACACCGACAATATGAATAATTTGTTTTATAAAAAAATTGACTATTTTTTAGAAACATATTGATAGATTGCCCAGTTCCCTGGGGCTTTAGAAGAGACCGACTGCACCTCTGCAGAGGGGTAAGACCACCCCCATCGAGTGTCCTGTATATGACACTAAACAAAATGATGATGAGGTTCCAGTGATGCTGGAGCTTTGGAGAATGTGGAGCGCCCCTTCATTGCCAGTTTCTCTCTGGCCCGAAGTTGTACCACCTGATAGGGAACTAAACTTTGTACTTATGTTAAACTGAATTGCTTGAAATGGAACCGTTTTGACATGTAAACTGTGTAATTATTCAAAACTGAATTGTTTAAAGTAGAACTGTTTTGATATTTAACTGCGTGTAAGCAAAATCTGTACTTATAAAAAGTGAAGTGGTTGAATTAGAACTGTTTGACTAAACTGAATAGCTTGCAATAGAAATGTTTTTGACTATTAGACTGAACTTATATTTAAATTGCTTACTTATGCTAAACTGAATTGTTTGAAATAGAACTATTTTTGACATTGAAGCTACTTACGTTAAACTGAATTGTTTGAAATAGAACTTGTATAAAATGGATTTGGTATTTAATAACCTAAAAAGGTTGATATACCATAAGACCTAAACAACCAACCAACCAACCAACACATTGATAGATATTAATGAGAATCTGCATTATCAAAATTGTCAATTGAACTATAAATTACCAATTTTCTCAAAAGTTAGAGTATTTAAAATGTATAACTGTAATCAAATCAAAATCGCCTAATACTGTATCGTTTTCTTTTTTCTTTTACTTTTTTTTCTTTTCGTTAGATACAATATCAGACAGTTTCCAAATATCGAAACTGAAGCTGTATTTACGATTATATAAATGAAAAATAAGAGAATGATTTCCGTATTTTAAAAAATTAAAAATTTTAAAAATTTAATTAACTGAAGAAAAATATTACTTAAAACAGACCACCTTTTTCATTTATTCGTTCATTTTGCGTGGTTTTATATTAACAGGAATCGATCTAAAAATCAATAAATTTTAACATTTCTAAAAAATGAAAAAAAAAAAACAGTTAATAAAAATTTAATAAAATAAAATGAAGAAAAAAAATTGTATTTTCATTTCCTTTTTAAGCCTTCCCTTTTGAGAGAAGATGTTAAAAAATCAATAAATTCTAATTTTTTTAATAATTTAAAAAATTAATGTAATGAAATTGAGAAATTGATTAGTTAAAATTGTCCACTATTATCGTATACTTTTTTTGTGAGGGGGAATAATTTCAATGTAAATTTTCAGCAAATTTCGGAATCTGTGAAACTCCCATGATGATATTGACACTTCTATTAAGAAACGAGTGAAGGATTCTTAGTAGCGTTTTACAATTAAAGTGGTCCATGATGATACTGATACTTCTATTTAGGAAGGAGTGAAGGATTCTAATTAGCGTTTCACAGTTACAGTGGCCCATAATGATATTGATACTTCTATTTAGGAAGGAGTGAAGCATTTTAATTAGCGTTTCACAATCACAGTGATCCATGATAATATTGGTACTTCTATTTAGGAAGGAGTGAAGGATTCTTAGTAGCGTTTTAGAATTAAAGTGGTCCATGATCATATTAATACTTCTATTTAGGAAGGAGTGAAGGATTCTAATTAGAGTTTCAGACTTAGAGAGGTCCATGATGATATTGATACTTCTATTCAGGGTCCAGTGAAGGATTCTAATAAGCGTTTCACTTTTAAAGTGGTCCATGAAGATATTGATACTTCTATTTTGGAAGGAGTGAAAGATTCTAATCAGCGTTTCACAATTAAAGTGGTCGATGATGATATTGATACTTGGTGCATTTCATATGTTTCCAGACTTTTTAGTACAGGCATTTAAATTTGTCGTAGACCCTTGAGTCTATTATTGCTATTCATCTTATGAGATAACTGACCAATTTTTATGATTTCAGGTTCAAATGAACAGCTACAGCAGGAATTGGAATACACCCTATTAAAGCCTAATTGTCACAGCTGGTGAATTTCAAAAATCCAATCTTCACGTGAGGACACTTTCGAAGAACGATATGCAATAAAAGTCTGTTTTAAACTTGGAAAAAATGCCACAGAAACGTATGGAATGCTTCAGACTACTTTTGGAGCATCTTGCATGAATCGAGCATCAGTTTTTGAGTGACATAAGAGATTCAAGGAAGGCAGGGAGTCTATGAGGGATGATAAGAGGAGTGGGAGGAGTAAGGAAGTCAATACACCAGAGTTGATTGGCCAAAGGGTTAGGGTTAGGGTTACTATGTTGAGGTTTTAAGGGAGTTCAGGAAGAGATTCCGTCGGAAGAGGCCAGCACTCTTCAAATCGGGTCAGTGGCATTTCCACCAGGACAATGCACCAGTCCACAACTCCATCCTTGTCACAGACTATTTGACCAAGATGGGTATCAAGACGGTTCCTCAGCCTCCCTATAGTCCAGACGTTGCTCCCTGTGCCTTTTGGTTATTCCCTACGCTCAGAGGTTGTCGTTATGAGACAATTGAGGAGATGAAAGAGCATGTGACGAAGGTCATTGACATGCTCACACATGAGGACTTCCATGGGGCCTTCCAGAAGTCGTTGGAACGCTACAACAAGTGCATTGCAGCCGGAGGAGATTACTTCGAAGGAAACTAGACTTTCATGAGTGTTCTGTCAATAAAAGTACTCATACGAAAAAGGTCTGGAAACTTATTTAATTATCCTCGTACTTCTATTTCGGAAGGAGTGAAGAATTCTCACACGCGTTTCATACTTACAGTGGTCCATGATGATATTGATACTTCTAATTAGAAAGGACTGAAGGATTCTAATAAGCGTTTCGCAGTTATAGTGATCCACGATGATATTGATACTTCTATTCAGAAATATCAACCGACTTTGAATTTTGCAGATCTCTATTAATTTCATTGTTTCATGTGGGTTTTTTTTTATCTTTGATAATGAAAATCCGATTCCATTTCAAATTGCATGGTTTTTCTTTTCCATTTTTTTCTAAATACAGAATGTAATATTGCTTATTGATAGTGGAAAATGTCATCATCATCATTATCATGTCGCGCTGGTAGCACGGATATCCCTGACCCTCTCTCGCCACTCCTCCCTATAGTTCATCGCCCCAGGTAGGTCTTCAGGACAACATCCCGTATCCTCACATAGCTGCTGAATGTATGTTCGTGCTGGTCGTCCTGCTTTTGCACGGCCATGTGTGGGGGTCCATAAGAGTACATCTCTTATGAGTTCGTCCCTGCTTCTCCAGCTGTGTCCTGCACGTCTGGTTCGTCTAACTTGAATAGTTTTCGTGATAGGAGGCAGGTGGCCGTACAGTTGGTGTCTTGTGGGGTGTTGCCGCCAGGACTTGTTCAAGATTGCACGCAGCATTCTTGTGTAATTGCCGTCTAGCTTCTTCTCCAGCCGTTTTGTTAGAGTCCATGTAGTGCACCCATGTAGCAGTATCGATGTGACCGCTGCTTGGAAGAAACTGCGTTTTATTTTATCGGTTGTTACATTATGAGTTTTTAAATTTTGTGCAATAATTTCTATTTGTCAAAGGCAAAGCTCTAGCTGTGGTTGCGGGGCGTATATCACATAACGGAATCTATTCAAGTTGTGGAAGATATTCGCTATTATTGATAGTATCGAGGTAGTTGCTATGCTGACATGTTCTGCATTGTTTCACCTACGTATAATCCGAAAACTACACAGATGAACCTATGACGTGATTTTATTTGGGAACTTACGCTACACTAGTTCGAACTGGGTCCTAATACCGCAAAAGCAAGCAAAACCATTTTTGGAGCGAACATTGAAGGTAAGTTGTTGTTGATCACTGCAGTAAAATCAGATATTTGAAGAAATTTCTTTTGGGTTTAAAGAACTTTGATTGGGTTGAGAGAAATCATAGATTTCATGACTGTTCCTCTCAGTTATGTTTGTATTCAAGTCTAACCAAAATGAATACTCATGCATGGGTTAACATCATTCTAAGTATGCATTTGTTTGAAAACTTCAAACAAGTACAAGATCAGGTATGACTGAGTGTCAAAGGTGAACAATTGAGAATTGTGCGTGAGACTGGAACTTGACCTCACTGATGGGTGATTTATTCACAAACCAGAATCTGCCCGTGAGAGTAATACAAATAAAATTCTGGAATTTACAGAAAATAATCATATTTACCAACCCCCTCCGCTCGGGCAGAATATGAGACAAAGTCAATTCTTAAGCGGAGTTTAACAGGTTTGAATTCGGAGTTTTCCTTCTCCTAGACTAGTTGCCTCACCAAGGCTGAAGAACCTAGTCTGCCCTACTATTTACCTATAGCTGGAGGGAGAATATTTGGATTCATACCTTTCCCAAGGGTATTAGTGCTATGTGAAATGCAATCAATCGGGTCTAGGATTTGAACTTGTGTCGCCGTGTCCATATTTTCAGAAAATAATTGATTGTCCAATCAAGACCAGAGGATAAGAAGAGGTTTTAATAACTAAGAAGAAATTACAAATTGTTTGTTGTTTGTTTCCTGGCGTCTGGGGCAGCCCCTTTTAGGGGTGCCGACGGGGCTGAACGTATTTTTTAATTTTGCCGGACGCATGTGGGCTGCGGCCCTGCATCCGGACCCATCCGGTCTTGTGCCGTACTTGTCTGGTGGTGTGACAGAGAATAAATAAACAGGAAATTATCTTGTCACCTAGTAGATTTTGGTATATATATATGTATATATATATATATATAGTTATTTAAAATTTCCAGAAGACATAAAGTTCGAAACACATGGAGAGCACAAATATATGAAATAATAAAAACCTTAATTAGCAAAGGTGAATTTGTAGAAAGGGCTTGTGGTGCAACGGTTATCATCGCAGTCAAGAAACACGGCGAACCGACATTAAAATCCTGGGTGAGGCTGTTTGCATTTCACATATCGCTAATACCCTTGAAAAACGGTTTACAATTAATTTAACACAAACTAGAAAAATACAGAAATACCAAAAGTGAAAGCATTTGCGGATTTATTCATTTCAAAATAATTATTTTTCACTTGTAGGACCAAAAACAATATATATATATATATATATATATATATATATATGTGTGTGTGTGTGTGTGTGTGTTTCATTAAATTGTAAAGACACATTTTGTCTGATAATTTGATAAAGATGCTTTCGATTTTTTAAAAAATGAGTTTTGAATGGGTTTTTTTTTTCAAGTTTTTTCGGTTTTATAACATAACAAAACTATGCGAGTGCAGAGTTAGATAAAACTGAGTTGCTGATGAATTTAAAAAACAGAACGCAATCAACGGAAATAGAATACTATGCAGGAATGCAGAATATTTAAAAAAAAAATTCAAAAGGCATTTCAAAACATTGGCGCTATTTTGAAAAATAATTCTATTGATTTTAGGGGAGGTTCTTTATATGACTAGGGATCCTAGTATTTGTAGTCGTAGCTTATCAATTTCGTGTGCGATTATAGTTGTGTTTTCAACAAGAATTTTTCGAAACTTTGATTTAGGAATAGAATGGGTTTTAAGATGTAAGGCTATGGAGCTAGAATCATTAAGGTGCATTGTAAGTCATCTAGAAAGAGTTGTAGTGGTAAGTATACAATATATATATATATATATATATATATATATATATATATATATATATATATATATTGTATACTTAGGCGGCAAGTCGTTTGGTGGAATACTGCGGATTGTTTCTTTTAAAAAATCTTCAAGAGAAGACGTTCAAGTTTTCTTGCTATTTTTCTTATGTCTTGGTCAAGATGATGAAAAAATTATCCTATACTACCCCAAGCGCTTTCGAACATTTTGCTGGTCATTTTCGGGGATTGTGTTAGATTGTTTGTTGCTGTGAGTTTTAATTATATTTATTATTTTATAAAAACAAACAAAATCATTCCAAATAAACTTAAAAAAAACTCACAGCAACAATCTAACACGACACCTGAAGACGACCAGCGAAATGGGATCGAAAGCTCTTGGTGTACTATTGGTTACTTTCTTCACTATCTTGACCAAGACATAAGAGGAATAGCAAGAGGAGTTGAAAGTATTCACTTGAAATTTAAAAAAAAAAAAGAAACAATCTGTGGTCTTCAAATAAACGTATATTTAATTTGGCGACTTTAGTTGACGGTGTCCCGAAGGCTCCCTCTTCAATAGTTACTACACTGAGGTATATGGGAGGGCGCTACTTTATTCCCTGGATTGCTCTACGTTACCCTTTCTCCGTACCTTATAGTCCTGAGTGTTAAGCAAGGTGGAATCAAGTACTATTTTTTGAGTTTTTGGTATGACTTGACTAGGGACTGAACAATATATATATATATATATATATATATATATATATATATATATATATATATATATATATATATATATAATTGTTTAGAAAATAATCTCCGAATTTAGAATAAACTTTTCTGGCATAATCAATTTACTCAGGAAAAGCACTAATGAACATATATATTCTTACATTACATTTAGTTTGGGTTTTATGGCATATCAGTCATTATAGATTATTAATGCCAAATCATCTGTATTCATATTATATAATATACGTGTAGTTTGTAGATAAAAATTTTTAACGTGAAGAGCTTACTTGTTTATGTACAGTTAAATGGTTATACTAGGGATTTGTAAGTCGACTGTTTGTTGTTAATCTTATTTTCAAATGAGTCAGAACTAATTTGTTTACACATAGGTATTACTATTGCTTGCACACAGTTTGAATGATTCCACATATTCTAACACGTATAGTTCTATTTAGTATTGATTATTTTGTTGCGATCAGAAAAAATTAATATATCTATCTAACATAGATAGTTTTATTTGCATGCAGTTAAATGGTTTCAAGCATCACCCAATTAGGCACCCAATTAGATAATTACAGGTATTTCTAAGTAAAAGTAAAGTTCACGACCGTAGTCGAGGGCGACCACAAGACTCCCTTTTCAATAGCTACTTTACCAAGGTGTTGGGGAGGGCGTCACCCCTTTCCTTGATTTGCTTCACTTTACCCTTGATACGTACCTTATATTGCTGAGTGTTAAGCAAGGAGGTATTAAGTACAATTTTTAAAGTCTTTTGTATGACACGACCTAGGATTGAACCCAGGTTTCCCGGACCATTGGCGAACACCCTACCCACTAGGTCAATGAGCCGGTATTACAAATCAACTCTAATAATTCTATTAAACATCACTAATTAGTTATAGCACAGTTAAAGAGCTTGAAGTACTGCTTTGTATCACAAACAATTAGATCAACATGAGTCATTTGCTTGTAGATAGCTTAAATGTCAAACAATTCGATTTGACCAATTGATAGAATACTATCAAGTGCCACCACTCCGGTCCAGGATGGACCTGGAAGTGATGGCTATGAAGTGATACTCCACATTTTACGAAGCTCAAAGACTAGAACTTCACCATCGGATAGTTTATTGCCCGGTCGGCTGGGGCTGTAGAATACACTGACTGCGCCTCTGCAGAGGGGTATGACCCCCCCTAACGAGCTTTGGGGGATGCTGAGTACCCCTTCATTGCCATCGTTCCCAGGTCCACTCTGGCCCGGAGTGGTACCACCTGATAGGGCCCTATCTATGGGTTAAATAAAAATAACAGCATACTTATGCTAAACTGAATTGTTTGAGTAAACTGAATAGCTTGAAATAGAAATGTTTTTGACAATTAAATCGTACTTACACTTACACTGCGTGCTTATGCTTAACTGAATTATTTCAAATAGAACTGTTTTTTGACAATAAAACTGTATTTACACTTAACTGAATTGTTACATATAACTGCTTGTATAGTTTGAAATGGAAATGTTTTTGACAATTAAACTATGTACCTATGCTAAACTGAATTGTTTTAAATAGAAATGATTATTTACATAAAAATGGATTTGGCGTTAAATAACCTACAAAAGTTGATGGGCCATAAAACCCAACAAAACAGACCAAACCATCGGATAGTTTAGCGTCGTATCCAGGAGACATGTTGGGGATGGGTTTACCACTCTGAAGAGATGCAGTCGATGTATTCTACAGCCCCAGGCGACTGGTATCAATTTCATTAGAATATTAATTTGGAGAAACAGAGAGATATAAAATCATGTATTTTAACCTAATGCATCTTATGATGCTGTGGAGTACAGAACAGTCTTAGGGAAATCATTGAATCCTTTTATAGATAGATAGATAGATAGATAGATAGATAGTGGCAGTCAGAAAACAGTTCACATGGAGTTAGTTATTTTTTTTTTAGCAACTTTTTGGGGAGGTTCTTTTTTTTTAGTTCACCCTGTATACGTAAAGATTCCGGAATAACACCCTGAGGTGATAAGATTTGTGTAAGGCTAAATTATCAAGTTGTTCGGAAAATATTGTCCGATTTTAGAATAAAACTTTATTCCTTAATTAATAAAGTAAAGTGTTTTAATCAGTTAGAATATGATTCCGAAAAATCTATGTATTTCTGCTATCGTCTATCAATGTTATTTATCTTGTTCGATAAAACTCTAAAAACTTTGGTGCCAAGAAATCTTTAAATGCAATTTTCAACTCTTTGGAAAAGAATAGTTTTTTGACGTAAAAGAAGATGGTAGACGTTGGGTGAAAGATCTGATAAAAAGGTGGATGAGGGAAAAATCTCATATCCGAAGTCAGTGAGCTTCTGAAGTGTCAACTTGGCAATAAGTGGCGGAGCAGTCTTATCCTTGTAACATGTGGCCGAGGATTGTCATGAAAGAAAATTATGACCGAGATAGAAAAGTAATAAACGGATCAAATCTTTTTTTTTCGTGGTTTGGTTTGGTTTCTTTGTTTAATGGCATTTCAACCTTTGTAAGGTTATTTAATGCCAAAGCCGTTCTCCTAGAAAAACAGTAGTGGTACTATTTGACCCATAGCTGGGAGGATAAGGGATTTCATACCTTTCCAAGGGTAGTTGTCCGAAAGTGAACGTAATAGCGCGACTGGAATTTGAAATCGCTTACTATGATTTGGCAGTTCATCGCTTTAACCATTACACCACGAGGACACAATTTTTTTATGCTGATAATTAGGAGTATATAACCTTGAAGGTCGAATTCTGAAATTAACGAACAGGGCACTTAATTATTAGTTTCGTTGGATTTTATGGCATATTAAACATTGCGAGTTTTTCAATGCCAAATCTTTTTATACATATATATTGAATATATATTATATCTAAGCACCTTTTTTAAATAACATTCCCAAACGAGCTTGAGCTATCTTTTTTTGTACACAGTAAAATGGTTTCAAGTATTGTTATATAATAGTCACAATTTAACATTAGTCATTTGTTTGCACGCAGAGATTGTTCTACTTGAACCGTAGATAGGACCCAATCAGGTGCTACAACTCCGATTCAGAGCAGGCCTGGAAGCAAAGGCATGGAAAAGATTCTCCGTATTCCCCAAACCTCAAAGATTGTTTAATGTTGTATCCAGAACATTCGTTAGGGCAGGTTCTTACTTCTCTGCAGTGATGCAATCAGTCTATTCAATTTCACTAGCCGACTGGGCTAATTAAATCATTAGGAATTTGAATCTTTTATACATTTACTTTTAAAATGATATTAGGGAAGTGATTTTAAACAAGTCATACAAAGGTCGGGCAATATATTCAGAACAACAATATATATATATATATATATATATATATATATATATATATATTTGTATGTGTGTGTTTATGTATGTATGTATGTATGTTTGCATGTGTGAATGTGTCAGTCTATGCGTTTTTGTGGATGACTGTGTGCAAATATATGTGTGTCTTTGGCTTTTTGACTCTATGCACGACATATATTTATATGTGTGTGTTTCTTTGTTTGTTTATGTATGTGTGCGTGTGTGAGCATCTTTTTGTGTGTATAAGTAAATTTGTAGGTGTGTCTTTTTGTGTGAGTCTAGATATATATATATATAAATATATATGTTTCAAATTTTCTATCAATTGTATCCGCTTAAGTGTGAATCTTCCGTAAGAAAAAACCCACAATGGGTTTTGATAAACTCAAGATGGCGAACGAACTAGTTTACTTTTTTTTATGTGTGACTTCATATGTTCGTAAACAGTCATGTTCTGTAAAAATCTATAAAAGGCGTGATTGAGTTTGGATTTACTATACTTCATTTATCTATATATTCATTTATTTCTTAGATAAGCACGAACATAAAATAGAAATCTTGGAGAGAAAATTCTCGGGACACCATATCTGGGATTACACAAGTTCGTTCACCGCGCATGCGTATTTTCGTCATCTCATTGGAGATAAAGGCTTTTCTGGATCTAATCCACTTATTCTGTTTTTGCGCCTGATACGATAAGAGCAGCTGAAGGTAGATTCACAAACGTGAGATGGGATCGGAAATCAAAGCCTATTATATACGCCTAGTATATCCATTAAATAAAATTAGTCTTCGAAAGGTTCGTGAATTATGCATAAATAAAAGAAAAAGGAATTGCACATCGATTTTATGAAGTATTATCGTTAGAATTAACGGGAATCACACATGTTCATAAAGCGAATTTTTATGCATCAAAGCTGCTATTTTTCACTCCTGAGAATAAACCTTGAAAGTGTTTTCGTTCTTTTAGAAAGCGAATATTACGTCGCCTATATGAGTACATCTGTTTATAAAAAAAGGAAATGCTTTCAAACTGAACAATAACTTAAAGGTTATATATAGTAAAAGTAAAGTTGGAGACCTTAGTCGAGGGTGACCAAAAGCTCGCTTTTCAATAGCTACTACACCGAGATGTAAGGGAGGGCGCTTCTCCATTCCTTGGATTGCTCCACTTTACCCTTGATCCTCACCTTATAGTGCTGAATGCAAAGCAAGGTGGCATCAAGAGCCATTTTTGAGTCTTTGGTATGACTCGGCCTGGGATTAAACCCCGGTCGCCCGGACCATTGGTGAACACTCGTCTTATTAGGCCAATGGCCGGGTGAATGTTATTTATAATAGTACTTAATAATTCCTTTTTACCCGGAAAGTTTGCAATTGTTCTAGTAAATTAACCCTCGTTTGTCTTGATTTTTAATGCATTTCTACAGTAAAACCATTAGTCATTTGAATTTTTGATATATTAACTGTATCATAACAGTAATATTTACATTAATTCCCGACCATTGACAATCGATTTCTTCCTTATATTCAATGCATTTCTGTAGTAAATTCAATAACCAATTGCTCATATTATACAAATGATAACTCTATTCTGTCTAAAACTCTTGTATTAAATCCTGACACCCGGCAATCCCATTTTTTCCAAATCGTCAATCCACCTCTAACTGATTACGCAACTATTTGTTGAATTGTAGATTTACCAAATTTTTTCTTTGTCATGTAGTGTTGAAGTCGAATAACCGTTAAACAGCTGGTGAGATACCGGGAGTCAACTCAGTTTGATTTACAGGTAATGAAAATTGAAAGTTGTGCTGCCACTGGAATATTGTGAAGTCAGGTAACAAAAATTCAAGAATTTTGACGCTAGATTTCAACTTTAAATTAGTTTAGCTAGAACCGTTAAAAGTTGAAAACTGAATTTCCATCAGTATCCCAATAGATAACTTCCGGCATTTTGCACGAATCGGTTATGTCATTGAGAACCCGTAAGTTCTGTGTGCAGACAATAAAAGAACACTTTGTATTTGTAATTCATCTCTGAGAATAGACTACAGTGGCCACTAAAGAAGATGGAACTGCGAGGCGAAAAAGCAAACTGAACCAAGCCGAAGAAAAACAAGATAGCTATACGTCATTTTCATATTATACAAATACAAGATCTTTTCTGTTAGTAAACCTAATAATAAATCTAGTCAACCGACAATGTTTTTTCTTTCTTATTTCAAGTATAAAATCTTAAGAAGATTATCTAATTCTGGACTACTGACAATTAATTTCTTATGCATTTTAAATGCATTTGTAGAGTAAATTTCTTAACCAAGTATTCATATTATACAAATAATAGCTCTGTTATGACAGTGGTCGTATTATAATAATTCTTGAAACAACAATTTCTCTTTTTCTCCATTTCAACAATGAAAGCATTGGAAAAGCATTTATCTAATCTAGGATCAAAAGCAATTCCTTTCTTTCTTTTTTTCGACGCATTTCTATGATTCAATAAAGCGAATCACAAATGTTCATATAGCGAATTTACATGCATCAAAACTACTACTTTTCCCTCTAAAAAGGGTTTGATTTGTTTTTCAATGGTATATGAAACTTCGTGAGGTATTTAATGTCAGTTTGTCGTTCTATTAGTAGTACTGCGTGACTGCACCAATTTGAATCTAAAGAAACATTTGGACAACTACAAAAATGTGGTGTGCTATATTGGACAAATACTGGTTGCTAGCTTTACAAAATAGCAGCTGCACGGACACTAACCACCCATCTCATAAAACAATCTATGTAAGATGAACGATACCAGATCGGTTCTGTTAGAGAAGTAAGAACAAACTGCACATGGACACAGTTATATTGCTCGACTCACCAAAATTATATTTCAGCTCCCTGACGACTCGGGATAACTTCCAGAGGGCTTGCCAAGGGAGATGGCCGACTAGGGGTGGATAATGGAAAAGAATCAAGGGAATCTGTGCTGTTAGCACACACTGATGATGATGATGATGATGATGTGACTTTTGCATTAATTCCTGACCACTACCAATCCCTCTCCTTCTGCTTTTAAATGCATCTCTATTGTAAATTCATTAACAAAGTATTCAATTTGTTTTTTATTAATTAGTGTATTTGGACTATTGCCCTCAGCCTTATTGTTATATTCACAACACTTTGGCCGATGAATCTTTCGGCCTTCTTCAGGTGTTTCTTGTCCGTTTAGGCACGTGAGTTTGATAAAAACATCTGAAGAAGGCCAAAAGACGCATCGGCCGAATCGTTGTGAATATAACTATGAATATGAAGACAATAGTGCCAATACACTAAGCGATAAAAAATATAAAGCATTATCTCAGAAATTTACATAAATAATATTCATATTATATATATATATATATATATAATAGCTGTATTTTGTCATTGCTCTCTTGCAAGGCTTACTATATGCCGACTATATCTCCTGCACTGGACGAAGGAAAAAAAATAGTTTTGGACATGACACTAAACTCACCATTTGCACTACTTTAATGACCACTCTGACTCAGAGTGGCAGTACCTTTTCGGGTCAAATCGGTGGGTCAAATTGGTCGGTTTTTAAATCATTAGTAATAGACTGGATTACTTTATTCTTTATTGGTGTAAATGTTTTTTTGTATTAAGAATAATTACTTGAAGCTATTGTTTACTAAGGTTTATTATTCATTTTTAGAAACTTGAAACCACATATCCGTGTGCAGACAAACCTCTTAGCATAAACTAACCAAAGGCAGTTTGGCAGGTCCTTAAAATCAACCGTACCTCTCTCTCTCTCTCTCTCTCTCTCTCTTACTCTCTCTCTCTCTCTCTCTCTGTCTATCTCTCTTACTCTCTATTTCTTGTTTCTAGATAATTAAAATTCTCGGGTTGGCAGTGTTTCTATGACCACCGAAGTTTCTTGACTAGTGTTTCTATGACGACAGGGATATCAAATTCTACTTCATTGTAATGCAGAAATTCACTGTCTGACCTTCTTCTTTTTCATGATTAACTTCTTGCTTGTTTTAATAATGCAGAAATAAAAAGGACTGGACTTCATTGTTGGTGGATGTACAGCTCAGTCTGAATTGCTTCCGGTTATGAATTCAGCGCTATGAAATGAGTGCCACAAACTCTAAGTGATGAAAGATACGTAATCCTTTGTATATATATATATATATATATATATATATATATATATATATATATATATATAACAGTTCATATAAGTTGACCAAAAATAGAAATGGTTTAATGATATTTTTTTACCTAAATATTCGGGACAATATGGACCGGTGAGGATCGGAGAAACAGTTAGATAAATATAATGATACAAGATATAAGAATAAATGCGTCGCCGATCGAGTTATTAACGCCGAATGAACTTTTTCAAAAAGGGTATACACAAACAGAAACGGAATGAATCTTGAAGGCGACGCCCGAACTTGGTAATTTATTAAAAGGACATGTCAAGCGCGAATTTCCTTTTAAAGACCGACATCCGAATGAATGGTATATTTTGTCAGTTGATTCTGAAGATGGCTTGCACAATTGGTGCTATTTCAAAAGAACGAATCGTAAATGCGTTCTTTTTCTTCAAGTTCGCTTTTCTGTAAAAAAGAGTCCTTGACTTGTTAGCACACATGATTTCATATCTTTACAAAATAAAAATGAATCCGGTTAATCTAAACTAATCTTAGGATACACTAATGTATACGAGAAGCGATGCTTCTATTTTATTCCCAAGGAAAACATAACAAATAGAGGTAGTTCAATAACATCGTTGGATACTGTAAGTTTTCAGCTACAAAATACTAATTTCTACATAGTCACCACAATTGGCTAAATATTTTAACCAGCAATGACCAAAAGCTTTTTTTCTATCCGTAAAGGGTGCTCCGAAAGTAATGCCTGTTTTCTTTTATTTCTGCTGAAACAATAACGCATATATAAGAGGCTCTATAACACCATTGGTTTGAGCACATTTTATGCTACAAAACACTATTTTCTATATAGTCATCACAGTAAGTACTACATATTCTGCTTTCTGAGATTAGACGGCGCTCTGAAAGTAGTTCCTGCTAGCTTTTTTCGCGGAAACTATAAGGGATATAAGTAGCTCCATGACACTGGTGGATAGAGCAAGTTTACTGCGACAAGACAATAATTTCTTCATAATCACCACAAAGGGCTATACATGTTCGCAATGAGCAAGAGCTTCCACAATGTGCTTAGAGAATGCTGTGAATGAAATATCTGTTATTTATTTCCGCGGAAATTATAACGTATATAAGGAGTTCAATAACACCGTTGTATAGAGTAGATTTTCAGCGACAAAACACAAATTTCTTCGTGATCAATATAACTAGTCATGCGTTTGCGCCACAATAAACAGGAACCTGAATTCAGGCCTGGCGTGATCCGAAAATAATGGCTGCTATTTTTTACACGGAAATTATTACACATACAGGGAGCTAAATAATACTTTTATGCACAGCGAGTTTTCAGCTACAGAAAACTATTTTCCCCATCGTCATTCCTTTTGTGCTACTGAATACCTGAAAATGTATTGGAATAAGAAGCAAAATTAGCTCTTTGTCTTCTTAACTAGTAAAGTTAACATTAAAGTGTAACTGGATGTGCTGAAGAGTGTGAGGATCCCCAGGTGCAATCAGGTGGCCGGTAGCAGACCTTGGGTGTGGCAGCAGGACTTGGCGCCGGCCCAGAAGTCCAAAGAGACCCAGGCTTGGCTTCGGAAGGAGTGCAACGACTTTGTACCCTTCTCTCACTGACCCCCTCCTCCCCCGACCTGAACCTGCTGGACTACTTTGTTTGGTCATACGTCGAGAACATCACCAACATGACCTCCCTCAGCGCCGACGCCAGCCTGATCACCGCCATCCGCCGAGTATTCACGCTTGTGAAAAAGGCATGCTCCCAGTTCCGGATCCGTATCGAGGCGGTGATTGAGGCTGAAGGCGGCTACATTGAATAGATGTCAGCTCTACTGCATAATCAAATTACCTGAAATGATTTTTTCAATAAAAGTTTTAAAATAAAGCTGTATTGTTGTTGTTGTTTTCTTTAGGACGACAATTTTATCGTTTCATCCAGTATATATATATATATATATATATATATATATATGCATAAATCTTTTATTATCACTTTTGTGTGGGACTCCAGGATATCAAGTAAGTTGAATATAGCAGGTGAAATCACTGTTACTTGCTCATTCTAACTCCGATTAAGATGCATCTTCCTTTCACATCTTTGAGGTGCCCGTGGTGTAATTGTTATCGCCGCAGGAATTGGACACGGCGACTCGAGTTCAAATCCTGGACGAGACTGATTGCATTTCACATAGCACTAATACCCTTGGGAAAGGTATGAATCCAATTATTCTCCCTCCAGCTATGGGTAAATAGTAGGGCAGACTAGGTTCTTCAGCCTTGGTGAGGCAACTAGTCTAGGAGAAGGAAAACTCTGAATTCAAACCTGTTAAACTCCGCTTAAAATTGACCTTGTGTCATATCCTGTCCGAGCGGAGGGGTTGGGTAAATAGGATATCTTTGAATCTGTTCTTTTACAGGGGCGGCATACGTATTCATCGCCGTTTTATAGGTCTTTATGCAAGGCACTCTCCTATTGTATGGATGCTACATCTAAAACGCTCACTACCTCAGTGTGGGACATTCTGCCTACTCCACAACTCTATTTTGCAACCGACGACATTGGGATCATTTCCAGTTTATATTACTACACGCCTGCAGCACATAATGACACTCATCTTTTGTGATCTAGCGGTCATACTGCTGTTTGACACAACTACAAGCTTTGCATTTTTGAAAGATTTCATGCCTGTCACGTTCCCAAAAGATACTCTTCAAAAGCAATATCTCCTTTTACATTCTGTTGTTCTGCAAGAAGTAAATGAAAGGGATATTGTCGTTGAGGCTGGATGTGTCAGCTAATTTTTCCGTGATGCAGATGGCAAGTTAACTGCTGTCAAGAAAAATAAAAGGGGTGAATCCGCGGGAAAAAATGAAACTTTTCACGAGTGCTTGCTGCATGTTTACGGAGACCAACCAATGGATTACTTCGTGAATCTTTGATTGCAATCATAGTCTTTTTTTATATTTAGTTTTATTTGTTTTATTTGTTTAACGCCTGATCAACTCCTTATGGGTTATTTAATTCCGATGTTTGATTCATTTGTAAATATCTAAATGTAATCATATCTATATCCTCAATGTTCCATCTCATTCTTTTAAGTTGCAATTTTTTTTACGTTTCGATAATCATGTGTTTGAATACATTTATGATATCAAGTATTCATATGAAATAAAAAGGATTTGCCAACAGTTTTATGGTTTCGAGTTGTTCTATTCAATAGTCTGGTTTGGTTTGGTTTGGTTTATGGCATTTTAACCTTTGTAAGTTATTTAACACCAAATCAGGTTTCTTCATATATATTAGAATAAGTCAACCAACTTAAATAGTTAAGGGTATTGCTATGTATCATTAACATTAGTCATCTGTTTACACACAGTTAAATGATCAAACAATTCTGTTTCACATAATTCAGTTTAGCATAGGTCAAAGTTAAATGGTTCCAAATATTATTCTGAATCACTTACAAGTCAATTAAACATCAGTCATTTTTTAATACACAGTTAAATGATAAAACAGCTCTATCTTAACCATATATAGGGCCCTTTTAGGTGCTACCATTACGGGCAAGAGTGGACCTGGGAGTGATCGCCATGAAGGGGTACTCTACATTCCCAGCATTACTGGAGCCTCACCATCAAATTGTTTGGTGTCATATCCAGGATAATCATTGCGGGAGGGGATTACCCCTCTGTGCAAGTAACTAATACTCATTCTTAGTAAATAATTATAGCTTCAGGTAACAATTGTTAATACAAAGAATTTTCAAACCGTTATGTTATAGCTAGTATTTCTACCTAATATGAATAATTTACAAACCGATTGATATGACTAATACATTCTGACACGTCCCACAACTCCGCCTCAAAGTGGATCTGAGAGTAATAGTAATAAAAGAGACGCTCCATACGCCCCAGGGCTCCAAATTGTATTATCATATATTGGGCCACTTGTAACCATTATACTGTGTAATAAGGATTAAGTATAATTATCTGACGCTATAATTGTCCACCCATTAGTTACTTGAAACCATATAATTGCCTGCCAAAAATGGCATTAAATAATCCAGCAAGTATTGATTTTAGCATTAAATAACACGGCAAGTAATGACATGATATAAAAACCAAACCAAACCAAACCAACCAACCAACCAACCAACCAACGAGCCACAATCCAACCAGCCAACCAGCCAAATAACCAACCAATATTGTCTCATAAAAAACATAATCCAGACGTAAATAAATTCTTTATGGGGATAAATCTCGTTTGTATTTAATACGGCAGATGTATCTGTGATGTAGCAAAACTTGTTTCTCGCCGTTATCTGTATTAATGCCTTTGTAGCTAGCGATATATCTTCTTATTCTATATGTCGTGTGTGTCAGACGAAAGTGAAGAGGGTTAGAAAGATAATTTTCCGACTTCCCATCAAGTTAGAATTATTAAAAACTTATTTTGTAGTGAAGTGAAGAAAAGCGCCAAACAAAATTCAAGCGGGGCCGTTCTAAAAAACTTATCGATTTCTTCGGTATTCCCCATAAGTTACGCCTCAGGCGCCCGGCAATAAACACGGCCATCGCTGCTTTTATATATATATATATATATATATATATATATATATATATATATATATATATATTTAGCCATTTCGTTAATTTTATATATATTTACCCAAACCATCCGAATAAACTGGCTGCTTCTCTGCAGATGGGTAAGACTCCCCCCACCCAACAGCGAGTATCCTTATATGACACTAAATAATCTGATAGTGATGTTCCAGTAATGCTGGAGCTTTGGGGAATGCAGAGTACTTCTTCGTTGCCATCGCTCCGAAGTCCACTCTGGCCCGGCGTCGTAGCACCTGATAGGCTCCAATCTATTAGTCAAATAGATCTAAACTGTGTGCTGATGCTAAATTGAATTGTTTGAAATAGAACAGTTTTAGCATTTAAACTGCGTACTTATGCTAAAGTGAATTGTCTGAAATAGAACTGTTTATATGAATAAAAATGGATTTGGCATTAAATAACCTACAATAGTTGATATACCATAAAGCAAAACAAACTAAAATAGTTTTATCAAAATTACTTGATTCGGCATTAAATGATCCGAAGAAGGGTTACTATACCGTAAAACAAAACAACCAACCAACCAACCAACTATTCGTTCGTTTTTAAGTAGGATCCTTGCTTGTCCGTTTCTTGAATGTCTTGAATCAGGTCCTATTCAATTTATAATAATTAGAGTCTAGATATTTTCGTTACACACCCACCTACACACACGTATATATATATATATATATACACATGTGTGTGTGTGTTGGTGGGTGGGTGGGTGGGTGGGTGTGTGTGTACGAATGTGTAATAGAAATAATGCGAAATGTTAAGAAAGTGTGTGTGCGTATGCAGATATTCGGAGAAAAAACTCAACGATGGGGTATACAGCTTTTACAAGTAAGAGTATTTTCAATGAAAAAGAAGAAGTATTCAGCTCTAAGGTTCAGATATAAAAGAAAAATGTTCGGTGTCTTATTTTTATTAGTTTTGTTACTGCTAAGTGCTTTAAAAAATTAATATCCTTTAGATGTGGTACATTCATCATTTTTACTAGAAGTACTTTTTAAAGAGTATGTTTTATGAAGTCAGAACTTTCAACGATTAAAGAAAGGGTTTGGTATAATCTGTTAATAGTTTCCTTAAAGCTCTTATCAAAAACTTAATGAACATCTGCTCAATATGGTTTAGTTTCGTTTGTTTAATGGCATATCAACCTTCGTGGGTTAGTTAATACCAAAGCCAACCTTGTAGAACAGGAGTGGTACTATTGAACCCATATCTGGCGGGATATAAGAGGATCTCATACCTTTGCCAAGGGTATTAGTCCAAAAGTGAATGTTATAGCACCAATTCTAACTCGCTTGCAATGGTCCAGCACGTTAGCCACTACGCCACGGAGACTCAAACCTTGACTCAGTATGTTAATCAAATTATCATCCATGGGGTTAATAATAATCTTTTTAGGTAAATTTTATATAGTCAGCACTTTCAGTTATTAAACAAAAATTTCGAGCCTAATCAAATATGATAGATAGATAGATAGATATGTGAGTGATATTACTTTTTTTTTTTAGGTAATTTTTTTTAAAAAAGGGAGCAACTATTTAATGTGTTAATTCCATGATTTTTGCCGAGTTTAGTAGTCTCGAAGACAGTTGCCATTCTTTTCATTATATGTACAATTAGCTGCTGTTAGTAGTCTTTGAATTATGGTCTATCTTAAGGAGTCCTTGTACCTCGTTCCTGTCACTCTTCTGAAGACAGCTCAGCGAACATTACAACATTTTCTCAAACAGCACATGTTTGTGTGTGTTTATGAATATTCCTCTGACTGTTAACGTATTTTGGATTTCAATGAAAATTCATTGAAGAAGAAGCATCTGTAATAGATGGTGGTGGAGTAGAAAAGGTTAAAGTAGCAATTGAACCGACCAAACATTAGAAGTCAGCTCCCAGACAATTAACCAGAGATGACAAGGTTATCGAGCGTCCATCGATTGGCTTCATTTTCCGATAACAGCGGCACAGATCGATGCGAGATTATCCCCTAGCGAGGCGGTACTGCATCTCTAATACTCCCGTTTCACGTGACCTGTGGCTTGCAATCTTGCTGTGAATCGGGATCATGGTCATTCTACCCCACCAATCGCCGAATGAAATTTCCGGTCGAGAAATTGCAATTTTTCTATTCTTTTCGAGACGAAGCCGAAGTGAAAGAAACTATCAATGACCCGTCGTTCTCGGGGGACGATTTTAGGCGTATATGGGACTGTTTTTGCGATCAGAAATTTGTATCTATTGCATTTTTTCTCTTTTCTATCATAACTTTTTTCATAGGGGAATATACGAGATTGAAAATCTGTTTCATCTTAGGTATCATATGCAATTTTTTAAATATGACTTGGGTACTTCAAATACAGAGTTATTTTCATCTTTGATTCTAAATATTCACGATGTATATCATACTAATCAAATTATCAATTAGAATTTTTTCACGTGCTGTTTTGAACAAATCCTGGAAGCAGCACCCCACAAAAAAACAATTGTACGAGCACTTACCTCCTATCTCATAAACCATCGAATAAGACAAACAAGACATGCTGGTCACTATTGGAGAAGTAAGGACAAACTCAAAAGCGACGGTCTCTCATGAACTCCTGCAAATAAACAGGCAAGCAAATACTTTCATCAGCTTGTGCAGCCACCGGATGCTTTCTAGAGGAACTGTCAGTTGTGATTGATGACAGGTACGGATAACAGGTGAAAGTCAGGAAACTGTCCCATCAGACTTAATAATGATGACAATGATGAGGTAACAGCGCTTCTTGCAAACACGAATTTCTGGTGTTGCGAGTAGGCGGCATTGCTCTCAAGGTGAACCCAGATAAAAGAAGAATTTATATCTTTTAATCAAGTTTCCCAGTCGGATAGAAGCTGTAGAATACACCGTAACATTTCAGCAGAGGTGTAAGACTCCACCAACTAGTGTGGCCCAGTCGGCTAGGGCTGTAAAATACACCGACTGCATCTCTGCAGAGGGGTAACACCCCCCCAACGAGTTTCCAGGATATGACACAAAACAATCTAATACTGAGGCTTCAGTAATGCTGGGGTTTTGGAGAATGTGGAGTACCCCTTCATTGCTATCGCTCCCAGGTCCACTCTGGCCCTGAATCGTAGCACCTGATAGGGTCTTATCTATGGGTTAAATAGAACGAAACTGTACTTACGCTAAACTGAATTATTTGAAATAGAACTATTTTGACATTTAACTGAGTGTAAACATAAACTATACTTATACTAAACTGAATTGTTTAAATTAGGATTACTTGACTAAACTGAATAGCTTGAAATAGAAATGTTTTTGATAATTACACTGTGTACTTATGCTAAATTGAATTGTTTGAAAGAGAACTGTTTTTTGTCTAAAAATGGATTAGGCATTAAATAACCTATAAATGTTGATATGCTATAAAACCAAAACAGACAAACTCTTAATCAAGATAGCAACATCTCCTCATTAAGTATCAAGCCGTAGAAAGCTGTAAACTAGTCCACAGTAGCAATATCTCATCTATTGAAAGTGATTTTAATATACGCACACAGTAGAGACTGCTAGTAACAGGTTATCGACTTTATCATATCTACCAACCCCTCCGCTCGGGCAGGATATGACTCAAGGTCAATTTTTAAGCGGAGCTTAACAGGTTTGAATTCAGAGTTTTCCTTCTCCTAGACTAGTTCTCTCACTAAGGCTGAAGAACCTTGTCTACCCTAGTATTTTATGCGTTAATACATGTGTATATGTATCCGTGCGTGCGTGCGTGCGTGTGTGCGTGTGTGTGTGTGTCTGTCTGTCCATATTTACCAACCCATCCGCTCGGACAGTATATGACACAAGGTCAATTTTAAGCGGAGTTTAACAGGTTTGAATTCAGAGTTGTCCTTCTCATAGACCAGTTGCCTCACCAAGGATGAAGAACCAAGTCTACCCTGCAATTTTACCCATAGCTGGAGGGAAAATAATTGGATTCATACCTTTCTCAAGAGTATTAGTGCTATGTGAAGTGCAATCAGTCTCGTCCAGGATTTGAACTCGTGTCACCATGTCCATTTCCTACGACGATAATCATTACACCACGGGTACCTCCTAGGTTATCGACTTTATGGAAGTATGATGTCTCTGATAAGATAAAAAGGGAATTCTTCTGAGTTTTAGCCGTGTCAGTACTTCCGTACGGCAGCACCACTTGGACTCTAACGAAATACTCTGAGGAAAAGCTACGTGGGAACTGCGCAAGAATGCTGCGTGCAGTTTTGAACAATTCCTGGAAAGCACACCCTACCAGACAGCAGTTGTATGGCAATTTACCTCTCATTACACAAAACATCCAATTAAGGCCAACAAACAGGCTAGGAACTGCTGGGAAAGTAAAGGTTAATTCAATACAGACATTATCCTATGGACTACTACACACGGACATATCAGCTCTATGCAGACGCATAACATTGGTATTCAAGCTTCGAAGTTCCAGATTTCCTCCTTTTTTCTATACTATAATTTATATATATATATATATATATATATATATATATACTGCAGAATTATTCCTCTGGCTTTGGAATATATATATATATATATATATATATATATTTACTAATCTAATATCTACCAGAATTCACGGTACCAGAAAAAAAAAAAAACGAAAAAAAAAAAAACCGCCAGGAACATATATATATATATATATATATCGTAGTCATAATTTTAAAACAGAAAGTACAATATTTGCCATTGAGGTATTATAATCTCACTATACTTTAAAGGCTAAGATTGGGCTGAGTCATATATACTTTTTAGTTTAGTAAAATCAAATGCATTCGTGAATAATTTAAAAATGAATTAATTTCAATTACTAGTATATTCACTGTTATTTTGAATCACCTCTTGTCATTTTTCAAGTCACTTGGATTCCGCTCAAGAGGTTTTTGCACAAACAAATTCGCCTGGTATTCTTATGAAAATTTGCATTCTTCAGAGCATTTTATAGAGAGGAAGAAATATGAAAATCACGCTATTCAGGATGGACTGAATATGGTGGATGGGGCTGAACAGAATAGCCTAAATCTACTATTTTTGGCTGCGTGATTCTTACCGAATGCAACCTTGTGCTATCATGGAGAAGCACAACGTTACTCCTGTTAATGAATGCCGGCCGTTTTCTAAGAATATTTGTATCTTTCAATAACGAATTGCCAGAAGAAACCTTTGAAAATCAGTTTTTGACTTGCTGACCAGTGACACCTTGGCTATAAACATTTTCTTAACTGAATTTTGAAGCGTTTTTGTTCTTCTAAAACTCCGACAACATTACAAGTTAAACACTCACCTTCAGGTTGTTCATTTTAGGGACGTGAGCTCATAGACTATTTTATGAAGAGTACTTTTTCAGTACTGAAAGTTGAATGACTGATAGGGCATTGTTTTATCTGATAATTTGCAGTTGTGTTTAAAGGATTTAATGTTTGAAATATGTAGTAACTGAAATTATTTTTACTCATGGTCTTGCTTCAATTTCAGGAATAAAGTATTTTCAGTTGCTCGGCTGTCTGCTGCTTAATGATCTGAATCTTCAGGTACCCGTAGAGGAAGAGATCACAAGAGGACAAATATGATGAGCAAACCAGTCTTCGGAATGTCAGTGGGTAATGAGGTGCCCAGGAAAAATTCATCTCGTTGCACTTCACTCGCCATTTCATGCCAGGTTGACAAATTGCATGGCTGCTTCTGCCGACTCAAGACATATCTCCAACTGATTCTCATTAGGTTTCATATATATATATATATATATATATATAATAAATATATATAAAATATAATATATATATATATATATATATATATATATGTATATGTAATTATATTTTATGAATGTGTTTGTGATCTAATGGTTAACGTTGTTGGAAATGAACACGGTGACATGAGTTCAAATCCTGGATGAGGTTTTTTACTTGTCATATAGCACTAATACCCTTGAGAAAGGAGTGAATGCAACAATATTCTCTCTCTCTCTCTCTCTCTCTCTCTCTCTCTCTCTCTCTCTCTCTAGCTATAGGTAAATAGTAGGGACGACTTGGCTCTTTAACCTTGGTTGGCAACTGATCAAAGAGAAGGAAAACACTGAATCCAAACGTTAACCTACGCTTAAAAAATAAACGTTGTGTCATATCCTACTCATAAGGAGGTGTTGGTAAATATTTATACATTCTGTATAAGAGGTAGAGTCTCGGATTGGCGTTTGAGTCAACCGGGTTTCGATCCCATCTACGGGAAGCTAGTATGTCTAGTCACACTGAAGAGTTCAGATAGAACGAAACAGATCTGTCTGTGGATGACTATATATATATACATTCTGTATATATATTCGTTAAGTAATTTGCCATATCTAAAAATGAAATGTGCCCCATATCGGTGATATTGCATAGGTAAATATAAGTTAGAATAGCGTAAACACAGAGACAACGAGGCTCTGTGACTCCAAGTTTCTAGTCTATTTGATCATCAGACTAAGTCCTATACATGTGGTGGGTGTCCCTTTACATACTGTTGAGTGGGGCATGATAGGCAAGGTGATCTAGATTGTGTGGCATTCTGGGTAGGTTGATATTATTTATACTTTGAGTTTATTTCATCATCATCAAGTCGTGCTGACAGCACAGATTTCTCTGACTCTGTCTTTCCATCCATCTTTATCATCCATCGCTCTCAGCAAATCATCCAAACTACATCGCCTGTCCGCACAGAATTGATGAAAATAAATTGTTGCTGTTCTGCTAACTCCGGCATGTCGATGCATGATAGGTCATAGAAGAACGTCACTTATGTGTTCGTCCTTGCTTATCCAGAAATGTTCTGCATGTCTCGTTCGTTTTACTTCGATGGTTTTTGAGATGGGAAGTAAGTGGCCATACAATTTTTTTTTTCATTTATTTAGACTATCATGTTTATTTCGTTATTTTCTTCTATTGAGAAATGTAAGTTTTCGGCATTATGTTCCCCTTTATTTGGGAAAACCACTTCCCAACTATAATATATTAATGTGTGCGTGGATAATTTTTTACACTTGCACAAGTCTATATATTTGTATAAAAAAATAACAAAGCAACATATTGATATACTTTAGCTAAATCTAAGGTCTTTTCACGCATAATTAACTGTGAAATCTCCTTAGCAGAGAAAAGCCCCCCAACCAAAACTTCCCCTTCAATATATAACAGCAGACAAGCCTCTGTGCAAAGTATTTTGTAACTTTTTTTTTCACGTCCAATTATCCAAAAACAGAAATTGGTTGACAAAGCACCCGATACCAAAATGCTTTTTAACAGCAGCTGAGCGAGTTTCTGGTTTTCCGTTGCCTCGAGGCCCAGATGAAAATGAAGAAAGAATGTTTCTTACCGTTCTTCGCAAACTAGAAAGACTTCGTTGACAGAACACGGCTCTGAAATAATTTTCTTTTCTAGACAGTCAATAGATATGAGAACGTAGGGATTTTTTTTAAAAACAAATCTAACAGAAAAAAAATTATCGAGTCATGGTATTTTATAGTGTCCGTTTCTTTGTTTAATGACATCTCAACTTTCTTGGGTTATTACATGCAAAAGCCACCCTCAAAGAAGAACAGTAGTCCAACTATTTAACCCATATTTGTGGAATAAAGTCTTCGTATCTTTATTGTCCAAAAGTGAACGTAACAGCGTGACTTCGGTTCGAACTTGCTTACTATGATTTCACAGTTCAGAATGTTAACCACTAGGCAACGGGAATACATCCAAGGACAGCGGGACTAATTCTCGAAGAAGTGATGAGGCTTTAACGATTACCGGAATCAAATTGATAATCGAATAATCTAATAATCGCGGATTGCTAAAAGTGACAATATCAAATATAAATCTTCAAGCCTTTTCTCCGAACAATAAAAAAAAATTGCTTAGTTGCCGAGAATATATTAACCAATTGGGTATCTCCTGAGGTATAAAGCTTTATGGGGTAAGCGAACTTCATCCTTGCCAGCAAATTCGATCCTCATAGAGTTTACCATATTCCTGGATATGGGCCAAATTAAATTGAGTTTGGTTGAGTGTAGTTGGGTTTTACGGTTAATCAACCCTTATTTAATGTCAAACCCTGCTATCATCATCATCATGTTACGCCATCAGCACGGATATCCCTGACCCTCTCTCGCCACCCTTCTCTACCTTTCACCCATCGTTTCTGGTAGGTCTTCAAGGCTACTTCCTGTATCGGCACAGAGCTGTTGTATGTAGGTTCTAGCTGGTCGTCCATGTGAAAGGGTCCACAGGAGTACGTCACTAATGAGTTCGTCCCTACTTGTCAAGCAGAGACCTGCACGCTTGGTTCCTCTAACTTGAATAGTTTTGATGATAGGCGGTAAGTGGCCATAACTCTGCCAATACATGTATATTAGATATGATTTGAAGTTAACATTATTTTTAAACAATTAGTTGGCTGGTTTGTTGTACGGCTTTAATAAACAATTATGGGTTGTTTAAAGCTAAATCCTGTTTATATATATATATATATATATGTTGGTGACCATAGTCAAGGGTGCTCCGAAGGTTCCCTTTTCTATAGCTACTACGCCGAGGTGTTAGGTAGCGAGCTAATCCATTCCCTGGGTTGCTCCACTTTACCCTTGATCCGTACCTTATAATGGTGAGTGTTAGGCAAGGAGGCATCAAGTACAATTTTTGAGTTTTTGCTATAACTCGACCTTACATTGAACCCCGGTGTCTCGGACCATCAACAAACACTCTACTCTTTTAAACAATATATATATATATATATATATATATATATATATATATATATATGTGTGTGTGTGTGTGTGTGTGTGTGGTGCATTCAATAAGTTTCCAGATGATTTTTGTACTGGCATTTAAAATTGTCGTAGACTCTTGAAAATTCAGTAAGTTATTGCTATACATCTTATGAGATGACTGAGCAATTTTTATGATTTCAGATTCAAATGAACAGCAACAGCAGCAATTACTATATACCCTACTAAAGCCTGATTGTCACAGCTGGTGAAGAAGAACGATATGCAATAAAATTCTGTTTTAAACTTGGAAAAAATGCCACAGAAACGTGTGGAATACTTTCGACTGCTTTTGGAGAATCTTGCATGAATCGAGCATCAGTTTTTGAGTGGCATAAGAGATTCAAGGAAGGCACGGAGTCTGTGAGAGATGATGAGATGTGTTGGAGGAGTAAGGAAGTCAATACACCAGAGTTGATTGGCCAAAGGGTTAGGGAAAGGGTTACTATGTTAAGGTTTTAAGGGAATTCAGGAAGAGATTACGTCGGAAGAGGCCAGCCCTCTTCAAATCGGGTCAGTGGCAATGCACCAGTCCACAACTCCATCCTTGTCACAGACTATTTGACCAAGATGGGCATCAAGACAGTTCCTCAGCCTCCCTATAGTCCAGACCTTGCTCTCTGTGACTTTTTCCTTTTCCCTAAGCTCAGAGGCTGTCGTTATGAGACAATTAAGGAGATGAAAGAGGTTGTGACGAAGGTCACCGTCATACTCACACAAGAGGACTTCCATGGGGACTTCCAGAAGTCGTTGGAATGGTACAACAATTGCATTGTAGCCGGAGGAAATTACTTCCAAGGGGGCTAGAGTTTCATGTGTGCACTATCAGTAAAAGTGCCCATACGAAAAATGTCTGGAAACTTATTTAATGATTCTCGTATATATATATGATTTGTAAACGAATTGTTTGTTGGTAACTTTTTAAACGAACAAGCGCTCATTTGTTAGAGTTTAGTAAGATAGTTCTAGCATTGATATCAAACTCTAATAGTTTTATTTGCACACAGTTTAAGTGTTTTCAACTATTGCTATATCATCCGAATAATTCAATTTAAGAGTTATTTGTTTTCCCATGGTTAAATTGAGTCAAGTTTAGTATATTATTAAATAGTTTTATTTGACACATATAGTGGATCATAACAGGTACAACAAATCAGTATTAGAGTGTACCTGGGAGTAATGTTAATGAAGGGGTTCTCTGAATTCATCAAATTTGTCTCATAAACAGGACATTCGTCGGTGAGTGTCACACCCTTTTACCGAGATGCAGTTTGCGCATTTTATAGATCTAGCCGACAGCGCTCATATTTACTTGAGTAAATGACAATACACTTGTTCAGATTACTGAAGCTAAGCAGCGATTATCCTGTTCAATATTTAAGTCGGTTACCGCTTGATAATAGAAACTACTGATGAGTTGCCTTCAACAAGTGTCAAGATTGAAGCTGTATTTACCAAGACAGATGGGAAGAATGAAAGGAACGTTAATTTTCTTCAAAGTATGAAGTGTGTTCAGAGTGGATCAAGAATGTATTTGTATCTACCAAAATATATATGAACAAGAAAAGAAACTTCGAATTTCTGTTAAATAATCCTTTTGGTATTCGGCACATGTATTCAAGCGAGTGAAATTACTGAATGGATCGAAACTGAAGTTGTATTTACCACAAAACATATTTTTAATGCAACTTCCTGAATTTGGCAATGAATGACTTCAAAGACGACAAATGCACTGACGAAACAACATGCCCTGACATTGCAATGCTAAATTGGATTAACTGGGAGATAGGAGTGTATTCATATTAATCTACATCTTATTATAGAGTGAACACAAAAAATTCTTTCGAAAGTCCTTGATTTAATATATATATATATATATATATATATATATATATATATATATATATATATATTGATCAGACGACATTCTTCCTTTGACCAATTGATATGCTTCACCAAAAGTACATTTTACCTGGTTTTCCATATTGTATGTGAATGCTTTAATTTTTTTTTACACAAAACGTTTTGCCCATACCGATGAACTTAGGTCAACTTCAGTTGATTTCGGTTAGATTTGGGTTTTATGCCAAATCCTATATTTTTTTCTATATATTAAATATATGATCTGTAAACACATTTTGCAGATATACTGTTAAATAATCAGATAGTTCTATTTCTAACAACTCAACTTGGTATAAGTCAACAAAATGTAATTGTTCAAGTATCGCGATGTATCACTAACAATTCAATAAAATATCAATCGTTTGTTTACACACCGTTAAATGATCAAACTGTTCTATTTCAAACAATTCAATTTAGCATGTCATTGGTCTGCAATCACTTCAAATATCAAACAGTTATATTTGACCCATAGGATTCTTTCAGGTATCATCCCTCTTGGGCAGAGTTGACCTGGGAGCGAATGCAGTGGAGGAGTACTCCACATTCTCAAAAGCTCCAGCATTACTAAAGCCTCACCATCAGATGGTTTAATGCCATTTACAGGACACTCGTAGGAGTTTTTCCCGTTTTGAAGAGATGCAGTCAGTGTATTCAGCAGCTCCCATCCCAGCCGACTGGGCTAAATCTAGTTGAAAACGATCAGAAATAAACAACATAAAAATAATATGCCCATTTGACCAATCATATTTGTTCATCTTTATATACACACAGATAGATAGATGGTGAGAGTTAGAAAAATTCATATGGAGTTTGTTATTTTTCTTTAAGCAACCTTTTTTATAGGAATGTTTTTAGCTCGCCCTGTATTAGTAATGAAGCAGGAATAATATCCTGAGGCGATAAAGTTTGTATTACGCTAAATTATAAAGTTGTTCAGAAAATAACGTCCGACTTTAAAATAAAAATTCCTGAATTAATGAATTTAAACAGTATTTTAATCAGTTAAAATATCACCTCTGAACTGCTGAAGATTTCTACAACGCATTAACAATGTTTTTATGTCGTTATGATAAAACTCTAAAAGTTTTGATGCCAATAAATCTTTAAATGCAATTTTTACTTTTCTTTTTGAACTGAAATGTTTCGGCACAAGAAATTGTCCAGATCCATGAAAAAAATTATAGTCGTTTTATATGGGATATCTGGAAAATATGGTAAATATAGCATAGTATCACATCTCCCGCTCGTTAGTTTCTGCAGTGTTATTCCGGTAAAATGTAGCCGTGAATTGTCATCAAACACAATTGAGCCACGTCAATTAATCAGTTCTCGTCGTATTTAGCTTAAGTGAAAATGTATTTCATTAAGTTGGTGGCAGTAAACTCCCATAGTGACACTTTGGTAAGTTTTCAGAAAGCTGTAATGGATAATGCTAATAGCAGACCACCAGACAGTCACCATAATTTTCTGTTTATGGAATTTCGATTTTCAATAGTGTTTAGACGCTTTGTCATGAGTAAGAAATTTAGCAGACCAATTATAATTCTCATAAAGGGAAAATTTTTCATCAATAGTCACCATTCGATCAAGAAATGGATCAATCAAGTTTCTCAGAATAATCATCGAACACACTTCAAAACATTTTGACATCCAGCATTTTGACTTTGACTAATTTCATGTGGAGCCCATTTATTGAGTTTCTTCACCTTCCCAATTTTTGGAGATGATCCGATATTCTTGAAATACTGATAGCTTAAGTTATTTCTCTGACACTTTGTCGTGAAATTTGTTCAACTAATTTTTTCATATATTGGTCGTCAATTGCAAATGGATGTCCTTTTGATCTTCAAGATTCGGATCCTTACTACGAAAATTCTAAAATTGACGCCGTACACTCTGATCCCAAGAGAATCCTTTACCCTATGTTTCTATGGAGGCAGCTATTTAAGAAACATGAGGACTAAGACTGTAAATGCATCAGTTCTTCAAAAAATCAAATTTTGAATGAATTTATCAAAAATTAAAAGAGAGAAGACATTAATCACTCCGTATTGGGATCTTATTACAAAAACATTTCAGAACAAAATCTACATCGTTTATACTAAAATCGGACTGTACTTTCCGAATAACCCAATATATATATATATATATATATATATATATATACATACATAAATTAAATTTGCCGATTGTAGTCGACGACCACCCAAAATTACCCTTTTCAATAGCTTCTAAAACCAGGGTGTATGATCCATACCTTATAATGCAGAGTCTTAAGCAAGTAGGCATCAAGGACCATTTTTAAGTCTTTGGTCGACTGAATATGTATGCGATGCATTCAATAAGTTTCCAGACATTTTTTGGACAGGTATTTAAAATTGTCGTTGACTCTTGAAAACTCGGTATGTTACTGCTATACATCTTATTAGATGACTGACCCATTCTTATGATTTCAGCTTCAAATCAACTGCAACAGCAAGAATTGGAATACATCCTACTCAAGCCTGATTGTCACAGCTGGTGAATTTCAAGAATGCAATTTCGACGTGAGGACACTTTAGAAGAACGATATGTTATAAAATTCTGTTTTAAACTTGGAAAAAATGCCACAGAAACGTGTGGAATGCTTCAGACTGCTTTTGGAGAATCTTGCATGAATCGAGCATCAGTTTTTAAGTGGCATAAGAGATTCAAGGAAGGCAGATAATCTGTGAGGGATGATGAGAGGTATAGGAGGAGTAAGGAAGTCAATACAGCAGACTTGATTGGCCAAAGGGTTACGGCTAGGATTACTATGTTGATGTTTTAAGGGAGTTCAGGTAGAGATTCCGTCGGAAGAGGCCAGCACTCTTCAAATTGGGTCAGTGGCATTTCCACCAGGGCAATGCACCAGTCCACAACTCCATCCTTGTCAGAGACTATTTGATCAAGATTAGCATTAAGACAGTTCCTCAACCTCCCTAAAGTCCAGACCTTGCTCCCTAAGCTCAGAGGCTGTCGTTATGAGACAATTGAGGAGATGAAAGAAGCTGTGACGAAGGTCATTGACACGCTCATACAAGAGGACTTCCATGGAGCCTTCCAGAAGTCGTTAGAACGGTACAAGTGCATTGCAGCCGGAGGAGATTACTTCGAAGGAGATTAAAGTTTCATGTGTGAACTATCAATAAAAGTGCCTATACGAAAAAAATCTGGAAACTTATTTAATGATCCTCTTATCTCAAAGGAAATTAACTCCCCGACAAGTTTCAAGTTCTACACATTTAGTGAATGTGTAGTCACTACTTCGGTGCCATTACACACAAGTAACCTTTGACACGAAGTTGTAGTTCATGTTTAGGTCCCATCATCGGTCAAAAAGAGTTGATAAATCATAACTTGGTCTTAAAAACATTGTCATTATATCTTAGTATGAAGTGTTTACCAGTTTAAAATGCTGAACTACAGTTAACTGCAAGCAAATTATTAATATTAGATAGAAATACTTGAAACCATATGATTTGTAAGAATTATGTGTATTGGAGAGGAATAATTGATGAAAGCCAAATAAAGGCTAGTGATTTATTTGTGATAGATTAGGATTCTTGTCTGTGCAATAATTCTGCATGTTTATTGGATCAATATACAGTATCTGTCCAATATTGGGGCTTATATATATATATACTTCTATTTCTCCTCCCCATAACTCGCAAACTATTCATGTCATTGCCACTAATACCTTTTGCATTGATTTATCTAATTTTGTGCGTCAGTAATCAAGTTATAATCTAATATATATAGAAATTGAGATACAGAAATAAAGCCGTATTTTCCTGATTCTGATATTATACTATCCCGGAAAAAGATAATAGAATTAGCGCACTTGGAGAATGTTTTTCTTGCTTTCTTGTTTTTCTTAATATTTATATAGCAGTAAATAAACCCATAACAAATAAGACAGAGAACATATTTATTTGATAGCTGAAGATTGTGGCTCCATTAGATATATGTAAAACAGATTAGATTAAATCATTCAAATTTGGGATATAATTTCTTTCCAAAGAGTATTCCTTTCAAAAACCATATGAAGACCAACCAGCTCAGTTGAAGATGTGAACTGTTGGATTATATATATATATATATATATATATATATATATATATATATATATATATATATATATTAGGGGGAGAAGGTATTTAACTGACCTCTATCAAGGCTAGTATGTGACACATGGTCGTTTTATGGTCAGAAGCCTCGCACAAATCGAGACTCACAGGTGGTAATTTTGAAAAAAATGCTTGGTCCCTTGGTGTGTGTGTGTGTGAGCCCTAGTATTTGATAAAGAGAGGCGAAAGTTGAGTGAGACAGGACTGTCAGTCAGTCCGAGTCCCAGGGAATTGTAAATGATAAGGCTAAGCTGGAAGAAACGAAAAGTCAAAAACAAATTGGTGGGACACAATGGGCTCCTTAATCTTTTACTGACAACTGGGCTCGGAGAGGCAAAATTTTGAATCGAAAGCAGTTGGACTCACCTAAAAAAATTTACCTTGTCTTATATCCTACTCTCTGGTGAAGGGTAGGATGAATACTACAATAAGTTGGTTATATTTATATCACATGATTTCATATCATCATAATAAGTTACCTACAACGCCAAAATTCCACCTAAATTGTCCTATAACAAGACAAAACAATCATGGATCCCATTAAAGAACCAATTTTTGTGGATATTTTATAGAACACACGGTAAATTCCGCCTCAACCGTCCTATAACAAGACAAAAAATCATGGATACTGTTAAAGAACCAATTTTTGTTGATGTTTTTATTTATTTCCTGCAATCATTGGTATCATGAAATCTGCTGTTACTTATGTAAGAATGAGACACACGGTGGGAATCAGATTCGCTGTACAATAGTATTTGTTTCGAAGACGAAAGCATTCAGCCTCTTTTATAATAGACCCCAATTTCGAGATCTGAATGATCTGTAAGACATTAAGTGAGAAAGAGCCGGAAAACGAGGTGAAGACGAGAAGTAGCGTAATAAGGAAAAATAAAGAATGAAGTTTTCGTTCAAAGTGAACTGATCGATAGCTTGACGGAGCAGAATAGATGAAATGATTGACAGATCGATAGATGTGAATGGAGAGATTTACGAGATTCACCAGTTTTTGTTTTAAATCTGTTGATACGCTTCGGCTTAAAGAATAGAAATGTGCTTCATCAAGAAAGATAAAAATGAATGAAAAAAAAAAGAGTTAAAAAATAGATCAAACATGAAGACAAGTTTGAACACGAGATATAATTTGGTTATTGATTCATTACGATATCGTTCAAGAATTAACCTCAGACAATACTATAAACTAAGGGTGGTAAACGTACGACCCAAGGGCCGGGTGCGATTTACAGTCACGTTTAGTCTCTTAGATTGCTCGGTTTTATAGATAATTAATTTACCTAATTTATCCATTTTTAAATAGTCTGTTTTAGATGTATAAGTATATATATTGAGAGAGAGAGAGAGTGGGGAGAGAGAGAGTGAGGGAGAATGAGAGAGAGTGAGGGAGAGAAAGAAGGAAAGAAAGAGAGATAGACTCAGACAGAGATACTGGTCAGTTGGTTGGTTGGTGTGTTTTATTGCATATCAACCCATGTAGGTCATTTAATGCTGAATCCTGTGATATGATTTGTAAGCGAGCAGTTGTAATTTACAAAGGTTTTTGCTTAGATGTGACACAAGGCTATATGAATTGGGCACCCAATGAGACTTGAACTCTGTCGTGTATATTCACTAGTCTAGCTTGCGAACCATATCACCACCAGAGGCGCCGATTTGTAAGCGAATACTTTGTAGGTTATATTAGTTCTATACGAACAAACTCTCATTAATTTTCCCAAAGTTAAATGGTTTCAGGCAGAGTTACTTGCGGGTTGATTGTTTTTTCTTAGTCGGTTATGTTAATGGCATATCAATTCTTGTTGGTTATTTAATGCCAAAACGTGTTTATACATATGTATCAAGTACATATGATGTGCAAACGAATAATTCGGAAGTAACATTATTTTTAAACAAGCCACACATCATTTGTTTGCTCACAGTAAAATGTTTACAATATCGCTGACACTAGTAATCCTGTTGGGTATCACCCACCTTTCTCCACACAATGAACTAGTCCATCTGCCATATATAGCAGTAGCTACTAATACCAGGGCAGACTAGACGGTGAAGAACAGCTTCTTATAGGAATAGTATTAGAGCGTTGGAGACTGGAGATCGCACTAGATCACCTTACTTGCTACCGTAATAACGGAAGCCAATACTATCATTGGACTATATCTTTATTTTGTATTCACTAATCCTATGTTCTTGTCTACTAATAGTCTCTCTATTGTATATACGTTTTCCTGAGAATATATCTCTTTTTCCTCTCATATCGTGGTTTGTCCTTTATTTAATATTACAAGCGTTCACTAACCAGAACGCAACAAATTAAATTCTACATAAATATTTTCAAGCCAAGTAAATGATTAAACAGTTCTATTTGACCCATAGATTGAACCCTCACAGGTACTACTACTACTCCAGGTCAGAGTAGACTTGAGAGTAATGGCAATAGCGGGGTATTCTACATTCGCCAAAGTTCCAGACTGGGAGCCTCACTAGAGTCATATACAGGACACTTGTTGTGGGTAAGTCTTACCCCTCTGCAGATATAGTTTCCAGCCCAAAACAACTGGGCTCGTTAGAGTGAGAGTGAGAGAGAGAGAGAGAGAGAGAGATGAGAGAGGGGGAGGGAAGCAGAAAAGATTTTATTAAAGATGGCTGACAAGGATTTCTTTGATATTGAGAGGTTGCTTCTCCTACATTAATGATAATACAACGACACCTAATTAATACATTGTATACAACACCACTACCTTCTTCCATGGACCTAATGCTATCACCATCCCTATCTATATACATCAATAAACATACCTTACATGACGACAACACCCGTAAGAATGGAAAAATATTTATAGATAACACAAAAATCAGTAAAAGAAAACAGTAAAAAAAAGGACTTCTAAAGGCATTCCTATAAAAAAAAAACAAATAAATAAATAGATACACATATTTAACAAAATAACTATCAATCTAGAAGGTACTATTTACCAACCCCTCCGCTCGGGCAGGATATGACACAAGGTCAATTTTTAAGCGGAGTTTAACAGGTTTGAATTCAGAGTTTTCCTTCTCCTAGACTAGTTGCCTCATCAAGGCTGAAGAACCTAGTCCGTCCTACTATTTACCCATAGCTGGTGGGAGAATAAGGGGGTTCATACCTTTCCCAAGGGTATTTGCCCGAAAGTGAACGTAATAGCGCGACTGGAGTACGAACTCGCGTACTACGATTCCGCCGTGCATAGCTTTAACCATTACACCACGAGGACAACCCACGACTGGGAGCCTCACTACATCACGAGGACATCAATCTAGAAGGTACAATTCATAAATCCAAGACATTGACTAGCACATATGTGTAAACATCGGCGAGCATATCCGAGAAACTAACTCCCAAATGTACACTGGATAAAGGTAAGAAAAAGAAAGACGTCATAGATAAGAAATGATAAACAAATATATGTGCACAAAAATGAACATACGAACGTCAACTATACGTGATGAACACTCCCATTCAAAATATTCATTGATCACCTAAAACATTTTACTATCAATGGCATGGTCAGTCCTTCTCCTACCTTCGACATTGACCAACGAAGGCCGAAAGTACATGTATTCAGACCAGAACATCACTGAACAGCTGCCATCAACATTAGCGACATCTCACTCACGAACAAGGACCAATAATAAAAAAAAAACTAAAATCTTTGTCAGTTATCGTTAATAAGATATGATTAAAAGAAGATTTGCTGCCTAAATACGCCAGTATATATATATATATATTTACTAATCTAATATCTACCAGTATTCACGGTATCGGAAAAAACAAAAAAACCCTGGTTAGTAACAAGAGATAAAAGTACCTCGAATCACCGCCCAGGGGAAAAAGAAAAAAGTTTTTTGGGTAAAAAAGTAAGAAAAGGCCAACGTCGTCCGACTCCTCGAAAAAAATCAAGGGGTACGTAGTCAGTGGTCAAAAGAAAACCAAAAAACCCTCCGCGATTGCTGCAATGCTATAATTACTAAAGTGTTCAACACAATCCAATGGAGCCAAATATAGAATTAACTTAAATCGCGAGTCGAAAATCTTCTACTAAAGTTTCACCTTAACGGATCATCAGGAAGCCTAACCTCGACTAAATTTTAAAGAGAAATCGCCCTTTTTTATTCACCAAAAACCCCACCTAGCCTAGAATATTTTATTTATTTTTTTTTTCCAACGAAAAATAAGGTATTTGTCATTTAGGTATTTATAATTTTTTTTTTTATTTAATGCAAATTCTAGGCTAGGTGGGGTTTTTGGTGAATAAAAGAAGGCGATTTCTCTTTAAAATTTAGTCGAGGTTAGGCTTCCTGATGATCCGTTAAGGTGAAACTTTAGTAGAAGATTTTCGACTCGCGATTTAAGTTAATTCTATATATATACATATAATTTTTCCTTTTTTGTTGATTAAAAGTGAGAAAAAAGTAAATATTTCGAAATAAATCGGTCCACAAAGAGATTTATATTTTAAATTGTGGACCAACTCATTTAATACACTCACACACACAGACACAGATACACACACAGACACAGACACACACACAGACATATATATATATCACTTATTCAAATTGAATGAATATATCATTTATATAAATTTGCTTCTACAACCATTTCATTATTCGTTTGTTGATGAAAGTTTTCTGCTGCATCCGTTTGCTTATTAGCGTATAAATATATTTTCTCTCTGACATAGTAACATAATCACACAAAGATCTTTTACACACACAAAATGTATCAATTTGATTTAGACATGGCAAACTGCTCCATGATATTTTTCTCTTATGATATTCATGTTCTAATTGATATTACCTTTTCTTACAAGAAAAGACTTTGCAACCTTTGTTCTTCAACAAACTTTTCATTCAATGTAAAGAGTATGAATGTAAAACTTATTTCATTTGTAGGTAAGTGTTTATTCAATAATTTACACACTTATCTAAAGCTAGACAAAGCAGACATGCCGGACACTGCTGGAGAAGCAAAGACGAGATCGTAAGTGATGTGCTCCTGTGGACACCCACATATGGCCAATCAAAAGCAGGACGACCAGCTCGAACATTCATACAGCAGCTATGTGATGATACAGGATGAAACCCCGAAGACCTGCCGAAGGCATTGAATGATAGGGAGACGTGGAGAGAGAGGGTCAGGGATATCCGTGCTAGCCGCACGTCATTATGATGATGATGATGACACATTTATCTGTTACACACCCACCCACACACATTTATATATATATATATATATATATATATATGCAAGGCACACGTGTTGTAATGGATATCGTCGTAAGCAATGAATTCGGTGGACAGAGTTCACATCGTGGTTGAGACTGTATTTCACATAACGCTTTTAAAATTAATAAAGATATGATCCGTAATATTTTCCCTCCGGCTTTGCGTAGGTAGTAGATCGTACTGGGCTTTTTAACCTTTGTATGGCAACCGGTCTTGCAGAAGGAAAACTGAATTCAAACTTCTTAAACTCAGCTTAAAAACTGACCTTGTGTCACATCCTGCTTGCACGGAAAAATTGTTATATATATATAAAGTCTAGCATTAACATATAGTGTAGAAAGTGCATAAATTTTAACCGTCAGACGGCAAGAAAAACCCTGAGGGTATACTGAGATCAAATGGAAACTCGGCTCTCATTGGATACCAGTAATCACATGATCTCAGGAAAGCTAGAACGTTATCGTTACTTAATCCCAAGACATTGACTAGCACACACGTGTAAAAATAGGCGAGCATAGTTTTCTATCCGAGAAACTAACTCCCAGAATGTACACTGGATAAAAGTAAGAAAAAGAAAGACGTCATAGATAAGAAATGATAAACAAAGATATGTGCACAAAAGCGAATTTGTGTTTAGGCTTAGTGTCTATTCTCCTCAACAATAGATGTTTATTCCCCACAGAAAAACAGCGTGAAGCCTGCAACAAAAGAGAGGTGCTGGACTATCAACACAGGACAACGTGAAATCAAGACGATCATAACCGTCTATCGGAGAAGGTAGCAGATAAAATCGAACAGTTATAACTGTTGGAAATTAAATTATTTTTTGCGAGTTTTTTTACGTCAGCGTTAGCTGATAGTATTTCTTTGGAGTCTGATTGAGAGCAAGTCTGATTACGTCTCCAGGAATCTTCTCAGTATTCTGGTTTGATTTGGTTTGGTTTTATGGCATATCAACCAGTGTAGGTCATTTAATACTAACTCCATTTTTATACAAGTAATCACTTCTATTTCAAACAATTCAGTTTAGCATAAGCACAATTTACGAGTAGTTCTATTTGGCCTATAGATAGGTCCCTATCAGGTGCTACCACTCAAGTTCAGAGTGGGCCTGGGATCGATGGCATTCCCCAAAGCTCCACCATTACTGAAACTTCATCATCAGATTATTTAGTGTCATATCAGGACACTCGTTTGAGGAGTCTTACCCTCTGTAGAGATGCAGTCAGTGTATTCTACAGCCCCAGCCGACTGGGCAATTAGTATTCTGGCCGATTTTAAGAATGCTCTAGTTTGGATGGTCTGGATTCTTCCTCCGATTTCTATCTCTTCCAGCCTCTTAACCAAACGTCTGGGGGTCCGTTCTAAACGCGTCAAGTACAATTGGTATCACTGTTACGCCCATGTTCTACAGCACTTTTAGTTCTCTGGTGACCTACAAGTATTTCTCACTCTTTCCGTTTTCTTCAGTTTTCGCTTTGTGGTTCGCCGAGATGTCGAAATTGACTAGACGGCAGGTTTTCTGTATTTTGTTAATTTTTATTTGGTCTGGTCTTCTTGGCGGTTGGTTGGTTGGTTGTTTGGGTTTTATGGCATATCAACCTTTGTAGGTCATTCAGCGCCAAATTCTGTCTATATATACATACATATTCAACCAAAGATTTCAAAACGAATATTAAGGCAGGTAGAATTTTCTGTTAGCAGGATTTCATTTGTTTGCATAAGATTGACCAGTTTTAAGTTGTCATATTTTTTGGTACAACTCTGTCTCTCTCAAGAAGGACAGAATGTCATCTATTTTGACGTTCTCGAACAGATCGATTAAGTTATTAACTTTGAAAAATCGCTTTCTGATAACAGCAAATGTTCTGCATTCTATAAGAATGTGTTTAACCGTGCAAGTTGTCTGGCAGGTTAAACACTGCGGACTTCTTGGCGGAATTAGGTCAATTGGTTTGTATCTCAAAACCACTGAGTATTCCCTGCGTCCAATTGTCCAGAACAGAGTCTGGTTTGTGCAAGTACCATTTCGTCGTATGTTCAAATTTCTTCTTCTTCTTCTTCTTCTTCTTCTTCTTCTTCTTCTTCTTCTTCTTCTTCTTCTTCTCATTATTATTATTTACTCGTTAGAGTTTTTTTACATCAGCGTTAACTGATGGTCTTTCACTGGAGTTTGAGTGACAGCAAGTCTCCTCAAGTCATCAGGACTCTTCTCAGTATTCTGGCCGCTCTCAATAATGTAGTAGTTTGGATAGTCTCCACTCGTCCGCCAACGTCCAAATCCTCCAGTCCCTAAATTAATCCTTTAGTTAATGTTCCAAACGCACCAATTACAATTGGTATAATTGTCACCTTCATGTTCCATAGTTTTGTCAATGCCCTAGCAAGATCGAGATACTTATCCTTCTTTTCACATTCTTTCAGTTTTATTGTGTGGTCAACCGGGACAGCAAAGTCGACAATTTTGCAAGTTCTCTTTTATTTTTTTGTTGATTATTATTAGGTCTGGTCTTCTGGCAGAGATTAGGTGATCCGTCTGTATGTCAAAGTCCCACAGAAGTTTATGTGTGTTATTTTCTAGGACAGGTGCTGGGTTGTGCATATACCATTTGTTTGCATGGTCAAATTTAAATTTCTTGCACATTTCCCAGTGGATCACCTTGCCGACCTAGTCCTGTCCAGTCTTTTTTCCTTCTGCGCTAATTTGCTGCATCCGCTTATTATGTGATTGATGGTTTCATCTCTGTCACCGCATTGCCTACATTTGCTATTTTGTTGTATCTTATCTATTCTCACTTTGATATGATTGGTTCTTGCGGCGTTATTATTATTATTATTCGAGTTTTTCACCCCAGTGTTAACCAATGGTTTCTTACAGGGGTTTGAGTGACAGCAAGTTTCCTCAATTGTCCAGGACTCTCCTCAGTATTCTGCCCTTTCTCAATAATGCAGCAGTTTGAATGGTCTCCACTCGTTCTTTTATTTTCAGGTCCTCCAGTCCCTGTACCAATCCTTTAGTAACTGTACCAAAAGCAAAAATTACTATTGGTATCACCGTCATTTTCATGTTCCACAGCTTTTTCAGCTCCTTGGCTAAGTCGAGGCACTTATTTTTTTTTTTTTCGCTTTCTTTTGATTTAACTGTTTAGTCAGCCGAGACAGCAAATTGTACTATTAGGCAAGTTCTCTTTTCCTTATTGTTTATACAAGGTCTGGTCGTCTGGCCGAGATTAGATGATCCGTTGGTATCTCAAAGTCCCAGACGAGTTCCAGATCATCATTATTATCATTATTATTTAGAAATTGTTTACTTAGTTCATATAATCGAATAAAAATATTTGTATTATAAAGGAATACTTGATACCATATAAGAGTGCAAAAAATAATGATTAATAAATGAAATAAAAAAGATTGTAATGCAACGTTGAAAATATAGATAGGTAGGTTTTGATTAAAAATCTATCAAATATCGGCATTAAATATCCAATATGGCGATGAGATGCCGTAAAACAAGGAAGCTGCCACCAAACCAAACTTTCTTTTCTTTCCTTTTTTAATTCTGTCTTTCTTCATTCTTTTATCATTTCATTTATCATTATTTTCTTTCTTACTTTCTTTCCATTTGGTTCACTGTAATTACTTTTCGAATTTTTTTCACTTCCTGTTGTCTTTTTTCCTTTTCCTTGCTTTCTTCTTTTCTTTTTTTTTTCTCTCTTTCTCTCTTTCTCACTACCGTCTTCCGTTTTTTCATTTCTTTATTCTTTCTTTTATTCTTTAACCACCAATAATCTTCCTTCCTTCATTTATTGATTTATTTATTACACTATTTCTTTCTTTCTTTTTCTTTCTTGTTTCCTTCTTTTTTCTTTTTTATCACTTTTTTCCTATTTTTTTTTTCTTTATTTATTTCTTTCTTCAATTGTACAATGAGTTTTTAAGGTTTATCATTTCGTTTCTTTGCATGCACTATTTTCCTGTCCGGCCAGACTTTTGACCCACGTCAAACAATTTCAGATCGATGTATCAGCAGGGGTTTGAGACAACAATCAACATTGATATCCCCCAAATCGTCCTTTCTGTCAAAGGCATTTAATATCATTCAGTTACCTCCATTTTCTTTTTCTTCTGGTAAAATGCTCCCTGTTTTTCTCTTGACTATCCCATTCTATTTCCCTCTCCCTAACACACACACACACACACACACACACGCACATTCTCTCTCACTCACACACACTTTCTCTCTCTGTCTCACACACACACACGTTCTCTCTATTTCACACACACACCCACACACACACATACTTTTTTCTCTCTCTTTCTCTCTCTCACACATACAACACACACAATCTCTCTCTCTCTCTTTCTTATACTTACACCTGCATCCTCTCTCTCACACACACACATTCTCACTCTCTCACCCATTCTCTCTCTCTCTCTCTCTCTCTCTTTCTAATAACTCTCTCAGAGTCAGTCTATCGACCTATCTATCAACACAAACAAAAAATACCCATATGCACATAGACCTTTTATTATCTATCTATCTATCTATGTTACATAGCCAGATATACGGATATGTGAAATGGACATAATGTTCATAAAATGTTCATCAACATAGAAATCCCCAAAACACGAAATTGGTTCAGGTACGAAACTTTTATTCACCTTTAAGTTAAAAGCTTTTTCGACATGAGAAGAGAGAGACTCAATCCTTCTATGCTGACTGCTTTTAAATTGTCAGCTCTCAACCCAACCAACGCGCGGCGCCAGTAGCGCACAAAGTCGTCTGGCCTCGCCCAGGTCTGAATGTCGACTCTCTCATTCAGCGGCAGGAACTCAACTAACTCCTTTTCTCAAATCTCAGCCCACGCTTCCGGTGCGTGACGTCACCCACATCCCCTGGTCTCAATTCCTATCAGGAATTTTTATTTTGACATCTCTGAATGATACATCCTCTCCACGCGTGCGTAAAAACCTGCCTTAACGTTGCACCTAACTAACCCATGCGCTAAGCGAAGGTTCTCAGCCTAACTAAACTGAAAAGCAAGATATATAAAACAAAATCCCTCGGCAAATAAAATCTATCTATCTATCTATTTATCTATGTCAAGTCTACTAATATTCAACAACCTATCAACTAATTTACTGACACTGTTGTGAAACCACACATCATAAAGACCTCTCTCTCTCTCTCTCTCTCTTTCTTTCTCTCTTTCTCCCTCTCTCTCTCTCTCTCTCTCTCTCTCTCTCTCTCTCTCTCTCTCTCTCTCTCTCTCTAGCTATCTATCTATCTTCTCGCACACACACAAACACATACACAGACGTATATATAAAGATCATTTAATGAATAAGGGCACTGTTTACACTCGAAACTTTTCCATAGGAGATCAATAGTGATAGTACCTTTCCGCACAGAAAACTGTAAGAATGACCTTTACTGACGGCTGTGTCTGAAACCTTTTCTTTACCAGATAGTGCGTTTCCACACCCTGGACTGTATTTATCACTCAGACTCGTAGAGGCAAGCCCATATCTAAATCATTGATAATTTCTTTTTTTACTTAAATATAATTCTCCGAACACATTATACATTCTTCTGTAAATTTCAAACAGTTTGAACTTTTCAACCACCAACTATTTGACTGGAGCATTCTGTTTCATTAACCGCTATCTTTAAGAGCCTCCAAACAAATTTTTACAAGATTAAAATGATTTTAATAATTAGACCAATTGCAAACAATCACAGTTTTAATTCATTGAAAAAAGACTGAAAAAATTTATTTTGACTTTACAAAAACATTCCTTTTATGTATTGAATCACACACACACACACACACACACACACACACACACACACATACAAATATATATACAGGGTTTTCATTTTCGTCCATATATTTAACAATAGCTACTACATCAGGGTGTAGGGGAGGGCGTTAATCTTTTCCCTGGATTGCTCCACTTTAACCTTGATCCGTACATTATAATGCTGAGTATTAAGCAAGGAGGTATCAAGTACTATTTTTATGAGTTTTTGATATGCCTCGACCTGGGATTGAAACCCTGAGCAATTCTTTAAACCTTTTAACAGTGTGCAAACAATCATCTCTGGCTCGCTTATAAATAATGTAATCTACAAACTATTCCCTTACAAATCATATATATATATATATATATGTGTGTGTGTGTGTGTGTGTGTGCGTGCGTGTGTGTGTGTGTGTGTGTGTGTGTGTGTGTGCATGTAAACAGAATTTGACATTAAACAACCCAGAAGAGTTGATTTGATATAAAACAAAACTAAACCAGACAGATTTCAAATCGATATATGTAAAGTTTACTGAAACAAGCTCACAATAAGTGCCGTGTGATCGGCAGCAGCTAATGAGTACCTGCTATATTGTTAGCAAAATTGATGCCTGTGATATAATTAGCATGCTAACATCGAATATATTGCTCCGTCCTTTGATTTAACAAGCTTCTTCTATCCATAGCTAACATGTTCTAATTGTTGTCTGAATTTTTGAGATGAAACTTGATTTTTATCATTAAGGGTATTCGGACTACTGTCTTCATCTTTATTGTTATATTGTAACCCTATGTGTCCTGCTGGACACATAGCGTAACAATTATATGGTTTTTGTTCCCTAAGCTTCTAAGGAGACAATCATGTGGTGGTTGCAGGTTCAATTCTCACTACAGACGAGTAACAATACAGGAATACTTAATACTTGTACTCGGTTACGGCTAACGGAATCAGAACAGGCGATCCCTGTGGATTCAATAAAGGACGTAGTTCGAAGTTCCATTTAGGTTCCTCAGTTAGACAAACACGTGAAGAAGGCTGGGGGACATATCGGTTGAAACGTTGAGGAAATAACAATAAAAATGAAGACAATAATCTGAAAACCCTTAATGATAAAAATATTCTATTAACTACATGCGGTCGGACGTCGATATTTTCTATTTGTCTCCACAGAGGAATCGATCCCTCTTTGGTTTTGGTTTCGCAAAAAAGTAGGCAGGCTCACAATTCGTTTCGGAGGGAAAAGTATCTTATTCGTTTTCATTAAAGTATTTTTTTAACAATTATTCGTTAGTTTTTGAATCTATACAAGGGTGAGTCAAAAATGTTACAGAATTTTGGTATGTGTTAGTTCTTGGTGTATATGCCACATGTCCGAAGCAGTATAAGCCGTGGTAAGGTATCACCGTGGTTGTTCGTATGCCTTTACCAACCTACTTTGCACGGGTAGAATGTGACACAAAGTCAATTTTTCTGCGGAGTTTGACAAGTCTGAATTCAGAGTTTTCCTTTTCCAAGATTTGTTGCCTAACCAAGGCTGAAGAACACAGTCTACCCTACGATTTACACATAAATGGAGCGAGCATAACTGGATTCATACTGTCCCCAAAAGTGTTAGCGCTAAGTAAAATATAAACAATCCCAACAAGGATTCAAACTCGCGTCACCGAGTTCATTTCTCAAGACGATAACCATTACATCACGGGCAGTTGTGGTTGTTATCATCGTGGTATTTTTTATGCTGACATTGTGTGCGTTTCTTCACTTTGTGTATGATTACTGAACTGCACAAATGGACGTGTAACGTAGTCTAATTTGTAGCTTACACTTTACGTGTTCAAATGGTGGCCAAGTCCCATTGAAGCAATCAAAAGTTAAATGAGCATTTGTTTACAGCATAAACATGGCTGAAGAAATTTCGCTCTATTTACAAGTACCTCAAGGATTCTTCGTATCGCAAAACGCCTTCTTGCATCTAGAATCGCCGACCTACCAAATCTTTGAAATCGACCACAAATTCCAACTCTTTCGGGTGATTCACAACAGTCCCCAACATCTCAACCATCTTAGAATCCAATACTTCAACCCCGTCTCAGACAATACAACTTTTCGCCATTTTACAGATATTTTAACTGGTTTCATCTCCTTCCCAGACAACCCGCTTTAACCAAACTCAAGACTCAATATCTTCTCATTAACTTTAACTGGTTTTCCTGTCAATGAACTATAAAATGGCGGCTTAGTCAACCCAATGCGACAGCCATATTTGCATTCGGAGAATCTGATACACACGATTTTTTTTGTTTTATTCAGTTTGGTGTTCTTCTTCTGGGTAAAACTTTAATTATGTCCATCTTTTTCTTTGTCATTACTTTTACTTTCAGAACATCTCAACAGATTGTATCGCAGTTGAATTATGTCAATATTCCACCAATGCGTATCTAATGTTGATTGAATCAACTCTTCGGTTTATTTTGAAAAAAAACCCAGCAATTTAGAGACTCACTTAAAATTGATCTCTATCGTAAAATACTCGTGAATAAGTTGAGTACACCCGGCCAATTAAGCACGGTTTGGTTTTATAGCATATCAACTCTTGTAGATTATTTAATGCCAGATCCTCTTTATACATATATATATATTAGATATATATGACTGGTTTGGTTGGGTTTTATGAAAAATCTACCCTTATTCGTTATTTGATGCCAAATCATCTTTATGCATATATATATTAAGTATATAACTTCTAAACACGTGCTACAGATAACATGAGCCTAAGCTCGTTCTCTTGCACACAGGTCCTAGGTATTTCTATACATCACTAACAACTCAATTAAACATCAGTCATTTGTTTAGACAGAGTTACGAGGTGCATACGATAAGTTTCCAGACTTTTTTTCGTATGGGCATTTAAGATTGTCATAGACACTTGGGAATTCAGTATGATATTGCTATACATTATATGAAATGACTGACTAATTTTCATGATTTCAGGTTGATAGGAACAGCTACACTAAGAATTGTAATACACCCTACTAAAGCCTCATTGCCATAGCTGGTGAATTTCAAAAATGCAATCTGACACTTTAGATGAACGATACGCAATAAAATTCTGTTTTAAACTTGGAAAAAATGCCACTGAAACGTATGGAATGCTTCAGACTGCTTTTCGACCATCTTGCATGAATCAAGCTTCAATTTTTGAGTGGTATAAGAGATTCAAGGAAGGCAGAGAGTCTGTGAGGGATGATGATAGGTGCGAGAGGAGTAAGGAAGTCAGAACACCAGAGTTGATTGGCCAAAGGGTTAGGGTTAGGGTTACTATGTTGAGGTTTTAAGGGAGTTCAGGAAGAGATTCCGTCGGAAGAGGTGAGCACTCTTCAAATCGGGTCAGTGGCATTTCCACCAGGACAATGCACCAGTCCACAACTCCATCCTTGTCACAGACTATTTTACCTAGATGGGCATCATGACAGTTCCTCAACCACCCTAGAGTCCAGACCTTGCTCCCTGTGACTTTTGGTTATTCCCTAAGCTCAGAGGCTGTCGTTATGAGACAATTAAGGAGATGAAAGAGGCTGTGACGAAAGTCATTGACACGCTCACACAAGAGGACTTCCATGGGGCCTTCCAGAAGTTGTTGGGACGGTATAACAAGTCCATTGCAGCCGGAGAGTTTACTTCGAAGGGGACTAGAGTTTCATGTGTGTATTATCAATAAAAGTGCCCATACGAAAAATGTCTGGAAACTTATTGTACGCACCACGTAAATGTTCAAAAAGTTCTATTTCGAACAATGCATTTAAACATAAGTCATTTGTTGGCACACAGTTTAAATTTTGAACAGTTCTATTTACCCATAGATAGGATCCTATCAAGTACTACCACTCCGACTCATCGTGGAACAGGGAGCAATTGCAATAAAGGGGTACTCTGCATTCCCCAGAACTCCATCAATACTTGATTGTTTAGAGTCAAATCCAACGCCAAATCTGATATTACGCTTGGTAACGGTACCAAATTTTCAAAAAGATCTAAGACATTTTCCCCACTACACTTCCATACTCCCGGACGATTTTCATTTTTCCTTTAGATATTCGATTACTATTTGTCAAGTCTGATTAAATTTGATACGCTTGATGATTGCTTTATCTATTCCCCCTGTCTACTTAGCCATAGCCCAGATGTTCCAAAAAGGAATCACAGTCCCAGCCAATAACCTTGGCTGCCATTACTCGAATATATATCTCCATCTTTCTCTTTCCTTCTCTTCTATCTCTCCTTCTTATAACCCTTCCCTCTTTTAATTTCTGATTTATCTATTTCCTCATATGCTGCACTTTAGAAAAACTCTTCATTCTGATGAAGTCTTTTTGAAATAAAGACGAAATATCATTTTCAAAAGTTTCGGTTAATTCACTTTTCAACTTATATATATATACATATATACATTTGAGTGATCTTACTCTTTTTCCCAACCTTTCCTGCTAACTCCGTTGTATCTGGATCCCATAATAAACCCTTCTGAAATTATAAATATCGTACCCAAACTAAACAGAAACAAACAATACCAACAAAATAAATTGCCAAAAGACAATCTATCTACATGAACAAAAGCATTTGGTAGCAAAACATAAGGCAACTTCTCAAGCCTAATCAGCTGGGGCTGAAGAATACATTGACCGCATCCCTGCACGGGAGTAAGAGTGCCGCTAACCAGTATCCTAGATATGATGCTAAGCAATCCGATGGTGAGGTTCCAATCTTGGAGCATTGGAGGGATGTAGAATACTACTCCATTGCCATCTCTCCCAGGTCCACATTGACCCTCAGTGGTAACTCTTGATAGGTTCGTGTCTCTGACTCAAATACAACTGTTTGGCATTTAAACTCAAAGCAAACATATGATTTATGCTAAATTGAATTGCAAGAAATAGATTTGTTCGATCCTTTAAGTGTGAGTAAACAAATGAAAGATTTTAATTGAAATGTTATTCATATATAGCAATACTTGGAACCATTTAACTGTGTGTAAATGATGAGTAAGCTTGAATTGAATAATAAGTTTTAAATAGCAGTACTTGTAGCTATTTCAGTGTCTGTGAACAAAGTATTAATATTGAATAGAATTATTAGTATTAGATAGGAATACTTGAAACCATTTAACTGGGTAGAAACAATAGTAATACATGAGTAGTAGCATGAAGAAGAGGGCACTGGATACCACGTATGTTTCTCCGTTAATCGAAGACATTTTTTTTTGCTCACGTAATCACATCCCATTCAACAAACAAGAAAACAGAGAAAGAGCGAGCTAATCACGAATGAACGTTTTATATATATATATATATATATATATATATATAATGGCCTAGTGAGTAGAGTGTTCGCCAATGGCCCGGGAGTCCGGGGTTCAATTCCAGGTCGAGTCACACCAAAGACACTAAAAATGGTACCTGATTCCTCCTTGCTTAATACTCAGCATTATAAAGTACGTATCAAGGGTAAAGTAAAGCAATCCAAGGAAAGGAGTTGCGCCTTCTCCTACACCTGTGTTGTAGCTAAGGAAAAGGGAGCCTTTGGGTCACCTTCAGGGTGTGATACTTCAACCCTTGCTGATAACGTCCCGGAAATCCAGATGGACAAATAATGTTACCAGAGCGCAGAGGAAGTGGGATTAAACTCTGTTAACTTGCATCCAACGAGCCCTTCACTTACTATGCTACAATTATCTTGGTAAATATATTGTTTAATTTAGAAATTACCATTGGTAAGTTATATCTGCTGGTGAGACTCTAGTTCTAGAGATCTTGGCCGTGTAAAGAATCCCCCAATTGTCAATGCTCTTCGTTCCACTCTGACCTTGAGTGGTAATATCTATTAGAATCCAATCTACGGGTCAAATAAATCAGCCTAAAAATTATTAGTATTGGATAGGAACACTTGAAACCATATAACTGTCCGCAAACAAATAATTAGAATCAAACAGGAATAGATAATTGAAAACACGTGATGATGAATAAAGTATTTGCATTAAGAAGAATATTAACTCGGTTTTAAATAACCCCATAAGAGTTTGCACATCGTAAAACCAACCAACTGGCCAATCAACAAACTGATCTGAAAAAAATAGCGTTTAAAATGACTTTTGATCGATTAACGAAATATTATATGTACATCTCTCGTTTTTATTTAGTATAACTCTTCATCTGTGATGTAGGGAGAATCAATTGATCATTTTGGTTTACAATGTTGTATTTCCTTGAAGAGCAGAACGTATCTTCTACGCACGCGCCAAGGAGAGATTAATAAGGTTTCAAATTATTGTATTATCCGATAGAATGAAGCAAATTGTTCTGTACAGAGAGTAATCTACTGATGAAAGTGTCAGCGAATTCGATTACGGCTAATTCAAAGAATCCTTAGGATTTGGGTAATATCTCCTAGCATTCAGGTGGAACAACTGGTCGAATTCAACACTATTCCTATCTCTCCTTCTCCAAGTCTATGTCCCTTGAGTCGATACTGTGTGTCTATCCATTGTGTCTAAAATCGAAAAGCATGGTTAGATAAGCAGACATTTTCTTTTCTTTTTTTTTCTTTTTTTGTAGGTTTTTTTTTTGCGACTTCTTCATACTGTATAACCATGCTGAAGTATGTACTATTTTTCTATATGTACGTGTGCATGTGTCTTACTTCTTCTCCACGGTGATGACATGGGCAAGGCTTTACAGAATACGGGCAGTTTTTTTTTTTTCATGTGACAAGCTGATGTTGCATAAAGGAAGGATGAAGGCTGGTAATGGTACCTTTAAGATAACGTTTATTGTCGTTGGAAATGGAATCGGTGACCCGAGTTCGAATCCTGGACTAGGTTGTTAGTTTTTCACTTCACTGTAATTCTTATCATTATAACTGTTCATTTACTAGTTTCTCATAATCAGAAGCATGAAACCAATAAGCTATTACGCTACTTTATATCACCGTGAATATCAATAAATTGTCTTTTATTAACAAGGCACGAGACTTTTATACTCTTACACAACTCTATATCATTATAACTATCCATGACTAGTTTCTCATTATCAGAAACATGAGACCTATATGCCCTTACACTACTTTATATTATCGTAAATATCAATCAATTGTCTCTCATTATCAAAGGCATGAGCCTTATATGCCTTTACACTACTTTATCATATTTATCGGGCAGGATATGACACAAGGTCAATTTGTATGCGGAGTTTAACAGGTTTGAATTCAGAGTTTTCCTTCTCCTAGACTAGTTGTCTGCCCTACGATTAACCCAATACTTGGAGGGAGAATAATTGGATTCATACCTTTCCCAAGTACGATGTGAAATGCAATCAGTCTCGTCCAGGATTTGAACTCGTGTCACCGTGTTCATTTCCTACGACGATAACCATTACACCACGGGCACTTTCCTTTACACTACTTTATATCATTATGATTGTCCAGGCTTATCTCTCATCATCTGCGGCATGACTCCGATACCGCTTTGGGAAAGGCATGAATCCATTTGTTTTCCATACCGCTATTAGTATAGAGTTGAGCTGATTTCTTTGGTTTTGGTTAGGCAACCGGACTAGGAAAAAGAAAACTCTGAATTAAAAAAAAATGTATACCGCTTAAAAGTTTACCTTCAACTACACCCGGCCTGCAGCGGATGGGTTGGGTAAATAACACATTCTATTTGTGGCACTACGGTTCCTTGGCAAGGTAGTTTGATATGTGGGTTTGTGTCACAGTGAACGTATAGGTGGGTGTAGTAATATATATATATATATATATATATATATATATATATATATATATATATATATATGTGTGTGTGTGTGTGTGTGTGTGTGTGAGTGTGTGTGTGTGTTTGTGTGTGTGTGGATGTATTCAAGTGGAATGTAAAAAAACGAGGAAAAAGCAAGCAGTTCACCCAACCACCTACAGCCTGACAGGCCAGAAGTTCAACCGTGGGTTTGAATGAAGTGACCTCATGACCTTGAATAATTTTAGGACTGAATATAAAGTGAACAAAGAAACAGAAAAGAAGCAAGTAGTTCCTGCTTTCTCGAAGTAATGGGAGTCCTGAATGAAAAGAGTTTGATGACAACTATCAGTTGTCTTTCATCATGAAAGGTATGAGATCAATAAGCCTTTTCGCGACTTTATATCATTGTGACTATTATTTGACTGTCATCATCAAAGGCATGAGACCTATATAACCTGATGCTACTTTATACCATTATGACAGTCCAATGCTTGTCTCTCATTATTAGAGGCATGAGACCTATACGCCCTTACACTACTTTATTTCGTGTTGACTATCAATCGATTGTCTCTCATTAACAAAGGCATGAGTCCAGTATTCCTTTACCCAATTTTATATCAATGTAACAGCCCATGACATGTCTCTTATCATCAGAGACAAAAGACTTATATGCCCTTACGCTATTTCATATCATTGTGACTAACTATTAGTTGTCTCTCATCAACAGAGGCGTGAGACCGATATTCCCTTACGCTACTTTATATCATGATGAGTGTCCATGACTTTTCACTTGTCATCAGAGGCATGAACAAATACGTTCATAATGTATTCTTCAATGATTCATTTTTTGTCCGTATGTTGCTCGAAATCAGCACTTTTCTTTTCGTTCAACAATAGTGAAACTGTACTTCACTAACTCGCATAATATTTTTTTAAATCAGTATTTTATTTACATCTTTACGGTGGTTTTAAAAGCCAGTACTTTTTCGAGAAGTAATTAGTGAGTTAACTGAAAGTATTGATGCATTTAAGACATAGTTGGAGGAAGGTGACATCGTTTTTTTTTGCCTCAGTCCAAAGAGAACGTAAAATCAGCATGAATTCTAATCCTGTTCACCATTTTTATCCTATCAGTAAATTTTGCAAAAATTTTGGCGCCACTATTTAAGAGACGAGAAAGACGCAACATTAAGATAATTTGGCATCATGATTTCTGATGAAATCTGTTGTTTAGTTTTATGAGGAATGATCTTTGTTTTTTTTGGCTTTCTAAATTAACTTTATCCAATCCCCTCGGCAAAAATGATGTAACTAGCATATTTAAACTAAATGATTAATTTATTTGGTTTTGCTCCTTTGTTTATAATGGCATATCAAACTTCATGAGTTATTTGATGCCAAAACCATCCTTGTAGATTAACAGTAGTGGTACTATTTAACCCATTGCTGAGATGAATAGGGGTTCATGCATTTCCCAAGATTATTAATCCAAAAGTAAATGTAATAGCGTGACCAGACATCGAACTTGCTTTCTTCACCCATTACATACGAGGTACGTAACCCAAGTTGTTTGGTTTGGTTTCTTTGTTTAATGGCACATCAAATTTTGTGGGTTATTCAAACCAAAGCCATTCTTGCAGAAGAATAAAAAGTAAAAAATATGAAGTTGGTGACCTTAGTCAAGAGTAACCCGAAAACCTCCTTTTCAATAGACACTAGACCGAGGTGTAGGGGATGGTGCCAGTCTATTCCCGGGATTGCTCCACTTTACTCCCTATCCGTACCTTATAAAGCTTACTATTAAGAAAAGCCTCACCATGTACCATTTTTTGAGTCTTTGGTACGACTCGACCTGGGGTTGAACCCTGGTCTTCCAGACCATTGGTGAACACTCTACTCATTAGGCCAATGGCCCGATTGAAGGATAATAATAATACCCTTTATCCCATATTTGGATGTAAGGTAAGGGACTTCATAATTTTCTCTAGAGTATTAGTTCGATATTGAACAAGATAGTTCTACTGAGTTTTAACTCCCTTGCTACGATATCATATTCAAACATGTTAACCACTACGCCACGAGGATTACCCACCGTTTGATCGATTGTCAGACTCATTGATTTTGACAGCATGTCAACCCGTCTAAGGCTACTTTATGCTTTGATAATTGGAAATCAAGAAAGAAACAAAGACACAAAAAATGTAAATATCCACGTCCAATGAACGTCTCAAGGTTTAAAATAACCTTACACGGGTCAACATGCCGTTAAAATCACACTGTAAATAAAATGAAACTATCGACAATTTCTGAGACAGCAGCAAAAACAGGAAGTAGCAGACGTAAAAAAAGATGAAAGACGTCGTCGTTGTCAATTGGCGAATAATGAGGACGGCATTTATTTCCATATCAAGATTAAGACACTGCACTTGAAAGAAGGAGGTCTTTAGATGCAAATTGCAAGCAGAAAAGGTTGCATTATTACATTCTTCGCTACAAATTGCAGATATTAAAACGTTAATGCTTGGTAAAAGTAAAAAGAAAAAATATATATTATGATATTCCGTGATTTTCTTGAAGTTCACCTGGTTCAAAATTGCCTGTCTGGATAGCTTTGGGCCTCAGCGAAATACATCTATGAAAAGAAACTGTAGTCAAGTCACGGTGACAGTTAAATAATCATGAGACTTTTCACTACCAAGAATTGAGATCACTTACAGAGTGTACTGTAATAAACCTGACGCCTATGTGCCAAACTAAACTATGCTTTGTAGATAAGAAGAATAAAAGAAGATTGGTTGGTTGGTTTAGTTTTTATGGCACATCAACCATTTTAGGTTAATAATGCCAAATCCATTTTCATATATATAAACAGTTCTATTTCAAACAATTCAGTTTAGTATACGTATAGTCTTTTGTTTACACAAACTTAAATGTCAAAAATATTTCTATTTCAAACAATTCAGTTTAACATGAAGACTCAGTTTCAATGTCAAAAATAGTTCTATTTCAAACAATTTAGTTTAGCATGAATATACTGTTTAGTTCTATTTAACCCACACGTAAGACTCTATCTGGAGCTACCACTCCGATCCTGAGTGGACCCTAGAGTGATGGCAAATGATAGGTACTCAGCATTCTCCGAAACTCTAACATTACTGGAAGCTCGCGATCTGATTGTTTAGTGACATATCCAGGACATTCGTTGAAGGAAGTCTTACCTCTCTGCAGAGAAGCAGTCAGTGTATTCTACAGCCCCAAGCGACTTGACAAGAAAAGAAGTTGAGCAACCACGAACCTGATTACTAATAAGATCGGTGACTACTTTATGACAACAAGAACAATGTGTTTCATATTTGTTGAAACAAAATAACCATGCACAAATTAAGGAACTTATACGAGAGTAATGGAAAATACATTTATTAAGATGTAAAATGATAACATTTTATCTAAAACAAAAATGTCAAGACGTGCGCCAGATGTCCGGCGTTCAGTTGAAGGCAGTGTTGAATTCGAAGTGTAACGTTGTTGATTACGCACGCACATTGATCGGAAGTTCAGATGGTGAAGAACCTGTCATTCTACGAACTTCGCAAATACTATGAGCTTCAAAGTTCTTGACCAACTTCAAATTCTGACTCCTGTGTGGAAATATGTTTAAAATGAACTTCTCTCGCTATCCTGATTGAACAATTTTAAAAGACTTAAGTTTCGTAATATGTATTCACACAAAAGATATATCTTCTAATCTATCATCCAGGATATAATTCCGTTACACTTGTTTTGATATGTATACATAGTTACTCTTTCTCTGCAATAATCTGAAAAGAGAGAGGATAAAGTTCACACGTATGATCCGAGACGCTACTGCTTTGTTTCAACATTTGCAAAACAACCTATATATTTATGTGCATGTGTGTGTGTGTGAGTGTATCAGATATATATATATATATATATATATATATAGAGAGAGAGAGAGTGTGTGTGTGTGTGTGAGATATATATATATATATAGAGAGAGAGAGAGAGTGTGTGTGTGTGTGTGTGTGTGTGTGTGTGTGTGTCAGATATATATATATATATATATATGTAGAGAGAGAGAGAGAGAGTGTGTGTGTGTGTGTGTAAGTTTGAATATAGGTCGTCATCCTTATCATGTCATGCCGCTTGCAAGGATTTCCCTGACTCTCACCATTCGTCTCTATCGTCCATCATTTTCGGCAGGTATTCTAAACCACATCCAGTATCCGTACAGAGCTGTCGTAGATAAGTTCTAGCTGGTCGTCCTACACCTGTTCGTACGTGTAAAGGGGTGCATAAGAGAACATCGCTTCCGTGTTCGCCCTAAATTTTCCAGCAGTGTCCCGCATGTCTTGTTCGTGTAATTTGGATTGTTTAAGAGATGGGAGGCTGGTATCCCTACAGCTGCTATTTTGTGGAATGTTGACTCCAGGATTTGTTCAGTATAGTTCGTAGCATTCTCGTGCAATTGTCATCAAGCTTTTTCTCAATACACTAAGTCAGCGTCCATGTAGTGCATCCATATATTAGTATGGTTACGACCGCTGCTTGGAAAGAATTTCTGTTTTATTTTATCGGATTGGTTTGACTTCCATTTGACCGATAACTTATCGATAGCTTTCCTAACTTTTACTTGTCGCGTATTGATATATACAAATAAATAAATACGTACACACTCTGAACTCTGAACACCCAAGAGTGTCACCAGGTTTCCAGAGTGAGTTGACCAGCATTTGTCCAGATCTTTACGACGAAATAAACAAGAATTTGGAATATCTGTATCTTCAGTTAGATCCAATCTGATAAAGGATTTCAAACTTTATCGCTATGGGATCTAGACCAAGCACTAAATGACCCTAGCCGGTATGGAAAAGAGGGGAGCTAGTTGCCAGGGTTTTTTCAAAAATATAGCCAATAACGAGGAATACTTGAATGATGTCTGGTTTTCGGATTAAACTCACTTCCTCTTGAAATATCTTAATAAGTTAAAATCCTTCAGAGTCATCGAAATTCATCAAAATTCATCAAGAGTCATCAAAATTCAAAAAGGAGCACTCATCTCTATTCATGAAATCATTGGACCATTTTTCTTTAAAGATGGTTAGAGCATTCTAATGCTTTGATGAGGAGCAACAGTTCCAGCATGATGGTTCTTCAAAGGAGGGGCCCGTGGTGTAATGGTTATCGTCGTAGGAAATGGACACGGCGACTCGAGTTCAATTCCTGGACGAGACTGATTGCATTTCACATAGCAATAATACCCTTGGGAAAGGTATGAATCCAATTATTCTCCCTCCAGCTATGTGTAAATAGTAGGACAGATTAGGTTCTTCAGCCTTGGTGAGGCAACTAGTCTAGGAGAAAGAAAACTCTGAATTCAAACCTGTTAAAACTCCGCTTAAAAATTGACCTTGTGTCATATCCTGCCCGAGCGGAGGGGTTGGGTAAATAGGATGATGGTTCTTCAAAGACACTAATAATATTACCATAGCAGGGAAAAAGAAGAGTTTGGGGAGCATCTCAGCAACTGCAAAGCTCACGATCCTCGCACCTTTACAGCATTGAAGACGGCCGATTATGAGATTCAAGTGGTCACCCAGTAAAAATATGCCCTCATTATAAACAAATTTGTTCACTGCATTCAACTATGCTTTCAATAAAACGGCTGACATCTGGAGCATGGCTCTTCTTGATATTTTTTGGTCCAGGTTTGCGACTAAATATATGCAGATACTATTTACCAACCCCTCCGCTCGGACAGGATATGACACAAGGTCAATTTTTAAGCGGAGTTTAGCAGGTTTGAATTCAGAGTTTTCCTTCTCCTAGACTAGTTGCCTAAGCAAGGCTGAAGAACCTAGTCTGTCCTACTATTTACCCATAGCTGGAGGGAGAATAATTCTCCTGCTGTGTCGCATATGTCTTGTTCGTCTAATTTAGACGGTTTTCGACATAGGGGGTCGGTGGCCGTACAGTTGCTGTTTTGTGGGATATTGCGTCTAGGATGGGTTCAATATAGCTCGTAGCATTCTTGCACAATAACAGTCAAGCTTTTTCTCTATACGCATAGTCAGCGTCCATGTGCTGCATCCCTAAAGTAGTATTATTACGACTACTGCTTGGAAAAAAAATTGCGTTTATTTTGTTGGGTTGGTTTTTACTTCCTTTTGACTGATCGGCTATCGTTAGATGTCCATGCCTTCGCTAGTCGTGTGTTAATACACACACACACAAATATATATATATATATATATATATATATATATATATATATATATATTTCATGCATAAAAACTTTCTCCATGTTGCTTCCAGTTTCATGAGCTATTCTTAATCATTAGACGCGTAATATAATTCTGTCTTTTCACATTTAGGATAATAAGGAGAAAACAGATTGTAAATTGCTTTTTCATTTTCTCTCTCTCTCTCTCTATATATATATATATATATACATGTGTGCGTGTGTGTGTGTGTCTGTCAGTCTGTCTCTATTTGTGTGAAAGGGTGCCTGTTTATATTGTTATATCTACATATATTTGTGTATGATTATGAGACTAATTCTTATGCGTACCTTTTTTATGTCCTTTACAAGTATATTTTGAAGGCGTCCATCACAAGGTTACAAAAAATGTCCGAAATGTACCAGATATTTAATAGACAGCAGTTAACCATTTTCTAAACAGTCGCTGCAAATTAGAGGGATAATTTATGCATGACTACGGACATCTATTGCTAGGGAAAGAGCCAGATCGAGGCTGTGAATTACAGTGGCGCCACCTGTCAGTCAGGAAATGCGTAAAGCGGCTAGAGATCACAGTGTCAGAACGAGACTTTGTTTTCGTCCGCCGGATATGAAGTTAGAATTCGCCCGTAGATTCGTTCGCTTCGACACTTTTACTGCTTGCCAGTCGAACGTCTTCCCGCCGGCGGGAAATTGGACGGCCACTAAACATGGCTGACCGGCCACTTTAAGCATCATTCAGAATTCTGAAATAAAAACGTAAATGAAAATAAATCAGAATGTGCTAGTGCTTATTGAAAATAATAGGTATCCCTTTTTGCGTCATTCATCTCTCTTACCCCTCGTTCTGTCTCTATTATTCTATATTTTCCTCCAAATCTCTCTGTTTCCTTCTCTCTTTCACTCATTATATATCTCACCCCTCTCTGTAACTATCTATCTATCTATCTATCTATCACTGGATCTATCTCTCCTGTTTCTCTCACTCCCTCTATCTTTCTATATTTTTTCTCTTAATTTCTTCGTTATCTTTTCCTTTTCCCTCTTAGTATCTTCCTTCCTTTCCTGTATTTTAATATCTATCTATCTATCTATCTATCTTCACCTCTCCCTAGTGTATTTCTTTTACTTTTTCTCGTTCCGTGTCCTTCTCGCTTATCTCTCCGTCTACCTTTATCTTTCTCTATCTATCGATCAATCTATTTCCCCTGTCTTTTCTTGTCTCTTCTTCTCTCTTTCCCTCTCTTTCTCACTTCTTTCGTCATCTCTCTTGTTCTTTCCCGTCTCTCTCTCTCTCTCTCTCTCTCTCTCTCTCTCTCTCTCTCTCTCACTTTTCTCCTATCATTCCTTATGTTATCTCTCTCTCTCTCGCTCTCTCTCTCTTTCTTTGTCTTTCTTTGCCTTTCTTTCTATCTTTTCCTTTCTGTTTTCTTCTCTCTCTCTCTCTCTATTTCTATATATATATATATATATATATATATCTTTCTCTCCCCAATATTTCTTTCTTTCATCTTCTTTCCAGCTTTATCTCTCTCGTGTCTTATTTCTTTTCCTCGCTTTCTCCCTACCTGGGATTTGAGATGTCTACAATGATTTTGAACTATATCAATAGATTGGTTGATAAAACATTGATATTATACCTTAGTATGAAGTGTCTGCCAGATTAAAACGCTGAGCTGTATTCAACAGCTTGCAAATTATTAGTATTACATAAAAATACTTGAAACCATATAATTTGTATGAATCTTTTGTATAAGATAGTAATAATTACAGAAAGTCATGTAAAGGCCTATAGATTGTTTGTGCTTCATCGGAATTCTCATTCTCTAGGCACTTATTTTATATGTTGGTACGATCAAAGCAGAGTATCTGTTTAATTTTTAGTTTTTAATTTGGAGCCAGCTATTCTTTCTAAGGGACGAGCATAAAAAATGAGAAGGAACTGAAACAAGCTAAGGAGATGGGGCAGTTGGTGAAATAGTGTGCGAAAGAAGAAAGAAAAACGAGAGAAAGATTAATTTAAAATAAGACACAAATTCTCACTCTCTCTCTCTCTCTCTCTCTCTCTTTCTTTCACTCTCTCTCTCTCTCTCTGTCTCACACACTCACTCTCCTCCTCCTATATATATATATATATATATATATATATATATAATAGAAAAAATGCAAATAATGTTTTGTACATTGAAAAAATACACTTGGAGTCCGTTATTTGAAGATTCATGTTGTGAGCACAATCATCAGACAGAATATCCCCTTTGTCAGTCTGTCTGTCAGTCTAACTTTTTTCTATCTATCTTTCTCTCTCCAGCTCCTAATTTATTTCCCTTTCTTTCTTCCGACCCCTCAAACTCTGCCTCTCTTACCCCTCTTTCTCTTATTCCATTTCATTTTCATCACTTCGTCCGTTTTTTTCTCTCACCCCTTCTCTTTGACCTCGTTCCTTCCTCTCCTACTCCTTTTTCTTCTCTCTCTCTCGCCCTCTCTCTTTCTCTCTCTCTCGCGCAAGCTATCTATCTATCTATCTTTCACTCTTTATCGCATCACCTGTTTATAATTATCTGTTTAAGCTTACAACACTCTAAAAAAAAAAAAAGAATAAAATCAGATCAATTTAGATATAAAATTTTCACTATATAATGTTTGATGAATGTAATCGATGGAATAAAAAGAAGGATATTATGTTGAAAAATATTTATTGGATAAAGGAAATGCTTCTTTCATGTTTGAGATGTGCGTTCAAAAAGTATCGAGCTTGAAGCTGTACTAATCAAAACAGCGATAAACAATTAATGAGACGCTAAATTTCTTGAAAAGGTTCCTCTTAGTATTCAACACACTTATTCAAACGAGTTTTCCATTAGTCTCAACCCAACTGAAACTCACCGGTGACTACGTATTTTTTTTTTTTTTGTTCATTACTTAATCAAATCTTAACGTACAGATTAGTTGTCAACTTAGAAAACAAGATGAAGCCATACGCAATTATATTTACTGCGAATTGAAAGAGTTACTGTTGTGCAGTAAGGTGTTTTGCCAAAAAAAAAACAAAAAAAAAAACACTCAGTTCAAAAGTGCTAATTCATTATTTCGTATTTACTTCATTATTCTATTTATTTACAATTCAAACTGACAGCGACTTGTCAAAATAAAGTCGATACATCATCACTAAGTAAGCAGCAGACATTTTGATTTCGAAAGCTTTATTCTCGATACAAAGGTAGTATATACATTTGTATTAAGCCCGGTTGGCTTGAGCTGTAGACTAGACTGACTGTACCTCTGCAGAGGGATAAGACCACGTTCCAATGAGTAACCTGTATATGACACAAAACAATCTAATGGTGAGGCTTATGTAAAGTTGGAGTTTGGGGAATGTGGAGTAACCTTTATTGCCATTGCTCAAAGGTTCACTCTGGCCAGGAGTGATAACGTCTGAGAGGGTCCAAACTAGGGGTCAAATACAACTGTGTGCAAACAAATGGCTCATGCTAAATTGATTTTTTTTTAAATAGAACTGTTTGATTATTTATCTGTGTGTAAGCAAATAAGTGTTATTTAATTAAATTGTTATCGATAATTGCCAATACTTAATAAATGATTTATACTAAATAGAACCATTCGCGTAGGAAAAATTGGAAGTATTAACTTTGTGCAAACAATAATAATACTTGTATGCAAAACAAATTGACTCCAGAAACAAAAAGATTACCTATAAACAAGTGACTAACGAATTTACCTTTATGCAAACAAACGCGCTCTGGCTTGTTTAAAAATGCAATTTAATGAACTGGGCGTTTACAAATCATATTTGATGTGGATAAAGACTTGGCATAAAATAACTTACAATGGTTCATCTGCCACAAACCCAGACCACACGGAACACACACACACACACACACACATATATAGTACAATTTGATAGAGAATCAAACTAGGTTAAGTCGTCATAATAAATTTATTTCGGCGGAGAATATTACTATATTCTCCGTCTCGTCAGATGACTATTTACATGCTTCTCTCTCGTCGCAGAGTAGCAAATGTGGAGTTACAGTTCGTATTCAGAAGATAAAATAAAGGAATCAAAAAATAGAAAAATGAAAAAGTGAAAATAAATATAAAAAATAAAAAACAAATAAAAATAAAAATAAAGGTGGAAATCAAATTACAAGTTATTTCATTCATAGGCGTGGGCAGAGGGAGCTAAAAAGATTATGTGTTAGAACAATTAAAAAACAGAAGTGGAATTAATCTACAGGTCAATCCCTTCTAATTTTGCGTTCTTGTAGGGGTTTCTTCTTCTTAGCAGGTAGGATTTTCTAAACAGACAAAGATCGTTTAACTAATGGCTATCTCATACATGATTTATGTTTATTTATCAATAAACATTTTTTGCTAATTTCAAGCCAACTTATATATTATGAATAAACGAAGAAATAAATATTTCTTCAGTAAGTATGGAATTTTCTGTAGGGAATTATTACTTATTGAAATACCTTCTTTTTTTTAGCGGAAATTTACATACTTTTCTTTCGAGAATGCATTTAATTTCAACTCTTCTCACGTTTTGTATACGTAAGTTTTAACATAATTTCAATACTACTACAATGAAAAATATCTCCCTGGCTGTCAGTATACAGACTTACCATTTTGTCATGAATTTGTTCTTCCATATAATTTAAAAATTCTTAAAGAAAGCCCTAACAGTAGTTTAGAAGAAAAAGTAAAAGCCTAAAACACAAAAAAAAAACATTTGTAAAAGCTCTATAATTCCTGAAGCCTAATAGGTTCCCAACGGTAGTATAGAAAAAAAAGAGGAAAAAAACTAAAAAGCCGAGGAAAATGTCCCAATACCGCCAAAAAAAAAAAAAATAATAATTCAGTACCAGTGAAAGTCTGACAAAAGTACCCTAATCTCTGACTTTAACTAAGTTAAGACTTAAGAAAACTTAAATCAAAATTACCCCCCCTTTTTTTACGTACACATGGGAAGCAGCATGATGTACGTAAAGGTATTTGAATAAACCCCTCGACGACCAAACTCAATACCTAAACGGGTCCTGGACGTGAGTTTGACGACTTTACGCTCAGGATCGATAGTTCGATCGAGGAACTACTGCTGCTCCTCTATAAGAGTGGCTTCTATGGAAGAAAATAAAACGGCCATCGAAAGATAACCATGACCCACACTCAAACCACATATACAAACCGCATCGCTCTTCGCACGGGAAAAAAAGGGGCGCGTCCTGCTGACGTTGGAGCCCTGGCCTCAGTGTTCGAAAAATGAGCTACAGAGCACAAACAATCAAAACTACTAAAATGCAAGCAAACACTACAAATAGCCACATTTAACGTAAGAACCTTAAATAGAATAGGACAACTACCAGACCTAATCGCATCGGCCAAAGAACATAAGATTGACATAATATGCATACAAGAAAACAGATACACGCACACCGAAGATATCAAATATCACGAAACTGGCAATGGGTGGTCGCTCGTCACTGTATCCGCATGGAAAAAACCTGTCAACGCCAGAGTAGGAGGGGTAGGATTAATTATAGGACCTAGAGCATTAAAAACGCTAAATAGCGTTGAGAAAATACAGCCTAGAATGATGGCAGCTACTTTTAACGGCAACCCCAGAGCAACAATCATCTCATGCTACAGCCCCACCAATGTTAGTGAAGAAACTGAACTAGTCACCTTCTACGTTGAGTTATCCTCATTAGTGCGTAGCATCCCGAAACACAACATGTTAGTCATTGGCGGAGACATGAATGCCCAAATCGGGAAAAACGGAAACAACAAATATAGCCTCCACAACACGTCAAATAGGGATGGGCAACATCTAACAGATTTCGCGATAGAAAATAGATTAGCATGCCTCAATACAAACTACCAAAAAAGGGAGGGCAAACTATGGACATACACGTACGCAAGCAATACTAAAGCTCAGATAGACTACATCCTTATAAACAAGAAATGGAAAAATAGTGCAATGAATTGCGAGGCATACTCCTCTTTTGAGGGTGTGTCCACCGATCACCGAATAGTCACGGCGAAAATACGGTTAAGCCTACGAAAGAACGCCAAACGAACAGCGACCGCCAAACGCTATGACTGGGCCCTATTGAACAACAGAGATATGAGAGATAAATACGTATTAGAATTAAGAAACAGATTCGAAACACTACAAGAAAAGACCGAAAAAGTACACCAAACGACGAATATGAAAATTTCGTCAATGCACACCTCGAGGCAGCAGCGAAATGCATTCCAACAAAACTCAAAACTAAATATAGAGTCCCATGGGAAACTTTAGCGGTGAGAGAAAAACGTGCACTAGTGAAAACAGCCTCCAAAAACTATCGAAAAAACCCAACAAACACAAATGCCTTAAAACTAAAAACGGCACAATATCAATTAGCAGGCATATATATAAAGGAACAGACAGAATACATTCAAAATCAGATAGATAAGATTAGAGACTCGGTGGAAGATAGACAATCTAGGATAGCCTAGCAAACAATAAACGAAGTGAGTAGAAGAAAGAACACAGCCAAAGCAAAACTGAAAGCAGCAAACCAACAAGAAAGAATAAAACTGTGGAAACAGCACTTCGAAAACTTACTAGGAAACCCACCGAAAATAACACATGACGCAATCACCAGAATAATTAGCAAACAATTAGACATTAAACTAGGACCGTTCACACAAGAAGAACTCGACTCGGTTCTCAGAAAAATGAAAAATAGGAAAGCTGCAGGGCTAGACGAAATTTCCCCGGAAGTATGGAAGACCAGACAATTCGACGACATACTACTCCGACACTGCAACGCAGTATACAATCAAAATCCGATAGATAGATGGATGAAGGGATGCATACTCCACTTCCCTAAAAAGGGGGACCTCGGATTAGCCAACAACTACCGAGGCATAACACTTACATCCATAGCAGCCAAAATCTACAATGCCCTACTACGAAACCGCATAGAACCCAAAATCGACAACATACTTAGAAAAAACCAAAATGGCTTCCGAAGAAATAGATCCACGACCTCACAAATGTTAACCATCCGTAGAATCCTTGAAGGTGTACGGCTAAAAAACCTACAAGCGACATTAATATTTGTCGACTTTACCAAGGCTTTCGATTCCATTCACAGTGGAAAGATGGAACAAATCCTACTAGCGTACGGCATACCTAAAGAAACCGTAGCAGCAATAACGATTCTCTATAGAAACACTCAAGTAAAAGTACGATCACCAGATGGAGACACAGAATACTTTGACATTGTAGCAGGAGTACTACAAGGGGACACGCTGGCCCCGTACCTCTTTATCATTTGTCTAGACTATGTACTTAGAACATTGATTGACAAAATCAAAGAGAATGGCTTCGAGCTGACGAAGAAAAGAAGCAGAAGGTACCCCGCAACAACAATTACCGACGCTGACTACGCCGATGACATAGCGATACTGGCAAATACACCTGACCAAGCCGAAACACTAATGCATAGTTTGGAACGAGCAGTAGCAAGCACAGGCCTCTATGTTAATGCACACAAAACGGAATATATGTGCTATAATCAAACGGGGGACATCTCCACTCTAGAAGGAACCCCTCTTAAACTAGTAGACAAATTCACTTACCTAGGAAGCAGCGTCGAATCAACCGAAAAGGACATCGAAACGAGGTTAACGAAAGCATGGACAGCTATCAATAGGCTATCGATTATATGGAAATCAGACCTAACCGATAAAATGAAACGCAGTTTCTTCCAGGCAGCGGTCACATCGATACTGCTATATGGCTGCATTACATGGACGCTAACAAAACGGCTGGAGAAGAAGCTCGACGGCAATTACACAAGAATGCTGCGTGCAATCTTAAACAAGTCCTGGCGGCAACACCCCACAAGACACCAACTGTACGGTCACCTGCCCCCTATCACGAAAACTATTTAAGTTAGACGAACCAGACATGCAGGACACTGCTGGAGAAGTAGGGACGAACTCATAAGAGATGTACTCTTATGGACCCCCACACATGGCCGTGCAAAAGCAGGACGACCAGCACGAACATATATTCAGCAGCTATGTGAGGATACGGGATGTTGTCCTGAAGACCTACCTAGGGCGCCGAACGATAAGGAGGAGTGGCGAGAGAGGGTCAGGGATATCCGTGCTACCAGCGCGATATGATGATGATGATTACATAGCCACAAAATGAAAAAAAGTTTTTTATTTAATAAAAGTATTTCTCTTTATTTTAAGCTAAAAATTACTGCTATATTTCCTCGCACGAACCTTAATTATCTGTATTAATAGACTGTTTACACTCTGACTTTTATTATCTTTGCTCACAAGAAAAGATTTTGTGCTTTTGTTTTCTAGGAAACTTCTCACTCAATTTAAACAAAAAAAATTATAATTAGTAGATCGCTTGATCAGTTTTCATTTGTACACCACGCACACGCGTGCAGTCACACACACACACACACACACACACACACATATATATATATATATATATATATATATAAGGGTGCGTGGAAACACGTAAGTTGGTGGTTTTCTTAACAGAATGAAAATCTTAACCCACGTTGTGTTTGCAAATTCCCTGCAAATTGAAACACAAGGGTCCGAGGTACTCCACAAGGGAAAAATAAGGCGAAAACAAAAATTTGAATGAATATTTTTTAAATAAAAGAGGCGTATGTGACACTGTGCAATGTTTGTGAAGCCTTCACTTTCGCTGCCTAAAATTCCCTTAAATAAAAACTAAAACTGACGGTCAGATTTCAGGTATCTAGATGTGTTCTGTTTTTTTTTTAAGTCAATTAGCATGTCTCTGTTTATGTATACCTTCTGTGTCTGTCTTCTCGCAGTAGCCGACTGACTTTTCCGACTGACCCTCTTGTATATCTACCGAGGTGAATATTCATATTACCGGATTTTCGGTCACTCATAGACTGAACATAGAAATATTGCAAGGAAATACGTCTCTATGAGACCCCAAAAAGAGCGAAAATATTTTTTTACGTCACGGTCCACTTTTATCTATCTGCGCTTTTATACTAGAAAGGCTGAATTAGTGTCCCCGACGCAGATAAGTTTAAGCACCTACACGGACACCCATATACACATATCCGCACATACATATATACCAATGATTAATTCACAGCAATACACACATATACACCTGCACGCACATACTACATATCGGTATTGACATAGATCTAAGCTGGTATACATATAGTGTCACAGTTGTTTGGAAAATGATAAACTTCTATTTCTGAATTAATGAATTTAATCAGTGTTTTAATCAGTCAAAATACGATTCCGAAAAATTCATGATATGGATTAACAAGGTTATTGAGGCCAATTGAATAAATCTCATACGATTTTTATGCAAAGAAATATTTAAATGCAATTTATACCTATCCTTTAAAACGGAATATTTTCCGGCTAAAAAAAAGTGACCACCCGCTTGAAAAAATGGTAGTGGGTGGATAAGAGATCAGGAGAATATAGTGGATATTTTAAAGTCTCATATCACGAGTCAGTGAGTTTCTGCAGTGTCATCCTCACAAAATATTGCCAAGTATTTTTATGAAGCTAAATTAAACCTTGACGATTAACTAATGCCCGTAGCATTTTGCTTAACTGAACATGCGGTTCATCCAGTTGCTGGCAGCAAAGTTTTGCGGTGATGCTCTGGAAAGGTTCCAGAACGCTGTAATGGACAACGTCAATGGCAGACCACCAGACAGTCACTATGATCTTCAGTTCACGCAATTTCGGTTTTGGAAAATGTTGTGGATGCTTGATCATGATCGTGCCGGTGAGTCGATCGTTTGGATAATTCAACTACCGTACAAATAACACTGAACATTCTATGAAGGATCGTCACCATCATCATGTCGTGCCGCTAGTATGGATATCCCTGACCCTCTCTCGCCACTTTTCCCAATCATTCATCACCTCTGGTAGGTCTTCAGAGCTACATCCCGTATACTCACATAGATCTTGTATGTATGTTCGAGCTGGTCGTCCTGCTTTTGCCCGGCCATAAGTGGGGGTCCATAGGAGTACATCACTTATGAGCTCGTCTCTGCTTCTCCAGCAGTGTCTTGTGTGTCTGGTTCGTCTAACTTGGATAGTTTTCGTGATGGGAGGCAGTTGGTCGTATAGTTGGTGCTTTGTGGAGTGTTGCCGGCAGGACTTATACAATATTGCTCGCAACATTCTTGTGTAATTGCCATCTAGCTTCTTCTCCAGCCGTTTTATCCTATTTACCAACCCCTCCGCTCGGGCAGGATATGACACAAGGTCAATTTTTAAGCGGAGTTTAACAGGTTTGAATTCAGAGTTTTCCTTCTCCTATACTAGTTGCCTAACCAGCCGTTTTATTAGCGTCCAAGAGGTGTATCCATACAGCAGTATCGACACGACCGCTGCCTAGAAGAAACTGCGTTTTATTTTATCGGTCAGGTTTGATTTCCATATGATCGGTAGCTTATCGATAGCTGTCCATGACTTCGTTAGCCGCGTGTCGATGTCTTTTTCGGTTGATGAGACACTGCTTCCTAGGTAGGTGAATCGTAATCTGACTTTATGTGGAACCAATCTACACAGTTTCCTCACCAAGCAAACTTTTTGTGCTTATCCGATATTGTTGAAAAGCTGAAACTCATTTGTCGCAGAATTTGTTTTACAAGCGCTTGCAAATGGATATACCGTCTGGCCCAGTCGTCTTGGACTTTAGAATGGACCAACTGCATCTGTGCAGACGAGTAAGACAACCACCATCACCCCCACCCCCACCAACGAGTGTCCTTGATGTGACACTAAAAAATCTGATGGTGTGTCTCCAGTAATATGGTGCTTTGGGGAATGCGTAGTATTTATTGCCATCGCTTGCAGGACCACTCAGGCTCGTAGGGGGAGCACCTGATAGGGTCCAATCTATGGGTCAGATAGAAGTAAAGAGTGTACTTATGTTAAACTGAATTGTTTGACATTGAACCGTTTTGACATTCAAACTGTGTACTTATGCTAAACTGAACTGTCATCCATTAATTGAAGATCCACGTTGTGTACACAATCATCAGACGGAAAAGTGAGAATGTCAACATAACGAGATATAAAATGTGATACAATGTGAGTAAACGTAACTTTCATTTATATATATATATATATATAAAATACAAAAGCAGTTTATTTCATTGTTATATATATATATATATATATATATATATATATGTGTATATCTATAATAAATGAATATGTATTAGTTTTTTTATATATATTTAATATCATGGATGCTTGTCAGCGACCACAGGTTTCTTGCTGTTTTAATAATAAAATTATCAAGTAGAGTAAAAAAAACAATATATATATTAGAGAAACCGAAAAAATAGAAAAATACAGTCAATAGAACGTTAGGATTATACTGCATTTGGTCTGCCACAAACCTACCAAGTGAGATAGCGACAACCAACACTCTTATAATATATATATATATATATATATATATATATATATATATATATATATATATATATATATATACTTATACAGCTAGCCTCATAGAAAATGGACGGAGCTAACCCAAGATCAAATTCTTGATGAGGATTTTGTTTCTTGGGGGAAACTCCCTGATGTATTGGCTACCAAAGTGGATTGCGACATCGATGTAATCGATTTCGAACACCTGCCCTACTATTACCTTCACTTTCGTAATAATAATCTTGAGAAAGGTAAGAGCCTTCTTGTCACTTAACAATAGGTTAAATTGTATTACGACAGTTCTTCCATGAAAATTGCTTTGGCATTATATTGTTGATATGCATTAAATAATTGATATCCAATTAAACAAAAAAAAAAACCAACTTGTATATCACTTTTTGCTAATGCTCTTCGGAAAGGTTTGAATTAACTCTTCTGGCGTTGGCATGGCAACCAGTCAACGGGAACCACACATCTATATTTGAACTAGTTAGACTTCTATAAAAAAATTGTCTTTTTGTCACATTCTGCCTGTAGTGAAGTAGATGAAGAGATATATATATATTGTGCTTATGTGTGTGTGTGTGTGTGTGTGTGGGTGTGTGTAGGGGGAAATACATATAAGTATATACAAATTTGAGTAAAAAATATAGACGTCTTTTCTCAACATATTTTTTCTTGATCCGTTCAAGTCGCCGAATGAATGTTATAGTATCCACTCAGAATTGGCTTATACATTTCCCATAGTTAATTCGTTCCCAAGTACTATATATATATGTATATATATATATATATCAAGTTGGTGTCTTAAGTCTATGATGTAGATAATTAGAGTATAGGGTATATGAGCGATTTCATATAAATCTATGGGAGTGCTCAATGTACGGCTATCGTTATATATTTCTTTGCTGAAAACTCACAAACAGAGCGTATAGAATGTAACTGGAAGAAAACTCAACCACGGTGTAATTGTCATTTTAAATTTATTTCGATGAAGTATATAATCTTCGTTACTTCAGATGACATACACGCTTAATCTGACGGTAAAAACAGCAAATATGGATTACTATATATATATATATATATATATATATAAGTTTACGCGAAAAGGGAAGGGAGTCAAACCAAAAATTTTCAAAAGTATTAAGAACCGAGAAAAAGGGGTTTTCCTGTAATCGACCCATCCCATGTAGAATATATGTTGGGTTTTTGGTAGCAGGTGGAATTTTTAGGTTATAATAAACAAACAAAATTATCTTTTTAATTTTCTATTTAATCTTTTTTCGTGTGTTAAGTCCCAAGGTTATTTGGGCTAGTAATCCTCCAAAAAAAAACTTTCGACATCTTTAGGTGCCTCTAATGAATCATTGGGTGGTGGAGGGGGTTACAGCTATCTCCGCTATCATTAACCCGTAAATGGTCGAGAGGAACCAAGAACAAGGAACAACAACAATATATATATATATATATATATATATATATATATATATATATATATATATGAAAAAAACAGGATAATTTACTTGACTATATAGAAAATTACTTGTCATAACTTCATTGTCCTTAATTCTTTTTACAACTGGGCGAAAATAAAATAAAAGCTTCCAAAATTCCCAGACGCAAATGTTTTCCAGCATTTTTTTTTTTTTTTTTTACAGTCTTTCCATTCCAGACATGTTATTTTACCCAGTACTTCAACCACAAACATCATAGAAAAACAATTAAGTAACTTTAGAATCAAAACAGTTACAAACTCTTCAAAAATAAATGCGTATATAATCAATACGAATAACCATATCCACGTCAATTCTGATGTAGACGTTACTCTATCTACTGCTTAGAATGCAATAAAAAATACGCGGGTAAAACTTCAGGATCACTTCCAAAATAAATTCACTGACACAAGAGGGACAAAAACGGTGACAAAAAGTAAGCTTCAGTCAGACATAATTCAGAAAGTAATCACTTTAACTTTAAAGATTCCAAAATGTTATTTAGTATACGTAAAGAAAAACAAAGAAAGATAGTTGAATCAGGCAGTATATCTAATTAATATCTTTATAAACAAAAACCAGGTGTTGTTTGTTTTTTTGTTTTTTAATTCATCTCCTTATTTAATCAAATGAGTGCTAGATAGTTCCAAAATGAAATCTCTTTATTTCGTTATTTTTTTTATTCATCTCGGCCTTTTTATAATTTAGGAAGTATTATGAATCGATGTTTGATAGAAAAACATTAAAACTGTGTATGACTAAAATATAGTACTGAAAACAATTAATTTAAAACCGGGAATTTTATAAATAAGGGAACAGGAGAAATATATATAAGTAAAAAAAGTAAAGTTAGCGACCATAGTCGAGGGTGACCCGAAGGCTCCCTTTTCGATAGCTACTACACCAAGGTGTAGGGGAGGGCGCTACTCCATTCCCAGGATTGCTCCACTTTACCCTCGAACCGTACCTTATAATGCTGAGTGTTAAGCAAGGTGGTATCAAGTTCCATTTTTAAAGTCTTTGGTATGACTCGACCTGGGATTGAACCCAGGTCTCCCGGGCCATTGGCGAACACTCTAACCGCTGGGCCAATGTCCCGGTTAAAATATATATATATATATATATATATATATATATATTCATTTTCTCTTATTTATATATATATATATATATATATATATGCGTGTGTGTGTGTGTGTGTACGTGAATGATTGCTTTTATGATATAAAATTGAATCGAAATAAATGTAACATTAATAGTTTTCCCCAGAGTAATCCCCTCTAAATTAATGGATACGTACGGCAAGGCAGAATCTCAAAGTCTGATCTATTAAAGAGGGTGAGTCCCCGTGACGTATGAGAAACGTGTTGTGCTACGACATCATAGTAAATGACTTCGAAATCCAATCAAACTATTACGTTCACTTTCTGACTAATTCCCTTTGGAAAGGTGCGAACTCCTTCTCCCTGTAGCTATGGGTTAAATAGTATCATTACTGTCATTATACTTGGATGGCTTTGGTATTAAATGATCCAGTAAAGTTGATATGCCATTAAACCAAGATACCATACCAACCTGATCTTTTTACAAAGAGCAATTTTGCAGGCATAGAGACATTCCTCATTATATCAGAAGGAGATTGTCTAAACGTTATCCAAATGAGAGACGATAGAATTCCAAATAGTCTCATCTATAGTCGGCTTCATGTCAGAAAGAGAAATATTGGATAACCAAATCCCTGGTACAAGCGAAAAAGAAGCTTGTCATAAGAATAAAGCGAAACACTGGTGATAAAACACCGATCGCCAATGGACAAGAGTGACGGGCCTCTAGATAATTTAAATAGAGGTTCCGTGCTGATTAATATGCAATGTCAGTCGAAAGGACAATTAGCATGGGACGTCAGTTAAAGGACAGTAGTCAGGCTAACCTAAGTGAGAAAGACTTTGAGAAATATCCTGGCCGACATTGTACAGATAGTAACTATTTTTGTTCGTCTTATTTTCTATTAAGGGGTTATTTTGGTTAAATGAAATACTTATGTTTTTGTAAGGATGTTTGTCAATTATTTTCTCTTCTTTTTATGAACATGTTAGCGTTCCAAAAATCTTTATCGCTCTGGGTAAACCTGTTTATACATTCGGGCAGGTTGCTTCCGTTTGCTAGTAAAGTGCTTTGAAATTAACTAGAACTTTGACAAAAACCATCTCTAACATCTAAATTTTTAAGGAAGAGAGTGAAAGCTAAATTGACCATGCCAACTACTTCATCTGATAACTTTTCCGCGTATATTATCAGTGGACTTGCATGGTAGTCTGTGGCTGGTCTGAAATATCAGATGCGACACGGGCATCAGAACAGACAAAAGCAGTTTTCTCACTCACACACACACACACATATATATATATAATTACACAAGAATGCTGCAAGCAATATTGAACAAGTCCTAGAGGCAGCACCCCATAAAACAGCATCACTACGGCCACTTACCACCCATTACGAAAACTATACGAGTCGAACCAGACATTCGGGACACTGCTGAAGAAGTAAGAACGAGCTCATAAGTGACGTTACTCCTGTGGACCCCTTCACATGGACGAGCAAAGGCAGGACGACCAGCTTGGATCTACATGCAGCAGTCTGTGCAGATACGGGATGTATCCCTGAAGACCTGACGGAAGCAATGGACGATAAAAAAGAATGGCAAGAAAGGGTCAGGAATATCCCTGCTGATGGTGCGACATGATATATATATATATATATATATAAGAACTTATTTCTAAAGGTAGACATATTAACAGTTTTCTTCTGTCTCCTTTACCACCTGTCTAATTTCATAACCCATTTTACTTTTTTAGACTGCTCAAATTATATATACAATTTTTCATTTAAATGCCACGTTCTGTAGCTCCTGTTATCTCACATTTCTGTCTTATGATAGTACAGATCTCACGAATTTTCAAGCAACGGACTCCTAATGTCCACTATTTTGGGGGTTTATACCTGCTTTGCCACAATAGCGTCGATTACTTTTTTTTGAAAACCCCTTTTTTATAAGAATTTTTACATTGACTGTTGAGCAAATAACAATAGCCCACACAGAGTGGGGAGCTGACCGTCAAACTCTAATTGAATTATATACAACTCTTCTCTGCTCTCAACTTAACTATGGCATTTTCGTATATAAATCTGCCTGGAAATCTTATCTGAAACAACTTGACCCAATTCACTATGAAAGCTTATTTAGAACTTCTCCAATTGACAGCCTATACACCGAAGTTCACGAACCACCCCTACAGATCAGAAATAAAAAATTAGCCCTTCAGTATTATACCAAACTGAAATCTTTTCCATTTAACCCAGCATATGACTTCACATTTGATCCAAAATACAGACAATATTTCGACCAAAAATAAAAATCAATTTGACCATTTGACCTCCGCATGGAGCCTATTCCCAAAGAATCCACCATCCCTCTATATAATATCAATAAAAGCATTTTGCCACAAATACCACATCCATCACATACCAGGAAAAACATCAAAATATCCTCCAACAGCATCCCGACTACCTATGTATCTATACAGATGGATCTAAAGACAACAATAAAACAGCATGTGAAGCAGTCTTAAACAAAATTAAAACAAAAGCTCTTCCAATGGAAAGTTCGATTTTCACAGCAGAGGCCTATGCAATAGACTTGGCTCTCGACATTATCTCGAAAGAAAAACACAAAAAAATTCATCTTATTCTCAGACTCACTCTCTGTCCTATTATCATTAAACAATAAAAAACTAGAGCACCCACTTATTATCAAACTACTTTGCAGACTACACTCAACATTAAACAAAGAAATCTTTTTTGCTGGATTCCAAGCCACATTGGGGTGAGAGGAAATCATAGAACAGACGCGGCTGCAAAATCGGCTTTAAACTTGACCCCCGACAAGTACAACATCCCATACACCGATCTGAAACCTAAAATAAATAATTTCATCCATAAAAAATGGCAACAAGGCTGGAATAGAAATACCAATAATAAACTATTCCAGGTTAAGCACTTTTTGGGAGAATGGCGCCCAGCTTTCCGAAAATCACGAAAAGAACAAGTTAGAATAACGTGATTCCGTATTGGTCACAGCAGACTTACGCACTCTTTTATACTCAAGCAAGAACAGCAACCACAGTGCTCGACATGCCAAACGCCCCGCACAATAAAACACGTTCTCCTTGAGTGTAATTTTTTTTTATTGACACCAGAAAGTACAATTCCCACGCGAATACCATGAAGGACTTATTTGAGAACGTCCACGTGCATAATGTTTTGTCGTTCTTGAAAGAGACCGGGTTGTAGCAGAAAATATAGACTTGGTTACAATCCTGAAAACACAACAAACTAATAAACTGAAAGCAAATTATTGCTGAATAGAAATGCCATTATGTTTGTGTTGGTAGAAATAGTAGTGAGAAATGACCCCCATCATCATTAAATAAACTAATGTCATATAGAAATACTTGAAAATATTTACTCGTATGCGAGTAAATGAGTTGTTTGGCTTTAGTATGGTATCATTGATTTATGTGTTTACAAACCGTACATATGTGTAAACAGGCTTTGGCATTAAGTAACCTATAGAGGTTGATATGCCATAAAAACCAACCAACCAGCCAACCAACCAAATAACAATATTACATGCAGCAAAGCTTTTATCGGATAATGTTTTAAGTTCAACCGTGATTTCAGTACCTTGGCAGAGTACCCCAGCAGTACCTCACAATAAGACGAGGATTTGTTGATTTGTCGTCATTCTGCAGGAATGTCATCGCTTCCGGCAGGTCTTCCAGGCTATATCCTGTGTCCATACAGCTGCTGTAGATGAGTTCTAGGTGGTCGTCCAACGCATGTACGTCCATATAAAGGAGTCAATAGGAGAACGTCACTTATGTGCTCGTCCTTGCTCGTCCAGCAGATGCCCCCCCCATATATATATATATATATATATAGAGAGAGAGAGAGCTATAAAACATAACTATATATATATATATATATATATATATATATATATATATATATAGTGGGTGAGCTAAAAGTAGGTGGACTGTAAATGATGACACTAATTTTCTTTCATCTGCATTGAAATTATTATGGGTTCTTTAAACTGTCGGCAAGGAAAAGTGAAAAGAGTAAAATTCTATTTCAGAATTTTAATCTTATTGCATTTATATAAAGGTAGCTGTGATATACAGTATTGTATAATAGAAGCCTTATTCAACCTACTTTCCAGATAGATAGATAGATAGATATAAATGAGATTTTTTCACACACACAACTACCTCGGGTAAAACAACAAAAACATATCAAATATCAAAGACCAACTCGGGGTAAAACAGAATAAGGTAGACCCACTCGGAGAAAAAGAAAAAGAGGAGGAATCTCTACATAAACCCCGACAAAACAGAAAAACATTTAATTTCAAGTTTCATTGAGTGCCTTATTCACATGACCTTGTACCATATATGTTTTCTGACGAAATTAACAAGCTGGAAACATAGACGTATGTAAGAACGAAATAAAGAAATAAATCTTAAAAGAATATCAATCTCTTGGTGGATCTATTCTTTTTAATATATATATATATATATATATCATAAGAGTGTTGGTTGTTACTAAATCACTTTGTGGGTATGTGTCAAACCAAGTGCAATATAATATGGAGAGTGCTCAATATCTAGTATAGAGCTATTATATAATAATAATAAATAAATATATATTAGACATATATATATATACCATGGAATATAGACTGTGACCCTGGGTTTCATGGAATTTTTCGCAAAACAACAATCATCAGGCAGTTAAGAAAATGGAATGATTCAAAAATCGAAAATATACGAAAAAATACAGGCAAAAAACCGTTGGGATTTCGTATAAAAGTTTACGTGTGGTTGTAAGGGTATTAGTGTATGTGGATGTGTGCGTATGTGTGTATGTGTTATAGTTACGTATGGATGCATTTTTTTATGAGGTTAAGCCAGGCTACAAACGCCTCGCGTTGAGTAAGGGGATATGAATTCGTGAGGGTATCTTAATATTTCGCAACTTTATTTTATTTCTGTGTGTGTCGGTTACTATAGCTATGGAACAAAATATCATCACTGCATGTCGAGGAGAATGAATAAATGAATAAAGATTTGATTTGTAAGCATATTTGAACGGTTGCATTATGTTAGACTTGGCTTTACTTCCTCTCAAGCATTTATATATATATATATATATATATATACAGAAAGAGAGAGAAAGAATTGCTTAAGAGAAAATAAAGCCAAGTCTGCTAACTACATATCGAGAGGAAGAAATTTTTACAAATAATTACATGCCTCATTATTAAAAAAGATAGTCGTGGTTTTAGGTGGAAACGTAAAAAAAAGCATCTATTGAGAGAGATATGGATATTTTAGAAAAATCAGTTTGAATATTATTGAATAATTTTGTTTATCTATTTGTGTTTTTTGTGTGTGTGTGTGTTTTTTTCCTATATTGCCGGAATATATTTACTTAAAACTCGGGATATCTTCTTTTTTTTTTCTAGATGATTTTCGGCAATAAAAACTGGCGCCTTGTTCAATATAATAGTTAAACAAAGAAGTGACAATCACAGCGGAGAAAACAAAATAAAAATAGTTCAATTCATTCTAATATGTCCGTACGCAAAAAGAAAATTATAGCCTAAGGCTTTTTTTTAAACAAAAATTATTCTACAAGTGCTTTGAAAAATTTTTTCCTCCAATGTTGCACTTATTTTCTTTTTTTTCAAAATTTTTACAAGACCCTTTGAAATCCCACTTCTAAAGCAAAGTTATTGAAATAAATAAGTTATCATCAAATGAATTCAGATATAAAAATTATGAATGACTAACTTAAAAATATTGTGTACTTAGACAGCAGCCTTTCAGTGATAAAAGTTGGAGTTATGTTCACCGACAAATTTTAAATGTCATTCATCTTCGCTGCGACGTTTTTCTTCAAAACAGTGTTTTGCTGTTATGCCAAAAACAAAAAACAGACTCTGTTTTGGTTTCATTTTTAATGGCATATCAAACTTTGTGGGTAATTTCATGAAAAATGAATCCTTCTAAAAGAACAGCAGTGAGACAAGTCAATCTATGGCCAGTGGAGAAGGGAGTTAATACCTTTCCTGAACGTTTTAGTTTGAAAGAGAACGTAATCGTGCGTCTGAAGTTCGAACACGGTTACAACAATGTCACAATTTAGATACTACGCTACGGTGACTCATAGATAGATAGATAGATAGATAGATATGTAGTGAGTGGATCTTAGATGGAAACAGATAGAGATACGTAGAGAGAGTAAGTCGGTATGTTAGATTGATTGATCTGGACATGAATAAATATACAACAGATTATAGGCTTTTATCTCGCCGAGACAGCACCACTTTGTGTCACGAACGGAAAATGTAATTTTTTTGTTTCAAGATATCTATAATTGGTATTGATGGAGGTGCCCGTGGTGTAATTGTTATCGTCGTAGGAAAGGAACACGGCGACACGAGTTCAAATCCTGGACGAAACTCATTGCATTTCACATAGCACTAATACCCTTGGGAAAGGTATGAATCCAATTATTCTCCCTCCAGCTATGGGTAAATAGTAGGGCAGACTAGGTTCTTCAGCCTTGGTTAGGCAACTAGTCTAGGAGTAGGAAAACTCTGAATTCAAACCTGTTAAACTCCGCTTAAAAATTGACCTTGTGTCATATCCTGCCCTAACGGAGGGGTTGGTAAATAGGATAATTGGTATTTGTTCTAGTAACTCAAAGTTACTTTTCCCCAACCAAGGGGCAGGACTGTTGCTGTTCATTTAATGTATAAAGAAGAATAACTTCATCTCAGTCCATGGACTTCAGGGGAGTTGATTGGATTTGATTTGGTTTGTTTTAGCTTTGTGGCATATCAACCATTGTAGATTATTTAAATTCAAATCTTATTTATACAAATATTTACGAATTAGTTTGGTTTTATAGCGTATCAACCATTGTTGGTTATTTTATGCAAAATCCTCTTTATACATTTATAATATATATATCATTTGTGTACACATTTTGTTGATGGCATTTTTACCTGAGCCTCAGCTCATTCTTTTGCGCACAGTTAAATGGTTTCATATAGCGTTATGTATCACAAAGAAACATTCATTTGCTTACACAGTTAAATGACCATATGTTTACACAGTTAAATGATCATATGGTGAAGTTAAACTTTCTTTGAAATTTAGCTTGCATGATTTTGAAAGATTTAGTCTCCAAATAAGTTGTGACGCCAAATATTTTGTCTGCATTGTCCAAAGCACTGTGATCGAGGCTTCAGAAAGAAAAAAGGACACATGATTATTGGTAGAGATATTAGCAATTATATAGATCTATTTTGAAACACCCTGTATATCAAAATTCTCGCCTAGTTGACGAGGGCTGTAGAATACGCCGACTACACCTCTTCAGAGGAGAAAGAACTTCTCACCCCGAATGCCTATCATGGTGATGACACTAAACAATCTGATGGTGAGGTTCCAGTTATGGTGGACATTTGGGGAATGCAGAGTACCCCTTCATTGCCATCGCTCCAATGTCTCCTTTGGCTCAGAGTGATTGCACCTGATAGGGTCCTATCTATGGGTCAAATAGAACGAAAATGTCCTGGAGATTTTGAGAATGTGAAGTATCCTTCACTGCCATTACTCCAGGTCAACTCTGACCCGGAGTGGTAATACCTGTTCAGGTACTATCTATGGGTCAACTAGAACTATTCAATCCTTTACTATACTTGAAACCATTAAATGTGTGCAAATTGAGGATTAATGTTAATTTGGATTATTGATATTATGTAATAGTGCCTGAAACTCTTTACAAGCTAATGAATTATGTTAAATAGAATTGTTGGAGTTTGGTAAGAATACTTGAAATCTTTTACTAAGGATTATTAAGATAAAATCGAATTATTACTGTTACATAATATAACTTGAAACCATTTAAATGTGTGCAAACAATAAATTGCAATACTTAAAGCCAGTTAACGAATGATTATTATTAAATAGAATTATTCAGGTTGGATAACAATATTGAAAGTATTTAACTCTGTGCGAACAAATGAGCGTTGGCTCGTTTAAAAATGTTACCAACAAACTATTCACTTGTATATATATATATATATATATATATATATATATATATATATATATATATATAAGCATGATCTAGCATTGAATAACCTATAAACGTTGATATGCCACAAAAACCAACCCAAACTTATATCAAGATTTAGGCGGACGTCGTGGACACTTTTTTTATTAACTAAACCCAGAGCTAACTAATATTCCCACTCTTTTCTCGCGTATTCGAGTCATTTCTAGCCAAATATATCAAATAGAGAGAAGACGGTGGTAAGATAAAGGATAGTGGAACGCCATCTTGAAACCTAAGGCACGGTCAAGGATTGGTCCTTCAAATTAGTTTGCTTGAAAGCTCAACCAATCAAAACAAACTCTGCATTCTGGTCTGGTACATTTCTTGAATTCTGATTGGTCAGTCACCGTCTCGCTTCATAAAGAATCGATTGAAAAAAATAAAAGCCTAAATAAAAAAGAAATGACAGACAAATCAGACAGTGAAAACGTCGATTAACTGCATTTAAACATTAGATTTTCGATCGTGAATACCAAATGTATCGTCGAGAAATTCCTTGTCACGGGTTTAAAGTGACTCATGGGTGAATTTTAACATCCGATTGAATCTGCATCGAATGGTTTCGTGCTTAAATTAGTTCACAATATTTTTTTCTGAAATAGATGCCACTTCCACGCAAGTAATACAAATAGATATTTTTTTTCACTTGATTTGAAAAGAATTCATTTTTACATTTATTTTCAAGCAAAAAAACAAAAAGCTAAAAAAAAGCACTTTATGATTTTCCTTTTCTAAGTTCATAAAAACTTTATTTACAGAAGCAGACCAATTGAGAGACAGACAGACAGACAGACACAAGAAATGGACACGGCACAGTTCAGATCCTGGACGAGACTGATTGCATTTTACATAGCACTAATACCCTTGGGAAAGGTATGAATCCAATTATTCTCTCTCCAGCTTTGGGTAAAATAGTAGGGTAGACTAGGTTCTTCAGCCCTGTTGAGGCAACTAGTCTAGGAGAAGGAAAACTCTGAATTCAAGCCTGTTAAACTTCGCTTAAAAATTGACCTTGTGTCATATCCTGCCCGAGCGGAGGGGTTGGTAAATATGGACAGACACACACACACACACACTCACACACACACACACGCACGCACGCACGCATACATATACACATGTATTAACGCATTTAAGATATATATATATATATATATATATATAGTACAGAAGTATTGAGAATATATATATATATATATATATATATATATATATATATATATATATTCTCAATATTTCAATGTATATAAATATTGTTTAACAAATAAATAAAATAGATCATTTTAATTTGAAGAAATAAAAAGGACATTTTAAATTCCATTCTCGACAGATGTTATACGATAACATCCAATTATAATTTTAAATGTTTCATCTGAATATTGTTTTTAGAAAGCTTATAAGTTAAACTTTAAACTTGTAAGAATTTGTAAGAGCCGGAAATAAACTTATAATGATACGAAGAAAGTGAATTTTTTTCTTTTGTCTCAATATGAAATGTTACATATCTTTGCCAAAAGAGTCAGAAAATCTACCGAGGTTTCACCTAACCGATCATCACGACGTTTCTGATTCAGAATCGTCCTGACCATCCATTTAAGTGAAATCTACGAAGATTTTTTCTGATTCGGTAGGCATTCATATTTCGTTCTACTTTGTGTATTTTGTTCTTTTGCTTTTAGCTTAAAAAATTCTATCGCTGTTTTTTTTTTCTTTTGCATTCTAAGGTATGCGTTATTGGTTGATCATTTTCAAGGAGGACGTATATTTTTAGTCTTTTATCGGATATCACTTTGTGTAACGTTTCTTTATTAGCAATGTGAATCATCTGGGCTTTTTCCATACCATCAGAATTAGAGAATCGTTATAAATGATTAATTACAGATAGACATATATACATACATACATACATACATGTCCGTGGTGTAATGGTTATCGTCGTACGAAATGGACCAGGCAACACGGGTTCAAAACCTGAACGAGGCTGATTTCATTTCACATAGCTCTATTACCCTAAGGGAAGGTTAGAATCCAATTATTCTCCCACCAACTATGGGTAAATAATAGGGCAGTCTATGTTCTTTTGCCATGGTTAGGCAACCAGTCTAAGAGACGGAAAACTCTGAATTGAAACCTGTTAAACTTCGCTTAAAATGACCTTTTGCCACATCGTGCCTGTGTGGAGGGGTTGGTAAATACACACACACACACACACACAAACACACACACACACATATATATATATATATATATATATATATATATATATAAATTAGTGGTGAAGATTATATTGGTAAAGAGAGCATCCGTCCATTATATAGACTATATTCGCAAAGGCAGAAAAGGAAAACTTTGAGCCCAGGTATAAGCCTTCGGAAAATTAAATGCTTCCGTACCCAGTCTGTGAATTTGATATCAACTAATTCTAACGTGAGAAAATACTTTCACCAACGAACTCTGCTTAACACTTGATACTCCTCTGCACTATTCTTGATCACCCCTCATTTGTAATATCCTGACGACTATGATGACCGCAACTGTTTACGAGAGAAAATTATATAATCTATAAGTTATTAAAATTTATTTGTAAATCAATTCAATTCTTCGTTTTTTTTTCTTTTTTCAGTCAATTCATCAATTAGTTTGTTGTAAAAAAAACTATCAGTATCACGCTCTACCTTCATCTTCTTCAAAAGATCCTTATTCATGAAAAAGAAAAAAGAAAAAAACTGAATTACTCACTCGGTCTTCACTTTGGAAAGAACTTGTAATGATTTACATGATTTAAAGAAGAACACGATCTCTACTAACCAGATGTGCCAGTTATTGTCAGAAACAGGCGTTTTAATTTCGTAACTCGTGACAGAACACAGTTTATTTCAAGTTCTGTATTATCTCTGTGACTTCTTGGATGCTTGACGCTTGTTTTGTAAAATCTTCATCATCAACTCATTTCAGCTCGCATATCAATCCCTCCTAATCTAATGCGTTTTTTAAATACATTCAAAGTTGAAAACGCTTCAGGCGGATTTTTTTTTCTTTTTTTCTTTTTTGTGTAAGGCTGAAAAAGTTTTGCATTTAACAATTCAACAAATCTGAAATCTATTGTTTTAAATCTTCACTCAAATCTTCATGAAAAATGTTGTTTAGAGCCGAAAAATACAAATTTAACGTCTAAATTTGTCCCTATATAAGTCATTTGAATAGGCGTAGAAAGAAAGAAAGAAAGAAAGAAAGAAAGAAAGAAAGAAAGAAATGATAAAAAAAAAATGAAAGAAGTAATTACAGTGGAAAGAAAGAAAGAAAGAAAGAAAGAAAGAAAGAAATGATAGAGGATAAAGTAATTACAGTGGAAAGAAAGAAAGAAAGAAAGAAAAAGAAAGAAAGAAAGAAAGAAATGATAAAAGTCAATGAAAAAAGTAATTAAAGTGGAAAGAAAGAAAGAAAGAAAGAAAGAAAGAAAGAAAGAAAGAAATGATAGAGGATAAAGTAATTACAGTGGAAAGAAAGAAAGAAAGAAAGAAAAAGAAAGAAAGAAAGAAAGAAAGAAAGAAAGAAATGATAAAAGTCAATGAAAAAAGTAATTAAAGTGGAAAGAAAGAAAGAAAGAAAGAAAGAAAGAAAGAAAGAAAGAAAGAAAGAAATGCGGCTACGTTGAAGATAGAAAAGTGATCAATACGGAAATAAATAAATTACATGGATTACCGATTAATCTTTTAAAAGAAGAGAAAATTGTGATAATGAAAGAAATAGAATGGAATAAAAGAAGTCTACATGATGTAGCCATGATGAAATGCAGAACCGTAGTAAACCCATTGCGTGGTCAAGTGCGTCGACAAGTAATACGAAGGTGTCGTAATTGGCGCCGTTCTTATGCATGAATTCAATGGCTCCTGTCATCACAACCCGGCGACCACGAAGAGGCCGTCCGTGCTAAGTGGACAGCGCTTAGTGACTATTGTCTTCAAGTGTTCTGTTTTCAGTAATGTGTTTGTTAGTTGACCAATAAGGGTTGTTGCTGGTCACACACGGGTTCGAGTAGAGACCCGTACTGAACTGACCATAGAAAGCGGTCAATAAAAGCGGCCACAACGCAAGTGGCGCGAGCCTAGGTCGCGTCCAACGGAAGATGATTTATTGGGGGTCTAGGTTCTGTTGCCAACGAGATAGAAGAGTCTCTGTAAAAAAACAATGGATTGTTATATGTTGAAAGGTGATAACGGAGTAGGGGATATGAATGATCCTAATAGAAATACTTGATAATATGTCGCATTCATGCAGACGGCGTAACGGTTAACGTTGAGGAGAATGTATTCGGTCAGCCTAGCATGAACTGTACGTGAGATTTTTTTCCATTTAACTTTGCGCTTACACCGTTGGAAAAGACATGAATCCATCTCTCTACCTTTACCCCGTCAGCCACCGAAAAAAAATTGTAAGGCAGATTGAGATCTTTAGCCTTGATACGGAAACACATCTAAGAGAAAAAGTTCCGATTTCAAACCCTCTGTACTCCGCTTAAAATTGACCATTGTAGCTTTCAGCGTGAAAAGGAGGGGTGATATATATATATATATATATATATATATATATATATATATATACGTGTGTGTGCGTGTGTGTGTGTGTGTGTGTGGAAAGTCGATGCATTGTCGATTTACTTAATAGATTTGATTACGTTTGTCCGGCCATGCGAAAGACTTTGGACGAGCAAACCGGTGGACCTATAAACTTGCAATTTGATGAGAAAGACCACTTTTCAATCTATATTATTCCTACCGCATCACGAATTTATAGCGAAGCTATAATCGACCGAATAAAATTATTATCAAATTGAAAAACCACTTTTCATTCTATATTATTCCTACTGCATCACGAATATAATTGATACAATAAAATTAAACCTCTGAACAAATTATTCAGTTATTTTTCCCCTACGATGGTCATTTACTTCCGCTAAAACTCTCACAAAAAAAAAGTCAACATATTTCTACTTCCGGGGCATGTCAAAAATTACAAAGAATGGTATGTTGCATTTGTGTTCAATTCGATTTTACTAAAATATTCTTGAATGACCCTAATCATGTGATTCTAAAAATCTTGTATTACATTTATTTTGATAATGATACAATCAAATATTTTTTACATAGAAAATGTAGAATTAATTACATTTTCAATTTTAAAAAATTCTTTTCACATAGACTCATCATTTTCGCTACTTACGATGTAAACAAACATTATGGTAATTTTCTTTTTAATTAGAAATATTATTCTTTATTCGTTTGATAAAAAGTGGCAAAAATTTGAATTGAATGAAATGAGGCTTTTGCATTAAATAACCAACCGAAGTTGATATGCCATTAAAAAAGGAAACCGAAGTAAAAATTGAAATTTTTTGATGATATCTAAAAAAAAAATTAAATCAAATGTATTTTTGATATTCGGGCAAAAAGACATTGTTTTTTTTAAATTACAAGCATTTTTCTGATAGAAACTTTTTTATTTTCTCCTAAGTGTCCTAGGTATGACATTAAACTTATGGTGAGGCTCCAGTCCTGAAGTTTGGGAAATGTGAACTACCAGTTCATTAACATTAGGATTCACTCTGACCCAGAGTGATATTACTAGCTAAGGTCTCATATATTGGTCAATAGAAATATGTAACCATTTGCAATACTTGAAGCCTTTTAACTGTGTGACAACAAGTGAGCTCTAGCTGGTTTAAAAATAATGCTACCAATACATTATTCGCTTAAAAATCATATATTTATATGTATAATGTGTGTGTGTTTGTGGGTGTTTCTCTGTGTGTATATATGTATATGTGTTTCTGTCCGTGTGTGCGTGTATGTGTGTATTTCTCTGTGTGTTTCTGTGTGTATGTGTTTCTGTGAGCTTGTGTGTGTGTATAAGTGTGTGTCTATTTATGCTTGTGTTTCTATGTGTGTGTGTGTGTGTGTGTGTGTTTGTTTCTATGTGTGTGCACGCGCGCGTGTATGCGTGTGTATGTGTCTATTTGTGTATGTGTGTGTTTCTTTGTATGCGTGTATATATATGTGTGTGCGTGTTTCTGTTTGTGTGTTTGTTTCCCTGTGTGTGTGAGTATGTCTTTGTGTGCGCGTGTGTGTGTGTGTCTCTCTCTCTCTCTCTCTCTCTCTCTCTCTCTCTCTCTCTCTCTCTCTCTCTCTCCCCGTGTGTGTGTGCAAAAGAGATCTGGAATTAAATAATTAAAGCCAACCAACACCCATCTATAATTTTGCATTTTTATGAAAGTATTTTACGCTTAAAATTCTTCAAAAACATTTTTATATCACTACTGATTCAGCTTAGCTTCGGAAATCATTTATCTTTTTATAAAAAAAAGAATAAAACGTCTTTTAAAATATTTGATTATTGAAAACAAAACGAGAAACCACATTTCTTATCTGCGATATATTAAGCTTCTTTTTTAATTAATACCATTTTTTTTTTAAATTTACCGTCATAATGTACCAATATTTCCCATTCTTTTATTTCAAAAAATAATTTACGCTTAAAATTGTTCCTATAGACAAAATTTGTAAATAGATAGATTGATAGATAGATAGATATTTTAAACGAATCAGATCTTGTAACATGTTTGAATGATTCTAAGTAGTGTTATCTAATACGAGTTAAGTTTTAATATAACTCATCTATTTGCACACAAGTAAAGAATAGATTTTTTTAATAGTTTTTTTTTTTTTTAATTGCTAACACATTTTTATGCCTGGATACATAAATATATAGTTGGATCAAACTGAGATACCAAGAAGAAGGCTAATGTTGATAGATCTTTGGATCTCTAATTACATCATACACTATGAAAACTATCATACACAATAAGAATATTTGAAAAAAAAAATCTTTACAATTGTCAATCCCCTTGACGATGGCCGATGAAGGGTCCGAAAGCGCTCGGGAAATATTTTGTAAATTTTTCTACCAACTGCCAGCCAAAATTAAAACACTTGTCGCGAACTTGGAAAGGATCCTAACAAAATTATATGAACAAGTGTCATCATTCAATTAAATCTGTTTAAACAAAGGACTGCTACCTAAATACACACACACACACACACGCACACACATATACATATATATATATATATATATATATATATAGAGAGAGAGAGAGAGAGAGTTTTTATTAAAAATGATGTAATTTCGTTATCTAATAACTTTGTAATGTAATGGCCGAGGGATTTCGTATTATATATCTTGTTTTTCGGTTTAGTTAGGCTGAGAACCTTTCGCTTAGCGCATGGGTTAGTTAGGTGCAACTTGAGCGCAGGTGTTGACGTGCATGCGGGGAAGATGTGTCATTCAGAGATGTCAAAATAGAAACCCCAGAGAGTAAATATGACCAGGGGATGTGAATGACGTCACGACCGGAAGCGTGAGCTGAGATTTGAGAAAAGTCAGTTAGTTGAGATTGAGACCTGGGCGAGGCGAGACGAATTTGTGCGCTACAGGCGCTGCACGTGTTGGGAGGCGGAGCAGATGGAAAAGTCAGCATAGAAAGATGGTATCTCTCTCCTTATGTTGAAAAACCTTTTCACTCAAAGGTAATAAAAAGTTTCGTACCTGAACTAGGAAGTCGTAAGTGTTTTTTGTGTTTCGGGATTCGTATTTTATATCTATATATGAGTTATGAACATTCTATGTACATTTCACATATTCATGTATGGCTATGTAACAACTTAAGCTATTCTTGTTTGAATGATCTAATATTTTAACAGCTCAAGACTATAAGTTTAATGTTTAAGCACCTATTCTTCCCTTATAATATGGTTTCTATGCCGGAATAGAACAAAAGACGTAAAACACCAAACGTAGAATTTCGAGTTGATTGTGAACTCGGAATTAAAATGTGGGCTTATTTGAAGGTTTAATGGTCAGGTTATTAGATTAAGAAATCCAATCAAGTTTTTTTTTAAATACAAAACATATATATATATATATATATATATATATATATATATATATATATATATATATATATATCCTACGCAATTGCCACTCATAGTAATGGCAAAGAGAACTGAATGGTCTATTGAGTATCAATTCGAGTGTCAACTCCAACTGACCGACGTTTTATTGCTGACCAGTTTTTAATTTGAAATTAACTGTATTCATGAGATTCAACAGAGTGCCTCCCCACACACTTCCGTACAATCAATTGACGTTTGTAGCCATGCCAGTTTTTCTAACCGGACAATCGCTCGTTATTTGTACCCCTTAAACTTACTGCCCTACACACCGCCATTTTCCCGCCTTAAATGACGATCAGTACAAAAAGTGGCGGGAAATTGCTGCTTTCTAAGCTGATTTGCTTCGTTTGAAGTGCATCACAGGATATTTGAGAATCGTCAGTCATGTGCTTAAAAAGATAGATAGATAGATAGATAGATAGATAGATAGATCTCAGAGTAGCTAGGTAGATTTATGAATTGGCATAGACATCTTTGGATCGAAATATAAGAATAGAATAAAATAGATAGATAGATAGATAGATACGGCCCAACCAAGAAACGAATTAACTTTTTGTAAAGGGTTAAAAAAATATAAGAAATCATTGACGGATTGATTGATATTAATGACATGACAACTCGACTTAAGTTGTTTTATGCCTAATGGTTAGGGAATTGTTTGCAGTGTACGTTTATATTTTTATTTAGTTTCTTAGTGACGGACACTTGCCCCCCATCACGAAAACTATACAAGTTAGACGAACCAGACACGCGGGACACTGCTGGAGAAGCAAGGACGAGCTCATAAGCGATGTACTCCTGTGGACCCCCACATATGGATGTGCAAAAGCAGGACGACCAGCACGAACCTACATACAGCAACTATGTGAGGACACAGGATGTAACCCTGAAGACCTGCCGGAGGCGATGAATGATAGGGAGAAGTGGCGAGAGAGGGTCAGGGATATCCGTGTTGGCGGCGCGACATGATGATGATGATGATGATGATGATGATGATGATGATATGGCATCAAGTGCCCCTATATAATACATACAGACTTCAAACCTATCTAGTTGACACATAGAACTCTAATAGTTACAACAACCCCAGGTGACAGTGGACCTTGAAGTAATGGTATTGAAGAGGCACTCTTCATCGACCTCCAGGATTGGATCCTCACGACTAGATTCTGTTTTGGCTCATTCCTAAGATACTCCTTTCCTTTTGTGGGGGGGGGAAGAAAAGTCTTAATCCACTGCAAGAGTGACAGTCAGTGTATGATAAGCCCCATTTACAGTACAGTAAACTAAAGAAAGATTAAAGTAAGTAAGTAAGAAAAGTTGGCAACCTTAGTCGAGGGTGACCTGAAGGCTCCCTTTTCAATAGGTACTACACTGGAGTGTAGGTGTCGCCGCTACTCCTTTTCCTGGATTACTCGACTTTACTCTTGATACGTACCTATGACTCGACAAAAGATTCAACCCTCAAGAGTGAAATAAAACATTCGTTTTAATTCCTTGCGAATTTTTCACTCTAGTTTTAACTGGTGGTTTTCCACTTAAGTTTGAGTAACGGCAAGTCTCTTCAGGTCTCCAGGATTATTTTTAAGTATTCTGTCTAATATTAACAGCCCAGCGGTCTGGATAGTGTCGATTCTTACTCTGAATCTAGTTTCTGTCTTTTCCAGGCTTTTGGGTGACCATTCCTAGCAATCCACTTACAATTGCTATCAATATCACTTTAAGGTACCTCTTCTTTTTCAGCTCTCTGGAAAAATCCAAGTATTTCTTTTTTTGGCTTTTAATGTTCACCATGTGGTCCCTGGGAACTGTAAAATCCACTAGATGTCAAGTTTTTTGATTCTTGTTAATCAATCCTAGGTATAGCCATCTGCCAGCGATTAGGTGATCCGTTTGTTGCTAAAAATCAAAACAACTGTATGAGACTCATTTTCTTGGACAGATTCTGGTTTGTGTAAATACTATTTATCAACAACGGTCAAATTTTAGTTGTTTCCACAGTTCTTATTGAATCTCCTTTCTCACACATTCCTACCTAATGTTGTACTACTTTTGTGTCAGTTTTTTTCATTCGATTATATAATAAACCGTTTCATCTCTAATAGTGTTTACCCTGTACTTGCTGTTCTTGTGCGTATTACGAATATTTTATTTTATATAATTGATTCTTAGAGTATTATTATTGTGTTGACCTAGAAGGGTACAGTGTTTGTCAATGGTCTGGGAGACCTGGGTTCAATCCCAGATCGAGTCATACCAAAGACTTCAAAAATGGTACTTTATAGCTCCTTGCTTAACACTCAGCAATATAAGGTACGTATCAAGAGTAAAGTGGAGTAATCCAGGGATAGGAGTATTACCCTCCCCTACACCTCGGTGTTGTAGCTATTGAAAAGGGAGCCTTCGGGTCGCTTTCGACTATAGTCACCAACTTTACTTAAAAAAAAGAGATCCAGTTTTTCTTTTTAGACTTCCATTTCTTAGCCATCTTATGGGCATCTCACATATAGTCTTTAATTTGTCGCTTGAACTACCCATGCAGTTGTCCTCCTCCCCATTTTTGACCTAATATTATTGGTTGCTTACCCTCGTATGTATAATTTCATAACGCCCAATCGTTTTTCTATTTTTGAGCAAATATTATTGGTTGTGTTATATACGTAATTTCATAACGCCCTCTAATTCATCGGGTTGTCCACCCACATGATCTTCTTAAACCCACGTATTGCTTGTTTTCCAGTAATCAATTTGTTTACACAGGTGCATCCTGATTGTCAGTACTGTCCAAGGTCAGTATGCCACAAAAATACCTGAAACCATCTGCGTGCAAAAAAATGAGCTCTGACTCGTTTAAAATTTTTATCTACAAAATGCCTTTACAAATCATATATATTCAATACATATGTATAAACAGGATTTGTCATTAAATAACGTACAAAGGAGGGGGTGATGTACCATAAATCACAATAAACCAAACCTTCTTTTTCCTTATTTTCCTAACACATCGAGTCTGTTTTTGGCATTTCTCGTGAGTAAGGCTTCGTGCATCGTCGTTGTCATCATTTTCCTTGACCTTTGTCTGAGTTAACATCTTTGATTTAATTGGTTTTGAAAGTTCATTTTTTTCGACTATGGTTAAAATGTTGATTTTACAGTGGGGGGGTTGTAGAATACGATGCATTGATGACGATACTGCCGAAGACAAAGACCAATTCGAAGAATTGACGAAGAAATGAGTTTTCAAATCATTGCTGACTTAGTGCTTAAAATATCCATGACTTTGAACATGTCATCGAAAACATTTAACTGTTGATTATTTTTGTCGTTTCCGGTAGAATCTCATGCGTAGATACCAAAGTTCTTGCGTCTTTTCTTGTTAAGTCATTTTATTTCTTTGGATGACTTTCCTCTAAGTCGTCTATTGGTTAATTTGTCCTTGCATGAATGGCTTATTTAGCTAGTATTGTGTATATGAACTACATGACCAAACAATTTTCTTTTCATTCAGATAATGTTAGGGATTTTATCTGGTCAATCCAAGGTCACTCCTGATAACATCAATTTTGATGTGATTTGAGCGAGAGACTCCCCTCTATAGTCCCGAGGCAATCGTTTTCTGGTATCCTCCTCCTACTCCTACTCCTGCTTCTCGTCGGGTTTATTGTACTATAGTTGAGACCAGACTTGTTTGCACTTGAAATATCTTATTGGTGAACGTATTGTGCATTACAACGTATTACAACACCCTAAACAATCTTTAAGAGAAAAGAATAATTGATAGAATATTCATAACACCTGATGAAAATATAGAGTCAACGAAGATGATCCGCCGCATTAAAATTGCCACTGCACAGGCGCTACAAAGGATAATATATATGTCGTAGATGAGTAGGTTGGATTCCATTACAGTTACCATTATGCCATGTATATATATATATATATATATATATATATATGGCTTTGGCGTTAAATATTCTACAAAGTATGAATTGTCAAGAAACCAATTCTAACCCTCTCTGTCTGTCTGTCTGTCTCTCTCTCTCTCTCTCTCTATATATATATATATATATATAGAGAGAGAGAGAGGGTTAGAATTGGTTTCTTGACATATCATACTTTGTAGAATATTTAACGCTAAAGCCATATATAAATATATATATAGAGAGAGAGAGAGAAGAGAGAGTGGGGTAGAATTGTTTCTTGACATATCATACTTCGTAGAATATTTAACGCCAAAACCATATATATATATATATATAGAGAGAGAGAGAGAGAGAGAGAGAGAGAGTGGGGGTTAGAATTGGTTTCTTGACATATCATACTTTGTAGAAATATTTAACGCCAAAGCCATCCTTGTAGAAGCACAGTCATAAAATTATTTAACCTATAACAGGAAGGATAAGCGGCTTCATACCTTTCCTAATATTTTTTTCGAAAGAGAACCTAATTGCCTGATTGGAGTCGAACTCTTTTACCTCAAGATCGTTGTCCTGCACTTTAGCCATTATTCCATTGATATAGAAGATTTATTTTTTTTAAGTTATTTATCTAATTTTTAGTAGTGCATCGTTTATTCTTTTATACATAAATTTATTCTTTTAGGGGGAGTATTCGACGTGATGTGAATAACGTGTTTGATTGTAAAATAATTATAAGCAAGTTCGAACGCCAGTTACTCTGTATCAAGGATTTAAAATGAAATTTGATGTGCCTTTAAATGAATAAATACACAGAAAACCAAATATTCTTATATGAATGTTTGACTTAGCTGCAATTTTTCTTTCGAGTATCTCGTGACTGAACTACTTTTCTCTTCTTCTTGATAATATTAGAGGTCTGATTTGCAATTCAAAGCCACTTCTTATACCATTCATTTTGATCAAAGATTTTGAAGATCGTTTGTATTAATTCATTTGGAGGCATATGGAGGTATAAGTTTTATTAGAGCTGTAACAAAAGTACTTCATACTGTTTCCTTATTTAATAAGTTTATTTCAGTTTTTTAAATTCTTTTTAACAAAAAGTATCCACAAAGCTCATATATATATATATATATATATATATATATATATATATATATATATATATATATGTATATATATATATATATATATATATATAAATGAATAGGTCCATTGATAGATTTATATTTTTAAGAATTATTTATTTCCTTCTTACGTTCCAACATTTAGTAATTGTTAGGTTTTTTGCTTGGATGTTGCTCAAGGTCATATGAATGGGGGACCCAATGAGACTCGAACTCACTCGTGTAGGTTTCGACTAATAAACATACACGAGTGAGTTCGAGTCTCATTAGCTACCCATTCATAAGGCTTTGTGCCGCATCTAAGCAAAAAACATAGTAGATAACTAAATCTTCGCGGTCGAAAGCAACGAGCTGGAAGCATACACGTATGTATGAACGAAATAAATAATTCTTAAAGAATATTAATTTCTAAGTGGATCTATTCATATATATATATATATATATATATATATTAAATGAAATAAATATTTATATTTTTTAAAGAAATAGAATATATATATATATATATATATATATATATAATATATATATACTAACAACACTGAATTCAAACCTTCTAACTCGACAAAACTGGCCTTGTGTTGCATCCTGGTCATATGGAGAGGTTTGGTATATATATATATATATATATAGTGGTCTGTGACATTGCAATAAGCGAGCTCAATCCCCAGTTGAGCTATTAAGCCAACGTCATATATCGGACTAATACCTTCGGAAAAGGCATGAACCTCATTACCTTCCAGCTATGGGTTTGAGAGTACTACTACAATTCTCTTACAAGGACTATTTTGCAGGCTGATATATCATGAAACCAAAAAAGAAAAAACATTGATACATCAATTGCTACAATAAATCATTAAATGTTATTCAAGCTCATTTTTAACATAATGAGCTACTTACTTGATTTATAATAGGTGCCCGTAGTGTAATTGTTATCGTCGTACGAAATGACACGGCAACACGAGTTCAAATCCTGGACGAGACTGACTGCATTTCACATAGCACTAATACCCTTGGGAAAGGTATGAATCCAATTATTCTCCCTCCAGCTATGGGTAAATGGTAGGGCAGACTGGTTTCTTTAGTCTTGGTGAGGCAACTAGTCTAGGCGAAGGAAAACTATGAATTCAAACCTGTTAAACTTCGCTTAAAAAATTCACTTGGCGTCATATCCTGCCCGAGCGGAGGTGTTGGGTAAATATGATAATATTAGAAACTTTTAACATAGAACTATTTTTTTCAGAATACAATTTTACGTATCTCTCTTCCTATGCAAACTTAGTTTGAGCATAATTTTGGAATTATTGGTTAAAGGGTGAGGACTAAATTCACTGCTCAGCCATAATTGATTTATATGTCTAGGTTGTTTGGTTTTATAACGCTTACATGAGCATAAAAAGAAGAAATAATTAATAGACAGCTTAACAAAAACATAAGTATTTCAATCCAACCTAAATTCATACATTTTACAGAAAAAAAGACAACCGAAAGATTGTTACTACCCGCAACACTAGTCCTGCCTAGAACAATTATAGAATCGCTTTGGAATGAGAGTGTACAGGCCAAGCTATTACTGACGTCTTTCTCTCATAGAAGCCCTCTGTCTTTCATTCTAACAGCATATTATCCCAGTTTATACTATCTGAAGGTTTGCCGTTTTCGTTACTGGCGATCGGTGTTCAAGTGGTTGTTTCTCACTTTATTCCTAAATGACAGTTGGTTGGTAGGGTTTTATGATATTTATTTAATGCTAAATCCTTTTTATGTATATATATTAAACTTGTGAAAGTGCCCGTGGTGTAATGGTTATCCTCGCAGAAAATGGACTCGGCGACACGAGTTCAAATCCACGACAAGACTGATTGCATTTCACATAGCACTAATACCCTTGGGAAAATTATGAATCCAATTATTCTCCCTCCAGCTATGGGTAAATAGTGGGGAAGTCTGGGTTCGTCAGCCTTGGTGATGCAAATAGTGTAGGAGAAGGAAAACTCTGAATTCAAACCTGTTAAACTCTGCTTAAAAAATTGACCTTGTGTTATATCCTGCCCAAGCGGAGGGGTTGGGTAAATATGATGTGTATTAAACTTGCATGATTTTTAAAGGTATATTTTACAGATAACATTTTTGAACGAACCAGAGCTCATTTGTTTGTGCACAGTTAAGAATTGCTATGAAACAGTAACAATTTAATATCAGTCATTTGTTCGCATATAGTTAAATGGATATGGATATATGATATGTAAGTGAATTGTTTGTAGCTAATTGTATTCATTAAAATGTCAGAGCTAATTTGTTTGGACACAATTAAATATTTACTTCTTTACACTGTTATATTGGTTCAAGCATTGCAAACAGTAATAATTCTATTTAATATCAATCATCTGTTTACGTACAGTGAAGGGGTTTCAAGTATTGCTATCTAACACTAATAATCCTAACCAACAGTATTCATTCATTTACACACTGTCATATTCTTCCAAGTATTGTTATGGATTACCAATAATTCAGTTTTTGCACACGATTAAATGGTTTTAAGTTTTCTAGACTTCAGGGTGCGAAAGCAAAATTAGGAATATTCTAGTATAATAATAAACGAGATTTATTTTGATTTTACTATATAAAAATTAAAATAAAAAGATAGTCACAAAAGAGTAAATTTACTCAACATGGCCACCATTTTTTTTCAATTATTGCATTGCCACACATTTGCAGGCCTTCATAATAAATTCACAAGAAATTTTATTCCATTCCTCCACAATAGCAATCTTAAGCGAACCAATATTTTGATGGTAAATTGCTTTTTTTTTTCTAAAATGTTCTTATAGCGTAATCAAGGGGGTTAACGTCTGGGCTTAAATCTTGTTTAATTGCTGTCCTCGCAGTTTTCTCGTGGACTTTCGATCATTAGCGTGCTTTCTTATTTACGTTGTGGGGTCCTTCTTAAACCCCGTAGCGAGAGCAATTAAAAAGCCTTCTTTTCGTTTTTGTTCCACTCCTCCTTTTCCTTAAAACACTTTTTTTCTGTTAAAAAATTATTTGCTTTATATACGGTAGAGATATAAGCTTTGACTTGGTTTTGGCGTTAAGCAAACAACAGTTCCTTTGTCGTTTCTTTTCATGCTCAAATTATTCTATATTTTGCTGAATACCATAAATTCTATTTAGGCTCACAGTTGAAGTATTCAAGTATTACAATCAACACTAATAATTCTACTCAACATTACTCATTCGTCTGCACACAGTTAAATGGTTCCAAGTATTCTACACTAATTGTTTTGTTTGCACACAGTTAAAAGGTTCTAAGTGTTGCTGTCTATCGTTAACAACTCTATTAAACATCAGTGATTTGTTTACACAGAGTTTAAATGTAAAACAGTTCTATTTGACCCATACACAAGACCCAGTAAGGTGCTAACACTCCAGGTCAGATGCCCGTGGTGTAATGGTTATCTTCGTTGGAATTGGACATATTGACACAAGTTCAAATCCTGGACCTGACCGATTGCAATTCACATAGCACTAATACCCTTGGGAAAGGTATGAATCCAATTATTCTCCCTCCAGCTATGGGTAAATAGTAGGGAAGACTGGGTTCTTCAGCCTTGGTGAGGCAACTAGTCTAAGAGGAGGAAAACTCTGAAATCAAACCTGTTAAACTCCGCATAAAAATTGACCTTGTGTCATATCCTGCCCGAGCGGAGGGGTTGGTAAATATGGCTAACACTCCAGGTCAGAGTGAACTTGGGAGTCATAGAAAAGAAGTGGTACTCCACATTCCCCAACATTCCAGTGCTGGAGCCTCACCATCAGATTTTTCAATGTCATTTCCAGGACACACGTTGGTGGGTGTTCTTACCCCTCTGCAGAGAAGCAGTCGGTGTATTCCACAGCCCCAGCCTACTGGGCAAGGCAATAAAAGGGTACTCCACATTCCCCAAAGTACAACATTACAGGAGTCTCACCATCAGATTGTTTAGTGGTATATCCAGAACATTCGTTGGTGGGCGTTCTTACCCTCTGCAGAGAACCAGTCGGCATATTCTTGTGCTCTTGCTGACAGTGTATCTCTAGTAAGCTGACAATTAGACAAAGTGTCCAATTACAAAAACTAATCATTTATATACAAGACCATTCGGCAATAATTTATCGTCGATATTACTTTGTTCTCAGTTACAAGAAAAAGAGTTGCTCATAAATTCAACAGGACACGGTACCTTATTTTACAAGGAGATTACGTTTTCCCCTGGGTTTTGAATGGAAGCCTAATTAAGAATTCATTGACTGGCCTCTCTGAGCCCTGGTTGTGCGCTATCGAACTTGTCACATCTTCAGGAAAGGTAGGTACTGTATTGCCCCAAAATAAGTATGTTTATTATTCTTCGAAATAAAACATACAATGATTTTTTTAAAATTTCTATTTGAACATTATACATTAAAAACATTATTTTTTTAAAAGATAGTAGTATCAATATTATACAGCAGAGAAATGCTGCAATCGAACACAAAATTGCCTATGCACATACAAACACACACACACACACACACACACACATATATATATATATATATATATATATATATATATATATATATATATATCCAGTCAACAAATATATATCAAACTTTTTTATCGTAACCAAATGCACTACAATTATAAATCCGATGAAAAAATATTGAAAACATTGATTCCCAAAAACATACTCCCCACTGATCCTAATAAAAATATAAAACTTATTATATATTATAATAAGTTTAAAACCTCGAATTTAGTCATTAGAAATAATTCCTCTCCCTCGATTGAAGTTTTGCAAAAAAAACCAACGTTATATATAAATTTAAATGTCCTTTTGGAGATTGTATCTTTGATAATAATAATATATATGTTGGTTCAACCTCAACTACCCTGTCGAGGAGACTTACAATGCACCTTTCTGGTACAAGTTCAATTGCTCAGCATTTAAAAAAACATTCATGCCCAACAACACAACTACGGAAAATTCTCGCCGACAACACAACAATATTAGAACATCAAAATAATAAACAAAAATTTCAGATTCTCGAAGCACTACATATTAGAAACATGCAACCAACACTTAATCAAATTAATTTTCAAACCAGTGCTAATGTACTTAAATGTCTTTAGCTACTGGCACTAATTATCGAATTCAATTTAAAAGCAAACGCCATAGTCTTCAACGGTAAAGACGCCCTTACACAGTCGTAATATGCTAAAATAAAAGTTACATCACTTTTGAAATAGATCCTCCCCTGGTGATGGCCCAAAGTCGGGTAGAAAGTACTAGGGATACATACAACTATGGACAATACATAAATCAATTCTTCCCGAATACGATAAAAGTAATACGGGAATTCGAACGGATCCAGAAGAAAATATGTAGACATAAAATGTCTAATATGTTTAATATATATATATATATATATATATATATATGTATTGTCATTCACAGAGAGACTGTTTCGTTGTATCACAACTCTTTATTGTGGCTAGACACGTAGGATGCTTCAAGCTGGGATCCAACCCCCCAACTGTACGTTAGATTTAATATCATACCGCTCACCCACGATGTGACATACGTCAGCTCGGTAATTATTTGACATAATGTAGTAGCTTTCGTTTGTTTACATTTTTGCCTTACCTGATACCAGAGTACTCAATTCATTCGAAGAGCTTTGCATTATGCGAGTGGCAGTTGTTAATTCCTTCATCATAATGTTCAAACTCCGAGAAGGGGGCGTATATATATATATATATATATATATATATATATATATATATATATATAGGCATCCAGAAACAGATTGTTTCGTTGTGTCAGTCTGCCTAGCCTCGCGAGATTCTCCAAGCTAGGATAGAAACCCGGCTGACTGTACATCAGTCGGATATCTTATCTCAGAGTTATTTCATTCCAAGTGTAAATGAAGGAAATTTTTACGTATAACTTTTACATATACATTATCGGGCTCGTGGAGTGCTCAATTCTTGAGAAGAGGTTTCATTCAATTAATGAAGGGCAGTCTTTTTGAAAAAAGCAAAATTTACTTTTTTAGTTTTTTTCCGTGAATGTAAACTCTGTATGGGATGAAACTGGTTTAAAGCAATAAATATTCTAATCTCATATAAATATCTGTTTTAATGCTATTCAAAATGCCGGCAAATTAAAGAGAGTGCTTCAGGCTAGAACAGAAAACGATCATCAAATATTTGTTGGCTGAGAAGTACAAACTATGTGAAATTTACAGGAAAACGTGTAATGTGTACGGAGAAGCATGTTTTGTAAAGAAAAATATACATATTTGGAAAATATGGGTTTGGCACGATTAGTCAGATTCGAAAAGATACAACGCGGTGTAGAAACACACTGACTCTCCGTTAAAAACAAAGTTCGTGGAGCATCGATCTGTAAAGAAGGTTATGTCTTCCGGGACATGAATAACCTATCACAACTAATTTCCTGAAATAATTTACATCTGTAAGCAGTGCATTTTACAGCTGACATTTCAGTAAAATTAACCTTCTTTATTGAATAAAGCACGTATATATATATATATATATATATATATATATATAGAGAGAGAGAGAGAGAGAGAGAGACGAACCTGATGCGCGGGACACTGCTGGAGAAGTAGGGACGAACTCATAAGAGATGTACTTATTTGGGTGTTCTTATATTACTTTCGCCGAAAATGTATATATATATATATATATATATATATATACTAAAATAAACCAGGCCATTGGCCTAATGCGTATAGTGTTTGCCAATGGTCCGGGAGACCGGGGTTCAATTGTAGGTCGAGTCATATTAAAAACTGGTACCTGATGCCGCCTTGTTTAGCACTCAACACTATAAGGTAAGGATCAAGGGTAAAGTAAAGGAATCCAGGGAATTAAATAGCGCCTTCCTCTACACGCCGGTGTTGTAGCTATTGAAAAGGGAGCCTTTGGGCCACCCTAGCCTACACTTGCCAACTTTACTTTACTATAAAATGAACAGCTTTTTTTTATAAAGACCCAATTTTTAAAAAATTGAATAAAAGGGCTCAAACCCAGCTGGCAGAGCAGAATATTGCCAAAAATAATAATTTACTTTCTTCTCCTAGGGTACAGGGGGGACTGTTACCTATGTATTATCTGTTTCGTAAGGCTAAGTTTATCGCTTGGTGACTGGGGTGCCCCAAAATGGGAAATTGCTTTAAGGAACAAGCATGTTTTGTGACGTCCATGCATGAATCGCCATTTGTACGAAGCCCAACCCCACAGCAATAAAATGATTTCATGTTCAATCTGACTCATTGAAAAGTCTGATAAATGCTAGAGCCCTCATTGGCTGCGCCTTACTATACATTGTACACAACCTTTTGGGGTTGGGAAATGCGATATACAAATGTGAGCAACAAATAAAAATTAAAGAGGAGGTAAATTAGTAATGAAAGTGCCCGACAGATGGAAAATATGTCAGTTCAACATCGAGAAAACGGAAGTAGAATGGTGAAGGTGGGAGGAAATAGGAAAAAAATATTGTGCTCCAAACCCCAAAATAGGTTCATGGTCCTTCTCTCCAATAATACTATGAGTCATATCGTAGAAAGGTAATAATTCCTAATATAATTGTAAAATAGAAAACACATCAAACGCTGCAAGAGAATAAAATAAATTCTACATAGAATATAATAAAATATCTAGAAAAGAACTGAAATTCTCTTTACAAAGAATATATATATATATATATATATATATATATATATATATATATATATATATAATTTACTTAGTTTGGCTTACAGCTCAGGCTAAAGGCAGAAAGAAGCTATTGCATTGGGATATCATTTTTTTAGGCATTTTTTTTTTTAACTTTTTGAGTGGATTATTCAATTTTTCAAGAATGTTAACGTTACCAGTTTATTTAAATCGCAACATCGGTAACAACACTTTCTCTATCAAGAATGATCATAGAATATATCCACAAAACGACCGCTCATTTAAAAAAGAAAATGTTAGAAATTATATTGAAAATTAATACCAACATAACGTTGTACTTCTTTTAATAACTTTTTTTCTTTTATCATAAAGGAGATTCACTTTGCGTTGTGGTTAATGTACTTATCTGTGACCTCGAAGTAAGCGAGTTCAAACTACAACTGCACAGTGATATTGACTATCGGACTAATATCCTTGAGAAAGTTATGGGCCCTTTAGCTCCCTGCTATGGATTAAATAGTACGACTACTGTTCTTCAATAGGATGACTTTTCGTATTAAATCTCAAAGATTGATATACCATTAAAAAAGAAAGCAAAGAAAGCCTTTTTAATAAGTGATTTTAAAGCAAAATATTAAATTTAGAAAACCTTATTAAGAAAAAATAGTTACTTTTATCAACGATTGATAGATCGATTTTAATGACTTGTCGATATACACAGAGTTATTTTATGCATTTAGGTTAGTTAATTGCGTAGATTGTATATTTAGATGTTTATGTTGTTTAAGTGTCTTTTTCACACAATTATATGATAAAGTATTCTTATTTAATATAAATGTAACGTGATCTCCCACTGAGAGAGGAAAAATAAGGAATTTCCACAACCCTCTGTGTTTGAATTTGCCACCTTTGTTAAAAGACAAATAAAGAATGTTGGTCAACTTCGGCCGGCCGTTGAAGGAAGAAAAAAATGTAGGTCAGGCTATCTGTACTCCGTGACCTCACTCGGGTCGCCTGACAGGGGAAGGAAGAAGGTAGAAGCCAAATGATTGGCTAGAACCCTAAAACGGAAGTGGCACCTTAGTTCCGTCAGCGGAAATAGGGAAAAAGAAAATCAGTTTTGGAACAGAGATCGTCGTGAACAGATGGGGGCGAATCTAGCGCCAAACTCCGGGTAAAGAAAGCGGAAAGAATCTTGGACAAGAAGAGAAACTTATTGCCTTCAAGCCAGAGCAATATGCATAAATAAATTCCGTCAACCCGTAAAAGAGAAAATACTCTCCGAATGAGCCCATCGAAAAGATAAGTAAACGTTAAGACTGTTTCTCCCTACACCCAATTATATACTCTCTCTCTCCCTCAATGTAAAGAAGACGAAAAAAAAAAAAGGAAGAAAGACATTTATCGTCATATATTCCGCTGATAATATAGCCGACACGTTGAATATGTGTATCCGCGTGTGTAATAAAAAGATTGATATATTTTATTGTTCCCACGTGTTGAAGTTGCTCATTTATGTCTTCTACTATCGAGTTGCTTATTTCATGTTTCTTTTTCAGGTTCTTTCGCCTCATGTTATCCTCGCGTAAATTGTCCTATTCTTTCCTTTAAAGATATTATACGGGAAACCGGAGGTGTCGACTACTACAGTTAATATTATTACATCTAAACCTAGAGGTCCATATCTTCCATTATTCTAGGGGAGGAAGAACTAGTGGCCTTGGTGGGTGTGTGTGTAGTGTGAAATTTGGAAACCCCTTGCCAACGGCGATCAGTCTAGCCCTAAATTAAACCCCATATAATATGCCAGTTCCTATATGCCCGAGAAAGGACTCTGAACAAGGACTTATTCTACGAGGGATCAAGTGCCAGACCGCCCCGTCTTCACTCGTACAAAAAAAAAACTCCCCGTTTGGTGATAACAATATTTAAATGCACTAGTTCCCATACGCTTTTAAATGGTTGCTCATCCAGAGATCTTTTTATTTTAATTTGCCGTCACACAAACAATTTGAAACAGATCTATTTATCCCATTGAGCGGACCCTAAAATATGACAAAGCTATCTAATAGCAGATAAAACATGAAGATTGTCTTTAATTGGAATCATTTTGAGATGAGGCTTCTTAATCTGAGAATTAATTTTTTTTTTTTTAATTTATTGCGGACTTTTTGTCCTCATCTTGGTAGTTTCTGTGAAAGAAGTAACAACACAGATGAGGACAAAAAGTCCGCAATAAATTTTAAAAAAAATTAATTCTCAGATTAAGAAGCCTCATCTCAAAATGATTCCAATTAAAGACAATTACAAATTCGGTACGGACCCGAGAATGGAGGACCAGATAAGGAGAACAAATAATTAGATTTATAAGACCAAAAAATTCCATCGGGCCCGTGGCGCAGCGGATAGAGGCGCTGAGTCTCTACGGTTCCAGGTGAGCATTGTCAGAAGATAGCGGTTTCAAATCCTACCCAAGGCAGTAATTACTGGGGATACGGTTACAAGACTCAGCATTCCTATCCGAAGTCGCGGTAAATCATCTGATGAAGGCCAGAGGTGAAATTTGGCCAAAACGTAGTGAAAGAAGAAACAACCCAGAAACTACCAAGATGAGGACAAAAAGTCGGCAATAAATAAAAAAAATCAATTCTCAAAACATGAAGGCCTTTTTCTGTAATAGCTAAACATTCTGACTTCTTAAGATACAAAACTATATTAGATTAACTATACCAACGGAATATTTTAACAGTCCAAGAAGTATAACGGAATAACTCGGTGTTAAGGAAGAAATTTACGGAATTCCTTCACAAGAATTTAAACTTAATACTTAGTTCCCTACTTCTCGAGTTTTTATTACAGTCTTAATTGTTTCAGGCTTGGATTTCATTAATTTAAAGCCATAGTATTATCAAAGAGGTCTCAATTTTCCCGAATGGCAGTTAACAGATCTTCACCGGTGGATGAAGCTTTCTCACGGACAATTTTATTATACTTTAACACTTAAATTATCAGTTGGGTTTCATTCATTTTCTACACCTTTCTAGAAAAAAACAAACTTAAATCTAATTAGTTCTGAAACAGGATGTTTATCGTCTTAAACAATGACTTCATCATGACGAAATCAATCTTTTGTCGATAGAACGAGACATCTATTTAGGATGTGATATACATTAATTGTAGAATTAATGTGGCATTCCCTTGCCCTTCTAAACGATATGCCATCGAGTTTAATAAATGACTTGAGAAATCAACTTGTTTCATCCATATACGCTAAGTTTGAAAGTCACCGAACGAAATTCCCTATATAGAGTCAAGATGTTAAGCTATTAAATAAATAATGTTTTGCGTCTTATTTATTATTATTTCATTTACTACTGTATAAAAGAAAATTCTGCTCAGTGAGCTAAATCTATAATTTCTACCTGAGGTAGAAGCAGAAGTCACTTACTTCTTCTGCATATACCAGTTTCTTCCTAACTGAAACGGGTTCCTTTTTTTTTTAGCCAGAACTAACGATGTAGGAACCGGAGTTACTCTAGGTGTCAGTCTTCCGAAACTTGAGATACATACCCCTTACCTGCCGATAAAACTATGATTTCTTAAGTCGTAAAGGTTAACTCATCTAGATGACCCAAATCCTGCTGGCCGTGAAACAAGGACTCTGTAGCTGGAAAAAGAGCAACCAGTATTGTGTCAGTGAATACAAATTTTTAACATATTAGCAACTAACGAATTTTTAGTATATTTGTTATATCTGAAGAATTTTATGCAGTGGAAAAGCTCGTGGTTGAATGGTTATCGTCGTAGAAAATGTACACGGCAACGCAAGTTCAAATCCTAGACAAGGCATATTGCATTTCCCACTGGACAAATACCCTTGGGAAAAGTATGAATCTAAATATTCTCCCTCTAGATATGTGTAAATAGTTGTGCAGACAGGGTTCTTTAAATTTGTTTAAGCAACCAGTCTAGGAGAAAGAAAACTCTGAATTCAAACTTGTTAAGCTCTGCTTAAGAATTGACCTTCATATATATATATATATATATATATATATGTACGTGAGTATTAAAGGGGGTAAAAAAGGTTTGGGTTCAATGTCATTCAGGTAACTCGTGCGGATAAACTAATGTCAAATTCTACGGGACATTACTTTTCCTTTGGACAACATTTGGGTCACGAATATGAAAGACGACAAGAAAAGCTATTGCCATTCTTACATAAAACCTTGTCCAGGCCAATATCCAAATGCAGATCATGAGAACTCACGAAGCTAATAGATGAAATTTTATATATACATATATATATATATATATTTTTATATATACACTCGTGGGTCGTTTAAAATGTTGTAAGCCTTACCTAAACTTTAGGTCTTTCGCACAACTTCCTTATTTGTATGGGCCTCACTTGCAGAGAAATTAAGACAGAAATTTGGTTTATTTTTGTTGTTTTATATGAAATATTAGTATTACCACAACAAAAAATGGTTCACCTATGGCTTCTCTTTCTGAGGAAGGCTTAGATCTTTTTGAAATGCCCTCATATATATATATATATATATATATATATATATATATATATAAGAACGGGTGAAAAATTATATGTAAAAAATAATCATTTAAGAAAGTTTGATGAAGTAAAGTGCTCGGATGCTGATAAGCTGAGCAGTATAGAAATATGAATAATAATCACCTAATCTTCCTCTGTTATAATTAATTTCATGTTTTAAAAAATAGACGATCAGACAAAAGCTTTTTGAGAAGCAATAATATTTTTATTACGTCCCACCCTACAAAAGATTATTGCTGAGTTGGTGTGGCAGTGGTCCTAAACTCCTCACGAGGTTTGCAAGTAGCAGAATTTTTTTTCGTTAGAAGAGAATTGCATTTTTGTTTGTTTGAAGTTGATTATTTTATCTGCATAGGTAGGGAGTTCAATATTTTAGGCGTTTGGGCCGTCCTGTCACTAGAGTTTAAAATACGCTAACCGACTCCCCAGAAGTGAGGAGTGTCCTGAATATGACATTAAACTGCATCTTGTGATCAGACTTTAGTTTTGGAGATTGGAGGAGTGTAGAGAACCTTGCCATTGCTCCCAGGTCCAAATTGATTCAGAGTTGGAATACCTGTTAGGGTCGCATCAATGGATCAAATCATAATTTACAACAATGCTAAAAGTGATTTTCGTTGACACTCAAGATAGTTTTCATAATAATCGACGATACTTATATAACATAAATGTTTATCAAAAACGTCCAGTCTAAAGTAAGAGGCTAATGTCTCTTTTTCTTAGACGAATTAAAGAAGAAGAAGAAGAAGAAGAAGAAGAAGAAGAAGAAGAAGAAGAATGATCTCGTGATTTTCACTTGAACACAATAGAAGAATTATGATCAGTTCGGAAAAAAAAAACTTTATTGACAACCGTTAAGTTGGTTTTACTGATGAGTCGAATGATGAAAGTGGAATAGAAATTCCAGTTATAATGTTTTTATTTTCTTCAAATTCATTTTTTTTTCAGATGCAGTTTTATTAATAGTAGTATCAGTATTTCCCTGTATTATATACACGTTTTAAGATGATCACAAATGTTTATAAAGAACAAAGTGCTTTTAAAAAACTTATATTATTTCAGGGTGCTTGCAATGATTTGGTCCGTATTTCAATGACATATCAACGTTTACGGGTTATTTAATAACAAAACTATCTTTGTAGAATAACGCTAGTCGTATTATTTAAGCCGTTGACTGAGGATTATTATTATTAGTTATTTGAAAGCGTAAACCTGTGTGCAAATTGTTCGTATTACATAGGAACAGATGATAAATAGGATTGCTGATGTTAAATAGCAATATTTAAAGCCATTTAACCGTGTGCAGGCAGTGAACTCTAAGGAATTGGACATCTGGTCCAATAGATCAGTAAGAAAATTATAAATATTAAATAGAAATAGTTGAAATGGTACAACCATGTGTAAATATTTCGCATTCAACAGAAATACTTCATACCATATTACTAGTTCTTAGTAATATATATATATATATATATATATATATATATATATATATATATATATATATATATATACTCCCCTACCTCCGTAGGGTTGAGTTCTCTGGCAAAGAAGTAATCGTGTTGCCATTAGTGTCTATTGCAAGCCTCTTCGTAGATGAATTGAGGTCTCGGCAGCCGTTGAACGGATGTATGTAAACAATTGTAATTGTGATTCATAACCGTTTAAAATTTACTTCGCAGCTAATGGCTCCTCGAGGCTGAATGGCTAGAGCCTTTGGCTTGGCGTTTGAATCAACCGGTTTTCGATCCCAGTTACGGGAAACTACTGTCTAGCCACACTGATGAGTTCTGATTGAACGAAACAGATGTGTCAGTGGATGAATATATATATATATAGTTTACTTTAAAAATAGTGAATCAAAGCAATTATTTTTTACTTAGTTTTGGAAATTATATAATGTGTGCAAACAGATAGCTATTAGTAAATAGAAACAATAACTCTAAACCAAAAAATTATTTGTATTAAATAGGAATACTTGAAACCATACTAATGTAAGCTAAAATACACTGAAAAATAGCTACACAAAAATTGCAAATATGTATAATAGATGTACACTGAACGTGATTCTCCAACGTCTAGGCATAAAATAACTCTAGACGGGTTGAGAGGCTGTTAAAATCAATCCAATGCAAGAAGAGAAAACAACTATGATAAAAGTAATTTTCGCTGCCACTTAGGATTGTTTTCGGTTGGTTGTTTTGTTTCACGGCATATCAAACCTTTTCGGGTCATTTAACACCGAATTAAATTTCAAACATTTTAGTTCAGTATAAGTATAGTTTTTATTTACTAACAGTTAAATATCAAAACAGTTCAGTTAAACGTCAAATCAATTCTAGTGCAAACAATTCAGTTTAGCATCTGTACACAGTTTAGCTCTATTTGAATCACGTATAGAACCCTAGACAGACCCTTTCGTTGTATTACAACTCTTCAGTGTGGCAAGAACCTTTGCGTGCTTCAAGGTGGGATCGAAACCGGCCTAACCTAAAGTTTGGCTGATAACTTACTGCGCAGCCAATTCGGCAACTGACTGGATAATTGTCATACAAATCGACGATACTTATGAAGCATAAATGTTTATCAACAACGTTCAGTCCTTAGAAGAGACAAATGTCTCATTGTCTTGATGTCACATTATAACATAGCCATTCGAAATCTGTGAAACGTACATAGAATGTTCATAACATATATACATAGAACATAGGAATCCCGAAACACGAAAAACACTTACGACTTCTTAGTTCAGGTACGAAACTTTTTTTATTACCTTTGAGTTAAAAGATTTTTCGACATAAGGAGAGTTGCACAATCTTTCTATGCTGGCTTTTCCATCTGCCCCCCACAACACAACACGTGTGGCATCCGCCACAAGGCTACGGCGAGCAATCGAAAGTCAACCGTCTTCTCCCGAGGCAGAACTCAACTCCCTGACTTTTCTCAAAAATCCCAAAATCCACCGCTTGCGCTTGCGGTGCATGACGTCATTCACATCTCCTGGCCAAATTTTCTGACTAAGATTTTTATTTTGACATCTCTGAATGACACATCCTCCCCGCGCGTGCGTCAACAACTGCACTCAAGTTTGCACCTAACTACCCTATGCACTGATCCGAAAGGTTATCAGCCTAACTAAACCCAAAGGCAAGATATATAAAACGAAATCCCTCGGCCATTATATTACAACATTAGCTATCTTTACTAATTAAGCTATTTGTGTCTAATCTTCGAATTATTTAAGAGGGGGTGTAATGGTTAAAGCGATGGACTGCGGAATCGTAGTAAGCGAGTTCGTATTCCAGTCGCGCTATTACGTTCACTTTCGGGCAAATACCCTTGGGAAAGGTATGAACACCCTTGTCCTTCGAGCTATGGGTTAAATAGTACCACTACTATTCTTCTCAGAGAATGGGTTTGGCATTAAATAACCTACAAAGGTTGATATGCCATTAAACAAAGAAACCGAACCGAATCGACTTATTTATAATGAGTAATTAGCGACTGTCATTTATTAAAGAAGTTCAAAAATGACCCTGGCCATTTATATAGTTATGTGACCAGTCATATTGAATCAGCACGTGTTATGAAATGGAATAAGTGCCTGTTAACTTAGAAGTTCTCACGTGCAATGACACGTATTCATTATTCTTTCGAACAAAACGTTTTCCATTCAGGTTATATCAATCATCAAAAAGACTCACGAGTTGAAATAAATTTACCTCGCGAGGGAAATAAATATTGGGACAAGAACAAGATTTAGGCCTTAGGAATCCCGTAATCTACAAGAATTTGGGGATCCTTTGTTACTTATATTTTTCCCGTTCTCCGTCCTTGTACATTATTGAGTAGTTTTGAGCTTATTAAATGTTTGTATTTAATGAAATTCAATAGAGATCGAAAATCGAGGAAATTGGGCCAAATTTTGCAAAACAAAAAAAAAGCTACTTCAAAATCTATGTGCATATAAAAAGAAGTCATCAAAATTTAAACATGGCCCCTTTAAAAGACTCCATCGAATTTAAAAGACCCACTCCAACAAGAAAACCCTAAATAATCTTAATAGTTTCAAATCAGTGCAAAGGAACCACGTTAAATCTGAGAGTAAACAAATCTCCGTTTGTAACATTTAAAGCTTAAAAAGTTTGAAATGCTTCTTAAAAATGAAAATTATTTATGTCTCTACGCAATACAAACACACACACACACACACACACACACACACACACACACACACACACACACATATATATATATATATATATATATATATTTGATTGAACAAAATCGATATTTTTTGTCTACATAGTTCATCAATCCTTTCGAATTACCATATCGATCCCATGACACCCGGCGGCAACTGGCCAATAAAGCCTCCACAATCAGCCATTTTCCAGATCGAGCCCAGGATAGAATCCATAGATACCACATCTGTCTGAACGTAAATATTACCAAGAAGGTCATGAAATGGAACTTCAGTAGTACATGTTAGGAGTATTTTCCGAAGTATAATCGTGTTGATTTTAAGAGGAGAGAGAGATGGGTTATTATAAATATTATTTATGATAATATCAATTTTTTCATTGACAGGTACATTTGTGATTAGATTTTCTACATCCGGTGAGGCTAATATACCATTATTGGGTTTAAATGTATATCCTGGTCCCAATCTTCAGTAATTTCTACATGTCCGACCTCGAAAACAAAATATTTAATAGCATTAAAAGGTATACCAAAGATATGTTGATGATATACTTATTCTTACTTATCTTATTTACAACCCCCCTCCGCTCGGGCAGGATATGACACAAAGTCATTTTTAAGCGGAGTTTAACAGGTTTCAGTTCAGAGTTTTCCTTCTCCTAGACTAGTTGCCTAACCAAGGCTGAAGAACCCAGTCTGTCCTCCTATTTAACCATAACTGGAGGGAGAATAATTGGATTCATACATTTCCCAAGGGTATTAGTGCTATGTGAAATGCAGTCAGTCTCGTCCAGGATTTGAACTCGTGTCGTCGTGTCCATTTCCTACGACGATAACCATTACACTACGGGCACCACCTTATTCTTGCTTATAATATTAACGAAATCAACATACTACAAGACACCTTCCCATAAAAATTCAGTTCTTAACTTTACTCATGAACTAAACAAAAACAATAAAATTTCCTTTTTAGATGTTCTCATTGATTCTAACAATAATAATAACTTCACTACCTCTACTTACAAAAAAAACTCTACTAATAACTCCTGTACCCTCTAATAATTACTCCTGTACCCTCAACTTCAGATATAAAAAAAGCAATTATGAATAACCTGATATCCGGTGCCAAACTGATCTTCTCCTCTAAAACAAAATTTCATAAAGATGTACAAAACATAAAACCGGTTTTCATCAATGATGGTTTTTCTAACTATATTGTTGATGAACAAATTAAACGTATGATTAAAAATGTTAACCAACAAAATAAACACTATACCACTCCACCCAGTCAACAAACATTTATCAACCAAATGCACTACAATTACAAATCAGATGAAAAGATATTGAGGACATTGTTTCAAAGAAAGATACTTCCCACTGTTCCTAATAAAAAGAGTAAAACATACGCTCCACTGATCCTAATTAAAAAATAAATAAAACATACTCCCAACTAATCCTAATAAAAAAAAATAAAACTTATCATATACTAAATTTAAAACCTCCATCTGAGTCATTAAAGATAATTCCTCTCCCTCGATTGGAGTTTTGCAAAAAACAACATTATATATCAATATAAATGTCCTTTTGGATATTGTATCTCTGAAAACAATATATATGACGGTTTAACATCAACTACCCTATCGAGAAGACTTACAATGCTCCTTTCTGATACCTGTTCCATAGCACAGCATTTAAAAAAACATTCAAGCCCAACAACAGATTTACGGAAAATTCTTACCGAATATACAATATTAGAACAACAAAATAACAAGCAAAAACAACAGATTCACGAGGCACTACATATTAGCAACATACAACCTAAACTTAATCTAATTATTTTTTAAACCAGTGCTAATGTACTTTAATGTCTTTAGCTACGAACGCTGTTTATAGAAATAAATTTGGGAGGTGGACGCTACACTATACAATAGTACAAACGCTCATTCTTACAGAATGGTAATGTACATGCAGAGGTTGCATCATTTTTGTGATGCCTCCTCCCTTTGATAATGGTCCAGGGTTGGGGGTAAAGTATTTGGATAATGGTTGATTGTGGAGGGTTTATCGGCCTGTTGCCGCCGGGTGTCATGCGATCGATACGGCTATTTGAAAGAATTGACGGAGAAGCATGTAGACCAAAAATGTCCATTGTGTTCAATCAACTATGTATCAATGAAAAAATGATGCCAATATATATATATATATATATATATATATATGAGGGGTAATTGTGTGTGCGCCTGAGTGAAAATTTAACAAACTCACAAAAAGTTTTAAACGTTGAAAGATTATATATGATGATAATCTAAGCTTAAAGATGCCTTTGTAATTACCAGCGCAAACATGTTGGTCATGAAACTTATCGGTGAAACTTATAATTTGTTTTTACATCCTCTGTAGTACAAAAAACACACACACACACACTATATATATATATATATATATATATATATGTGTGTGTGTGTGTGTGTGTGTATAGTACAGCAGAAATATGTCTTACATTTTTAAGGCTCGTCTTTGTGGTGCAAATGACCTTAGGTAAAGGGCAATGGTTGCCACATCTGGCAAAGATCTTCCTCTTTTTTTTTCAGATTCGATCCGACGCAATCATAACTCTGACCAGTGCACGTTATGCAATCATGGTTGAATTTTTATAAGACTGCTAAATCTGTAAAAGTGATACTGAGAGCTTTTCGTACTTATTTCATGTTACGTCCAAATGATGCTGTTGTATATATATATATATATATATATATATATATATATATATATATATATGCGAAAAAACAATCGATATGCGAACAAGCAATCAATAATGTATTATATAAAATGTCCAGCTGCATGCAACCGAGCAGCATAACATCGAAAATAATAATTTAACCCGTATTGTCTTGTTCATGTGTTACATGCAGGTTTAAACATTTTTTTTTTTTTGGTTTGCTTGTTTATTATTTTGTTTTGTGTTTTGTTTGTTTTTTCTTTTATAAAAAGAACAACGAATGAAACTGCTCATAATAGTTGAGCATCTGAATGTGATATATATATATATATATATATATGTGTGTGTGTGTGTGTGTAAGTTGGCTGACCGTAGTGGACGTGGTCCCGCAAGCTACTTTTCA